>JALIGW010000003.1:196993594-197000320 GCA_023053685.1 Diadophis punctatus similis | reverse complement strand
ACCTAGAAATAAGAAGACCAACCTGGAACTAAGGAGACATTTCCTGACAGTTAGAACAATTAATCAGAGGAACAGCTTGCCTTCAAAAGCTGTGGGTGCTCCATCTCTGGAGATTTTTAAGGAGAGATTGGACAATCATTTGTCTGAAATGGTATAGGGCAGTGATGGCGAACCTTTTTTTGCTTGGGTGCCAAAAGAATGCACGTGTGTGCGATAGCGCATGCACGCGTGCCCACATTCATAATGCAATGCCCTCCCCCCGCGCAGTGATGGCGAACCTTTTTTTGCTTGGGTGCCAAAAGGATGCACGTGTGTGCGATAGCGCATGCACGCGTGCCCACATTCATAATGCAATGCCCTCCCCCCACCGCGCATGCACAAACAACCCCCCCACTGCCCCCCCGTGTATGCGCACAGGCCTCACTGAAGCCTGAAGACGGTTAGGGTTAGGTTTCCTGAAGCCTGTGGATGGCGAAAAACAGCCCAACGGGCCTACTGGAAGTTCATTTCTGAACTTCCGGTAGGCCCGTTGGGTCCGTTTTCGCCATCCACAGGTTTCGAGGCTTTCCTGAAGCCTGGGGAGGGCGAAAATGGCTTTCCAGAAGGCCAAAAATCAGCTGGCCAGCGCACACATGCACGCTGGAGCTCACATAGGGCAATACCTCACGTGCCCTCAGATCAGAGGTGGGTTCCTGCCGGAGCTGCCGGTGCACAGCTCCGGTAAGGAGTGGCCAATTGTGCAATTTGTGCACGACCGCTCCGAGCCCTCTCTGCTGGTCCACCATGCGCGTCACCATTTTTTTTCATGAATTTTTTGGCTGATTTTGCTTCTGTGCATGTGCGGAAGCAAAATCATGCCAAAATCTCTCAAGGGGACGTGTGCACGTGAGAGATTTTGTGAGATTTTGCTTCTCCAAAGCGTGGAGATGCGCGCACAGCGCACCGGCACTGGCAATGGAGCAACCCGCCGCTGCCTCAGATATGGCTCCATGTGCTACCTGTGGCACGTGTGCCATAGGTTCACCATCACGGGTATAGGGATTCCTGCTTGAGCAGGGGGTTGGACTAGAAGACCTCCAAGGTCCCTTCCAACTCTGTTATCCTGTTTTGCTTATTCCAGTCATTTAACCTGCATGGCAGATTGTATTTTCAGAGAAGCTGCTGGATTTTATTAGTGCCATTCTAGAATGAACATTCTCCCCAACAGTTCAAATCTTGAGAGAGGGGGGCGGGAGAAGCATTTTACAAAAAACGATGAATTTTGTATTGTGTTCAAATGACGTCTTGCTGTGAAATGAACTCAATTCTGCTTTCCTCCAGCGGTGATAAACTGTGTCTGGGCCCAGGATATGAAATGTATCTCTCTGGGTCAAAACCTACAGAGAGTCAGCAGATTATAGCAAAAAACATCTCAATCCAACTTTGTAAATGGGCTTTTTGCTATCTCTCTCTTTTACATGCTGTTTTTTTTCCTTTTCTCCCCAGGGTCTGAGGATTCTTGCGAGCATTTGCTCTGCAACTGTGACAAAGAAGCTATCCAATGTTTCTTGCATTCTCCCATTAACCCTTCCTTGCATAATTTTGATGCTTCCCTCTGCTCCTCTCTGGTGACAGGTGAGAAAATTGGGGAAATATCTCAGTTCTTCATTCCCATTCAGATCCTTCATTTCCATGTTCGGTAAATTCATCTTATTCCTTTGAAAGTGCCACGCGTTGAAACCAATTAATGTCGCCTGATTTTACCTCATGCAAGAGTTATCCTAAGGCAGGGTTTGCCAATCTTGGCAAGTTTAAGACATGGGGACTTCAACTCCCAGAATTCCCAGCCACATTGACTGGAGGATTCTGGGAGTTGAAGTCCATACATATTAAACTTGTCAAGATTGGGAAACCCTTGCCTAAGGGGAGATTTTGACACTCTTTTCTGGAGAGTTTATATAGTACATCGTGCTTGGCAGGGGCAGGTTCCTAATTTTTTTACTACCACTCTGTGGGCATGGCTTATTTTGTGGGTGTGGCTTGCCAGCCATGTGACCGGGTGGGCATGGCTTGCCGGCCATGTGACCAGGTGGGCATGGCTTGCCGGCCATGTGACCGGGTGGGCATGGCTTCTCAGACTGCTGAAGGGAGGGGAACTGAGATAGGTCCTGCCGCCCATTCCCCCTCCCCTCAGCAGCTCGAGAAGCCTTGAACGTGCGAAAATGCCTGGGATCATCACTGCGCGTTCGTTCAGCGTTCTCGGACTGCTGAAGGGAGGGGAATGGAGATTGCTCCTGCCGCCCGTTCTTTCAGCGTCTCACACGCTCCCTCAGCCATCCTCCCCTGCTTGGACTCACTGTGGGGTAGGAAGGCAGCACATGCGCAGTGCTGGAAGCTCGGCTTCTGGGCATGCGCAGAAGAAATTTTTTTTAAATTTTTTTTTTAAAAAAATGGCGGCGCCCAGGCACCTGGCAAACCGACTGCACCGGTACTGTGATGTCATCAGCGGGCCACTACCGGTGCTATAGAGTGGACCGCACCGGTAGGACCCACCACTGGTGCTTGGTTACAATAAATTTTGGTTTCCAAAGTACTAAAAAAATTGGCTTAATGTTTGGTATAGACCCCATACCACAAAGAGTACCAATCCTTCTCTCCACGGCATCATGACACTTCTATTTGCTCCTTGATGGACAATTCCTTAAATAGCCAACAACTGGTAACTTCGGGTGTAAATAATTTATCTGTTTTATTTATTTATTACATCATCCCTGCAGAATAAGATTGATCTCCACTTTGACACTATTTCAAAAGGCCCTAAAGACATGGTTTGGCCAATGGACCTGCAGACCCAGAGTGATATAGAGACCATCACATGGTTGGTTCTGATTGTTCTCACCAGTTCATTTAGTGACCACTTGAAGTGATAAAAAGGGACGTATGTCCATTTTTATGACACTTTGACCATTGTGAACAAAATTCAGATGCTTGGCAACAGACTCAAATTTATGACGGTTTTAATATCCTGAAGTCATGTGATCCCCTTTTGCGACCTTCTGACAAGCAAAGTCAATGGGGAAGCCGGATTCACTTAACAACCGGGTTACTAACTGAACAATGGCAGTGATTCACTTAATAACTGTGGCAAGAAAGGTTGTAAAATGGGCGAAAAACTCCACTGAACAATTGTCTCACTTAGCAACAGAAATTTTGGTCTCAATTATAAGTGAAGGGCTTACATATAATTTTGGAAGCTGTTGGGAGTGACCATTAATGAGTTGGGCAGCCATGTAAATTTTCTTAGTCAATAGATTGATGGGTTGATGGACTGATGGATTGATAGATTGATAATTTGATGGATTGATAGATTGATTTTAGGATCAGTATTAGCAGAAGCCTTCTCCCCACAAATCTGTTATTATTTGGTTATTTCTAAAGTTTTAAGAACATGAGTATTAGGGTAATCAAACTGGAGAAACTGGGTAACTGGCAAATATCCAAACAATTAGCAATAGCAATAGCACTTAGACTTATATACCGCTTCATAGTGCTTTACAGCCCTCTCTAAGCGGTTACAGAGTCAGCATATTGTCCCCAACAATCTGGGTCCTCATTTTATCGACCTCGGAAGGATGGAAGGCTGAGTCAACCTTGAGCCTGGTGGGATTTGAACAGCTGAACTGCTGAACTGCAGTGCTGCACTTTAACCACTGCGCCACCTCGGCTCTTGAATTGAAACCATTCCTCACCATGATGGTCATCTGAGGAGGGAGGGAGGAGGAGACAAACTCAAGATGGTGGACATGTCCTGTCCCTTTCTCATATGGAAACACCTTCCCCTGACATTATGATGGCTTCAGATGAACTTTCTGACTGACCTCTTCTATGGAATTGGCTATTCAAGACCTGTTGTGAAATAGAAGTGGGATATGGTGGACTTTTGAACTAGTACCAACATTTTCTTGCCTGCTTGCCCTCAAAGTTTGCATATCCCTCAAAAGCTAGCAAGCCAAAGATCTGGAGAACTTAAATGCTAAACTAAAAATCTCAGCTGGTTTTTTTTCCCATTGCAAATTGCGAGTCCTTAGGAGTCCAGAAGAAAGGAACAGCTGCTAGACTTTTTAAGGCATGGATCAGGAAATAGAGCATGTCGGAAAGGAACATGATATGTGTTGTAATCACAACATGCTACACGTGCTCTATATACATGCAATAACTTCCTGTGATATAATTATGCTATATATGCACAAGCATATGATTCATTTATATTGAGTGGTGTGGTGGCCTAGAGGTGGAGCTCTTGCCTAACATTTAGGAGGCTGTGAGTTCGATCCTAGGTAGAGGCGGATATTTTTCTCTCTGGGCACACTGAGAACATATCTGCTGAACACAACTCTGCATTGGCGACAGGAAGGGCATCCGGCCATTAAACACTCTGCTAGCTCCATTCAGTTGCCCCAGATTCTATCCCGCAAGGATTATGGGTCCTGAAATGAAGACGATGATGATGATATGATGCATTTATAATACTGGGCACCTGTTCACTCTCTTTCCAGAAACATCTAGTGTGAACGTTCACACCACAGTTCCTGTTTCAGGTATGCTTCACACCAACAGAATATTAATGTATTAAACCTATTTGGTTTTTTTTCCTCCAATTTATAGCCCTACTTGATTCAAAATGACACTGGATAGCTTGGAACAAATTTAAAATCTGATTAAAAACCACAAAAACAAAGCAATTGGCAGTTGGGGACCATCATTATGTGGCTGGACTAGAAGACCTCCAAGGTCCCTTCCAGCTCTACTCTGATTCTGAAAACTCTGGAAACCTCTCTCAGCGGGCCTAGAGACTGGTTTTCAGTCTCTTTCAAAAGATTAGGTGGCCACACGATGGAAAATGTGTTCTTCTTGGATCCCATCAGGTGCCATAGGCATTGATAACTTTCCTGAAACATACTTTACTTGTCTGTACACAGATTTGCATCCCTTAGATCAGTGTTTCCCAACCTTGGCAACTTGAAGATGTCTGGACTTCAACTCTCAGAATTCCCCAGCCAGCGAATGCTGGCTGGGGAATTCTGGGAGTTGAAGTCCAAACATCTTCAAGTTGCCAAGGTTGGGAAACACTGCCTTAGATGTTTAGAGAATGGCAGATATGGTTAAGAATTTTGAAGGCCTGTTTTTGTTTGTTTTTAAAGAAAGAATAAATGTCTCTTTGCCAAGTCAGTTTTAGCAGAGCAGTATTGATTTCTGGCTGCAGAAAAAAAATTAAACAAAACCCCAAACTTAACAAATACCGCTCTTTTAATTTTTTTCTGCAGAGCTTCAACACCTGAGGACCAAAGAAACTCAGTTAACAGACAGGACTTTGGCAGATGGTTGGTGCCTGTCCTTCTCCTCTCCTTGTTTCATATTTTCTCTCATGAGAATATGGATGCTTTTTTCTCAAGTTAAGAGATTGTTCAGCCAGGAAACAAAAGGGGTCTATAATACTATCAATTAAGGAAATGCATGTAGATTTTATATCGTTCCTTTTTCAAAAGACTTGGCAGAATTTCCTCTTTTGTAGAAGCAATGAAGCTCCTAAAATTGAAGTTCAGGATGAAAAGGCGGAATGAATGTTGACCAGGTTTACAAATGGCTGCCAAGCTGGGCGAGATGGACAACACCTTATGAAACAGATGTAAAATCCTATTCTAAATGGACAGATGATCCTGGCAGCTTAACATTTTGACTCAAATTTAGTCAAAAGAACAGAACGAAACCTAACAGGGACCAATACAAAGTTCTTTATTTTCCAAGAAATAAAGAATTATGCATTAATGGTAGATAGATTTTAATATATTGTATTTCTTTATCATTTCATATCCAACTTAATGGCAACAATTTACATGAATTATTTTAAAGTTGTTTTATTGCTCCCCCCCCAAACCTGATTGTCAACTCCTTTGAATATTTTACAGAAACAAATAAATGTGTAGAGAAGTCAAATGCATAGATGTAGTGTGCGGAATACGGCATATGGGTTATTCATAATACATGTGAAAAAAATTTGGATCACAAGGTGACATGAAGCCACAGGGGCATATATTGTGACCCAGTTTAGGGAAGTGATGAAGTGCTGACCTAGAAACCAGGAGACTGAATTCTAGACTACCTTAAGCATGAAAGCCAGTGGGCAACTTTGGGCCAATCACCAGGAGACTGCGAGTTCTAGTCCCACCTTAGGCATGAAAGCCAGCTGGATGACTTTGGGTCAGTCACCAGGAGACAGTGAGTTCTAGTCCCGCCTTAGGCATGAAATCAGCTGGGTGGCTTTGGGCCAATTCCCAGGAGACTGTGAGTTCTAGTCCCGTCTAAGGCATGAAAGGGATGACCAAGTACAGCCAGCATTTATTATGGCAACAAATGGTGATGCAACATGTTACAGACTAGGAAGACAATTGCTTTTTTGGACTGACACATCACATTAAGTTTCAGAACAATCACATCATTTATTCCTCAAACAATTTTATTCAGTTCCTTTTGGGCTTCTGATACACATGCTAGACAGAGATGGGGTGAGTTGAGTAGAAATGTGCTGCAAAATTTCAGACAGCACACAGCTTTTCATCTAGCATGAGAGCAAAAATAGCTTGTTGCCAGGAGAAAAACTTTTTTTAAATTAAAAAAGGATTATAGTTGGTGAGGATTCAGGCAGATACAGTACTGAGGTCAAAGTTTTGAAATGTTTCTGTAGGTGGC
>JALIGW010000003.1:196881094-196991094 GCA_023053685.1 Diadophis punctatus similis | reverse complement strand
TAGTTAGTGACTGTACAAAGTTGCAACAGCACTGGAAAAAGCGACTTATGACCATTTTTCACAGTTATGACCTTTGTAGCATACCCATGACCACGTGAACAAAATTCAGATGCTTGGAAACTGGTTCATACTTATGACCATTGCTGTGTCCCATGGCCATGTGATCACCTTTTGCGACCTTCTGACAAGCAAAGTCAATAGGGAAACCTGATTCACTTAACAACCGGGTTACTAACTTATCAACTGCAGTGATTCCCTTGACAAGGGTGGCCAGACTCCTTCAAATGGGCAAAACTCACTTAACAAATTTCTCACTTAACAACAGAAATTTTGGGCTTAACCTGTAGTATCTTCTATATTGTAACTTGGCAACGTTACAACTTGTGGAGTTCAATTCTCAGAATTCTCTAGCCAACATGAAGCATTCTGCATCAAAATCTAGAACGAATATAGAGAAGACCAAGAAAGATGATTAGAGGACTGAAGGCTAAAACGTATGAGGAATGGTTGCAGGAATTGGGCATGTCTAGTCTAATGAAGAGAAGTTCCAGGGGTGACATGATAGCAGTGTTCCAATATCTAAGGGACTGCCACAAAGAAGAGGGGGGTGAGCCTATTCTCTGAAGCGCCTGAAGGCAGGACAAGAAGTAATGGATGTAAACTTATGAAGAAAAGATCCAACTATGGAGAAATTTCCTGACATCTTGACTGAACAATTAATCAGTGGAACAATTTGCCTCCAGAAGTTGTGGGTGTTCCAGTAGTGGAAGTTTTTAAGAAGATACTGAAATGGTATAGGGTTTTCTACTTGGGCAGAGGGTTGGACTAGAACAGGGGTCCTCAACCCCCAGTCCATGGATCAGTACTGGTCCATGGCATACCAGCCACCAGGCTGAGCAAACAAGTGAAGCTCCATTCATGGGATGCGGGCAGAACATGACACCATGCCCCCGCTGGTCTGCAGAAAAGCCTCTCTCCGCAGAACCAGTCCTTGGTGCCCAAAGGTTTGGAGGTCACTGGACTAGAAGACCTCCAAGATCCCTTCCAACCCTGTTATTGTCATGGTGTGAATATTGTCAGTTGTGAGTCTATGCAGGGTGATGCATTCCTATCCTGATATGATGGTATATTCCAATACAAGCAGAACACATGATATGATGTTTTGCGCATGTCTACATTCCTGATCCACCATTAATCTTCTTCTGCCTTAGCTCTTGACCTGAACGGTCATGTTTCTTAGCAAAGATGTAATTATTCAGGATTTATTGTTTTTGTACTGAAATAAATATTTCTATTAGACTTTTAATCTTGGCTTTATTTCTAACTGTCTGAATTCCAAGTGAAAGATCCATGATGTCGCCTCTACGGGAATATTCTTCCCTTGAGAGTTATTATTCTGTTATCATTGCTTATCAGAAAAAAAGAAAAGTGAAACATCTACTGTAACTGGGCAGACAGAAAAAATAAGAATCCTGTAGCTATGTATAAATGTGACTTCTTGCCCAGTTTGTTCATTTATGTCCTGATACCATATAGATCAAATATGTGGATACTCAGGAGAAGAAAGTGGAAAGGCTGGTGAGGAATCCTGTTCAAGGTAGATCTCTTTGGTCCATAGCTAAAAACTGATGCACCTTGATCCATGATTGAGATTCATACTGAAGCAACATTTTCATCCCTTGATTCCTGATAGGCCTGTGATGGCCTTTGGTCTATGTTAGAAGTACACAGAAGTTCCAGTCTTTCACCATCTGCTCTGAAACAAAAATTCTCTAAGACAGTGGTATTGTATTATATTAATTGTATTAATGTCCGATATAACAGTGTGGATTCCAGGCAGGCGAGCTGTATTCGAGAATTGGTCTGGCAAAGGTTTTATATGCCCTGGTTTGCAGTACAATGTTACCAGAGATAGACTTCACTCGTCATATGGCTTCCTTCAAATCAACAGATTTTTGTTATAGATTATTTGATGATTCGATGCTGGTTTACTAGGAGGAATCCATGCACAATTTTTACACCCAACATATCTGTTTTCCTTTCAGTTTCTTCAGACGTTGAAAGCAGTGGAGTCCTTGAAACCTTCCCAGGAGGGGGTACTGTATAGGCCTTCATATTTCATTATGAAAACACGTAGACAATGTATTTCAACATACTTCAACATGGGGTGAACCCAGTAATGGGTTTCACTTACCTTTGCTACCGGTTCGGAGATGTGTGCATGCGCGCTGCTTCTGCGCATGTGCAGATTGTCCGTGATGACATCCAGGCAGGTAGGCAGAGCCTTCCGCCGCCACCCGCCTGAACCGGGGAGAACTGGTAGCAACCCACCACTGGGTGAGCCATAAGCCATTTCAGGAAGTACCAATTTTTTTCAACACCCAAATGGTTCTAGCATTGCCTAAGGGACAAATGTGGTTCAAAACAAATATCTTATTCAAATATAAGAAATTCTTGTATTTAGCAAGAAGTCATGGGGGACTTCCTTCCTTCCTTCCTTCCTTCCTTCCTTCCTTCCTTCCTTCCTTCCTTCCTTCCTTCCTTCCTTCCTCCCTCCCTCCCTCCCTCCCTCCCTCCTTTCTCCATTCCTCCCTCCCTCCCTCCTTTCTCCATTCTCTCCTCTCTTTCTTTCCTTTCTTCCTCCTTACCTTTCTCTTTTCCTCCCTTCTCACTTCCTCCTTCCTCTCCTTCCTCTCCTTCCTCTCCTTCCTTTTTTATTCCTTCTCTCCTTCCCTTTCTGTCTTCCCTCTTTTTCTTCTTTCTTTTCTTCCTTCCTTCCTTCCCTCCCTCCCTCCCTTCTTTCCTTCCTTCCCTTCCTTCTTTCCTTCCTCCCTTCTTTCCTTCCTCCATCCTTCCCTCCCTCCCTCCCTCCCTCCCTCCCTCACTCACTCACTCACTCACTCCCTTCCTTCCTTCCTCCCCTCTCCTTTCTTTTCCCCCTGTAGCTTCCTTGGCCATTTCTGGAAGTGATACCGTAGAAGTTTGCTTCAGCTCATTCAGTTAAGCATCAAACTTTTGTTTTCATCATCTGTAAAAAGGAAGTAATAGAAAAGGTATTTGATTGCTTAGAGAGGCAAGTTTTGACATTTTCCTGATCAAGGAAATTGCAAAAACCATAAACATTATCTGATATGGTAACCCAAACTTCTTGTGTATGTTGCTTTATAGCTGTAACCCAGAAAGGTGCAACTGTTGCTTTTGATAATTCAGAACTAAGAGGTAAGTTGGTACTTGCAGTTTGTTCCCAGGGTGAACAAGTCTTCAATCCTGCTGTGGAAAGTGCTTGCTTCATTTACAGTTATTGGAAACATGTGTGTCTTGCTTTTAATAAGAGCCAAGGTGGTGCAGTGGTTAAAATGCAGCACTGCAGTTCAGCAGTTGAAATCTCACTGGCTCAAGGTTGACTCAGCCTTCCATCCTTCCGAGGTGGGTAAAATGAGGACCCAGATTGTTGGGGGCAAGAGGCTGAACTCTAAACCGCTTAGAGAGGGCTGTAAAGCACTATGAAGCGGTATATAAGTCTAAGTGCTATTGCTATTATCCTGGCCTTTAAAAAGGGTGTAGCTGAAAGGAACCTGGCTTGCAAAGACTTTCATGCCTTGAGTGACCTTGCTAGGAGTATATACATATCTTACATCCAACATTTCCTCCTACCTGGTGTATCCTCCCCGCAAACCTCCCACCTGATAAGGCAAAATAGCAAGACTTGGGAGATTGGGTGGGGGAAAAACTTATTTATACTTGACTTAAATTAATATAGAGTCTAATGTCTTATTAAGAAGTAAAGGAGCTAACCCTGCATCTTTCCCCTGATTGTCAGAGAGCTATTTCGCTACAATAAGAACTACAACCACTTCACCTGGGATTAGAACACCAGAAGCAGAATTCATGCCAACTTCAGAATTTCCAAGACCAGCAAACAGCGGCAAGTAAAATTCCTGTTGCCATAAGATTCATTAGAAGAAAAGGCAGTGTAAGCACATCTGCGGCTGTATGTTTAAAGTGCACCTCTACTTTTTATTTATCATCATTATCATTCTAGTCTTTTGTCTATCCACGGCAGAATGAGGGCCTCTTCCGCACCAATACTTTTTATATATAAGACACTTATTTAAAGTGAGATTCATGGAAGGATGCCACAGGTTTGTTTTTTTTCCATTCAAGAACACTACAGGATTCTGCTTTGTTTGTGTTACTTCTTTAATAGATCTTAGGTCCACGGAATCTTAAAAAGGCATCTTTTTAACCCCAAATCCAGGACATCTCTTCAAGATAGCTGGGGAGGAACCTGTGACATTTTCTACAATGTTTCCAGAAGCATCACCATCTCCTGAAGAATCTTTTAGAGAAGGTATGACATGCTTTCACTCAACCCAATAATTTAACTGGAACAAAAGGGAGTTACTTTGAAAACTAACAAAACAGTTACTGTATTTTTTGGAGTATAAGACGCATCGGAATATAAGATGCACCTTAGTTTTTGGGGAGGAAAATAGGGGAAAAAATCTGCCTACCAGGTATTCATCTGGCTAACGTCCTTAGTCTGGTCAGCTTCAGCACATTATTTTATCCCCTGGTTAGGACTTAAAAAAACCTTCTTCGGAGAGAGTAACAATGAAAGAGCCTGCAAGCCAGTAAGAGATGGGAAGATCATTAGCACCTGGTTAGGGCTAGAAAAAAACTTATTCAGAGCAAGTAGAGCAATGAAAAAAACCCTGCAAAGACTTAGGGCTGGATAAACCTTCTTTAGAGAGAGTAACAATGAAAGAGCCTGCAAGCCAGTAAGAGCTGGGAAGATCATTAGCACTTGGTTAGGGCTAGAAAAAAACTTATTCGGAGCAGCTTCAGCACATTATTTTATCCCCTGGTTAGGACTTAAAAAAACCTTCTTCGGAGAGAGTAACAATGAAAGAGCCTGCAAGCCAGTAAGAGATGGGAAGATTATTAGCACCTGGTTAGGGCTAGAAAAAAACTTATTCAGAGCAAGTAGAGCAATGAAAAAAACCCTGCAAAGACTTAGGGCTGGAAAAACCTTCTTCAGAGAGAGTAACAATGAAAGAGTCTGCAAGCCAGTAAGAGCTGGGAAGATCATTAGCACTTGGTTAGGGCTAGAAAAAAACTTATTTGGAGCAAGTAGAGCAATGAAAAAAACCCTGCAAAGACTTAGGGCTGGATAAACCTTCTTTAGAGAGAGTAACAATGAAAGAGCCTGCAAGCCAGTAAGAGCTGGGAAGATCATTAGCACTTGGTTAGGGCTAGAAAAAAACTTATTCGGAGCAAGTAGAGCAATGAAAAAAACCCTGAAAAGACTTAGGACTGGAAAAACATTCTTCGGAGAAAGTAACAATGAAAAAGCCTGTAAGGTAAGAGCTGGGAAGATCGTTAGCACCTAGTTAGGGCTGGGAAAAAAGCTCCGAAAAAGCTACATTCAGAGTATAAGATGCACCCAAATTTTCAGCCACTTTTAGGGAGGAAAAAGGTGCGTCTTATACTCCAAAAATACGGTAGTTTGAGAGTTAGTTGAGTGTTGTACGTGAAAGAAAAATGTAAATAGAAAAGAAGTGACCCATCAGTGTATTAATTCTTCAGGAGATATTTAAAAAACTCCCTTTCATGACTCTGGAATCCCTTAATTTGGGGTAGAGTTGTGATGATTGGTTGCAGCTGAGCATTTACTGGCTGGCTGCCCTTCCTGACACCATGCGGAGTTCACAGCAGATATTTTCTCTTTGTGCCCTAACAGAGAAACCTCTGCCACTATCTAGGATTGAACTCTCAACTTTCTGAGTGGGAGACGAGCGCCTTCACCACTAGGCCACCGCGCTGCTCCTTTAGGAGATATCTTGGGTTTAATTTTTTTTTAATAGCACACAGAATTTACATCAACAACTGCCATTTGCTAGTGGAATGGACAGTTCCAGAAAAATGGGTTCTTTATCCCAATTCAGCCTTATCTTTTTGATGCCCAGATCTTCTCTAGAAGGTTGGAAGAAAAAGGGGAGAAAATATGAGGAATATGAGAGATGCAGCAGAAAAGAGGATTCTGTAGTCATCTGTATATGTTACTCAACAGAATAAAACTGTGAAATGCACATCTCCTTTCCACAGTCTGCGATCGTTTCTCCTTTCTGCAACGAGGCGACAATGGAAAACTCAAACGAGAGTTTCCACAGTTGGGTGAGATGCTCTACTGCTTGACCGACCGGTGTCCAGAGGATTTCGAATTATATGGCTGCTTTTGTGGACAAGAGGGAAGAGGACATCCGACCGATGAACTGGACAGGTGGCTAACATTAAAAGCAAAACAAAGGAATCGCCCATGCTCCTAGAGCAGCGTGCATTTTGTTAACTTAAATCTTCTATCCAGGCACGTGGGTCCTAAATAAATATTTACGGTTAACAATAAAATAAAATGAAACAGAGAAAAAAAAAACTTCCCCCGTTTCTGCTCAGCAAGAGGTATTGGGCAGGATATTAGATTTTATGAACCATATTGATGCATTCAATTTGATCAATATGTAGCATATTGATGTATTCAATTGATGTTACATTGATGTATTTCCATTGTGTTCCTTTTCACTATTTATTTTATTGTTCTATTATTATTATACTATTGTTCTGTCCTTCCTTCCTCCCTTCCTCCCTACTCTTTCTCTCTTTCCTCTCTCTCTCTCTCCCTCCCTCCACCCTCCCTCCCTTCTCTTTCTCTCCTCCCTCCCTCCCTCCCTCCATTCTTTCTTTCTCTCCTTCCTTCCTTCCTCCCTCCCTCCCTTCTCTCTTTCTCTCCTCCCTCCCTCCCTCCTTTCTTTCTCTCCTTCCTTCCTCCCTCCCTCCTTCCCTCCCTTCTCTCTTCCTCTCCTCCCTGCCTCCCTTCTCTCTTTCTCTCCTCCCTCCCTCCTTTCTCTCTTTCTCTCCTCCCTCTCCACCTTCTCTCTTTCTCTCCTCCCTCCCTCCCTTCTCTCTTTCTCTCCTCCCTCCCTCCCTCCATTCTTTCTTTCTCTCCTTCCTTCCTTCCTCCCTCCTCCCTTCTCTCTTCCTCTCCTCCCTCCCTCCCTTCTCTCTTTCTCTCCTCCCTCCCTCCCTCCCTCCATTCTTTCTTTCTCTCCTTCCTTCCTTCCTCCCTCCCTCCCTTCTCTCTTCCTCTCCTCCCTCCCTTCTCTCTTTCTCTCCACCCTCCCTCCCTTCTCTCTTTCTCTCCTTCCTCCCTCCCTCCCTCCTCCCTTCCTTCTCTCTTTCTCTCCTTCCTTCCTTCCTTCCTTCCTTCCTTCCTTCCTTCCTTCCTTCCTTCCTTCCTTCCTTCCTTCCTCCCTCCCTCCCTCCCTCCCTCCCTCCCTCCCTCCCTCATACACACACACACACACACACACACACACAAACAAACAAACAAACAAACAAACAAACAAACAAACAAACAAACAAACAAACAAACAAACAAACCAAGACTGCTTTCTGGGTTCCACTAGTTGCGTTGCTGAAGCAACAGGATCCAGATGGTACCAACTCTGTCAGATCTCAAACGATGGGCAGAAATCAAAGAGGGGGATGGTCCTCTTTGGCCCTCACCTCCGCTTGTGGCTGGCTCTGCTTCCTGCCCAGGTCCCATCGTTGACCTGAACTAGATGATATGATAAAGCAAGAGAGAAAATATTTTTCAAAATATGATACCCTCTAGGTTTATAACAATGTAAGGAACGCTGCAGTCCATGTAGGTAGAAAATGGTTTCGAAACGTTAATCCTCTTATCCTTTCCGTCTAACAGATGTTGTTTCTCCCATCAATGCTGCCTGGAACAAGTTAAAAGACTGGGATGTCAGCCAGAAAAAAAATCAAGATCTGAAGTTGTGTGTTTTGATCACACACCAACATGTAAGTTTTGAGATAGCGGTGTACAAGAATCACCTCTTTCTTAAGTGAAACGTTTTTAAAAAGACAAAAAAAAAATCACTTTTCTCCGGTAAATATAGGAAAGTCTTCATGGAAAGGATTTTAACAGAGTTAGAATTGTATCAGATCTTTACAAATTCATCTCCCCAATCCACAATGAACGTATATTTTGGAGGTGTGTGTGTGTCAGAGGTGGGTTCCTACCAGTTCGGACAATTCTATAGAATTATTGGTAACTTGGTGGCCTGGGTCACTGGAACCGACAGCAACCCAGGCCTGCCACGCCCCCAAGCTGGTTCTCTCGGCGGTGCCATAGGCGCCACCATCTTGTTTTTTTTAGTACTGTGCGCGCCCGCCTGCGTGTCGCGTCCCTGAGCGAACCGGCAGTAGGAAAATCCGGAACCCACCCCTGGTGTGTGTATCAAATTGGTCAAAAGGATAGACCTGACCAAATTGGAATCCTTGGTGCTCTCTGAGTTTAGTTGTTTTCTTGCAGACATTTCATTACCCAACCAGGTAACATCTTAGTGCTCCCTTCTAGAACTCAGGTGTTAGTTGGGGATTGATCGATGTTTGTTCTACAGCTGGCTTGCCTTGTCAGTGTTTCTGGGAATCTGCTTTCCTTCATTCCTTGATTCTTAGTAGTTCTTTGAATAATCATGTCTTGTCTCTGTAACACGCACTGCATACTCTTAAAAAGAGTTGGGGGGGCTTTGATTGCCAATAGGCAACAGCAGAGAATATTTGTAGGTCAGGGTAGAAATGAAGGGTCCTTGGTGCTCTCTGGGCTTGGTGAGGTTTTTTTTTTTTTGCAGATGCTCCATTACCCCACTAGATAGTGATCATGTTAGTGATGCTAACACTGATAACATTACCTAGTTGGGTAATGAAACATCTGCAAGAAAACAATGAAGCTTAGAGAGCGTCAAAGATCTTGTCAAGGTTCCAACTAACTAACTTGGAAGAACTTCCAAGTTCTTCCAAACCAAAGAACTCCGAGGCACAAGATCTCCTCAAAGAACATTTTATTTGGGCATGTGTCATATTGGCATAATGCTGGTGAAAACCGGATCTAAGTTCCCACCGGTTCCCCCCCCAATTAAAAGTAAAAGTTTGTCACTTCCCCAGAGTTGTCAGTCACATGGTCCAATCAGCATACAGTCCAAATGTGGGATGGTCTCAGTCTCCACCCTCCAATAACATCAGAGGTGGGTTGCTCCTGGTTCGGACTGGTTCTATAGAACCGGTAGGGGGAATTTCCCCCCGCTTGCCGAACCGGGAGTGATCACCGGTTGACCACGCCCCCAAACTGGCTCTCTCGGTGGCGCCATAGGTGCCGCCATTTTGTTTTTTGCTTCTGCACATGCGCAGAAACTGTTTTTTGCCACCATCTTGTTTTTTGCTTCTGTGCATGCGCCACCATCTTGTTTTTTGCTTCTGCGCATGCGCCACCATCTTGCTTTTGGCTTCTTTGCATGTGCCAACATCTTGTTTTTGGTTTCTGTGCATGCGCCACCATCTTGTTTTTTGCTACTGCACATGCACCACCATCTTGTTTTTGGCTTCTGCACATGCGCCACCATCTTGTTTTTTGCTACTGCACATGCACCACCATCTTGTTTTTGGCTTCTGCGCATGCACCACCATCTTGTTTTTGGCTTCTGCGCATGCACCACCATCTTGTTTTTGGCTTCTGCGCATGCGCCACCATCTTGTTTTTTGCTACTGCACATGCACCACCATCTTGTTTTTGGCTTCTGCGCATGCACCACCATCTTGTTTTTGGCTTCTGCGCATGCACCACCATCTTGTTTTGGCTTCTGCGCATGCCCAGAAGCTGTTTTTTGCTTCTGCACATGTGCCACCATCTTGCTTTTGGCTTCTGTGCATGTGCCAACATCTTGTTTTTGGTTTCTGTGCATGCACAGAAGCTGTTTTTTGCTTCTGCGCATGTGCATAAGCTTGGTTTTCAGCACTGCGCATGCGCGAGCTCACGCTGCGCCGCCTCATGGTGCGCAATGTGCGCGCGCCCATGCGGCATGGGAGGAAGCGAACTAGCAGCAAGGTAAGTTAGAACCCACCCCTGCTGCACATACGATCTTGGTTCCCAGAGGAAAGAATGTTGTTTTGGTTATAGCACCCCAGCTATCTCTACACCCCCCCTCCCTATCCCTCATATCCAGTCTGTGTCAGCACTGAAGCTGTGAAGCAAAGAAAACCCCCAGTAGAACAGGAAAATGGCCACCATCCAGCCAGATTCAGGGTTGACAGATCTCTTATTTGATTGCTTGGTTCCACCTCCTGTTTGACATCATTGGCTCTCTACCCCGTGGACTCTGATGCTATGATGGTAAACCCTTCCTGCAATGATGTCCTTATTGTAGCCACTGTGAGATTTGATACAGAAGCTACTCTACACCATCTTCCTTTCTCTCAGGTGTTGGATGGACCCTGTGTGAAAACCTCCTGTGTTCCTGCGATAAAGCTGCGGCCGAATGCATGGCGGTAGCCCCATTCAACGAAAGCTGGAGGTTGCCCAGCAGACAGGCTTGCCAAGAGGACAAACTGGCTTGCCGCTGGGCAGGGCATGAGAGGCCTCCAAGCAGCCCGCCAAGAGATGTCAGAACGTCTAGTGAAGAAGAAGAAAGTAGCAGCGAGGAGGCAGATCCGGCTCTGCCCCTCTTGAGACGCGGAAGAAGAGCAATACGGAATGGCAGACGAAGATCCAGAGTAGTCCCATTGCAAACAAGATAATCTCCACTTCTCTGTCCAGCTACAGATCTACTGGCAACGTTGTTCAAGAGGCAGCCAGTAGTGTATCTTATATTGCTGTCCAGTCGTTTCTTAAAAGCCTCCAGGGATGAAGCACCCACAACTTCGGAAGGAAAGTTGTTCCAGTGATTAATTTGTTCTCAGAGTTAGGAAATTTCTCCTCAGTTCTAGGAAGTTTGTGGGTCATCCATCAATTGAGGCATTTAAGAAGAGACTGGACAGACATTTGTCTGGAATGGTATAGGGCAGGGGTTTCCAACCTTGGCAACTTTAAGACTTGTGGACTTCAACTCCCAGAGTTCCTCAGCCAGCAAAGCTGGCTGGGGAACTCTGGGAGTTGAAGTCCACAACTCTTAAAGTTGCTAAGGTTGGAGACCCCTGGTATAGGGTCTCCTGCTTGAACAGGGGTTTGGACTAGAAGACCTCAAAGGTCCCGTCAAACCCTTGTTTTTCTGTTATTCTATTTTAGAAGACAACAGGATGTAAATGTGGGAGATCTTCTACTTATAGGATGATCCCTAAATATATATATATCAGTGGTGAGGAACTTCAACACACCTCCTGGTTATACAGCCATAATACCTATTCCCTTTGTTAATCTCTTATGGGTAGGATGAAGGTTGTTCAAAGATCAGGAGTAGCAGAGATTAAAGGTTTTAAGCTGCTTTCAATACCATCACAGGTTTTTTTAAAATCTCTTTTTCTGGAACAAGCCATCAGGACTTGGTTCTCGTACCTAATCCTAATAAATAACTCCGCGCACAACTCTAAACCGAAACAAACAACGCCTACTTGATATTATGGCTTATCATACCATGTAAATGAAAGTTCCTATTAAAAGCTTGACACTGCTTCTTCCTCTGTCCTTATTTTTAGGAACAAATTCACATTATGAAACAAGTTAAGTATGCTAACAATTCTTCTTCAGTTTTGCTTTAACACTGGAGGGGCTCTGCCCATGGAATGAGGCCCATTTTTAAAGAGAATGACAAAGTAACCACGCCTGAATTTTCCTTGACTTAATTTCTGGTGTGGGCAATCATGCGTTTGCAGCTTGAGATGTCTGGATTGTCCCAGAATCCTTACGATAAACTTCAATGGAGACATAATTGCCAAGACTACAAACTGGTCTCCTGCCTGAGCAGGGGGTTGGACTAGAAGACCTCCAAGGTCCCTTCCAACTCCGTTATTCTGTTAATTCCTGCTAATACAAGAAAGAACAGTTAACGCAGTGCTTCTCAATTATTTTCTGTTACGCCCCCCCTAGGAAGAAGTAAACCTTTCGCGCGCCCCCAATTCTCCGATTTGGGACCCAATGGAATTTTAGTGTTAATATTTATTATTTTACTTATTATAAGCTGCAAGCAAACTATTGGCTGGATAAGGCTGCTCTACCCACTTACCTGGGAGTAAGTCACACTGAACTCAGTGGAGTCTGTTTTCAGTTAGGCAGGCATAGGCTACCGTGGTTAGGGCCCTCTTTTGACATGGGGCAAGCTAGCTTAATCAAGCTGATGTTTTGGGGTCGCCGGCCTGGCTCATAAGTGCCACCTCTGCCGGGCACTCACAGCAAATGGTCGGAACAGCAGAGGCCTCCCCGCAGCCCACCCCGCTTCCTGGGAAGCTGCAATGCCAGGAAGGAGCTGGTGCAGGAGCATGGGTGCAACTGGGAAAACATTCCCCGTCTGGGAGAATCGATCGAGAGGGACCATGCATATTCCCCAGGGTCACATGCGCCCCCCTTGGCATCGCTCTGCGCCCCCCCAGGGGCCCCCGCCCCACTATTTGATAAACACTGAGTTAACGCAAGAGTTTGCTTCATGTGCTCGTATACTCAATGGGATTTGAGATAGCACAGATCTGGATGTGAACTGGGCTAGTTTTATTTTTCTGGGGGAGAGAATAGAAGTCTGCTTCTCTGGGGCTATTTACAACATGTAAAAAAATGGCTATGATCCCCATGGATCCTAATCCTAGGGGTGTTCAGGGAGGGGTAGCACCTCTGGTGTAGGGGCATGTTGTGTCCTTTTATGGCAGGTCATTTTAGGGCAGCTTTTAGGGCAGCTCGTTCACCTTTGGTCCCCACCTGTCACTCAGCTCTCACCTGTGGCTCCTAGCAGCTGTAGCATGCGCAGTGGCCACACCCGGGCAACAGCTTCGACAGACTAGCCAAACCAGGTTGAGAGTAGCCATTGGGTCATTGACCTTCGGTGAGATAGGGACTTGTCTATCCTGAGCATGTGAAGACAGTTTCCGGCAGATTGAGCAGATGAAATCTGTTAGAATAGGTCAACGGTCATGAAGGCGGTCTCTGCAAGCGATGTGGTATGCTAAGAGCATGGCAAGACATGAAAGACGCCCTGGTCAACCACTGCGCCCAGCCCATCTCCAACTGTCTCGACTCTTGTCCTGCTATCGGAGCAAGATGGAAGAGAGAGTGAGGCTGACTGTGCGCACCTCTCCCTCACTTTAATCCAATTCATGCACAAGTCTTGACATCCTCCCAAGTCCTGTGAAAAGTCCTGTGGTGATGGGTGAGCGACAAAGCAGCAGGTGTGGATACTCTGGGAGCTGTAGGCTTGGGTTGCTGCCAGTTCCAGTGACCCAGGCCGCCAAGTTACTACCGGTTCCATAGAACTGGTCCGAACTGGGAGGAACTCACCTCTGGTAGAGGGCTAATCCTACCTTTGTTAGATCTTGGGTGAGGGCTATCTCTTTATCTCTTAAGTGCGGACATCTGTTGTGGGCTATTGAGGAGGGTGGGGGCTATTAAGAGTGAGTTTGTTACTGCCTAAAAAAATCATGTTTCTCCATTTTCTCATCCAGGGAAATATAATATTCTGCCTTTTTAATATTTCCCAAAATATTTCATTTTCCTAGGAGAGGGGTGGGTGTTAACTTCCTACACTGCCATTCCCAAAATACTAAATTTGGCCCACCCTGCTTTAGCTTCCTAAAACCAGCCAAATTCAGAAGGTTAGTTGTTAACCATTTAGCGACGTTTAGGATTATGTACCAGCTAGCAATTAAAAAGGAGAAGAAGAAGAAGAAGAAGAAGAAGAAGAAGAAGAAGAAGAAGAAGAAGAAGAAGAAGAAGAAGAAGAAGAAGAAGAAGAGGAAGAGGAAGAGGAAGAGGAAGAGGAAGAGGAAGAGGAAGAGGAAGAGGAAGAGGAAGAGGAAGAGGAAGAGGAAGAAGAAGAAGAAGAAGAAGAAGAAGAAGAAGAAGAAGAAGAAGAAGAAGAAGAAGAAGAAGAAGAAGAAGAAGAAGAAGAAGAAGAAGAAGAAGAAGAAGAAGAAGAAAGGAAAGCGGAAAGAGCCGGAAAATCATGAGTCCCCCACCCCCTTCAGCATCAATATTTTTCTGAGGATGAAACTTTGGATTTCAGTTTATTTTGCTCTGATCTGGCATGCATTTGAAATGCTGGATGTCTTGTGAAAAGGGGCAAGGGTGGAGGATGAAAGAAAAGAAAGGTCTCGCAAAGGAAAATCAAAGCACCGAAGGCGGAACCTCGGGCCGCTGGGAGCCTTTTCAATTCTCCAATGATGAAAGCCAATTGAAAGCCATCCCTACCACACAGGCCTTCATTCCTTCCATGGGGCCTCCAGGATCAATGGAAACCAATTCAATCAAAATGGGCAGCAGAGCTGAAATAAAAGGCTTCTGAAAGAAGCAGTAGAAACACTGTGGGAGATACAACTGGTTTTTTTTTTATATTATGAACATATGATAGTGTCCTATCAGAAGATAATTGCTTGCCTTGCTACCAAGACTAATTGGAGCAGTTTTCTTCACGGCCTCAGTTTTAATAGTTGGATCCAGGAGGGTGCGATGGCTCTGCTGTTAAAGACTGACAGCCTGGGTTCGAGACCCAAGCACCGGGGAATTGCTGGCAGAAGGAGAGAAGGTTCCTCTACAGCAGAGGTCTTCAAACTTGGCAACTTTAAAACTTGTGGACTTCAACTCCCAGAATTCTCCAGCCACTGGCTGGAGAATTCTGGGAGTTTATTTATTTTTATTTATTTATTTGTTTGTCAAACATGTACAAGATAGCAGGTATAGGTATAAACATAAACATAAACAAAGTAAATACAGATAAATGAGAACAATAGGACAGTAGGACAGGGACAGTAGGCACAGTGGTGCGCTTATGCACGCCCCTTGCAGACCTCTTAGGAATGGGGTGAGGTCGATTGTAGACAGTCTAAGGTTAAAGTTTTTGGGGTTTGGGGAAGAAACCACAGAGTCAGGTAGTACATTCCAGGCATTGATCACTCTGTTGCTGAAGTCGTATTTTCTGCAGTCGAGTTTGGAGCAAAGTCTAAAACTTTGCTTTGAAGTCCACAAGTCTTCAAGTTGCCAGGTTTGGGGACCCCTGCTCTACAGGAAGCAAAGAGACATTCCAGTTTAGAGTCCATTCTGGGGAGGAAACATTTGAGGTCAAATTCTTCGGTCTATATCTGCCCTTTCCCAAGGGAAGGCAGACAATCTGGTGAAATTCTTGCAATATCGGTGAACAACAATAAAATATCTACTTGGGGTTATCCACTAATGCTTCAGTGGCTTGGTTGCTTTGATGCAGACATTTCATGACCCAGCTAGATAACATCATCAGTTCAACAGCAGCAGAAGCCATCCTTTTCAGGCTTGTACCAAAGCATGAAGAAAAGGATTTGTGTGTTTCAACAGATAGTAGAAAGTGAGTCTGAGGTCTGAAGTACTTCTTTCAAATTGTTTTCAAGTGTGCACAGTTTCAAAGTACAGGTAATCCTCAACTTGCAACAGTTTATTTAGTGACCATTCAAACTTACAATGGCACTGAAAATTGTGACTGTTGTAAGTCGATGACTATGTGTGTGTTCATGGGTGGTGCTCTGGCTCAGAGGTTAAAATGCTGGGCTTGTCGGTGGGAAAGCCAGCAGCCCAGGTTTGAGACCCGAGCACCATGTGAGGAGGGCGAGCTCCTGTTCTTGCTCCAGCTCCCACCAACCTAGCAGTTCAAAAGCATGCAAATGCAAGTAGATAAATAGGTACCACTTCGGTGGGAAGGTAACAGCATTCCATCCGCCCTTGGCGTATAGCCATGCTGGCCACATGATCACGGCAAATGTCTTTGGACAATGCTGGCTCCCTTGGCCAAGAAATGGAGATCAGCCCTAAAGATGGACATCACCGGACAGGGAAACCTTTCTCTTTTACCAGCACTGTTATTCAAGAGCCAACAAATTGCAGATGCCAGAAACTAAGCTTGAATGATTTTGCCTACCAAAAAAATAAAAGGGCTACTCCAAACTAAATAATATTAAATTACAGGTAGCTCTCGGTGTTTAACCATTCGTTTAGTGACCGTTCGACATTACAACGGCACTGAAAATTGTGACTTACGACCGTTTTTCACAATTATGAACATTGCAGCATCAAAATTTGGATGCTTGGCAACTGGCATCTATTTATGATGGTTGCAGGGTCCCAGGGCCATGTGGTTACCATTTGCAAAGCAAGCAAAGTCAGTGGGGAAGCCAGATTCACTTAACAACCATGTTGCTAACTTGACAAGTGTATCAAGAAATGTCTAAAAATGGGGCAAGACTGATATAATCACTGTCTCGCTCAGGAACAGAAATGTGAGGCTCCATTATGGTCCATAAGTTGAGGACTACCTGTGTATGTTTTAACATTACTGCATTTCATTGCGATCAAATAAATTTTTGATCTATGTCATCCAGAAATAAATGGAACATCCTGCAAAATACTCTGCAATTATTTCAAATAAAATGAATCAGAGGTGGTATTCAGCAGGTTCTGAACAGTTCTGGAGAACCGGTAGTGGAAATTTTGAGTAGTTCGGAGAACCAGTAAATACCACCTCTGACTGGCCCTGCCCCCATCTATTCTCTGCCTCCCGAGTCCCAGCTGATCGGGAGGAAATGGGGATTTTGCAGTAACCTTCCCCTGGAGTGGGGAAGGAATGGGGATTTTGCAGTATCCTTCCCCTGGAGTGGGGAAGGAATGGGGATTTTTGCAGTATCCTTCCCCTGGAGTGGGGAGGAAATGGGGATTTTACAGTATCCTTTCCCTGGAGTGGGGAGGAAATTGGGATTTTACAGTATCCTTTCCCTGGAGTGGGGAGGAAATGGGGATTTTGCAGTAACCTTCCCCTGGAGTGGGGAGGAAATGGGGATTTTGCAGTAACCTTCCCCTGGAGTGGGGAGGGAATGGATATTTTGGAGTATCCTTCCCCAGGAGTGGGGAGGAAATGGGGATTTTGGAGTATCCTTCCCCAGGAGTGGGGAGGAAATGGGGATTTTGCAGTAACCTTCCCCTGGAGTGGGGAGGGAATGGAGATTTTACAGTATCCTTCCCCTGGAGTGGGGAGGGAATGGGGATTTTGCAGTAACCTTCCCCTGGAGTGGGGAGGAAATGGGGATTTTGCAGTATCCTTTCCCTGCCACACCCACCAAGCCACACCCAGAGAACCAGTAGTAAAACATTTTGAATCCCACCACTGAAAGGAATGATTAATTACTTCTTCCTTGTTTAGATTTTGGCGGAAACTCATCTTGTTTTATCTTTAGATCTGACACGTCAAGTATTCTACGCAAAGAGAAACCAGGCTGTTACTGTGTTGAAACAGCAAGAAGAAATAAAATTTGTCCACAGCCTACTTCTGCTGGGTTGGGACTGAAAAGCATACTATGAAATATATTTAAACAATGTAGACATCTACGAAGCAATTTCCATTTTAATTACACTCATGTTTAACAATGCTAATCAATTTTCTGGAGGAAATCAAATGTGATTATGAGTTAGGAATAGGAATATTCCATTTTATGTTTTTCATAAACCATTTTTGTACAAAACAAAAATATAACTATAAGTGCAATTAAGCCAGGAGTGATTTGGAAGGACTATTTAACATCCAGGGCAATTGTGATGGAAAACAAATCCATCCAGCATTTCCAAATGGTTACATTCTTGTAACTTTTTTCTTCACTCACACATTTTAAAAGAGCTTAAAAAGAACAGCGGGAACAGTGAAACAGATTGATTGTGGCTAAGTTTCCAGGTTATAGTCAGACTCTGAATCATGGCTTATAACACTGTAGACCCTAACACCTGTTTTAGAAAAGCATTAAATAAAATAGTCAGATCAATCATTTGAATATAAAGGAATCAGCAATCAGATGAGGAGATCCAAACGCATTGGCAACTTCACATTGCAATGAACAAGGACATGCATTCAATTTTGCAGCTACTAAGATTGTTGGTCGGGCAGGGACAAAAATAGCCAGGGAAATTATCAAAGTCTGGGAAACAGGCCCTTTGTCAGTCAACAGGAGTACTGATTTACCATCAGCTTATCAAGTACTTAGGACTGAGGGTTTGACAGCACAAGGAAACAACAACCCAACAATTTAATAGCAGGCCATCAACACCCCAATCAACAACTAAAAAAATTACACCCAACCAGGCACTACATAAATACTACAGATAGAATAGTTCAAAACACACATCCTGCTACACAGAAGTTCCCTGAGGATGGGCTCCAGCAGTCAGAAGACTAAACCTCTGATGCCAGTGACCGACTCAGACTGGATCCTGCAACATTATCCTGGGACATGTATATTTGCCTTCATTTGTGAGGAAGCTTTACTCCCCCTGTAAGTTTGCCTGGCTGACTTAGTTTTAAACAAAGTCACATCCATGAAGGTTTGCTGTAATCTTCCTTTATCGTTTGATCTGAAAATTGATTTTCCCAGCCCAAAGCTAACCAGTTCTGAATTATTCATTTGCTTGATCAGAAGTGTCTAACATACTGTTCTGACACAGCTCCCCAAACACGACAAACCCTCTGAAGTTAACTCAGAAAACTTGCAAAAAAATCGACTTCAACAACAGAGTTGTCAATGCCTGGAACACTTTACCTGACTCAGTAGTTTCTTCCCCAAACCCCCAAAACTTCAACCTCTTATTATCTACCATTGACCTCACCCCATTCCTAAGAGGTCAGTAAGGGGCGTGCATAAGCGCAAAATCGTGCCTACCGTTCCTGTCCTAATGTACCCATATATTCATACCTCTTCTACACTTATTCATGATTGTAATATTATATATATATTCAATCATGTTTTACTGTTTGTACTTTGCTTATATTTATTTATGCTTGACAAAATAAACAAATACAAAATACAAAATAACTCAAAGATTCCCTTTATTAGGAGCGCCAGCAGCACTGGCAAAAAGTTTCTCTCTCACCGCAGGCTAACAAGTCTGTCCAGCAGGGAGAGGAATAGTTGTCTGCCACATCTATTCATCTTCACCCCCTGCCTTTTATCCCCAGAGCTAGGGTGGGGCTTCGCTAGCAGCAGTGGCTCTTCTGTCCCAAGGACCGTGTTAAGGTGAGTGCAGAGCAACCCTTGAGTTATCAAGGACGTGCACATAGAAACGAGATATTGCAGTAGATATGAGTAATTATCCAGTCACACACACAGATACGTTAAAGTGCATATAGTTTTTACTTTAAGAAATAGCACAGTCCACAAACAGTCCAGGTCATACACGTTCAAATCAGTCAATATCTAGAAGTACAATAATCTTCTTACCAGCTTGTCTTTGTCATACACATTCAACAAAGATATTACAGCTTACAAACACATCAGAATATCAGAGAGAGTAACAGAACAGAACACAGAGATCACTATCAAGTCAGAGAGTCAATACAGAATGAAACAACAGAGAGAATAAGCCATGATCTCTAGCTCCCTCTTATGGTGACTTGCAATACTACAGCCAATCAGAACATAGCATACAGTTTAAGGCTATATTACATGAATACACACAAACACACATTGTTGGCTTGTTTATATATTGCCAACCCAACTGTTTGGACAGAGTCCTAACAGACCGTCCCAAGGATTTCCACTGCTCTGCTCTCCTCTGCCTTCTGCACATTCGTGCATCAGACACTGGACCCAGCTGTTCCTCCTCTTCCTCATCAGCCACCTCCAGACCTGGGGGCTGTTGACTCTCCATCTGAGGACTGATGGCCGGCCCAGGCTCGGAGCTCTCAGGTTGCCTTGATGCTGATCCTGACTCCCACACCTCCTCCTCATCCTGATTCGGCTGTTGTAGGGGCTGGCGGCCGATAGACCACAACACACCACCATTTGTGTGGTTCTTTTTGAGGAATGATGTATTTTGCTGGGGTCGAGACCAAAACAGTGTGTTATCTGCTGAGGCAGCTGGAGGGTTAACTTTTTACAGAAAAGATTAGGCTTTTCCAATCAACCAGAAAAGGTTGCACAACCTCTTTCTACATTTCTTCAGAACATGCAGTCAGAACAAATTAATTAAGCTGTTGCTAAGGCCTAACCTAAGAATGGCTAAAAGAGCCCTAATAAATCACCCAGTTCGCCCATAAAAATAATGTTTTCACCCCAATGTAAAAATAGGCTATTATTCTATAATTAAAACATCCTCCATGGATATTCTCGAACATTTATTTCCAGCTGAATGAAAAGACCAGTTAGACAGGTTAGGTGTCAAATGACATTCTTGGAAAAGTAACTGTTTGTGCTTGCTGTCTTTCAAATAAGTTTGCAAAAGTTAATAGGCTGTGATTTCCTTTAATTGCCTGCCTATTCTAATTTAAAATAGGTTATGAATCTTTTTAATAGCCTTTCGGTCCATATCTAAATGGCCATCAAACAAGAAGAGGGTGTATATATGAACCTGTATATGTATATGTATATGTATATGTATATGTATATGTATATGTATATGTATATGTATATGTATATGTATATGTATGCATGTATGTATGTATGTATGTATATGTATGTATATATATGTATATGTCGATACAAAAAACAGTAAAATGATATAAAAGCTAGAGATGAAAACAACTCAAAAAAAAAGATTAAAACCCAGTTTTAAAAGTTAATAGGCTGTGATTTCCTGTAGGCTGTGTTCCAAGGGAACTGCTTGCACTGCGAGATGCCCCCCCCCTCGCGGCGATGGCCCCCTGTATTATCAAGGGCCTTCCTCGATGACGGGCTTTGGAGCCCTGAGAGATGGCATGCAACAAAAAGGGGTTTAAGAGGTTTTTTGTTTAAATTAATGTATAAATATGTTTTAAGGGGAATTGGGAATACAACCAAGGGGGATTGGGGGGGGGAAATCCTCCTAGGCTGGCGCATAGCCCGGCAGGGGGTAACGAGCGAGAGGATGTTGGGCGAGGGATTGGGGAGCAGTCTATGGAAAATGGACATTTGAATGAGGGTTGTGCCATCAGCACGGTGATGAGAAGGGGCAGATATGGAATCGGGAGCAAGAGACCATATCATGTATTGGGGATGCGCACTCGCTGCTTAAAAGCGATTGCGCGTCCCGGTCTCTACAGCTTCATCGTCCGCGTCCCGGTCTCTACAGCTCACCCCGGATACTGGGTGGCTTAGATACTCAGGACCCGAGTCTTCGGCTGATGCTATGCAATGCCAGGTCCATGGTAAATAAAGGCCCCCTCATTCACGATCTTATTGTTGAGGGGGGAATGGACCTGGCGGGTATCACGGAGACCTGGTTGGGGCCGGAGGGAGGTGTCCCTCTGGTGGAGATTTGCCCACCAGGTTTCAGAGCATTCCATCAGCCGAGGGCTCAGGGGAGGGGCGGGGGGGGTGGCGGTTGTTATTAATGAGGGTCTTGGGCCAAGGGAGACCACTGTGCCACAGATAGCTGGTTGTGAGTCCCTCCTTGTGAAATGGGGCCATGGGGTTCAGAAGGGCTTGCTGCTTACGTACCTGGCTCCCTGCTGCTTAGCAGCTGCCCTGCCTGAGCTACTCGACACGATAGCCACGGTGGCGGTTGACACACCCAGGCTTTTGGTCATGGGAGATTTCAACCTGCCATCCGTTGGTGAAACATCTGAGTTGGCTCGGGAGTTCTTGGCTTCCATGACGGCCATGGACCTAACCCAGTTAGTTCATGGCCCCACACATGAGGGAGGACACACTCTAGACTTGATTTTTGTCTCTGGACAGTGGTTGAATGGTCTTGATATAGGGGATGTAGTCATTAAACCCTTGTCATGGTCAGATCACTCACTCCTTCACCTAGACCTCCATACCGCTTCCCCACGCCGCAGGGAGGCGGAACCAGTTAGATGGGTCCGCCCAAGGTGCCTGATGGACCTGGACAGGTTCCAGACGGAGCTTGGGCCACTTCCTGATGATCTAGCCCTCAACTCGGCCAAGGACCTGGTTGCCGCCTGGGACAGGGCGGCCGGTGGGGCCTTGGACCGAGTTGTGCCTTTGCGGCCTCTGACTCGGCTCCGATCCCGCTCGGCTCCCTGGTTTACTGAGGAGCTGAGGGAGATGAAGCGCCGGAAAAGACGCCTAGAGAGCGGTTGGAGGGCCAGTCTCTCTGAATCTGATTGAACACTGGTAAGGTCGCATATTAAGACCTACCTAGTGGCAATAAAAGCGGAGAAATCGAAGTATTTTTCCGCTCTTATCGCGTCATCAGAGAATCGTCCAACAGCCCTGTTCAGGGTGACCCGTTCCTTACTCCATCAAGAAGCGCGGGAGGATCCCCTGGAAGGCAGGGCTGAGGACTTTGGACGATATCTACATGACAAAATCGCTCAGACTCAGGGGAACTGGACTCCAACTGGGTGGATACGGACGCGGTGACAGGGAATAGTCTTGAGAACGTTATCTGGGAAGAGTTTGACTCGGTGACCCCTGAGGATGTGGACAAGATTCTGGGGAGGCTCAGTGCAGCCACATGTTTATTGGATCCGTGTCCCTCCTGGTTAGTGCTGGCTACCCGGGAGGTTACACGAGGCTGGCTCCAGGGAATTATTAACGCCTCTTTGGGGGAGGGTTACTTCCCCACGGCTTTGAAAGAAGCGGTGGTGAGGCCTCTCCTCAAGAAGCCCTCCCTGGACCCAGCAATTTTAGCTAACTATCGCCCTGTCTCCAACCTTCGCTTCGTGGCGAAGGTTGTTGAGAGTGTGGTCGCACAACAGTTTCCCCAGTACTTGGAGGAATCATCATACCTAGATCCGTTCCAGTCGGGTTTCAGGGCCGGGCACAGCACGGAAACGGCATTGGTCGCATTGGTTGATGATCTCTGGAGGGCTCGGGACAGGGGTTGTTCCTCTGTCCTGGTCCTATTAGACCTCTCAGCGGCTTTTGATACCATCGACCATGGTATCATGCTGCACCGGCTGGAAGAGTTAGGGATAGGGGGCACCGTTTTTCGTTGGTTCTCCTCCTTTCTCTCCAACCGGTTGCAGTTTGTATTGGCAGGGGGGCAGAGGTCGTCCTCGAGGCCTCTTACATATGGAGTGCCCCAGGGGTCGATTCTCTCGCCCCTTCTGTTCAACATCTATGTGAAGCCGCTGGGTGAGATCATCCGTGGCTTTGGGGTGAAGTACCATCAGTACGCTGATGATACACAGCTGTACATTTCCACCCCAGGCCACCCCAATGATGCC
The DNA here is from genome assembly GCA_023053685.1 of Diadophis punctatus similis. Classification (NCBI taxonomy): domain Eukaryota; kingdom Metazoa; phylum Chordata; class Lepidosauria; order Squamata; family Dipsadidae; genus Diadophis; species Diadophis punctatus. The sequence goes on along the minus strand of JALIGW010000003.1, from coordinate 196,967,941 downwards.
CTTGAAGTGATGTCCCGGTGCCTGGAAGCTGTGCGGATCTGGATGGGGAGAAACCGACTCAGGCTCAACCCTTCCAAGACGGAGTGGCTGTGGTTCCCAGCGTCTCGATATAGTCAGATGATTCCATCTCTGACTATCGGGGGCGAGTCTCTAGCCCCCGCCAAAAGGGCTCGCAATCTGGGTGTCCTCCTGGATCCACAGCTGTCCTTAGAGGACCATCTGACAGCTGTGACCAGGGCGGCCTTTTATCAGGTCCGCCTGATACGCCAGTTGCGGCCCTTTCTGGATCGGGATTCCCTGTGCACAGTCACCCATGCCCTGGTCATGTCGCGTCTGGACTACTGTAATGCTCTCTACATGGGGCTCCCCATGAAGAGCACTCGGAGGCTCCAACTGATCCAGAATGCGGCCGCGCGGGTGGTTTCGGGGGCTAATTGGCCCCCATATAACACCCCCCCCATATAACACCCCTCCTGCGTGAGCTGCACTGGCTTCCGGTGGTCTACCGGGTGCGCTTCAAGGTGCTTGTTACTACCTTTAAAGCGCTCCATGGCATTGGACCTAGGTATCTCCGAGACCGCCTGCTGCCACAAACTGCCTCCCATTGACCAGTGCGCTACCACAGAGAGGGCCTCCTCGGGGTGCCATCAGCCAAGCAGTGTAGGCTGGTTATGCCCAGGGGGAGGGCCTTCTCTGTGGGAGCACCCACCCTCTGGAATCAGCTCCCTCCAGACTTAAGAACAATTCACGACCTGTCCACCTTCCGCCGTGCCCTCAAGACGCATTATTTTTATCAAGCCGGGCTGGTGTGAAAAAGTTTTTGGGGTTTTTAAAATTTTAAGATTTTACTAAATTTTAATTGTATTAAATTAGGGCCATATTGAATATTTTATTTTAAATGTATTTTAATGTTTTTTACTTGGCTTAAATGTATTTTAATGTTTTTTACTTGGCTGTTCACCGCCCTGAGTCCCCTGGAGAAGGGCGGTATATAAATTTAATAAATAAATAAATAAATAAATAAATAAATAAAAGGTACAATGACAAAGTTAAAAAGGCAGAGAAGAGCACCTTCAACCCACCACCAACTCTCAGGCTTAATACTCTACCTGAAGGCCAGGAGAGTGGGGGTCTTCCTTACCTCTGAGGCAGGGATCCCCAAAGTCAGCAACTTTAAGAGTTGTGGCTGGCTAAGGAATTCTGGGAGTTGAAGTCCACAAGTCTTCAAGTTGCCGAGTTTGAAGACCCCTGCGCTGGGGCAAGCTGTTCCATTGGGCCAGATGGCTTTCACAGCAGAGAACCCTCTTTGTCTAGTTCAGGGGTCCCCAAACTTGGCAACTTTAAGACTTGTGGACTTCAACTCCCAGAATTCTCCAGTCAGAGAATTCTGGGAGCTGAAGTCCACAAGTCTTAAAGTTGCCAAGTTTGAAGACCTCTGGTCTAGTTTAATGAAAAAAAAAGGACTAGCGGTGACATGATAGCAGTGTTCCAATATCTCAGAGGCTGCCACAAAGAAGAGGGAGTGAATCTATTCTCCAAAGCACCTGAGGGCAGGACAAGAAACAATGGATGGAAACTAATCAAGGAGAGAACTGACCTAGAACTAAGGAGAAACTTCCTGACATAGAGAACAATAAATCAGTGGAACAGCTTGGCAGAAGCTTGGACAGAAGTCACCTAAACTGGACACAAAAGGCTTCTCAAAATTCTCTATTAAATCTGATGGATGGAGGACCAGATGGGTGATTGTCCAGAGGGAGGAGAAATTCTTCAATGATTTCTTGAGGACAGGATTCCATGTTGGTGGTACCAGCATGATTGAAGAAGACCCATGAGGAAACAATAGCAATAGCAATAGCACTTAGACTTATATACAGCTTCATAGTGCTTTACAGCCCTCTCTAAGCAGTTTACAGAGTTCAGCATATTGCCCCCAACAATCTGGGTCCTCATTTTACCCAACTCGGAAGGATGGAAGGCTGAGTCAAACTTGAGCCGGTGAGATTTGAACAGCTGAACTGCTGAACAGCAGTGCTGCATTTTAACCACTGCGCCACCTTTCCTGATGTCTTCCCTTGGGATTGAATAGAAGCATTGGGAGTGTTTATTTATTTATTTGTTAAATTTATTTGCCATCTTTCTTGTATCCAATGACTCTAGGCAGTAGAGAAGCTGCTCTCCATAGAAGATCAACTAATCACTAATCAAGGAGAGATCCAACCTAGAACTAAAGAAAATTTTCCTGACAGTGAGAACAATTAATCAGTGGAACAACTTGCCTCCAGAAGTCGTGGGTGCTCCAACACTGGAGGTTTTTAAGAAGAGATTGGACAACCATTTGTCTGAACTGGTATAGAGTCCCCTGCTTGAGAAACGGTTTGGACTAGAAGACCCTTCAAAGTCCCTTGCCAACTCTGTTATTCTGCACATATCCCACTGAATTCAGCGATTGTCCAGTCTGACCTATTCCCAAGGAAATGTATTCAGCACTACAGTCAGAAACATGCTGTTGTGCATCTGTGTGGCCCACATTCGTTCAATAAAGGAAAGTACATGCTTTTGCAACAACAAAAAAAATTCAATTTCTAGAAGGGTGGGGGACAATCAAAACATCATCTGCTTTTCACTTTCTCCCATACTCTAAAAATATTGATTTACATTTTCATTTTGCCATGATTGAGGTCAGAATGCCTAACACATTTCTGAGCCTTAAGACTTTTTTTGAACAAACAATAATTATAATGTCAAATGTCAAAAAATGGAATGGAATGAAATAAAATGACAGCATCGTGCCTTCCCAGTGGCTAGAGAAGCTTTTAACAGCTAGCTATTTCCCAAAATTACAATATTAAATCCATGTGTCTTCATGCAAGGTCACATCATTTAAAAACTATGCGGGCAGCCCATCCTGTAGTGATTCCATTTTATATAACAAGAGAGCACTTTGTCCTCATGTACGATTAAAAAAGTTTGGCAGGAACTATGGGTTTTAGCCTTTAGTTCATTGCTAAGTCATGTCCGACTCTTTGCAACCCTATGGACCAAAGGTCCCCAAACTTGGCAACTTTAAGACTTGTAGACTTCAACTCCCAGAATTCTCCAGCCAGCTATGATGGCTAGAGAATTCTGGGAGTTGAAGTCCACAAGTCTTAAAGTTGCCAAGTTTGGGGACCTCTGTTATGGACTATAGCACGCCAGGCCCTCCTATCCTTCACTGTCTCCTGGAAAATGCCCAAATTTATGGTGATTGTGTTGATGACACTACCTACCCATCTCATCCTCTGCTGTCCCCTTCTCCTTTTGCCTTCCATCTTTCCCAACATTAGGGTCTCCCCCCCACCCTGCTGAAGAGTTCTATCTTCTCATTTGATGGCCAAAATATTTGAGCTTCAGGGTTGATTTCCTTTAGGATTGACTGATTCAATCTCCTTGTAGTCCCAGTAACTTTCAAGAGTGTTCTCTAATGCCACAGTTTGAAAGCATTCATTTTTGGGGCTCAGCTTTCCTTATGGTCCAACTATAACAACCATATATTACTACTGGGAAAACTATAGCTGCGCCTCTCTCTCTCTCTCTCTCTCTCTCTCTCTCTCTCTCTCTCTCTCTCTCTCTCTCTCTCTCTCTCTCCCTCCCTCTCCCTCTCCCTCTCCCTCTCCCTCTCCCCCTCCCTCCCTCCCTCCCTCCCTCTCTCCTTTCTTTCTTTCTTTCTTTCTTTCTTTCTTTCTTTCTTTCTTTCTTTCTTTCTTTCTTTCTTTCTTTCTTTCTTTCTTTCTTTCTTTCTTTTATGGCTAGACTAGATATTTACAGTGGATCCATGCAATATTTTCTTGTGAGCCTTTTGTTTTAATGCAAAATAGCTTCAAAAATCTGAATTAAAGACCCTTAGTCTTCATCCAGTGATTTTTAGGCGTGAAGAATCAGGACCACACATTAAATTCCAGTTAAGCTGATGTATTGGTCATGCCTATACAGAATAATCTAGTCAGCAGTCAGTCAGTAAATTGGTATTAGATAAAAGTTAACAGAATTCAAGAGGGGTTGGGCTTAGACCGTTTGTGGGAATGTAATATCCCCAGGCTGATTCCTCTCTTGACTCCACCTCCAGTCTCAGCCTCCCCTCCTATGGTGATAAAGTCCATGGATTGAATAGGAACACCCTAGGGGTGGGTTCTGGTTTTCTTTGCTGCATTTGGAGTATTTATTTATTTATTTATTTATTTATTTATTTATTTATTTATTTATTTATTTATTTATTTATTTATTTGTTTGTTAAATTGATTTGCATCTTGTATCTAATGACTCCAGAGGTGGGTTCCTCCCAGTTCGGACCAGTTTGCCCGAATGGTAGCAACCCGCTGGTGACGTCATGATGACATCACGGAACTGGTTCGGTCGGTGCCGGTCCGTGGGTGCCACCATCTCTTTTTTTGAATTTTTTTTTCCTGAGCATGTGCAGAAACCAAGTTTCTGGCACTGTGCATATGGTCGCCATCTTGTTTTTGTTTTTTTTATTTTTATTTTTTTTTAAAAAAATTCTTCTGAGCATGTGCAGAAGCTGAGTTTCCGGCACTGTGCATGCGGTCTCCATCTTGTTTTAGGCTTTTTTAATTTAATTTTTATATTTTTCAGATTTTTCAGCACTGCGCATGCGCACGCACGAAGTGCGCACGGCCATGCGGCATGGCCACGCAGCATGGGAGGAAGCGAACTAGCAGCGAGGTAAGTTAGAACCCACCCCTGAATGACTCTGGTGCTATAGAAGCTACTCTCAATAGAAGATCAATTAATCATTAATCCAGGAGAGATCCAACCTAGAAATAAGGGAAATTGTCCTGACAGTGAGAACAATTAATCAGTGGAACACCTTGCCTCCAGAAGTTGTGTGTGCTCCAACACTGGAGGATTTTCAGAAGAGTTTGAACAGCCATTTGTCTGAACTGGTGAAGGGTTTCCTGCTTAAGCAGGGGTTGGACTAGAAGACCTCCAAAGTCCCTTCCAACTTTGTTCTTCTGTTAAGATTGAAAGACAAAGATTTCACGCACAGCCATTGGCTGATTTTTTAAGCAAATAAATTCAGGAACAGCATGAGCATTTCACTGAAATTATCGTTGCCTCTGAAAGAAGGTCTAAAGTCAATTATTTTTCAACAAATCGAAAGAGAAGTGGTAGGAAGCAACTGCGGCACTAATTATGACTAAGGCATTGACTCAAAACAGGCTACTCAGAACTGTAAGTGGTTAAGAAGACACATAGCAACTTATTGCTATTGGCAGAGAAACTGTGTCCTTCTCGCTTCAGTTGGGCGGGTTCCTATCTATCTTCACTGTTTTCTCCTACGTGCAGCCATCTGTCTGAACCATATGTGTCTTCCACCCACTCCTTAGCACTAAGTCCATATGAGAAGAGTCACAATATCCAAAAGGAAAATAAGATGAGAAACTTATTGCCTGAACTCGGTGAGACCAACAGAGCAACAACTCATAAATCACGTCTCCAAGCTCAACTTCATCTGTGTATCCAGAGGGTAGAAATGTGAGTCTCGGGGAGTAAATGTTCTCCTCTTTCAATCTGAATTTTATTTGAAAGCAATTTCTAGTATCTCCCAGATGCTTAATTGTAATGGGATTGGTACTCGGATAAAAAAAGAATTAGCTGCCTGTATTTTTTTTTAATAGAATCATCATTTCACCAGAAGCTTTATGTGGATTTGCATGGGACTAAAATAACAGTTCTAAAGAAACAAGAAGTGTGCATCTTTTCATATTTAGATCAGATCTGGGGCAAAATTGTAGAAGTTACTGACTTATAACACCAGAGATGGTATTTAGCCGGTTTGGACCGGTTCGCCTGAACTGGTAGCAGAAATCGTGGGTGCTCCAGCTGAATGCAACTAGTACCTACACCAGGACTGTCAAACTCACGGCCCATGGGCCGTATGCGTCATGCACTGGCCACGCCCACCAGGGGCGGGTTCCTAATTTTTTTACTACCACTCTGTGGGTGTGGCTTATTTTATGGGTGTGGCTTGCCAGCCATGTGACCAGTTAGGCGTGGCTTCTCGGACTGCTGAAGGGAGGGGAACTGAGATAGGTCCTGCTGCCCATTCTTTCAGTGTCTCATGTGCTCCCTCAGCCATCCTCCCCTGCTTGGACTCACTGTGGGGTAGGAAGGAAGCGCATGAGCAGTGCCGGAAACTCGGCTTCTGGGCATGCGCAGAAGAAAATTTAAAAAAAATTTAATTTTTTTTAAAAAAATGGTGGTGCCCAGGCACCGGCAACCGACCACACCGGTACTGTGACATCACCAGTGGGCCGCTACCGATGCTATAGAGTGGACCGCACTGGTAGGAACCCACCACTGATGCCCACATCTGGTTTAGCAAAGGGCAAAGAGTCACCATACGTCACATGACGCCGCTGTGACGCCACGAGTTTGACACCCCTGACCTACACTATTTAATTTCCTACATCTTGGGAGACTTCTATCACTAAAACCAGAAATCCAACAGGAGAACAAGCTCTAATCTCTTCCATTTTGAGGACTATGTGATTGATTCTCATGTAGCCTGGCATACAATCAATTTATGGAGCCTACCAAAGAAGAGAGGTCATCAGCTGAATTTCTTTGGGGAAGGGTCCCTTTCATATAAAGAGCTACAAGCAAGAATTATGACTATGACTATTGCTCAAGTCATGATATCTGTAGAGCAGGGGTGTCAAACTGGTGGCCTGCGGGCCGGATGCATCACGCGCAGGCCACGCCCACCACAGCTCTGCAAAGGGGGAAAACCTTGCAAAGGTCACATGACGGCAACGTGATGATGTGAATTTGACACCCATGCTGTAGAGCATTTATGTGGTCACAGAGTCCTTAAGACCCCCTTTTTATCTTAGACAAAACCATGAGATTTCTGGTCTTGTGGGATTCTTCTCAGCTACAATAATGTGGACTTCTTTTAACAGAGCAATTTCATTTTATCTGCTGTTGTTATTATTATTATTACTCACCAACTCTTATCAGCAGCTTATCATGCATTATATAATTTGCCTGTGGGATAAAAATTCCACAATGTAGAAAAAAATATAACGTATCAATAAAAAAACAATGTCATGACAACACAAAAACAATCAAACCACATGTAGAAAAGAAGTGAGGTGACTTTGATAGGAATACACAAAAAACAGAAGCAAAAAGGAGTGAAACATCCTTTAAGTGCCGGAAAGCCAGATAATATTCATAGGTGACTCTGGCAGGTTCCTTCCAAACAGAATAACAGAGTTGGAAGGGACCTTGGAGGTCTTCTAGTCCAACCCCCTGCTCAAGCAGGAGACCCTATACCAGTGATGGCGAACCTTTTTTTCCTCAGGTGCCGAAATAGTGCGCATGCACGCTATTGCACGCGCGTGCGTGCCCACACCCATAAGTCAAAGCCCCTCACTTGCCCCACCCCCCTGCACATGCATGTGTGACTCCCCCACTCCCCCATTTCCCGCCTTCCAGTGGGCCTGGTGGGCCCATTTTCCACCCTCCCCAGGCTCGAGGCTTTCTTGGAGCTTGGGGAGGGCGAAAACGCTCCCCCTGCCACCCTGGAGGCCTCTGTAGGCCGAAATCGCCCTCCCAGAGCCTCCGTGTGAGCCAAAAATCAGCTGGCAGGCACGCACATGCGCACTGAAGCCGAGCTAGGGTAATGGCTCGCGTGCCGGCAGATATGGCTCCGCGTGCCACCTGTGGAACCCGTGCCATAGGTTTGCCATCACTGCCCTATACCATTCCAGACAAATGGCTGTCCAATCTCTTCTTGAAAACTTCCAGTGATGGAGCACCCAGAACTTCATGAGGCAAGCTGTTCCACCGATTCATTGTTCTCAATGTCAGAAAATTTCTCCTTAGTTCTAGGTCAGTTCTCTTCTTGATTAGTTTCCATCCATAGTTTCTTTCTTGCTCACTGGTACTTTGGAGAACCGGTTGACCCTCTCTTCTTTGTGGCAGCCCTCAAATGTTGGATCACTGCTCCCTGTTTCACGGGGATAGAAAAAAAGGACATAAGGCACAATCAGGCGTGCAAGATTAATGTCAGTCCCACTAGGTCAGGGGTCAGCAACCCACGGCTCTGGAGCCGCATGTGGCTCTTTCATCCCTCTGCTGCAGCTCCCTGTCCCTGGTTGGCTCCACAATTGATAGGGATTTCGATTAGGATAGATAGAGGAAAAAGGATGCCGCGCTAGGAGGAGACTCTATGGTGGGAGAACCGGACTTCTGGTTGGCTCTAGAATTGAACAGAGGGCTTCCGGTTAGGACCTTTGTGGATCTTTGAGTATTTAAGGTTGCCTACACTTGCACTAGGTAGACCTGATCAGAAAAGTCAGGTCCACAGGAAGATGAGAACCATTAAGATGGATATAGTAAAATAATCTTGCAAACCCGGATGTGCTTTATCTCCTCTGCAAGATGATTTTACTTCCTTTTTACACCCCAATCATTCAGAAAGGACTCTACCTGGGTCATTTCCAAATACAGGTAGTCCTTAAACTTACCATCACAACAGAGACTGCCCATTATAGTCATAAGTTGTGACAGTTGTGAAGGGGGTCACCCAGGGGACCGATGAAATTTTATGATCCTTCTGCAGAGGTCGGTAAGTGAATGATAACAAGTTGTTAAGTGATCTTATTGTTTTCTATAGAGCATTTTGCCAAACATCATAAGTAAACGCTGGTTTTCAGCAAAAAACGTAAGTTGTGGTCATGTGATCGTAGGAGGCTACAGCCATAAACATGGGCTGGTTGCCAAGGCCAAAATGTGCTCATGTGACTGGAAGGAGGCACAGCCACTGGAAATTTGGACCTGGGTTGTAAATAAATACCTTTTGCGGGAGTTCATCGTAACTTCAAACATTTGCTAAGAGGCAAATTGTAAGTTGAGGATGATCTTTGTTATCTTTCTGGATTCCATTCTAAAATGGAAATTTATCTTTTTATCTTGCTGTTAGGGCTGATGAGTACAGGATACCAATTTATTAACAGGTATTGTCTACTAACATGGATTAACAAATACTGTGTTGCATATCCTCTTTTAGCATTTACAGAAACAACTCAATTAAGACAAATGCATATTAACACATACAAATACATATGAAGAACGGTTGCAGGATTTGGGTTTGGCTAGTCTAGAGAAAAGAAAGACTAGGGGGGACATGATAGCAGTTTTGCAGTATTTGAGGGGTTACGACAAGGAAGAGGGGGGTGGGTGTTAACTTATTTTCCAAAGAACCAGAAGGCAGGACAAGAAACAATGGATGGAAACTAGTCAAGGAGAGAAGAGCCAAGGTGGCGCAGCGGTTAGAGAGCAGTACTGCAGGCTACTTTAGCTGACTATGATCATTTGAGTTCAGCTATTCAAATCTCACCGGCTCAAGGTTGACTCAGCCTTCCATCCTTCCGAGGTAGGTAAAATGAGGACCCAGATTGTTGGGGGCAATGTAAATATATACATTGCTTAATGGTGTAAACCGCTTAGAGAGTGCTTGCACTATGAGGCGGTATATACTATAAGTCTCACTAAACAAACAAACAAACAAACAAACAAACAAACAAACAAACAAACACATAAATAAATAAATAAGCAAGCAAGCAAGCAATCTGGAATTAAGGAGAAACTTCCTAACAATAAGAACAATTAACCAGTGGAAGGACTTGCCTTCAGAAGGTATGGATGCTTCATCACTGGGTTTTTTTAAAGAAGAGACTGGACAGTCACTTGTCTGAAATGGCATAGGATCTCCTGCTTGAGCAAAGGGTTGGACTACAAGACCTCCAAGGTCCCTTCCAGCTCTATTCTGATTGAAATGAGCCTCAGTGCAGCCGTTCTGCTGACTTCTCTGTATGTTTTTATGCAAGTTTATCTGTTCACTAGAGGGTGCTAAAGACCAGAATACATATTATTAGAACCAGACGCATATAAAAATAGTCTGGATTTTTTTCCCCTCCCATCAAATATTTGTTTGCAGCTATTTAATTTCCGATTAGTGCATCATGCAGTGTTTGTTTCATGGGCTTAAAAAAAGGTTTATCTATGACCAATCAACATGTAAAACAAAAATAATTCATTGAAATAGATCCAAAATGGAAAGAGAGATGGTCCGATGCAATATTCAGATTTTGTGACTGTGGTGATTTTGTGTTGAAACACACATGTACTGGTACCTCTAAGAGGTGAGAATTTAAAAGGGTGCCTTCATACTTTAGACTTTCCAGAATAAAACATACATAGTTAATGCTATCTTATTTGGGAATTGTTTCATGCAGAAAACCAGCCAGCACAGCGATTGGAGATAGTTAACATTTTTGCTTTTATTGTTAGCACTGTCTGCATTCTGGAGGCAGACTCATGATTCAGGCCCCAGAGATTGTTTTAAAGTTTGACCTTCAAGGGTTTATTTTAGGAGAAAAAAATTGGTCATCAATTGAAACAATTAGGAATAAAACAACTTAGAAGCAAACCGAGTTTTATTAGTAACCATTTCTATGCCATCTGTGAAGCTATGACTGAAGAGTCAGGAGTGCTGAGCACCCCTCATCTGCCTCTCTAGAACTTTCTAGAAGATTCCAGATACACTTCTTTTAATACGGGATCACAAATACAACATGGCTGCCTGGTCCCACACGATGAGTTTAATAATCATTTCCTTTTGAGGAAACTCTGCATTATATCTGTAGCACAAAGGTGTTTTTTTCAGCTGGGTTCAAAAATATTTTCCCTCAGTTTGAAAGGAAATCGATTGATGGTTGATTGATTAAAAGCCGGACTAAGCTTGAATCTAATGTAATCCAGTCTTCTTCAATTGGGTGTCCTTTTAATGATTCCCCTCTTCCATATAATTGTGTCCAATTCCCAGACCCTTGCAGTTTTCTTGGCCAGGAGGGGTTTACCATTGCCTCCTTCCTAGGACTGAGAGTGAGTGACCGGCTCAAGGACACCCAGATGGCTTCACCACTAAACCAAACTGGCTCTCTTCAAAGATGCTGGGTTTAAAACATTGTCTTCCCTACCAAAAGGCCTTTGGAGAGGGTAGCTGGAAGTCTGAACAATTGAATGTAAGACAGCTCTGGAGCACACCAGTTTGAGGACTGACATGTATATGGAAATATGTTTAAAAGACTCAGCCATACACACAGAGACATGCTTCTAACATTTAAAGTATAAAGTAAAGTAAATCAACTGGTTAAAAAAAATCGAAGGAGGCAGGAAAGTGAAAAATACAATTTTAGATAGTGTGGGTAGCCAACACTTATGAAGCTGGAGGCCACATGTATGGAAAATAAATCCCTCCCAGATACCACTATTACTCTCTCACCACTAAGATAGATGGATAGATGGATGGATGGATGGATGAACAGATAGATAGATAACACACACATACACACATATGCACACATATATTCTGTATACACACACACACACACACACACACTGCATGTGTGTGTGTTATTGAGAATAACAGGGTTAATATCACACACACACACACACACACACACACACACACACACACACACACACACACACACACACCTCACCTTGAATTCCATTGACTCTTATCTACCACTAACTTCCTGGTTTCTCACTACAGGACTCTAATCAAATATGGACCCTTCTTCCTTTCTTCCCAACTAGCACCTAATAACACTGCTCTTACAATCTTGTATTTTCACTCTTTAGATCACCTCAGGGGTGAAATCCTCCCAGTTTGCTCTTACCTGTTGGTCGCTGCAGAGCCTTTGGAGCTGGTGGCGTTCGCGGCGCGGGGCTGCCCTCGCCCGCTTCCCCCGCCTGCCTGGACACTGCCATTTGCGTTCTTTTGCCCTCTGCACATGCAGAACGCTTTGCGCATGCGCAGAGGGCAAAAGAACTCTAATGGCGGCGTCCAGGTGGGCGGGGGAAGCGGGCGGGGGCAGCCCCGCGCCGCGAACGCCACCAGCTCCAAAGACTCTGCGGCGACTGACAGGTAAGAGCGAACCGGGAGGATTTCACCCCTGGATCACCTCCTCTTCTCCTTCTCCTTTTCTCCTTCTCTTCTTCTTCCCTCCCTCCTTCTTCCCTGTCCCCTCTTTTTCATGATTTAAAAGCAGCAACGTCTTGCCAGCAGACCAAAACTCATTGTTCTGTCTTCCAAGATTATTATTATTATTTTACTGCTGGGAACTCTTCTCTGTGAAGTCAATGACAAAAATAGTCAGGTCCAGCCTCATCTGCAGGCTGCTGGAAATCCAATGGTGGTAGGTCCAGCAGATACCTCCAGCCATAGTAGTCACAAGGCTTGGATAAATGAGTTACCTCTCCTTCAGAAACTTGATTTTATTTCAGCTGCCCACAATCACCTGGTGAGATGCAACACAACTCACAGCAGCCTAAACCCCGTTTCCCCAAAAATAAGACCTATCCCAAAAATAAGCCTTAGCGTCTTTCTTGCATATGCCTGATATAAGCCTAAGGTGACCAGACGTCCCGCTTTTGGCGGGACAGTCCCGCTTTTTAATAATTTGTCCCGCATCCCGTGGCATTTCAAAAAAGTCCTGCTTTTTTAATTTGAATTTGGCCTGCACACCCCTCTGCCTCCTTCCTCGCCTGCCTCCTCCTGCCAGGCGGGGAGGGAGGGCAGTGAGAGGGGCAGTGGCGGTCTTGCCTGTTCGTCGCTGCAGAGCCAAAGAAGCTGGTGGCATTCGCGGCACAGGGCTTCCCCCGCCCACTTTCCCCGGCCGCCGGGACGCCGCCATTTGCTTTCTTTTGCCCTCTGTGCAAGCAGACTGCTTTGCGCATGCTCAGAGGGCAAAAGAACGCAAATGGCGGCATCCCGGCGGCCGGGGAAAGCGGGCGGGGGAAGCCCCGTGCCACGAACACCACCAGCTTCTTCGGCTCTGCGGCAACAAACAGGTAAGCCTGTGCCGGTAGGAATCCACCCCTGGCTGCGATGAAGGGGGGTGTTTGGGGGGGTGCACAAAGCTGCAGAATAAGAGAGATGGACCCCTCCCGTCTTGCTCCCCTAGAAACCCCCCCGTCAATGGTGTCCCGCTTTATAAATATTAAAATCTGGTCACCTTATATAAGCCCTACCCCCAAAATAAGCCCTGCTTAAGAACCTGCACAGCTGCCTGGCTGCCCATTCCATCTGGTTGCTCGTGGTGCCTTGGCCACAAGGCGAGGCCACAAGGTGGAGCCACCCCACACACCCTGCACCGGCTTACCTCAAGGCCCCCGCAGCCAGGCCACCCACGCACAACACCTGCCTCTCCTTGTGGCCGCAGCACCAGCGCATCGCTTGGCCTCCTACTCCATTGTGGCCGCAAGCAAGCAGAAGAAGTGGGCTGGCAGCTATGCAGGATCCTGCTGGATGGGGCTGCTGGAGTTGCTGCCCCGAGGCAAGGAAGGTATCAGGGCATGGATGGCCTGGCTGGAGGGTGGTGTGGGGTACATGGGGTAGCTCCAGCCCTCAGCCTCATGGTGGCAGCACTGGCATACCATGTGGCCTCCTGCCCCACTGCAAGCAAGCAGAAGAAGTGGGCCTCCCATACATGGAAGACAAATAAGACACCTCCTGAAAATAAGCCCTAGTGCTTATGTTGGGATCCAAAAGAAAATAAGACCTGGTCTTATTTTCGGGGAAACATGGGTATCAGTCTAGGCCACTTTTCCCCTTTTCTACTCTCTCCTAGTTTCTCTGACTCTGACCTCACTTTTAATCACCATCTACTCCAGCACATTTGGCCAAAACTGTACTAGGAAAAGGTCTTGCAGCATCCTACTTTGGCCTTAATTGAAGTGTGCTCTAAGGAGTGCTGGTGGGGTCCTTGAGGCATCATGCAGGCCACAGACTGCCAACTCTTGATGCAAATTTAATGGGCTGCAAATCATCCACCCACTTGCTGACAGAATGTCCCCAAAAGAGTTGATGACAAAATAAAGTACTGGCACAGCACAGGAATGAAAAGAGAGAAAAAAACCTGTTCACCCATAATTCCTTGCGGCTAGTAGTAGAAAGCTCAAGGGCAGCTTTACAGACTTGTCCAAATGCCAGTTTTCTTGAAGAAAACCTCCACATAGCTTAATAATTTAATTTTCCGTGACCTCCAGCAAGCACTGTTTGAACCCAAGTCTCCGTGGATCGATTTGTTACAGAAAGTATAGACACACAAGATGCTCTGCTGTGTATTAAGGTAGGTCGTGGCCTGCAATCAAACTATTTCTAAAAACATCTCTTGATCCGTGAATAATACTCGATTTGGGTTGATTTCTTGGTGGTTTTGTCTTTGGTTTATTTTATTGCTCCTCTTTTCTCTCACAAGATGACAAATCAGACATTTAAATTGAATGTAACTGAAAGCCATCTGCTATAATTGAAAGCAATTTGCCTTTTGCCATGGTGACCCACAGGGTACTTGACCTCAACGGTACATTCTTATGGTCATTTCCCTGACCAAACAGGGTCTGTTGTCTCCTGCCAGGAACTGACAACTGGTGAAAAAGTTGTCTTTGCCATTCCAATTTCTTGTAGCCAAACGCCATTCTTGCCATCAACATCCTTGGCCTCAAAGGGACATTTTGCCAAATAACATCGTGACCTCATATGAGTCAATAGGGTTAAATATTATAACTTTGGCTTCGATGGAGTGGGGACAATTAAAGTGTCTTAAGAGATCCAGAAACTTCAGGCAGTCCATTCCCTTCAAATGAAAATCAGTAACTTCAGGATTGTGTGATGTGGTATATGTTTGTGTGGAAGAGGGGTCCATAAAATTCAAGATGGCAGAAGGGCATTGATAATATACCGTATTTTTCGGAGTATAAAATGCACCGGAATATAAGACGCACCTTAGTTTTGGGGGAGGAAAACAAGGAAAAAAGGCCTCTGCCTCCAAGCAATTTGCCAAACAACAAACAGCACAGATGATATACACTGTTTGCTGTGTATTTCTGTGCATGTGTGCTTGACTCATAGAAATAGCAAAGAATTGGAGAAATGTACATTATGCCAGAAAGTTTTCTTAAATGTAGTCACACTAACTCTTCCCAATTATTTAAATAGATCTACTCCAAGGTAACTAAACTCTAATACTAAACAGGACACTGTTACATTTCATACTATACTTATACAGAGCTGTTAAAATTAATTAAAATTTCTGGAAGTATACATTATTCTCTATTATTTAAAAGAAGATACAATAGCACTGGGCCTCTTCAGAGCAAGCATTTATTTTAAAAAGCTTCTTTATTTTGTTAAGTTGTCTAGATTTACAGGGGTCTCCAATCTTGGCAACTTTAAGACTTGTGGAATTCAACTCCCAGAATTCCACAGCCAGCAAAGCTAACAAAGCTGGCTGTGGAATTCTGGGAGTTGAAGTCCACAAGTCTTAAAATTGCCAAGGTTGGAGACCCCTGGCTCTAGAACAATAATAAAGCAGTCTTTAAAAAATAAGTCTAATAATTCTACAGACATTTATAGTTATTCACTTACCCTCTTTCATCCAGTTCAGCAGAAAATAAAAATCTGCGTGTCTCTCCCAGCTATTTGCCTCTTTGCAGTTGCAGTTTCAGTTTCATTTTAGCACGTGACAAATCAGCTGGGCATCGGGAAGCTGCTAAGGACTTGCTTGTCTTAACAGGCTCTTCCCTGTTTGCTGCAAACAGGTAAATTGCTGGAAGACAGAGGCCAAAGGGTGGGGGTGGGTGGGGCTACATTTGGTGTATAAGACGCACCCAAGTTTTCACCCTCTTTTGGGGGGGTAAAAAGTTGCTTATACTCTGAAAGAAAGAAGGAAGGAAGGATGGATGGAAGAAGAAAGAAAGAAAGAAAGAAAGAAAGAAAGAAAGAAAGAAAGAAAGAAAGAAAGAAAGAAAGAAAGAAAGAAAGTTGTATGGCCGCCCTGAGTCCTACGGGAGTGGGGTGGCATACAAAAATGACCAAATAAATAAATAAATAATAAATGGTGGATCGGAACTCGTCTGCAAAAAAATTTGGCGGATGGTATGCTTAAGGTTGGCCACCACTGAGTTAGGGAATATTCAATTTTATATAGTTTGTGAGTTTTGAAACTCAATGGATTATTTTGATATAGCTGATATCAAACAGGGCTTTTTTGGGCAGGAGGAGTGTAGGAAACTATACGCATACCATATGGCATCTTGATCTACTTGCAGAAAAGGCAGATATAAATACTTTATGAGTATCTTTCTATAAAATACATTATTATGGAGAAAGGAAATACATTTGCTGTACTGTGTGTTGAAGATTTCTGATAGAATTAAACACTCTAGTCAAATGAAGCTTTAATTAAAACCACAAAAACAACAAAGCTGTTCCCAGAGGGCCAAGTTAAATTGTGAAAAAATGTATGAATATTATTATCACCAGTGAAAACCACCTTTAGGTGGAATTTTTCTGAAAAACTGAATGAGTCATTAGGAAGGCAAGGAAAAAAAACAAAACCCCGAGAATTTCAGCATCTCCCTGGGCCAACAGAAAATACATGCATATATATATATATAAGGTGTGTGACCTTCCCTTAAAAAAATATTTACCACAGCTTATTAAGAAATATCCTGACCTACAGCTACAGTCAAAAACGACTAGAGCACATAACCAAAAAATGTTTAATTAAAGGAGAAGGAACTAAAGGTATAAGACAGAATGATGAACTGATGAATTAGATTTGGAAATGCCACTTTCAAAAGTGCTCAATCAACCTTCCTTCCTTCCTTCCTTCCTTCCTTCCTTCCTTCCTTCCTTCCTTCCTTCCTTCCTTCCTTCCTTCCTTCCTTCCTTCCTTCCTTCCTTCCTTCCTTCCTTTCTTCCTTCCTAATTTCCTCCCCTCCCTTATCTTTTTCCCTTCCCTCCCCCTTCTCTCTTCTCTCTCCCTCCCTCCCTCCTTCCCTTCTTCCCTTCCTCCTTACCTTACTATTACTCCTGCATTATTACTACTATTAGTTTTTCTCATCGTTCCTATCACCCATCTCCTCCCACTTATGACTGTATGACTGTAACTTGTTGCTTGTATCCTTACGATTTATATTCATATTGATTGTTTCCTGATTGCTTACTTGAACCCTATGACAATCATTAAGTGTTTTTTACCTCATGATTCTTGACAAATGTATCTTTTCTTTTATGTACACTGAGAGCATATGCACCAAAGACAAATTCCTTGTGTGTCCAATCACACTTGGCCAATAAAGAATTCTATTCTAATTCTATTCCATTCTATTCTTTCCTGTCATCCGTACCTTTTTTTCCTCTCCCTCTCTCCCTCCTGTACTATAAATGTAAACATCTCTGAAACACTGACATTTTCAAAGAGTGCTGTTCTTTCATCACAAGGACTTCTTAAAAATAATCTGTCACAACCAGGGGCAATAGAGCCTGTAGAAATCAAGATTGGGGGCTTCAGTTCTTGGAAGGTTTTTTTGAACGAACATTTTCCTGTGTGACATTTTCCATCTGGGCTGCAATCAAAGGCACTTGGCAGGAGCTCCTGTGGTTTGAGCTCCTGGATGCTGCTGCACATGGTGATGGGCGTATTCAGACATCAAGGCAGGCAAAATAACTCCAGAAATGCGTCTACGGACAATCACTTCCTAGTCCTTAAGTACATTTAGCAATAGGAATTTATAATGCCTTGGTAAGGCCACACTTGGAATACTGCATTCAGTTTTGGTCACCACCATGTAAAAAAGATGTGTAGAAACTAGAAAGAGTACAGAGAAGAGCAACAAAGATGATTAGGGGACTGGAAGCTAAAACATATGAAGAACGGTTGCAGGAACTGGGTCAGAGGTAGGTTCCTCCCGGTTCACACCGGTTCGCCCGAATTGGTAGCAAACCGCTGGTGATGTCACAGTGATGTCACGGAACTGGTTCTGTCGGTGCCGGTCTGTGGACGCCGCCATCTTTTTTTTTGAATTTTTTTGAATTTTTTTTCTTTCGAATTTTTTTCTGGGTTTTTTTTTCTTCTGCACATGCACAGAAGCCGAGTTTCCAGCACTGCGCATGCGTCGCCATCTTGTTTTTGGCTTTTTTTGGGGGGAATTGTTTTGGATTTGTCGGCACTGTGCATGAGCACACATTTAAAGCATGCGTGCGCCCATGAGGTGCAGTCACACGGCGTGGGAGGAAGCGAACCGGCAGCGAGTTAAGTTAGAACCCACCCCTGGTTGTATGAGAAATCTATTTGCGAATAAAATATTTGCATATGTGTGTACACAGGTAGTCCTTGACTTACAACCATTTGTTTAGTGACCATTCGAAGTTACAAACCGAAAAAAGGGACTTATGACTGATTTTCATACTTTATGGCCCTTGTAGCATCCCCATGGTCACATGATCAAAATTCAGATGCTTTGGCAACTGGCATGTATTTATGACAGTTGCAGCATTCTGGAGTAATGTGATCACCATTTGTAAACTTCTCAACCTGCTTCATGAAGATAAATTCAATGGGAAAGCAAGCTTCGCTTAATGACTACACAATTCACTTAACAACTTCAGTGATTTGCTTACCAACACCGGTGAAAAGGATTATAAAATGGATGCAACCCACTTAACAACTGTCTTGCTTAGCAAAGAAAATTTTGGGGCTCAATTGGTATCATAAGTTGAAGTCTGTATATGTGTATACAGGTAGTCTTTGACTTACGATGTTCACTTAGTGACCATTCAAAGTTGCAATGGCACTGAAAAAAAAGTAACTTATGGCCGCTTTTCACACTTAAAAGCATTGCAGCATCCCCGTGGTTATGTGATCAAAATTCAGATGCTGGGCAATTGGCTCATACTTATGACGGTTGCAGTGTCCCAAGGTCTTGTGATCCCCTTTTGCCACCTTCTGACAAGCAAAGTCTGTGGGGAAGCTGGATTCACTGAACATGTTGGATAACCATTTGTCTGAAGTGGTTCCCTAGAGGTCTTCTAGTCCAACCCCCTGCTTAGGCAGGAAACCCTACACCACTTCAGACAAATGGTTATCTAACATCTTCTTAAAATCTTCCAGTGTTGGAGCATTCACAACTTCTGGAGGCAAGCTGTTCCACTGATTAATTGTTCTAACTGTCAGGAAATTTCTCCTTAGTTCTAAGTTGCTTCTCTCCTTGTTTAGTTTCCACCCATTGCTTCTTGTCCTGCCCTCAGGTGCTTTGGAGAATAGCTTGACTCCCTCTTCTTTGTGGCAACCCCTGAGATATTGGGACACTGCTATCATGTCTCCCCTGGTCCTTCTTTTCTTTAAACTAGACATACCTACGGTAGTTCCTGCAACCGTTCTTCATATGTTTTAGCCTCCAGTTCCCTGATAAGATAAGTCCTGGGGCATGGCAGATGTTCTTGGCGGTATATCGACTTCTGCATCCATTTCTATTAAGTAATATATATTTAGCAAGAATTCAGTCTTTCCTCTAGAGAGCTATAAAATCTAGCTCATGTTTTCCGATGTCCATCCTGTTCTATGTGAGTCCTTCTCTGAAACAAGAACAAGCTGCAGCTGAAACAGAGTGGGACCTCCTGTTGAAGTTGGCCAGAGGCCAAAGATGGAATCTTCCCTGGAAGATTTGAGCTTGGATTCACATCAACCTTTCTTAAAATTTTTAAAAAATAATAGGCTCCAAATTGACTTAAAATGTATGTGTCAACATACGGAGCAGCATGGCAGCCACAACCAGAAGCACATTCCACGCATACCTTTCTGAAGGCTGCATCCCAGGCTACCAGAACCAGCCATAGAGACGTGATCTCTACAGCCCACGAAAGTGCTCCATTGGAGAATGTGATTTATGATACACCCTGGGAGGAGGGGGGAAACAGGGTCATAGTTGGGCCATAAATTACGTGGGGCAGAGCTGACTTCACTTGTGTACGTGCTGACATGTTGCTCCTAATAAATAACTGGATCTCTTTTGAAACTTGGCTCGAGGCTCATGGTTTAATTAGGGCATCCATTGGAACCCTGACAGCATTTGTCAAAAAGCCAAGATGGCATCAGCAATTGTGTGATCGTGTGAATTGTATGCAACCTACTGCTTTTATTATGTGGTGCCTCACACTGAGGTTGCATACAGTGGCAGCTGCCATCTTGACTTTTTTTACCTCTCCTTGCAGACTCCTCAATGACAAAATATACCCATTTCTTAATGAAGTCATGAAAAGAACTCAAAATTGCTTTTTACATAAGTTAAAAGGGGAAAAAGCAAAGTCCCTAAATAGAACGAAAGGTTAAACTTCAGCACTACTAATTGTGTAAAGCTTGAACTTTAAAGGCAATTGATTCTTTTGGTAGCCTGGAATAATTTAAAACAAGTAAGTATATAGAGCAACGAACTACAATAAGGTAAAATATAGGGCACCTGATGAAAGTCATGATAAGTTAGCAGTTACTGGAACTAATAGTAAATGCATCAAAATCAGAGAAAAATTGAGAGAGAGAGAGAGAGAGAGAGAGAGAGAGAGAGAGAGAGAGAGAGAGAGAGAGAGAGAGAGAGAGAGAGAGAGAGAGAGAGAGAGAGAGAGAGAGAGAGAGAGAAGAGAGAGAGAGAGAGAGAGAGGAAGGAAGGAAGGAAGGAAGGAAGGAAGGAAGGAAGGAAGGAAGGAAGGTTTTAAGGCTCATTTAAAGGTAGGTAAGATTGATGAGGCTATGAGCAATTCTCTAACTGGGATTAAAAATCTAGTTCTATAGAGATCTAAATAAGTCATGAAAAGCATATTTCTAGTTGTCATTGATGAGCTGGAATTGATCATTGGCCATCATATTTAGCTATTATTTAGCATATTAATAATAATAATATAAATCTTCATTTATATTATTATTATTATTCTTTAAATGAAGTATCTAAAAACTGATGGAAGCCAACAGAGATAGTTAGATGATAGAGATAGATGATAGATAGACAGACAGACAGACAGACAGACAGACACAACCAGTTCACTCTTCCTCAATCTACCATTTTATTAAGCTAATAGCCAGCTAATTATTGCTAATGACTCAGGCCAAACCTGTGCGTCTTCTGCACAACCAAATGCAAATATGAAATATTAGGCTCATGAATTTTAATTGATTTAATCATGGTATGGTACAATTAAACAAGCTAGCAGCAACTTTTTTTTTTAAAAAAAGAAATGTATTTGGGACCGAAGGCAAATGAGGAAACATTTCTCTGTTTCAAAGATTATTTGGTCTCCAAAGTTTGAAATGCATGGCTGCGCCTTGAAAATGAGATGAAATATTAATGACAGGTTGAAAAGAGGAAAAGGAGATGGCTGTTCTGGCTTCAGCTGTAGTCTTACGCTGCTTTCAGTAGCTCAAAACAGGCACCAACACTGTGATTGTAATAATATTCATGCTATGTACAAACAGGCAATTAATCACTTAATTGCCAGGAAGTGGGTGCTTAATCAACCAAAAACACTTCCATCCACTGAAGGCCCTACAAATAAGCAGATTATTTTTTTAATGTAATAGGCTTATTTTTAACATTCTCCATGAAGTGCATCAAATCCTCAATGCTCACCTTTCTAAACCCTGAAACAGCTGCAAAAACCGTACACTATTGAATAGTCTGTGCAAATGGAAGACACGCCGTTAAATAAAATCCAGAATCTGAGCATAGGTTATTGATTGTGCCTCTGGGGAGCAAAATAACAATAAACAGAAATATGTCAAACAAAATGTTGCAAAAACATTTCACCAGTATGTGGCAGGTTGGGAACGCTCACATGGATATTGCAGGCAAGAAATGAGGACTCTGCCAATAAAATCCCAGTTGGAGGAGAAAGGAAGATCTGCAGAACATCTGGATGGTGGAATTCCATGGCTGGTATGATTCTGGTTTTTGTAGGTAACTATAGACACATCACATTTGAACATCTTTTCCAAGGTCTTCGTGGCTGCTCTACTAAGTCCTTGTCTCTGGTCTATTTTTTGGTTGCTTGTTCAACTACTATTGATGGTTGATCTTAAAAGTCAAAGTTTACTCAAAGTTTCTTGCAATTCTTTATGTACTTCTGCTGGCAGACCATCCGGTCTTGGTGTCTTCCCATTCTTTTGCTTCTTAATTGCTTCTGTTAACTCCATCATAGATATATGTTCATCTAATGTAAGGTGACCAGACGTCCCGATTTTGGCGGGACAGACCCGCTTTTTCATCATTTGTCCAGCGTCCCGCCCGTCCTCTAAAAAGTCCCGATTTTTTGAAAGAATGCACGACTAGGGCATTCTTTCAAAAAATCGGCCTGAAAGGCAGCAGGCCTCTCAGCTCGGGCCGGCCGTGGGCGGCGTTGGCGGCGGGCGGGCGTCCCGCGTTGTTGACTCCTCCGGCGGCGGCTGGAAGCTGGGGTGAGGGGGAAGGGAGGCTGCTCCTCCTCTCCTTCCCCCGCCCCATCCCTAGCCCCGCCCTCGGAGGCGCCGCTGCTGTTGGGAGGGGTGAGGGACGAGGAGCCGTCGCCACTTTGAGTTTACGAGTGGTGCAAACAGCCCTTCCTCGTCCCCCTCCCCTTTCTTCCCCCCGTCGCCTCGCTGCCGCCGTTGCCCTGGGGCCGGGCGGGCGACCGGGAGACCGCGGCGCTTGGATGCTTGGAGCAGGTAAGCTGCCGGCTGCCTCCTTTCCTCGCCTCCCGCCTCCCCTTCGGCCGGGCTGGCAAGCAACGAACGGGAGGCGGGAGACAGGGAAAGGAGGCAGCCGGCAGCTTACCTGCTCCAAGCATCCAAGCCCCGCGGTCTCCCGGTCGCCCGCCCGGCCCCTTTCCTCGCCTCCCGCCTCCCCTTCGGCCGGGCTGGCAAGCAACGAACGGGAGGCGGGAGACGGGGAAAGGAGGCAGCCGGCAGCTTACCTGCTCCAAGCATCCAAGCGCCCTCCCGCCTCCCCCCCCCACCTCACCTGGACGCCGACATTTGCTGTTTTGCCCTCTGCGCATGCGCAGCGTTCTGCGCATGCGCAGAGGGCAAAACAAATGGCGGCGCCCAGGCGGCCCTCCCCCGTCCCGCTTAAAAATAAAAAAATCTGGTCACTTTGATCTAATGATGCTTTAACTATTTCAGGTTATTTTAGGTAGCTCTGCTTTTTCTAAGTATTGTTTTATTTTCTGTTCTGGTATTAACTCTTGATCATATAACTTCTGATAATAGTTTTGAATCACTTTCTTTTTATCTTCATTTTGGTAGTAAATTTTCTCTTCATTATCCATTAGTTTGTCTATCAATTTCTCCCCCCCCCCTCTTTTTTTAACTTGTACGCCAGCCATCTTCCTGGTTTATTTGCATTTTCAAAAAAAAAATTGTTTAACAGTTTTAATTTTTCGTGCTAGTTCTTCTTTACCCATTAGCCTCAATTTATGTTTCATTAAGTCGATTTGGTTCTTTGTTTCCTTTTTTTGTGGGTCTTTTTGTAATTCTATCTCTAATGTCTTATATTTTTCTAATATCCTTTGGTTTTGTTTCTTCTTTCTGTTCTGTTTTCCTCTGTATGTTATAGCTAGTCCTCTAATATATGCCTTGGCTGTATCCCATACATTTTGTAATGATGTTTCTTCTTTTCTGTTCTCTTTAAAGAAAAAAAAACTTATTCTCTTTCCATAAATTGAATACATTCTTTTTATTTTAATATTTCTTGGTTCAATGTCCATTTCAATGTCCTTTTTTGTTTCTTCCATATAACTTTTATTGGGTTATGATCCGCCCAATTGCTTATTTCTATACTTATTTTGTTAAGATATTCATGAACTGTGAACTGTGAGTGCCATGTTAACAAGATTAGCCAATGAATAGGCATAACAACTGAATCAGCCAATAGGAGCTAACCATTTCTGAGTCTGTGCAGAGAATCGAAACTGAATACTTAAGCTTAAGGCTGGCTGTGGCCCCACTCTGCTCTCTCCCCACTCTGTACTCTCTCACTCTGAACTCTGCTGAAATGAAACTAACTCTCCAGCTTGTGTTTACCTGTAACTGATTGAAGAAGAATTCTACTTGTGGTATTGTAAATATATATATTATTATGTTTATAAAGAAGTTATTGAATCCAGCTGAATCAGTCATCTGTGTGTGCTTCTGGTTTTGATTTTGCAACAAACTTTAATATATTTCTTGTACATTAGCTTTCAATTCTGCTGTCATCCATATCATATCTATTCTTGACCAGGACATGTGTCTATTTGAATAAAATGAATACTGATTTTCTTTGGGATGCATTTCTCGCCAAACATCTTGAATGGCTAGTTCTTCCGCCATTCTAGAGAAAGCCTTAGGGAGTGTTTTCCTTGCTTTTTTATTTACCTTTCTAGTTTTATAGTCCATTTCCGCATCCACAATTGCATTAAAATCTCCCAGGATACAGATGTTTTCATACTCCAGTTCTGCCATTGTTTAAATGAAGTTTTCTACAAAAGTCCTCTTGGTTAACATTCGGTGCATATATTGCTACCAAAAGTATCAGTTTGTTATTCATCATTATTTCCACCATCAAAATTCTCCCTTCCTCATCCGTAAAAATGAGTTTAACATTTACTGTCTCTTTTATATATAGGGCTATTCCCCTTTTCTTTTGTTGTGACAGTGAAGTATATAGCTTCCCAATTTTAGGGATATTCCAGTACTTTCATATGTTGTTTTTTTATGTGAACTTCTTGCATGCAGATTATATCTAATTTTGATTTTTCTAATCTGTTAAAAATCCTTTTCCTTTTTATTATCTTACAGTCACTCATGCCCTTGTTACATCATGTCTTGACTATTGCAACGCACTCTACATGGGGCTACCCTTGAAGAACGTTCAGAGACTGCTGCTAGTGCAGAATGCGGCGGCGCGTGTGGTGATGGGTGTCCCTAGATACACCCATGTGACACCCATTCTTCGCGAACTGCACTGGCTGCCTATAGGTCTCCGAGCGCAAATCAAGGTGTTGGTGATCACCTTTAAAGCCCTACATGGCTTAGGACCAGTTTACCTCCGAGACCGCCTTCTTCAACATACCTCCCTAAGACCGATTAGAGCCCACAGAGTTGGTCTGCTGGTGGTCCCGTCAGCCAAACAATGTCAGCTGGTGGGCCCACAAATGAGGGCCTTCTCTGTGGCAGCACCGGCTCTCTGGAATACACTACCTCCCGAGATCCGCATTATTCCCACCCT
Organism: Diadophis punctatus similis; assembly: GCA_023053685.1. Classification (NCBI taxonomy): domain Eukaryota; kingdom Metazoa; phylum Chordata; class Lepidosauria; order Squamata; family Dipsadidae; genus Diadophis; species Diadophis punctatus. The sequence continues at coordinate 196,942,789 of JALIGW010000003.1, read as the reverse complement.
GCCAGCCTTCAGAAAAGCAGTAAAAACATGGCTTTGTCGACAGGCCTGGGGCCAATGATTTTAATACAACACCGATCACTCTTGGCCCCATGAATGATTTATTGTATGGGTTTTTCAATTGTGATTTTTAATGTTTTTTAATGTTTTAATATCTATTGTTTTTAACGCTTTTTATATTTGTTGTTGCATGTGAATTTTTACTGTTGTGAGCCGCCCAGAATCTCTGTGGAGTGGGAGGCATACAAATGCAACTAATAAATAAATAAATAAATTATCGAATTCAGTCCATTTATGTTGATTGACATTAATTTAAATTCTTCTTCCATAGTTATTTGTAGATAGGTGTTGTCGTTTTAGTCGTTCATATCTTTCTTGCTCTTGCCCCCTCTCTTATCGCTATTTCTTCCCGGTCTCTTTCATCTTCTTCTTTTTTGTATGCTCCTCTCTTCCATTGTTCCTTCTCGTAAAGGCAGGATGTCTACATATAAGTCTGAATGTTCTACCTGGTATTTGTCATAAGAAATTATTCTCAAGATTTTAATTGTCTTCTTTGCTCTCTCCACGATTTATACTGATGGTCTTTATCTATCACTTGATAGGCTGTCTCTGTTAGGCAGTTTAACAACATTTTCACTTCCTTGGCATGTGTTAGCCTAAAGAAAAGAGGAGGAGAGAAAGGATAAAGTTAATCTTATCAGTGAGCCTTTTGGAATTCCAGCACATCAAGCATAGAATCAAAATCAAGTGAAGTATTAGTACCGTTTTATAAAACCCTAGTAAGACCACACCTGGAATACTGCAAACGATTTTGGTCACCACACTACAAAAAAGATGTTGAGACTTTGGGAAAAGTTCAGAGAAGAGCAACTAAGATGATCAAAAAGCCTGAAGACTAAAACATATGAAGAACGGCTGCAGGATTTGGGTCTGGCTGGTCTAAAGAAAAGAAGAATTAGGGGTGACATGATAGCAATATTCCAGTATCTGAGGGGCTGCCACAAAAAAGAGGAGGGTCAAATTATTCTACAAAGCACCGGAGGGCAGGATAAGGAACAATGGTTAGAAACTAATGAAAGAGAGAAAAAGCAACCTGGAATTAAGGAGAAACTTCCTAACTTCCCCTCCCTTCTTCTATTTCTTCTCCCAAAATGTATTATTGGACTTGCAGAAGATTACATTCAACAGTTGTCACCCACCAGCTTTTACAACCTACACTGAATTCAAATTCAACATTTAAAATACAATATAGTTTTTAAAGCAATCTGTCAAAACATTTGAATTAGTTCAAGGATGGGTTTTATGCAATCTAAGCACCCAGCAGAGGAGGAGAAATTCTTGTGAGTCTGTCTTGTTTTCCAGCCTCAGACAATGAAAACATGAGGACAAGAAGAAGCTGATTTGAGGGGCAATGGAGACCAAATATGTAGCTGAAACTCTGCATTCCAGCAATTTTATCCCTGAGGGGGGAAAAAAGAGGCAGGAGAATGAATCAGCCATGACTTTCCCTCAAAACACCAACCTCTCTGGCTTTTTAGATGCGGAAAAACCTGAGGACTAGCAGTTTTTTTAAGATATGAGAATTGAAATTGTTTCAAGATCTGTGGTGGAATGTAGTTCAAATTCCCAGGATGGAGTACATTCCAAAGGAGCAAAAGACTGTGAAGTTTAGATAGTTTGTGTGGACAAAAGAGAATTAAGACAATTCCTCCACAGGAGTTCTCAGAATATAGAGACCAGAGGTGGGTCGCTCCCAGTTTGGACCGGTTCTATAGAACCGGTAACGGGAATTTGCCCCCGCTCGCCGAACCCGAACCGGCCATCTTGTTTTTGGCTTTGCATGCACAGAAGCTGTTTTCTGCACGGCTGCATGGTGCACAATGTGTTAAGTCCTCAGACTTACGCCACTACCAAAACCCAAGCCGGCTGCAAGTCGAGCCTGATTGGTTGCCCGTTTGACAGCTCTACTATAAAAGGAGCTGTCAGACGGCAAGTTGCAGTTCTGTTTTTCTGCTGTTGCCTGTGGTACTGAAGTTTGGAATAAAGTGTTGCTGTTACCAGAACCTCGTCTCGCCTCCGTTCCTGCTAGTCCAGGTCCTCTCAGACCAAATTCAATGTGTGCGCGCCCACACGGTGCAGGAGGAAGCGAACGGTGGTGAGGTAAGTTAGAACCCACCCCGATAGAGACCCAGTTTGGTGCAATGATGAAGGAGCTGGCCTAGACACCAGGACACTATGAGTTCTAGTTGAGTTCGCCTTAAGCATGAAAGCTGGCTGGATGTCATTGAGACATTCACTAGGAGACTGCAAATTCTAGTCCCGCTTTAGGCATGAAAGTTGGCTAGGTGTCTTTGGACTAATCTCCAGAAAACTGTGAGTTCTAATCCTGCCTTGGGCATGAAAGCTGGCTAGGTATCTTTATCCAATCATGAGGAGACTATAAAAGTTGTAGGCTTACCTCAGGCATGAAGCCATGTAGGTAACTTTGGGCCAGTTACGCTCTCTCAGCCCACCTCCCAAGGTTGTTGTTATAGGAAAAATAGAAGGAGGAAAGAATATTATGTACTGTGTGTTGACTGGCTAGAGTTACCAATAAAATCATAAAGACAGGATAACAATCTAATCAGAAATAAATAAAAACAAAATATGTTTAATGGTGCAAGCAATCTGCTTTAGAGTAGGAGTGTCAAACTCAAGGCCTGGGGGCCAGATCTGGCCCACAGGGTGATTAGATCTGGCCCGCAGGGCCACCCTGAAAATAGCGAAGGACCGGCCCGCAGTGCCTCTGCCAGCGAAAACGGAGGCCATCGCAGCTGAAAACAGAGCTCACAAAGGCTGCGTGCTGCCCTCCTGGGCTCCGTTTTCTCTGGCAGAGGGTTGCAGGATGCCGTCGCAGCCAGAAACGGATCTCAGGAGCCCATTTTTGCTGGCAGAGAGCTTGGGCCATCAAATGCGCCCCTGATGCGAGTGAAGTCAAGCTGGCCATGCCCACCCCAGCCCCCTGAGGTCAAACACAACCCTGATGTGGCCCTCAATAAAATCGAGTTTGACACCCCTGCTTTAGAGGAACCATGAAGGAACATGCTTAGAAGAACCTCAACTCCTCTTTTGTGTTTCTTGGATAAGGCATGACGGAGGCCTTCTACTTTCTCCTCTTTCTCCTGGTTGTGCAATAGTTACACAATCAGTCCGATGCGACCACTGTGGAAGCTGTGCCAGTTCGGTAATAAAAAAAAATAAAAATACGTATGACTCCAGAGACCCAAGTAAACTTTTTCATCTCTTACTGCCATGAAATTCAGCCTGATCTTCTGCACTTTTCACATTTTACACCTATTATCGAGTGAGACTAGAGGGACATGGGGATATACAGAAGCATTGGCCACATCCCTTGGGCCAAGAACTTGTAAAATCAATCGCTCACTTCTGCATACTTCACCAACAAATGCAATTATTTTTATCTGCTTTCATAACGGAGAGAGAGAGAGAGCGAGAGAGAGAGAGAGAGAGAGAGGGAGGGAGGGAGGGAGGGAGGGAGGGAGGGAGGGAGGGAGAGAGGGAGGGAGAACGAGAGAACGAGAGAACGAGAGAATGAGAGAATGAGAGAACCTGTTTATTTTATGCTCTGATATTTATACCCATATAGAAAATGTCAAGTTCAAAACCACCCACTGCATTTAGCAAACAGCAACTGCTTCATTTGGGCACACTCGTTAGTGAAATGTCTTTGCGTGGGCATTGGATTAATGAATTTAGACCTGCCAGATTCAATCGAACGCACAGCAGATGGCAGCACTGCTTCACTTTGGCAGAGCTCAAATGATGAAAGCAGTACACAGCTATACTATGGTACTTACTATCTTAGTGGAGAGGAGACCACCAAGAAAGCCTCAGGGATGTAGGCTAGACTGGGAAGCTGAACAAAATCCCAGAAGATAATGTCATTTTTGCACTGTTGTTAAGGAAATTCAGAACAGTTTATCATTGGGGGAAAAAAGTTTTGCCTAGACTAAAAGCATTCAAACCTCACAGACTGCCCTGTCATGTAGTGAATATTGTCAGTTGTATGTCTATGCAGGGTGATGCACCCCTATCTAACATTATGGTACATTCCAATATAAGCAGAACACGTGATATGATGTTCTTTGCGCATGTGTGCATTCCTAAACCACCATTAATTCTCTTCTGACTTGGCTCTTGACCTGAATGGTCATGTTACTCAGCAAAATGTAGTTTATTCAGGATTTATTGTTTTTGTACTGAAATAAATATTTTCTATTAGACTTTTAATCTCGGTTTTATTTCTAACTGTCTGAATTCCAAGAAAAGATCTAAATCGCCTCTATGAGATCTTATTCTCATTTCAACATACCCCTTATCAGATGTTCAAACTAGTGTCAAGCTGACAAATTCTCCTACATTTAACAAGAACTGCATATATTTAAGATAAGAGTTTTAGGTGTCAAAGTGCACCTCCAAAATTGGGTTTGGCTTGTAGGAAAACAGAATAATGGAGTTGAAAGGGACCTTGGAGGTCTTCTAGTCCAACCTCTTGCTCAGGCTTATCTTGTTTGAGCAGGAGGGGTTGAACTAGAAGACCTCCAAGGTCCCTTCCAACTCTATTATCCTGTTATCCTGTTATTTACAAATGAGTTTATCCACAAGTATATATGCTAATTGTTTTTTCCCGAATACAAGAATACTGCATATGCTGATGCAGGAGCTCACACTCAATTTTTTCACCAAAATGCCGCGAAAAATAGATAAACCCACAGACAAATCAATTGTGAAAATTAAAACATGGAAATTTTGAGGGTTGGGTTATCGTCAGGTGGCACATTTTTCTTTTGAAAATTTGAAAAAAACACTGGTGTGGAGAGCCATGGATTCTCTGCTGTCATATTGTCATAGTGTAGGCTTAGATGTGTGGTCTTCAACTTAACAGAATAACAGAGTTTGACGGGACCTTGGAGGTCTTCTAGTCCAACCCTTTGCTCAAACAGGAAACTCTATGCCATTCCAGATAAGTGATTGACCAATCTCTTCTTAAAAATCTCCAGTGTTGGAGCACCCACACAGCTTCTGGAGGCAAGTCAATAATTGTTCTAAGTCTCAGGAAAGTTTTCCTTAGTTCTAAATTGGTTCTCTCCTTGATTACTTATTTATTTATTTATTTATTTATTTATTTATTTATTTATTTATTTATTTATTTATTTATTTATTTATTTATTCATTCATTCATTCATTCATTCATTCATTCATTCATTCATTCATTCATTTATTTATTTATTTATTTATTTATTCATTCATTCATTCATTCATTCATTCATTCATTCATTCATTCATTCATTCATTCATTTATTTATTTATTTATTTATTGGTGAGATTTACGTACCGCCTCACAGTGCAAGCACTCTCTCAGCGGTTTACACCAGTAAGCAATGTATATTTACATTGCCCCCAACAATCTGGGTCCTCATTTTACCTACCTCGGAAGGATGGAAGGCTGAGTCAACCCTGAGCCGGTGAAATTTGAACCGCTGAACTGCTGATCACAGTCAGCTAAAGTGGCCTGCAGTACTGCACTCTAACTGCTGCGCCACCTCGGCTCTTAGTTAGAACGGATTAGTTTCCATTCATGCTTCTTGTCTTGCCTTCTGGTGTTTTGAAGAATAGTTTGACCCAAGTGGTGGGTTCCTACTGGTGCGGTCCCGGTAGGGACCTGCCAATTGCGCAATTTTCACGCAACAGCTCCGGTGCCATCTTTGCCAGTCCGTCAAGCGGCGCCATCTTTTTTCTGGAATTTTGGGGCTTTTTTGCTTCTTGCACATGCGTGAAAGCAAAATCTCATGAGGGGACGTGCACACACAAAACAAGATGATGCATGCACAGCGCACCGGTAGGCAGGTAAGAGGAACCCGCCCCTGGTTGACCCCCTCTTCTTTGTGGCAGCCCCTGAAATATTTGGAACACTGTTATCATGTCTCCCTTAGTCCTTCTTTTCATAACTTCCAGCATGCTGGCTTGGGAATTTTGGGAAATGAAGTCCGCACGTCTTAAAATTGCCAACTTTTAAAAACAGTGCTGTAGAGAATCACAGATCTCTCTTACTTTCTGCTTTAAATTCTAAATGTCAAACATCGTACTGTGGGCTTAATATTTTACTTTGTCAGTGAGAGCTCTTCCAGACTCTATGATCAGCCCGGAAATTTTCCTTTAATCTCTAACTACCTTATAATCAATAAATTTATTCCCCAGGAGCAATTTCACAATAATGGTTTCTACAAACTGCAGCATTGCGGCTAAATTCGTAGGCCTGGAATGGCTTGGTATTTCACTCCCGAGCAATTAGATAGCTCTATATTATTATTTTTAATATCTCAAACACGCTGTGGTATTACCATTTCCTCTCACTGAGATTGCCTTTCGTGCCATTTTTTTAAAAAAGTTGCTGCTGAAAACCAGAATCCGCTCTCTCTCTCTGAAATTAGGCCAGATTAGTTTCATTGCTAAGGATAGTTCTGCTGCTCAAATGGATATTTTAATGATTAATAAAAACAACTGTCATAACACTTGGTCTGATGATTACTTGATGCTTCATTTAAATGCCACACAAACTCGGAAAATGTCAGGCCGGGCCAGGCTGGATCATTAAAAAGATTTTCTCCCATGTTTAACTTCCTGTTAACATTTATATTAAAGTTAAGAATTGTCAAAACAACACAGCTTAGATTAGAAAGCCGTGGGCAAGCTGCAGCCCTCTCGGTGTGGGTTTGCAGCATTGAATCTTCCCCAACCAGTTCCCGCAAAGACCCCCCCAATCCAATGAAAACAAGTTACAAAATCCTCACCCTACCCACATACGCGTAGTCCTCCTCTTAAAACAATTCCTTTAGTGAATGAAGGCAAATATACCAATATGTCCTAGGATAATGTTGCAGGATCCAATCTCGGTCGGTCACACCAGGACCAGAAATTTTGTTTTCTGAGCTTTCGGACTCTTGCTGGAGCCCATTTTCAGGGAATTTCTCTTTGGACCCTTTGAAGTTACAATGGCATGGAAAAATGTGATTTATGACTGTCTATGGAGATTCTCAGTCATCCAAGTCATGGTTGTCCCAAAGGTGCTTTTTTTCAAGAGGCAACTGGACTTCCTTGTTTTTTCTTTGAAGATGTTTAGAAGTTAAGCGAAGAATCTTCTTCTTGCCTATCTTTGTTTTAACTAGCACACAAAGATTACAGCTAACAATCAAATCTACACTATCACAGATAGTTACTCTTTTCACAGCATCTCTTCACAGTAATTTCACACAGTCACAAAGTCAATTACTCAACAGTGAAGCAGCAGAGATAATCAGCAGAGTCAGCACTCCAGAACACACCTTCAAACACACACGCAGACATTCAGAGCATGCTCTCTTGCTTCCTTATATAGTAATCAGCCTACAATTCATTTAAAGCAATACACACATAACGTTGATTTGTGGTTTGTTCATATATTAGCAAACCCAATCATTTGAACAGGGTTCTAACATGACTCTTTTTCACACTTATGACCATTGCAACACCCTCATGGTCACGTGATCAAAATTCAGATGCTTGGCTAACTGACTTACATTTATGATGAGTCATGTGATCACCTTTGGTGACCTTCTGATAAGCAAAGTCCATGGGGAAGGCAGATTGTCGAGCAGAGAATCACAAGAGGGATAGAACAGTGCAGTTCAGTGATTAGAGCAGTTTTCTTAGACTGGCGCTGTCCAGTAGGAAGCTAAATGCTGGCTGCATGATGAGAGTAACATATAGAGAAGTCTGGAGGAAGCAAGGAGCCCACCGCTAAATTCAGACTTCCCTGAAGCTCATGAATAATTAGGAATTGGTTTGTCCATAGAGCAGGTTCCCCCCAAAGAAGGCAAAAACAAAACAACAACAACAACAACAACAACAGCAGCTTTCCAGGTCAGTCTTCACACACAACCACCAAAGTGTGAATGGAGAGTTTGGCATGGCTCTTTCCTTCTACGATTGACCCCACTGTTCTTCGTAGTGCACGATCGGTGGACTGATCAGTGGCAGCCCCTTTATGGAACATCATTTCCTTACTTGGAGGTACGATTGGCCCCCACCTTGTTGCTTTTCCAAAAAGCCCCGAAGACGTGGTTGTGTCAGCAGGCCAGGGGACCCAAAATGGAGATGGAGATGAACAAGTGGTTGATTTGATTGTGTGGCTGCAGCCAAAGTGGTTGATTTGATTGTGTTGTCTCTGCCATCATGGTAATCATGGGATTTTATGTTGTGGATTTTTAATGTTGTATGCTGCCTGCAGTCACCTTTGTGTGAATTGGGCAGCCATATAAATTTATAAATAAATGGATAGATGGATAGATAGATAGATAGATAGATAGATAGATAGATAGATAGATAGATAGATAGATAGATAACAGATTAACAGAATTGGAAGGGACCTCGCAGGTCAACTAGTCCAACCCCCTGCCCAAGCAGGAGACCCTATATCTGCCTCTACCTAGGATCGAACTCACAACCTCCTGATTGTGATGCAAGAGCTCCACCTCTAGGCCACAGCAGCTGGCATGATAGATAGATAGATGATAGATAGATAGATAGATAGATAGATAGATAGATAGATAGATAGATTGATTGATTGATTGATTGATTGATTGATTGATTTAGAAAGATAAATGAGAGATAGATAGATATTTAGAAATAGATGATAGATGATAGATAGACAGATAGATAGATAGACAGATATTTAGAAAGATAGATGAGAGAGAGATGGATATTTAAAAATAGATGATAGATAGATAGATAGATAGATAGATAGATAGATAGATAGATAGATAGATAGATATTTAGAAAGATAGATGAGAGATAGATAAGATTGAGATCAATAGATAATTTAGAAAGATAGATGAGAGATAGAGATAGATGGATATTTAAAAATAGATGAGAGATAGATAGATAGATGGATAGATAGATGATAGATAGATAGATAGATAGATAGATAGATAGATAGATAGATAGATAGATTGATAGATAATTTAGAAAGATAGATGATAGATAGATAGAGATAGATTGATAGATATTTAGAAAGATAGATGAGAGAGAGAGAGAGAGAGAGAGAGAGAGAGAGAGAGAGAGAGAGAGAGAGAGAGAGAGAGAGAGAGAGAGAGAGAGAGAGAGAGAGAGAGAGCTATGTCAATTTTTAGCCTCCCTTCTGCAGCTTGCCTTCTGCAATGTGAAAATTGAGAATGTAGTTCCACTTACTTTCTCCGGTCTTGGTGTGATATTAAACATTTTAACTTCCTTGGCCTTTGACTGTTTTGAGTGTTAAACATGGAAATGTACTGTACATAATTGCTTTTTAACAAATTCTTCAGGTGAAAATATTATGGAAATGGGCAAAACACTTTCCCCAGATTCTGAGCTGCTTTGTACTAAATGGGGGGGGGGGCATAAGAATCTGAAAATAGCTTTTGTCCTTTTTACCACCTGAAGTCCAAGTGAGACACATTACTGCTTAGCTACCTAGCTTACAAAGAAATGGGAAACCATATTACAATTGAGATTTTTCTATTAAATTTCACCAAACCATACATTCTGTCAAAGTAGTATTGTGTATGCTCACGGCTGCAAGGCATATGCTCCATATTGGAAAAGATCTTTGATTCATTTTTTTTGAAGAAGAGCTAATTAAATTAAATTGTAAGAATATACTTTGATGTCAAGAACAGTTTCTTATATAAAAAGTAAATCAGATGCTGAATTTAATTTAATTCTACTTGGAAACTATGCTGTAAAACTATGTTAAATACAATTTTGTATCCCATTGAGATTAGGGTTTTCTTCTTCATAGAATCATATTTTAACGATCTAAATTTTTAATACTGTTTTAATATATTGTTTCCTGTTTATACACCTGTTAGGGATTTTTCAGTAGAGATTTGTAATAATTGAACAGACTTGTTCCATTTAAAGTTCAGTAGAGATAATTATCTGAACTTTAAATTTTATTTTAATATGTGTATGTGTCTATGTGTGTATGTATGTGTGTATATGTATGTGTGTATATGTACAAAAATATGTATGTGTATGTATGTGTGTCTATATACACACACACATGCATACACATACACATATACGTATAAACATATGAAAATAAAATTTAAAGTTTAGATAATGATCTCTACTGAACTTTAAACTGAACAAACTTGTTCGATTATTACAAATCTCTAGTGAAAATCCCTAACAGCTGCATAAACAGGAAGCAATATATTAAATCAGTATTGAAAAGTTAAATCACTCAAATATGATAATCTTGGTTGCTCTTCTCTGCACTCTTTCTAGAGTCTCAATATCTTTTTTTTAGTGTGGTGACCAAAACTGGACGCAGTATTTTAGGTGTGGTCTTACTAAGGCTTTATAGAGTGGTATTAGTACCTCATATGATCTTGATTGTATCCCTCTGTTAATGCAATTTAGGATTGCATTGGCGTTTTTGGCTGCTGCACAGGTTCAGAGGTGGGATCCTGCCTCTGATTGCCGGTGCGGCTAATAGCTGTTCTTCGGCGCAGAGCCGAAGACGCTGCTGCCGTTCGCGGATTCAGAGCCTTCCCCGGGCGCTTTCCCCGCCCGCATGGATGCCGCCAATTGCGTTCTTTTGCCCTCTGCGCATGCGCAAAGCGTTCTGCATGCGCAGAGGGCAAAAGAACGCAATTGGCGGCATCCATGCAGGCGGGGAAAGCGCCCGGGGAAGGCTCTGGATCCGCAAACGGCAGCAGCGTCTTCGGCTCTGCGCCGAAGAACAGCTATTAGCCGCACCAGCAATCAGAGGCAGGAACCCACCTCTGCACAGGTTACATGTTAGGATGTGTTCAGTGGACTTACAATTCCCCTTTGTTGAAACACAGCCCCAAGAATCAACCTCCTTCCTTTCTCACAGCTCTGTTCTACAGTTCATCATGATTTATGTTCTAAATTACTTCCCTATTCTGGAGTATAGTTCAGTATGCACTGTGAACTCAGAAGAATGTGTTGTTTTAATGGGGATCTTTTTGGCATGCTATTAAAGCATTGCAGCAGCTAATTTGCCTTTAAAATCTGGAGTTTGTTATACATTACAACCAGGGCTAAGAAGCAATTTTGTTAACAAGGTTTAGAACCAATACTAAAAATGCGGGTTTTGTAACCTCCAGTTTATGCATAGCTAATGTCAACCATGCATAATTCATAGCGAAAGGGAAGAGATGTAAAAAAAACCAACAACCACGCGTATCAGCATTTTAGTATCCGCAGAGTGATGGGAATCATTGGTTTTGTTTGCATAGCAGATTTAACAAGGTTAGTTAAAGATGTTGGGCTGCATTTAGACAAAACTTGGTTAGTTTTTGACAGCGTTGTCTATTATGCAGTTCTGGTTTTGGGAAGCTTATGGTACAGTGCTTTGTGCCAACACAGAGCATGGATCAATTCAGGGGTGACATTCAAATTTTTCCCCTACCGGTTCTGTGGGCGTGGCAAAGGCACGCCCACCAAGCCACACCCACAGAACTGACAGAAAAGTTTGGCCAAGTCTTCTAGCATTCACCTGGCTGCTTCTTGCCTCCTCCTCATGTTTGCTCTGTGTGTATGAGCCTGAGAAGGAGGAGAGAAGTAATGAGTGGGAGGGGAGGGGAGGTGTGGGGCGGGGCCAGTCAGTGGTGCAATTTACCGGTTCTCCAAAATGCGCATAATCGCCACCACCGGTTCTATAGAACTGTCCGAACCTGCTGAATTTCGCCCCTGGATGAATTCAATATTAAGTGAATTAATATTCACTTAATATTCATATTAAGTGAGTGCTCAGATGCAGTTTATTTATTTATTTATTTTATTTATTTATTTATTTATTAATGGTTTCTTATATGCTGCCCCACTCCCGAGGGACTCAGGGCGGCTTACAACAATACAAAAAATACAAAAAAACCAATAAATTCAATTAAAATCAAAATATAAAAATTAAAAATTACAATATAAAAGAACCATTCAACCACCAGACATACCCAGGGGAGAGTACAGATGGAGTTAAGCTCTACCCCCTGCCTGCAGGAAGAGCCATGTCTTAACGGCTTTTCGGAAGGCCAGCAGGGTGGGGATGGTTCGGGTCTCTGGAGGGAGTTGGTTCCAGAGCGCGGGGCCGGCCACAGAGAAGGCTCTCCCCCTAGGACCCGCCAGCCGGCATTGCTTGGCTGACAGGAGCTGGAGGAGGCTCTAACCGGTTGGAGGGAAGTATGAGGCAGAATGCGGTCCCGGAGATAACCTGGTCCTAAGCCATGAAGGGCTTTAAAGATGATGATCAATACCTTGAATTGGACCCGGAGACTAATGGGCAACCAATGCAGCTGGCGGAGTATAGGTGTCACGTGGGTGTACCTTGGCACACCCACCACAGCACGCGTAGCCGCATTTTGCACCAACTGGAGTCTCCGGATACTCTTCAAGGGTAGCCCCATGTAGAGCGCGTTGCAGTAGTCCAAACGCGAGGTGACAAGGGCATGAGTGACCGTGAGTAGAGCCTCCTTCTCCAAGTATGGCCGCAACTGGTGCACCAGGCGAACCTGTGCAAAGGCCCCCCTAGCCACAGCAGTGAGATGATGTTCCAATTTTAGCTGTGGGTCTAGGAGGACCCCCAAGTTGCGGACCTGATCCGAGGGAGTCAGTTTCGCTCCCTCGAGAACCAAGGAGGGATAGTTGTCATAATCCTTAGGAGGCAATATCCAAAGCCACTCAGTCTTGTCGGGGTTCAGTCTGAGTCTGTTCCTCCCCATCCAGATCCTAACGTCGTCCAGGCATCGGCACATTACATCGGCTGCCACACTGAAGTCAGACGGGGTGGTGATGTACAGCTGGGTGTCATCAGCGTACTGGTGGAAACACACCCCATGTCTGTAGTATATATTTAGTTATATACTAAACTTCAGTGTTGGAAGCACTGAAGCGCTTCTTGGTGAAAGGTTCAGCCAGTGACATCATCGTTGCCTATGGGGCACGTCTTTCCTGTCCCTGTTAATGAGCCCACCAAAATGGTACCTATTTATCTACTCGCGTTTGCACGCTTTCGAACTGCTAGGTCAGCAGGAGCTGGAGCGAATGACGGGAGCTCACCCTGTCACACAGCAGGACTCAGGCTTCAGACGCAGACTTGGAAGTTGTCAATCTAACATCCTAACCACATAAGCCACTGTAGGAAGAAAAATCTGGTTTGTTCACATTACTGTTGCAGCATTCCCATGGTCACCTGATCAAAATTAGGATGCTTGGCAACTGGCTCATATTTATGATGGTTGCAATGTCCCGGAGTCATGTGATCCCCTTTTGTGATCTTCTGACAAGCAGTCAATGGGGAAGCCAGATTCCCTTAGACACCATGTTCCTAATTGAACGATGGCAGTGATTCACTTAACAACTGTGGCAAGAAAGGTCATAAAATAGGGCAATTGTCTCACTTAACAACGTAAATTTCAGGCTCAATTATGGCTGTAATTCAAGGACTACCTGTTAGAAATGTAGCTTTTTCCTTGCTGGAAAGATTCATGTATAGCAGTAACTGTGAGAGGGATCTTGGAGTCTTAGTGGACAACCAATTAAATATGAGCCAACCTTGTGCGGCGGCAGCCAAAAAAGCCAATGCAATCCTAAATTGCATTAACAGAGGGATACAATCAAGATTAAATGAGGTACTAACACCACACTACAAAGCCTTAATAAGACCACACCTAGAATACTGCATCCAGTTTTGGTCACCACACTATAAAAAAGATGTTGAGACTCTAGGAAGAGTGCAGAGAAGGGCAACCAGGATGATTAGGGGACTGGAGGCTAAAATATACGAAGAACGGTTGCAGGAACTGGGCATGGATAGTCTAGTGAAGAGAAAGACCAGGGGAGATATGATAGCAGTGTTCCAATATTAGAGGGGTTGCCACAGAGAGGAGGGGTTCAAGCTATTTTCCAAAGCACCTGAAGGCCAGACAAGGAATAATGGATGGAAACTGATCAAGGAGAGATTCAACCTAGAAATAAGGAGGAACTTTCTGACAGTGAGAGCAATCAACCAATGGAACAGCTTCCTTCAGAAGTTGTGGGAGCTTCATCACTGGAAGCTTCCAAGAAGAGACTGGCCATTTCTGCCACTTGTCAGAAATGGTATGCAGCGGTTCCCAACCTTCCTAAGGGCAGGGGTCCCCAGAATTCTGGGAGTTGAAGTCCACAAGTCTTAAAGTTGCCAAGTTTGAAGACCTCTGGTGTACGGTGTCTTGCTTGGACGGCAGGGGGAGGGGGCTGGACTAGATGACCTACAAGGTCCCTTCCAACTCTGTTAATCTGTATCTGTATCTGTATCTGTATCAGGAACAACTCATCATTTGAAGAGAGTCAGACTCAAGGCTGTTGCACGGAGCAAAAATTTGAGAGTATAGCATGACCTTGGAAAAAGTTTTGTGTCCTTGCATTACATTGTTCGCAAGGCTTCCTCTAATGTTACAATTCTCTGTGCGTGGATATAAAAATCATCCAACCGTCTACCTTCCCCTTCATTCATCTGGCACAAAGCATTGAACAATAAACATGGAAGACCGAAATCACTTTATTTGGGATATTGTCTGAATTGAAAAGCAGTCCAAGTGCAAACCAAAGTATCCAGTGTATCTGAAGAGTCATAAAGAAGATGGAGCAGCCGGTGGAAGATACTCCACAAGGCTCCAATTGAAATGGCATTTAAATTGCCAAGCTGCAAACTAGCTAAAAAAGAAATGGTGAGAGTCATTGGCAGGGCAGAGAGGAAAATGATGCCTGCAAAGTAAATTCCCAAAGCAAAATAGAGTCATTTCAACCCATTAAGAGAGACAGAACATTCCTCTTCTAAATTTCCAAACAGATGGTCCGACACAGTTGGTGATGTTGGAAGGTGCACATTTTATCTTGCTGATTTCAACATGAGCAGAGAATAACAAAACAAGATTTTTGTTGGCAGAGAGGACGACCAGCAGAACCCAACCACACAGGTGTGGGAAAAGTAATGATGGAGGAGGAGGAGGAGGAGGAGGAGGAGGAGGAGGAGGAGGAGGAGGAAAAGAAGAAGAAGAAGAAGAAGAAGAAGAAGAAGAAGAAGAAGAAGAAGAAGAAGAAGAAGAAGAAGAAGAAGAAGAAGAAGAAGAAGAAGAAGAAGAAAAAGAAGAAGAAGACGGGAGGAAGGAGAAGGAGAAGGAGAGGAGGAGGAGGATTGATTAGACTTGCTACTAATGATAATGTGGCTCTATCACAGGCCATTCTCAGTGTGCCCAGAGAGAGAAATATCTGCCTCTACCTAGGATTGAACTCACAGCCTTCTGACTGTGAGGCGAGAGCTCTACCTCTAGGCCACTGCACCACTCATCTGTATTAGAATATGAATCCTACTCAAATATTTCCTTGCTTGATCACATGTCCACCTTAAATGGCAAAAGATCCCTTCTTTACATTTATGTTTTCAATGTTCATTTGAAATACCTTTATACATTCTAAATAACTTGTCTGGTGTTAAATACCAGTGATACATCAGGATCAGGGGTGGGTTCTAACTTACCTCGCTGCCGGTTCGCTTCCTCCTGTGCTGCATGGCCGCAGTGCCAAAAAATAATTTTAAAAATCTAAAAACAATATGGCGACGCATGCGCAGGGCCGGAAACTCAGCTTCTGCATGTGCACAGAAGAAAAAAAAACCCCGAAAAATTTTCAAAAAAAAAAAATCAAAAAAAAAATTCAAAAAAAGATGGCGGTTCCGTGATGTCATCATGATGTCACCAGTGGCTTGCTACCGGTTCGGGTGAACCGGTGCGAACCAATAGGAACCCACCTCTGATCAGGATGTGATGTGCTTGTTTCTTTTAAATTTCTGGATTGCTTGGACTGGGTCACCTAATGGAAGCCTTCATCCTGCAAGTTTTCTATTGTTGATTTTGAAACAGATTGGTCTAATAGTTAAGGTGGTGATTTAGAAACCAGGAGAGTGTAAGCTCTAGTCCCATCTTAGTCATGAAAGCCAACTGGGTGATTTTGGCCCAATCACCAGAAGACTGTGAGTTCTACTCCCATCTCAGGCATAAAAGTTAGTTGAGTGACTTGGGCCAATCACCAGGAGACAGTGAATTCTAGTCCTGCCATTGGCTGGAAAACCAGTTGGAAGACTTTGGGCCATTCACTCTCTCTCTCTACTAATCCACCTCACAGGATTGTTGTTGTGGGGAAAATAGGAGGAGGGAGGAGTATTAGGTATGTTTCACCACCCTGAGTTACTTATAAAGTAACAAGGGTGGAATAAAAAAATCTAAGAAATAAATTTAGCTCATGTGAGAAGATCTGTCTCTGCAGGTAGGATCACACACAAATATGTGATACTCTGTTAAGGACTGTGCAGAGTTGTCAAGGACATGCACATAGAAACGAGGGTTTGCAGTTTGATATCCAGTAGATGTAAGTAATTATCCAGTCATACACACAGATACTTTAAAGTGCAATTAGTGTTTAATTTTAGAAATCAGCACAGTCCAAGTAAACAGTCCAGGTCATACATGTTCAGTCAGTCAATATCAAGAAGTACAATAATCTTCTTACCAGCCTTTATTTGTCTTACATCAAACAAAGATATTACAGTTTACAAACACTTCAAACTGTCATAGATTAACAGAGCATAACACACAGAGCTCACTATATCAGTCAAAGAGTCACTAACGAATGAATCAGCAGAGAGAGAGAACCATGATCTCTAGCTCTGTCTTATGGCAACTTGTAACACCACAGCCAATCAGAATATAGCAAACATCTTAAAGCTATATTACTTAAATACATACAAACATATATTGGTGGCTTGTTTATAGATTGCCAACCCAACTGTTTGGACAGAATCCTAACAGACTCCTTTATCATTTGGTCAGTCTCATTCATAAGAAACTGTTAGAATGCTGTTCAAACAATTGGGTATGCTAATATATGAACAAGCCACAAATCAAGAACATTGTAGGCTGATTACTATATAAGGCAGCAAGAGAGCATGCTCACTATGTCTCTGAGTTTCTGTGTGTTGATTAATGTGTTTGACGGTGTGTTCCGGAGTGCTGACTCTCTGCTGATTAACTCTACTGCTTTACTGATGAGTAATTGCTTTGTGACTGTGTAGAATTACTTGAAGAGTTGCTGTGTAAAGACTAACTATCTGTGATAGTGTAGATTTGAATGATAGCTGTAATCTTTGTTAGTTAGTTAAACAAAGATAGGCAAGAAGAAGAAACTTTGCATTGACTGAACTAACTGTGTATGACTTGGACTTCCTATTGAACTTTGCTACTACTAGAAGTAAACTATTTTGCAAATACTAAACGTATTCTGTTTATTGACTGAATAGCATTCATATCAACCTGCAATACAAAAACCACAATTACTATTCCGCTGTGTATGTGCTCAACAGCACAATAACTCCTTAACATAAACCTTTATAACACCTTCTTTTTTTAAAAAAAATCGGCCTCTAGCATATGTCTAGTTCTGAGTGAAAACCTTAATATGATTTTTTTGAGTCTGAAATAGCAATTCCATAATGTAATTTTACTGTCGGATCTGCTATTTTGGTGCGTTTAAGTTTTGTATGCTGCACAGAGACTTTGAGAATACATTGTCTAGAAATCAAATCATACACAAACACGTTTATAACAAAGAAAAATCTTAGCAACCAAGCACAAACCGTTACCGTGTAAACGTTGGGCTAGACTTCATCATCAGGTGCATGTATATTATCTTGAGAGTAGACAGCATCTACTTGAGGCTGCTGGCTGAGGACATTTGAAGGTGAGATATCACCATAGATGTCTGGACATTTTGCCTAGTGGCTCTGGGGGATCTAGATGGGGAGACAAGAAATTTTGGCTCAACCCAAATAATACTGAGTGGGCTTTGGGTGTTTGGAACTCCTAGCACCCTGGTGGTGCAGTGGTTAGAATGCAGTATTGCAGGCTAACTTTGCCCACCGCCTGGAGTTTGATCCTGATGAGGTTCAAGGTTGACTCGGCCTTCCATCCTTCCCAGGTTGGTAAAATGAAGACCCAGATTATTGGAGGCAATATGCAAATAATGCTTCTACATTGTAAACTGTCCAGAGATACTGTAAAATTCTATGGGGCGGTATATAAGTCTAAATGCTATTGCTATTGGAATTAGAATCAATCAAGGGGTGTATAGGGTGTTCAGGGAGGGGTAGCACCTCTGGTGTAGGGGCATGTCGTGTCCTTTTATGGCAGCTCATTTTAGGGCAGCTCGTTCACCTTTGGTCCCCATCTGTCACCCAGCTCTCACCTGTGGCTCCTAGCAGCTGTAGCATGCGCAGCGGCCACACCCCGGGCAACAGCTTCGACAGGGTGGCCAAACCAGGTTGAGAGTAGCTGTTGGGTCATCGACCTTCAGTGAGATAGGGATTTGTCTATCCCGAGCATGTGAAGACAGATTCCGGCGGACTGAGCGGATGAAACTTACTAGAATAGGTCAACGGTCATGAAGGCGTTCTCCGCAAGCGATGTGGTATGCTAAGAGCATGGCAAGACATGAAAGTCGCCCTGGTCAACCACTGCACCCAGCTCATCTCCAACTGTCTCGACTCTTGTCCTGCTATTTGGAGCAAGATGGAATCTGGGAAGAGAGAGTGAGGCTGACTATGCGCACCTCTCCCTCACTTTAATCCAATTCACGCGCAAGTCTTGACATCCTCCGCCCCAGATGCCAAGGTCCTCTTCGAACACGATGGATGAACATCATCATCAATCAATCAATCAATCAGAATAGAGCTGGAAGGGACCTTGGAGCTATTCTAGTCCAACCCCTTGCTCAAGCAGGAGACCCTATACCATTTCAGACAAGTGATTGTCCAATCTTTTCTTAAAAACCTCCAGGGATGGAGCACCTACAACTTCAGATGGCAAGCTGTTCCACTGGTTAATTGTTCTCACTATTTGGAAGTTTCTCCCTAATTCCAGGTTGCTTCTCTCCTTGATTAGTTTCCATCCATTGTTTCTTGTCCTGCCTTCTGGTGCTTTTGAAAATAAGTTGACCTCCTCCTCTTTGTGGCAGCCCCTCAAATGCTGGAATACTGCTGTCATATCCCCCCCCCCCCAGCAAGACTAGCCATTACTCAATTCCTGCAACCGTTCTTCATATGTTTTACTCTCCGGGTCTTTAATCCTCCTAGTTGATTTTTGCTGCACTTTTTCCAAAGTCTCAACATCTTTTTTTGTTTTAATGTGTTAATAATGGTTATTCCCTTTTATATTCAATCCACGTTCATTCAGTATCCATTCATTCCTGACCAGTTGTTTTGACTTTGGGTTAATGGTGAGCCCTCGTAAGCACTCCAATCCCATTACAGTCAGCGTAGATATTACTCAGCTCTGACTTCTGTGTATCAAAGCGGGTAGAAGCTCTTCCTATGCAGCCGTTTTCAGTTCATTCAAAAAAAATATTAATTCCGCACCACAAAATCCTATCTTACTCATGTATGTTTCAACAGCATTTGCATGTTTTACAGTTCTCCATTGATTCCCTCCCCCCCGATCTTTAGTAAGCCTTCTACCGAGAAGCACATCTTCCTTTCCTTGCTGTAGTTTTTCACCGTTAATATAAGAATTGCATATGCGGTCATTTCATTTCTAACCAGCCTGGTTTTGCATAAATCTCATATGCATATTCCTTGTTTAATTACCTAACACCCTCTGCAAATCACTCATGTCCCCAGCCAGCAACAGTGCATTACCTGCATAAAAGATGACCTACCCATTCCTTCTCCAGCCAATATACTTCTACTATCACATTCCGCAGATTTCTTTTGGAATTTTGATTAGTTCTATTTTAGCAGTCCTATTTCTAGCCAAGAACTCTCTCTTACTTCTCTTTGAACACACGATTAGCCTCCTCCCGCTGGCTTTCATCAATTCTTCATAAGTGACAGGGACTTTAGCATCAGAAAATACTGTACTGTCAGAAGAGAGCTGGAAGGGACCTTGGAGGTCTTCTAGTCCAACCCTCTGCTCAAGCAGGAGACTCTATGCCATTCCAGACAAGTGGCTGTCCAGTCTCTCCTTAAAAGTGGCTGTCCAGTGTCTTCAGTTATGGAGCACCCACAACCAAAGAAGGCAAGCTGGTTAATTGTTCTCATTGTTAGGAAATTTCTTCTTAGTTCTAGGTTGGTCTTCTTCTTATTTCTAGGTTGGGATAAGCAACATTTTTTGCAATAAGTCAGAAATGGCGATGTCAACAGTAAGAGGACGAGAAAAGAACAGTGCGAGATGATAAATATTGTATCCTGATTTTATCTCACATGCTAAAGTTTGTAAAGTTATGGATGGCACAAACATTATAATCCTTTCACAGGGCATGTCACCGAATATTGTCGGTTGTATGTCTATGCAGGGTGATGCACCCCTATCCTAATATTATGGTACATTCCAATACAAGCAGAACACGTGATGTGATCTTGTGCACATGTCCACATTCCTGATCCACCATTGATCCCTTTTGACTTGGCTGTTGATCTGAACGGTCGCGTTTTCTTAGCAAAAATGTAATTATTCAGGATTTATTGTTTTTGTACCGAAATAAATATTTTCTATTAGACTTTTAATCTCGGCTTTATTTCTAACTGTCTGAATTCCAAGTAAAAGATCCAAATCGCCTCTATGAGATTTATTCTCA
This sequence comes from Diadophis punctatus similis, assembly GCA_023053685.1. Lineage (NCBI taxonomy): Eukaryota > Metazoa > Chordata > Lepidosauria > Squamata > Dipsadidae > Diadophis > Diadophis punctatus. The sequence goes on along the minus strand of JALIGW010000003.1, from coordinate 196,922,029 downwards.
CCTTAACAGGGCATGACTCTTGAACTAAACTCTTGGTTTTCATTTTAAGAAATGGGACTTTGGGACTTAAAGCTTATCCAATTACTTCTCTCCTTTATTAATTTCCAACCATTGTTTCTTGTCTTGCCCTATAGTGCTTTGGAGAATAGCTTGACTCCCTCTTCTTTGTGGCAGCCCCTCAAATATTGGAAGTCTGTTATCCTGTCACCCCTAGTCTTTCTTTTCACTAGACTAGACATGCCCAATTCCTGCAACCGTTCTTCGCATGTTTCAGCCTCCAGTCCTCTAATCATCTTTGTTCCTCTTCTCTGCACTCTTTCTAGAGTTGGTAAGACTCAGCACTGATTTGATGGCACACAGTACAAAGGTGGTATTCAGCCGGTTCGGACCAGTTCGGCAAACCAGTAGTGCCGACTGTGGGTGGGCCCGCCACTCGCCTACCCGCCCGGACATAATGCCGTCCTATTTAGCCATGTTTTCAAGGCCGGGCACAGTGGTTAAAAGCAGCGCTGCAACGTACTTCAGCTGACTGCTAGTTCAGCAGTTCAGCTGTTCAAATCTCACCGGCTCAAGGTTGACTCAGCCTTCCATCCTTCTGAGGTCAGTAAAATGAGGACCCAGATTGTTGGGGGCAATATGCTGAACTCTGTAAACCGCTTAGAGAGGGCTGTAAAGCACTATGAAGCGGTATATAAGTCTAAGTGCTAAGTGCTATTGCTATTGCATGGAAGGTGCACACACGAGTAAAGCGCATGCGTGGGAGGTCATATGCATGGATGGAGGTGGGGCGCGTGCTCACATTTGTGAACTGGTAGGTAACCACCTCTGACACAGTTAATCAATTAATCACTTTACATGAAAGGAACTTTACATGTCCTTTTCTCCTATTAGCATCCTCATTCTTCCAGAACCTATTTTTCTAATCCCAGGAACTGGGATTTTCCTGTTCTCAGAAGTTTGGTATGCTAAGTATCTGATGAGAGATGAATGTGCTTCTCTGGCTCCAGATGATGGCATGCTGAATCCTCTTTAATAATAATAATAACAGAGTTGGAAGGGACCTTGGAGGTCTTCTAGTCCAACTCCCTGCTTACGCAGGAAACCCTACACTACTTCAGACAGATGGTTATCCAACATCTTCTTAAAAATGTCTAGTGTTGGAGCATTCACAACTTCTGGAGGCAAGCTGTTCCACTGATTAATTGTTCTAACAGTCAGGAAATTTCTCCTTAGTTCTAGGTTGCTTCTCTCCTTGTTTAGTTTCCACCCATTGCTTCTTGTTCTACCCTCAGGTGCTTTGGAGAATAGCTTGACTCCCTCTTCTTTGTGGCAACCCCTGAGATATTGGAACACTGCTATCATGTCTCCCCTGGTCCTTCTTTTCATTAAACTAGACATACCCAGTTCCTGCAACCGTTCTTCATATCTTTCATTGACACTGGTTTCCTTTTGTAGCTGTCTTTTAACATTTGTCACACAGTGCATTTCTTACATGTGTATCCGTAATCTCTGTAAGTAAATATTAATGTAAGCACCACATCTAGTCTCATGCATGTTTCATTTCCATCACGTACACCTCACGCTGCTTTAAGCAATCCATCTAATCTTGGTGCATACATATGAATGCTCCTGAGAGTGGAAGTAATTACTGAAGCAGGTTTCATAACTATTGCAGAAAAGAGATTTATTTAAAACAATACAGGGTGGGAAAAGATAAAGTCTAGTACACAGTGAACCGTATCCTCTCTGGAGAGTCAAAAATGTAGCAGGAAGTTACAGCAAGGTTAGCAATTTCACAGACAGGGAGAGTGATAGGCAAAGTAAGGGCACAAACTAAACTCTCCATCTGGAGTTTGCTGTTTCTTGTGATTGGCAGGTTGTGGTGCCCACATACAGGTACTGAATGTAAAATAGTAGGTTGTTGTGTAAAGTTAAAATGTGATTAAAACAAGTTTAAACAAGTAAGTATAGAGCCAAACAGCTTTTAAAATGTATGGTAAGTAGGAAGGGGGAGGTGTTTATCCCAGTGCTCCAGAAGGGAGGGGGGATAGATGACATCATAAGAGACAGCCAATTGTAGCATAGATAGCAGGGCCAGGAACTATAAAAGGCCTGGTGTGAAGAGCTGAGGGAAGCTCTGTTGTGTGGTAAATTCCATGAGGGAAGGTTTAGTGTGAAGAGCTGGAAAGCTCTCTGTTATGTGGTAACTTCCAAAGAAGGAAGGTGTAGTGAAAAGAGCTGAGAAGAGCTTTGTCTGTGTGTTTTATGTAACTTCCATGAGGGAAGATTTATAGAGAATCTCTGCCTGAGTTTAGCTGTCCAAGAGGGAAGTTGACAGGAGAGAAGAATAGGCCCTAGGCAATTCTGTGGGAAGCAGGTGCCAGGGTCAGGGAACTTTATTGACTGATATATTGTATTATTTGTAGATAGAGATAAACGGTGAAACGTGCTCTTATCTATAGGCCTAGAAACAAAGAAGAATTGGATTTGCTTAGATTTAGTCAGGAAAGCAAGGAGAGTCTATTGAGGGAAAGAAGAGAAAAGAAAGAATTAAATAGCTGGTTGTGGCTTTAACAAATTCACTTGACAATTACTGAGAAGTTGTATTTAAATAAACTGTTTAATAGTTTGTTCAAGAAACGTGTCAACATCTGTCTATTCCTCACATAAAGCAAATCTTAAACAATCCTGCAGAACTTAGAGATGTTGTAAAAGTAAGAGCAAGCCTCTAAAGAGAGAGAGAGGAGTGAAACAGAGGGTGCGACCCTTGGTCAGGGAGATATAAAAAAAGAAAATTAAACACAAATCGCTAATAAGACTTATAAAACAATAAACCTGACTGGAAGGGGAAGGGTGCATCCTCGCATAGCATGTGAGATACTGAAGCATCAGTGACACTGAAATTGTATTTCCAATATCTTTAACCCCGTATCATCTGGGTATTGATTGCTGCTGAGGAGGTGTTTTGATCATTTTGTTCCCTTTATTTTTTGATTGCTTCTTTGAAATGGTATGTAGATGTTGTTTATCTCTGTGTGCCTGTTGATGGCTGATTTATCCAAGGCTTCCAGTAATTCTTTAGCGTATTTGGACTTGGCTGGGTCTAGGGTGCTCCTAGTTTCCTGGTTGAAATTACGGCTAAGTCTGTCCAAATGTTGTAAAATTAAGGAGTTTCCATCTTGTCTTCATATTTGTGCAAAACAGTATGTATTATCTACAATATAGTTCAAGCCTATTCCCGTCATCAAATGCCAAGTGCCCCATAAGCCATATTTCTCATGCTGAAACATTTCTTAATGATCTGTTGAAGAACAAAACTATGTTCTTATACATATTCTACCGTATAAGAATATCAACTAGCAGTTAGAAGACATGATGAAAACTCCACTGATCAAGTTTAACACCATCATTAGTGAATTTCTTAGGACAGGACCTCTGGGTGTCATCAAAAGTTCTTCAGATGCTCATTAAAGCTCATTAAAGACTATAATGTCCATCCCCTCTTCCTTATTCATTAGCATAACTCCATATCCTTCCCCGGTACTCTGGAATACAATTCTGTGCCCTCTTTTCAAGTAGCTTCCAACCTAACTATTCAATACTAAGAGCCATTGAAATGGCCTCAAAGGAAATATTCGAAAGCCATTACAGAAACAAAAAAGATTGAAGATGCCATGCCCAAGAATGACATTTGGTGATTCTCCAAGCTGAGCTGTTTCTCGTTCTTTATAATCTTGCCAGACTCAGCACTTTACTCTCTGCATCTACCATATAGTGTAGGGCAGTGTTGGCGAAACTTTTCGGCACCAAGTGCCGAAACGGGAGTGTGCGCGCACACGGGAGTGCCGGAAACCTGAAGAGCAGCTCCCCGGCATGCACGAGCAGGAATGCCAGTTCCACAGTGCGCATGCGCGTGCCGGGAAGCTGAGCTTCCTGTTTCTGGCGTGCGCATGCATGAAGGTCACCTGGTTTTCCAGTTTCTGGTGCACATACCGCACATGCAAAAACCAGCTGGCCTGCACACGTGTGCGCCATAACCCAGAAGAGCAACGGCCGGCAGCTGGCATGCCCTGAAAGATGGCTCTGTGTGCCACTTCCGGCACGGGTGCCATATGTTCGCCCTCATTGGTCTAGGGCTGTGGTGGCGAACCTATGGCACGCGTGCCACAGGTGGCACGCGGAGCCATAGCGGAGGGCACGCGAGCGTTGCCCACCGGCAAACCAGAAATGCAGAAAAATGCACTTCCATTTTGCCGGTGAGCTGTTTTTTGCACTCCGGAGGGTTCAGGGAAGCTCCCTGAAGCCCCAGAATGCAAAAAACTACAAAACGGACAAACCGGAAGTGCATTTTTCCGAACTTCCGGTTTGCCCGTTTCGTCGTCCCAGGCTCTGGTAAGGCCTTTGCGCGGGGGTGGGGGGGTGTGCGCATGCGCAGGGGGCAGCATGGGGGGGTTGTGTGCATGCGTGGGGGGAGGGAATGGGTGTGGAAACGTGAGTGCACGCTAGCGCGCGCACCCCCCCTTTTTGGAACACGAACCTAAAAAGGTTCGCCATCACTGGTCTAGGGGCTATTAGGAAGGGAGTGGCTTCACCCTTTTTCTCTCACACATCATATCCAGACTGAGTTGGCTCTCAATGAAATCAAGTTTGACACCCCTGGTCTAGGGTCTCCTGCTTGAGCCGAGGTGGCGCAGTGGTTAAAGTGCAGCACTGCAGTTCAGTAGTTCAGCTGTTCAAATCTCACCGGCTCAAGGTTGACTCAGCCTTCCATCCTTCTGAGGTCGGTAAAATGAGGACCCAGATTGTTGGGGGCAATATGCTGAACTCTGTAAATCACTTAGAGAGGGCTGTAAAGCACTATGAAGCGGTATATAAGTCTAAGTGCTGTTGCTATTGCTATTGAGTAGGGGGCTGGATTAGAAGACCTCCAAAGTCCCTTCAAATTCTTTATATTCTGGGTTTTGGTTGTTGTTGGTTTTTTTGGGTCATTCTGTTCTGTTCTATTATTTCTAAAACCACTCTTTTAAATCTCTGATTAAGGAGATTTCTCAGGAAATGAACAATGACTGCTTGTTATTTCCCCAATTAAGCCCCAACCAGCAGAGAATACTCACCCGGCCCTGACAGAAATTTGAGTCATGACGCTTGACTCATAATTCTAGATCATTGGTGATTTTCCCTAAAGTGAGAGCTAAAATGCCATGTGGGCATATCACTAGTAAGAGGTTGACAAACTGATATTAACATGACTTTAAAAGAAATCCATTTACGCTGCCATTTTGGCCGGAAGTATCTTGAAATATTCTCCAAGGTGTGATTCCCCCCCCCTCAACCAGGTCAGAAGAAATAATGTCAGGAAACAACTTCAAATTAGAAATAATAATCCCAAGTTTTGATATATGTTATGAGGGGTTTTTTTTCTGCCTCCACCAAAGAATGCCCACACAAATGGTATGAAATGCCCCAATTGATGGAAGCAGAAAATACTGCTTTAGAGGTTTTGATCTTCATCTTGCATGCAACGAATTCCATTAGAAGGAATTGTTGTTCCCAAAAGGGGTCCTAGCCTGGCAGTGAAGCCAACGAAGACCACCAGACACGAGGAATTGTGTTTTCAGTTTCTTTTATTGGAATACTCTAGCAAAAGGGTCTCAGAAGCCAAAAGCCAAAAACACATATTTATGATTAACGAAGTCAACACTCTAAGAATTACTCATTGGTTCCTGTACACATGTTTCTTTAACAGATACAGAGCACTAACAGATTAACAGAACTGGAAGGGACCTTGTAGGTCATCCAATCCAACCCCCCCACCCAAGCAGGAGACCCTACACCATTTCTGACCGATGGCAGAACAGTCTCTTCTTGAAACTTCCAGTGATGAAGCTCCCACAACTTCTGAAGGCAAGCTGTTCCATTGATTGATTTCTCCTTATTTCCAGGTTGAATCTCTCCTTGTTCAGTTTCCATCCATTACTCCTTGTCTGGCCTTCGGGTGCCTTGGAAAATAGCTTGACCCCTTCCTCTCTGTGACAGCCCCTCAAGTATTGGAACACTGCTATCATGTCTCCCCTGGTCCTTCTCTTCACTAGACTAGCCATGCCCAGTTCCTGCAATCGCTCTTCATATGTTTTAGTCTCTAGTCCCCTAATCATCCTGGTTGCTCTTCTCTGCACTCTTCCTAGAGTCTCTACATCTTTTTTATAGTGTGGTATTAGATTGGATTCTCCTACATTACCCTCCTTCTTCATACATTGCATGTTTATGCTGATAAGCTTTCTTATCAAAAGGGGTGCATGTTTTACTGTTATAATAAGCTAGAGGATACCAAAATTTATGTCTATGTCCCTTAGCTAGCATCTTTCTAATGCAAGGGTGTCAAACTCGATTTCATTGATATTCATATACTGTAGGTCCATATACATTTTGGAAATTTCTGTATTTGCATTTTGTATTTCCTGCTATGCATTCTGGAAAGTACAGAGAGTCCTCAACTTATGACCACAATTGAGCTCAATATGTATGTTGCTAGGTGAGAAATTTGTTAAGTGAGTTTTGCCCCATTTTACGACTTTTCTTGACGTAATTGTTAAGAGAATCACTGCAGTTGTTAAAACAGTAACACGGTTGTTAAGTGAATCTGGCTTCGCCATTGACTTTGTTAGTCAGAAGGTCACAAAAGGGGATCACATGTCCCTGTGACACTGCAACTATCAGTCACTTTTTTTCAGTGCCATTGTAACTTCGAATGGTCACTAAGCAAACTGTTGTAAGTCAAGGACTTCCTGTACAGTGCAATGATAGGGCTTTGAAGCTGCTTTTAACAAACCCTATCTCTTCTTGTTGGACTACATTGATCAGGCTTCTTTGTTCCTTTGTATAGGAATCCATTCTGGCTATATGGAGCCATGGTTAGAATGCAATGGTTAGAATGCAGTATTGCAAGGCTAATTATGCCGACTGCCAGCAATTCAATTCTATCGGCTCAAGGTTGACTCAGCCTTCCATCCTTCTAAGGTTGGTAAAATGAGGACCCAGATTGCTGGGGGTAATATGCTGACTCTGTAAATGACTTAGACACAGTGGTGGGATCCTGTCGGTTTAACAACCGGTTCAGTGATCGCGCGCTTTGCGCGCACGTGTGCACACAGTTTTATGAAAACTTACCTTCCGCGTTACTGCTGGGGAGAAACACAGCTGAGGCGCAGCAATCCGCTCTGCTGCGCGAACCAGTTGAGAAGATATAGGTCAGTAAAGCGCAGGAGCGGGCGGGTGGGCCCACCTGATCATCAGAGTGAACCGGTTCACTCCCAGCTGATCGTGGGAGCATCTGGTTCACCCAAAATGGTCTGAACTGGTAGAATCCCACCCCTGCTTAGACGGCCATGGTAGGAGCTGTGGTGGCACAGTGGTTAGAATGCAGTATTGCAGGCTAGTTCTGCTGACTGCAAGAAGTTCAATTCTCACTGTCTCAGGGTTGACTCAGCTTTCCATCCTTCCAAGGTTGGTAAAATGAGGACCCAGATTGTTACGATCACGCCAATTCACATCAGAAATTCTGATCCTTATTTATTTATGAAATATAAATATAAAATAAAGATTTATAGGCTGCCCATCTTAACTTAAGGTAACTCTTGTGGTCCTAAGTGGAGGACTAGCTGTATTTTGCAATTACATATCCTATACAGCCATCCTTGAACTGGTATCCTTTGGATGTGTTAGACGTCCATAATCCCAATCACTATGACTTAGGTTTATGAGCACAAGCAATCGTTAAGATGAAGACAGCCAAAGAATGTAGCAAGCCTGGGGAAGGCTGTAATGCAAGGGTGGGTTCCTCCCGGTTTGGATCAGATTGCCCGAACCGTTAGTGACCCACTGTTGACGTGATGATGGTGTCATGGATCTGGTTTGGTTGGTGCCGGTCTGTGGGCGCCGCCATCTTTTTTTGGGAATTTTTGGTGAATTTTTCTGTGTTTGGATGGCTTCTCCTCTTCCCCGGCTTGAAAAAGAGCCCTCCCGCCTGCCTGCGGGTTAATACTGACCTTTATTTCTTCAACCAAAGCACAGCTGATGAGCTCCTCAGCTGTGTTTTGGGCTGAATCCTGCTACTGAGCATGTGCGGAAGTGAAATTGCACGGGGGGAATGCACACGTGCACGTGAAACGTCGTGATGCGAACCGGTGGCGAAGGTAAGTGGAACCCACCCCTGCTGTATTGATAACTTTATCTAAAAATGGCAGTCACATTACAGTAGTACTTCAATACTTGAGGGACTGTTGCAGTGAAGAGGGGATTGACCTATTCTTCAAAGCACCAGAGAACAGGACAAGAAGTAACAGATGGAGGATTGTTAAAGAGAGATCCAACCAAGAATTAAGGAGAAATTTCTTGACAGTGAGAAGAATTAATCAATGGAATAGCTTGCCTCCTGGAGTTGTTGGGGCTCCATCACTGGAGGTTTTCAAGAAAAGATTGGACGACCTTTTGTCCGGAATGGTATCGGGCTCCTGCTCAAATAGGGGGTTGGATTAGAACAGGGGTGTCAAACTCAATTTCATTGAGGGCCGCATCAGGGCTGTGGTTGACCTCGGTGGGCCGGCCGGGTGTGGCCGACTGGATGGGCGTGGTCAACTGGGTAGGCGTTGCCAGCTTGTCACCACTCACTGGCTGTGGCTAACTGGGAGGGTGTGGCCGACTGGGTGGACATGGCCAACTTGACACCACTCCCCAAACTGCTGGCATGTTTCCTCTTCACACTGGGTAGACTGGGCCGAAGCCACGCTGGCCCAATGTTTCCTCTTCACATTGAGTAGACTGGGCCAAAGCCACACTGGCCCAATGTTTCTTCTTTGCACTGGGTAGACCATGCCGAAGGGACGCAGCCCGGCCCCTTGCATTTTCCAGGATAGCCCTGTGGACTGGATCCGACTACATCTGCCTGTGGGACTTGGGTTTGACACCCCTGGATTAGAAGATGTATTTATTTTCATTTTAATTATTTATTTTTTTATTTGTCAAACATATATAGGATAGCAGTTGTTTGTATAAACATAACGTAAGTAAAAAAGTAACGATAAAAGAGGACAATAGGACAGTAGGACAGGGACGGTAGGCACAGTGGTGCGCTTATGCATGCCCCCTTACAGACCTCTTAGGAATGGGGTGAGGTTGACTGTAGACAGTCTAAGGTTAAAGTTTTGGGGGTTTGGGGAAGAAACCACAGAGTCAGGTAGTGCATTCCAGGCATTGATCACTCTATTGCTGAAGTCATATTTTCTGCAGTCAAGTTTGGAGTGGTTTACATTAAGTTTGAATCTATTATGTGCTCGTGTATTGTTGCGGTTGAAGCTGAAGTAATCATTGACAGGAAGGACTTTTTGATATATGATTTTATGAACTACATTTAGATCAGATCGGAGGCAGCGTAGTTGTAAATTGTCTAATCCCAGTATTTCAAGTCTGGTGGAATAAGGTATTTCGTAGCGAGCAGAGGAGTGAAGGACTCTTCTTGTGAAATATTTCTGGACTCTCTCGATTGTATTAATGTCTGTTATGCGGTGCGGGTTCCAGACAGGTGAGCTGTATTCCAGAATTGGTCTAACAAATGTTTTGTATGCTCTGGTTAGCAGTGTAATATTGCCAGAGAAGAAGCTACACAAGATTAGATTAGCAACTCTCAGAGCCTTTTTGGCAATGTTGTTACAGTGGGCTCTAGCACTTAGGTCATTGGATATGAGTAATCCAAGGTCTTTGACAGAGTGAGGGTCGTCTACAAGTTCGTTTCCTCCAAGTTTGTATTTTGTATTCTGATTCTTTCTGCCAAGATCTCTAAGATCTCTTCCAGCCCTATGATTCTATGTTCTGAGGGTTCCCCTTAGTAGCTAGTGTGATGGTCTGAAAGCCAAGCTATTCATCTGCCATTGACTTTGCCAAGATCCGTGGATTGTAGAAACATTAACATCATGCCTGCCTCTCAAAGATATCAGAGTTGCTTCGACAGAGAGGTTTGCCATCTTAATCAGAAACAAGCGTTCAAGCTTAGCCCGATGTTGCTACGATGACAACCCAAAATAGAAGACTGTAAATGCGGCTCATTTTCACTGCTCTCTTCGCTTGTGCATTTGGCATCTTCTTTAGTGTTGGAATTCACAGCACCGAGTCCAATTTCCTGCTTAGGGCTGGAAATTGAAATTCAGGCATCCACACCATATGTCTACCTATCTTCTTCTCCAGCATATCCTTCAAAGGGGGAATGTCTCTTTCCCTAAGAAGCTAATTCTATTTTCAATCTGAAGTTTTTCCTATCATCAGCCAAATTTAATCGGAAAGTAGAAATATCCATATCTTCCTTTTGTGGATAAGCGGCCAGTGGTGGGTTCCTACCAGTGCGGTCCACTCTATAGCACCGGTAGCGACCTGCTGGTGACGTCACAGTACCGGTGCGGTCGGTTGCCGGTGCCTGGGCACCGCCATTTTTTTCAAATTTTTTTTTTACATTTTTTAAAAAAATTTCTTCTGCGCATGCCCAGAAGCCGAGCTTCTGGCACTGCGCATGCGCTGCCTTCTTACCCTACAGTGAGTCCAAGCAGGGGAGGATGGCTGAGGGAGCTCGTGAGACACTGAAAGAACGGGCGGCGGGAGCTATCTCCATTCCCCTCCCTTCAGCAGTCTGAGAAGTCACGAACGTGCGGTGATGATCCTAGGCATTTTTGCATGTTTGAGGCTTCTTGAGCTGCTATGGGGAGGGGGAATGGGTGGCAGGACCTATCTCAGTTCCCCTCACTTCAGCAGTCTGAGAAGCCACGCCCACCCGGTCACATGGCTGGCAAGCCACACCCACCCGATCACATGGCTGGCAAGCCACACCCACAAAATAAGCCACGCCCACAGAGTGGTATTTAAAAAATTAGGAACCTGCCCCTGGATAAGCCATATGGTTAGTGGCCTTCAAGAAGCAAACGAGTAAGGAGTTTCTGTGGAGAGTTAATAGAGAATACAGAATAACAGAGTTAGAAGGGACCTTCTAGGCAGGGGTGAAATTCAATTTTTCCCCTGCCGGTTCTGTGGGCGTGGCTTGGTGGGCATGGCAGGGGAAGCATACTGCAAAATCCCCATTCCCTCCCTACTCCTGGGGGAGGATATTGCAAAATCTCCATTCCCACACCACTCTGGGACCAGCCAGAGGTGGTATTTGCCGGTTCTCCGAACTACTCAAAATTTCTGCTACCGGTTCTCCAGAACCTGCTGAATTTCATCCCTGCTTGTAGGTCTTCTAGTCCAACCTCCCTGGTCAAGCAGGAGACGCTACCATTCCAGACAAAGGGCTTTCCAATTTCTACTTAAAATCCACCAGTGATGGCGCACCCACAACTTTCAGAGGCAAGTCAACCCACTGATTGTTTTCACAGTCAGGAAATGTTCTCCTTAAGTTCTAGGTTGGATGTCTCTTTGCTAAGTTTCCATCTGTTATTTCTTGTCCTGCCCTCAGGTGCTTTGGAGAATAGGCCAACCTCCTCTCTGTGACAACCCAAATGAGCCGAGGTGGCGCAGCAGTTAGAGTGCAGTACTGCAGGCTACTTTAGCTGACTGTGATCAGCAGTTCAGCTGTTCAAATCTCACCGGCTCAAGGTTGACTCAGCCTTCCATCCTTCCGAGGTAGGTAAAATGAGGACCCAGATTGTTGGGGGCAATATAAATATACATTGCTTAATGGTGTAAACCGCTTAGGGAGTGCTTGCACTTTGAGGCGGTATATAAGTCTCACTAATAAATAAATAATAAATAAACAAACCCCTCAAGTATTAGAAGTCTGTTGTCATATCACCCCTAATCCTTCTCTTTGTTAGAATAGGCATACCTAATTCCCTCAATCATTCATCATATGCTTTAGCCTCCATATCCCTTATTGTCTTTGTTGTTTTTCTCTGCAGTCTTTCTAGAATCTTGACATCTCTTTTGCATCGTAGCGACCAGAACTGGATGTGCTATTCCAAGATTGGTCAACACCAGTGCAGCATAAAGTAGCACTAACGCTTCATGTGATATTATCGCTCTATCAATCTGGCCCTTGGAAGGAGGAGCCCTTCAGATCATATTTATTTGGTTGCCAAAAGCTGATGCTTTTGCGCTCTGTATAGAGTGAAACTCCCAAGACTATTAGTCTGTAGAGATTCTAAGTCAGAGGTCTTCAAACTTGGCAATTTTAAGACTTGTGGATTTCAACTCCCAGAATTCTCCAGCCAGCATAGCTGGCTGGAGAACTCTGAGAGTTGAACTCCACAAGTCTTAAAGTTGCCAAGTTTGGGGACCCCTGTTCTAAGTCATCCAGGTCATGGTTGCCCCAAAGGTGGTTTTTTTTCAGGAGGCAACTGGAGTTTCTTGTTTTTTTTTCTTTTGAATTTACATCTAAAATGATGCAAATGACCAGCTGTCTGCAAGGAATATAAACCCCTCCATTTCCCACCATCCAGGCAGAGCTGAAGAAGCTTCTTGGATGAGAAGTGAAATGTCTTCAAAAGAAAAAACAAGAAAGTCCAGTTGCCTCTTGAAAAATGCACCTTTGGGACTCCCAAGGCTATTACTCTGCTTAGATGTTCCTTAAGGCAGTTGAGTGTTGTAGGTTCAACATAGCAGGCTGCCTGTCTCGACTTACAGAGTAAAAAAAAAAAAAAAGGATGTGCAAACAGGAGTACGAAACTCTTCCTCCCAAATAAAGGTAGAAATAGGCAGCACGTAAATTTAATAAATAAATAAATTATGAGTGAGGAAAGATGATTTCCCCTGATTGGTTCAAGGCCAGGAAGCAAAGAAGATAAAATCAGTGCAAAACCAAAACATTCAGCAAATATGTACTTCCCATACGTGCTCCACCTATGAGTATAATTGAGACTGGAATTATGGTTATAAGTTGTGGCGGTCATTAAGCAGGTCACTGTGTGACCATTATCAATTTCATGACCTTTTCTTGCAACAGTTGCTAAATGAAATCATGGTTGTTAAGTGAACCTATTTTCTTAAATGGGTAGGGTTGTTTTTGCTTGAAAACAGTAGTTTTCAAAAACCACCCAAAATCACGGTCATGTGCCACGAATGTTGCAAATGTTATGACCCGCTTCCCATGTCTAGTGCAATGAAATCTTTCTCTCTCTCTCTCCTTTCCCTCTGTGCTGTATTTTTCAGAAGGCTTGCAATTTATACCACAATTCTCCCCGAGATAAGCAGCCAGGAATTAAGCAGAGAACATCTGATTTCAGATCACACCACCGTCTAAAAATAGACCCAGCCAAAATTGCTGCAAAAAGAAGGCTTGAGAGGCAGAAGTCGATTGGCTGTCTGTCGGATGCTGAAACAGATTCACCAATTGGCAGATTGCTGAGCTGCATCCGGCCCTCTGTGCAGACGGCGCACGGGCAGCTGTGTCTAAGACGATCTAGCTGCCACATGTTGACACAAGATAAACCGGGTGGCCCCCGAGCCAAAGTGATGCAAAGGTTTTCATTTAAAAAATCAGGTGTTTAAAAAAGATTGCAACACGACCGATCCAGAAAAAACTCAGGGAAATCAACGGCTCCGAAATAGCATTCCGTAAGCGAAGAAAGCAGATGGAGAGCGAAAAATGGGACACAAATTGTACAATAGCTTTCATTGCACAAGGAGGCAATTCAGGGCAATAAAATATTATCACTAAAACCTCACAGAAGACAAGCCTGATAAAATATAGAGGAACATTATCCAAAAGCATGTTGACACTAGCATCTTTATTCATGGCCATCCTAGCTCAGCACATATAATCAAGCTGTAAAAAGATAATTAAACCCAATGCATCATTAAAAAAAAAACATTAACAAAATAATAAAATAACAGAGTTGGCATTTCTGGTTTTTTGTTGAAGACATTTTGCTTCTCATCCAAGAAGCTTCTTCAGCTCTGACTGGATGGTGGGGAATGGAAGGATCCCACCATCCAGTCAGAGCTGAAGAAGCTTCTTGGATGAGAAGCGAAATGTCTTCAAAGAAAAACCAGAAAGTCCAGTTGCGTCTTGAAAAAAGCACCTTTGGGACAACCATGACCTGGATGACTGAGAATCTCCATAGACAAACAGAGTTGGAAGGGACCTTGGAGGTCTTCTAGTCCAACCTTTTCAGACAAATGGTTGTCCAGTCTCTCCTTAAGTGTTGGAGTGCCCACAACTTCTGGAGGCAAGTTGTTCCACTGATTAATTATTCTAATAGTCAGAAAATTTTTCCTTAGTTCTAGGTTGCTTCTCTCCTGGGTTAATTTCCATCCATTGCTTCTTGTTTTGCCTTTTGGTGCTTTGGAAAACAGTTTCACCCCCTCATCTTTTTGGAAGCTCCTCAAATAATGGAACATTGCTATCATATCTCCTCTAGTCCTTAAAGGAGGACTAGTTTCCATCCATTAAAATAGACGCAAGCAAAACTTACCACTAAGCTTCAAATCCAATATACAGATGTTTAGAAGAAGGGAGCGAATATAATACTTAGATCCCTGCTGTACGTAATTCTCCTAAATGAACTATTTTTGGAAATTGCACAGATAGTCCTTGACTTATGACCACAACTAGGACCAGAGTGGCTGAGCGAGGTGGTTATTAGGTGAGTTGTGTCCGATTTTATGAACTCCCCCCCCCATGGTTGTTAAGTGAAAGACTGCAGTTTGTCAGGGTTCCAAATAGCACCCAAAACTAAATCAGAGTCCGAGTCAAAGTATTCCTCAAAGTCCCGATTTATTATTAGAGCCATGTTGGTACATCTGGGTGAAACCCGAATCTGAAGTCCCCAGGGTTTCACCACCCAGTTGAAAGTTCAAGCCCTTGTCCCCACACCCACAAATCCATCACATTGTCCAATCTTCAATTGCCATGCTGGCAGAGTCCACCATCTCCTTCCGTGCAGGTGCAGAGGCGCAGAGACAAAGGATGACCTTGGCTTTCTAGAAGGAATTTGTTATGGCTACATACTAACAACCTCATATTATCCCCCCTCCCATTTTCCCACAATAGAAAATGCATAATAGAATAGTATAGTGTGTGGCAGGCCAAAGACTCCAAATAAAATGGCTTCGGCCTGACACAGTTGTTGAGTGAATCATGCAATTGTTCGGCCAATCTGGCTTCTCATTGATTTTGCTTGTGGTGATGTGCCAGCGGCCTGTGCAGCTGGCACCTGAGTCGGACAGTGAGAAGGCTGGTGAGGACTCGGTGCCAGAGGCAGAGATTCAGCCAGGGCCTTCAGAACCTCCAGAACCTCCCATCAGTGATGAGGAAGAAGAGGAGGAGCCTATTCTTAATGCACAGGCACACAGAGCTGCCAAAAGGCAGAAATGGGTCCTCAGGAGGAGGTCTCCTCGGGAGTAAGCTTGGGGCTAATTGGCCACTCCCTTAGCCTATTTAAGGGATGATGACGCAGGCAGCACTTTGCAGGAAACAACGCGTTCGTTTATATGCCTTCGTGTCTGGACTTCTGAAACGTCTGCTTGGCTCTTGTTCTTGCTCTTGGCATTCTTCCTGCAAAGTGCTTCTAGGCATTTTGCCAACCATTGTAAGATTCCTGATATCTCCAAGACTGTTTGCTCAGACTTGATTTATTATTTCATGGACTCGTGCTGGCTGTTAATGAATTTGAATTAACAGCCGGTGTTCAGCAAAGACTGCCTTAAACTGTATTTGTGTTTGCCGACTACTAAGAAAGCTCATTAGTAGTCTTTAATTTAGTAAACCAATGTTTGGACAGAATTTGTGTGTGCTGCGTTCTTTGTGGGCTGTTGCTGGGGCAGAACACGTGTATACATGTTTATACTTTTACTGTAATCTTATATATGCTTGACAAAAAAAATACCCCAAAATCAAAGTTTCATTTTTCCCCACCTCAAGCATAAAGACCAGAAGCAACAAAAATACTTATATCCTTTTTTTAAAAAAATCAAAGCCGTCAGTTTAGCCTTCTCTGCCATCAACTTCTGTAGCCATTCATCCATGGTGGGAATTGAAATGACCTTCCATTTTTGTGCATGCAGTAGTCTTGTTGCCGTCAACATATATACGATCAGAGTTCCAAATTTTTTCCCCCAAGTCTTTTTCCATTAAACCCAGAAAAAAAGTTTCTGGTTTCATCTTTATCTTCACTTTTAGGAATTTTCTGCATTAAAATGTGAATCTTACTCCAAAATTTCTTTGCTTTATCACATGTCCATCATAAATGATAAAAGATTCCTTCTTTAGTTTTACATTTCCAACATTCTCATCAGTTTTGATTCCATGCGATGGTTCTATTTTTACCCACTGCTGCATATAGCAGTTCTTTTGATGCATTATTATTTTATGACGTCTTTGTGCTTATTTTTGGATGTGTTCAGCGCGGAGCAGAACTACTGTCTGGAGTATTATGTCAGGACCAGAGATGAAGTCTTAGCAAACAGTCCAGAGACAACCAGAGCTTTAAGAAGACTGCAGAATCCTGATTTAAACTTCTGGGTGCTGACTATAATTCCTAAAGAGCTCATAGCGGTTTTTCTACAAATAGGTTTTTGGACAAATAGAGATGAAAACCACATTTGAGAGGAATTTTTGGTATCTCAGAAGGCCAGAAACAGGAGTGACTTGTGATGACCCGGGGTGTGGCACGAAGGCAACACAGCCAGAGAACCGGTATGAGTCCCTTTATTGGCACCAGCTTTGCCCCCAACGTCCCGTTTACTCTCTGGCCTGGAGATAAACTCGCCCACAAACCTGTAGCAGCTTCTGGCTGCAGATACTCCAGTCCAAATGCTGTAAGCAGAATGATTGCAATCAATCACTCCAGCAGGGCCAGATAATGAGTCCCAGAAGCGAAGAATTCACGGCAATAATTCCAACAAGACAAGATAAGCACACAGGAGCATGACAATAATTCAAACAGTCAGGAGGAATGGCAGGAATGCAGGCCACAACTCTCAACACTATATGGATTCAGCGTTTGTTCCCGACAAACGACCCTCCCAATTGCCTCTCCTTTAAACTCCATCCCCAGGTGTGCCTTGTGAAAGGAATTGGGGCCCTTTCCTTCCTCGTAAGCCATGCAACCCACGTTGCTTTCTTCTGCGTTCTTCCCTGCTCGCCCTAGGATGAGGAGGGGATGGGCCTTGGTCTTTATCTGAACCCCCTTTCCCTTGTTCTACCTCTCCCCTGCTCTGCCCAGCCTGTCTTTGCCCTTCCCCAGTTTCCTCCAGAGCCAACAGAGCCACTCTCCTGCTCTCTGTCATAGGTTCGTCTTCCATCTCAGATTCAGACTCCAAATGGGGGCATGACATGACCTCTGTTTCACGAGGCTATGTTTCTTAGTACAGATAGTCCTTGATTCACAACAGTACACTTAGTGACTGTTCAGAGTTACAACGGCTAAAAAGTGAGTGATAATCATTTTTCTCACTCATGACTGTCGCAGCATCCCCGTGTTCACGTGATCAAAATTCAGATGCTTAGCAACTCATAGTTATGACGGTTGCAGTGTCCTAGAGTCATGTGATAACCTTTCACGAACGTCTGACAAGCAAAGTCCAGGGGGAAGCCAGATTCACTTAACAACCATGTCACTAATTTAATAACGGCAGTGATTTGTATAATAACTAGGTCAGGAAAGGTCATAAAATGGAGCAAAATTCACGTAACAAATGTCTCACTTTGCAACAAAACTTTTGGGTTCAATTATAGTCATAAGTCGAGGAGTACCTGTGCTTCCTAATTTAAGGTGATATCAGTTATTTCTTTTTTATTGGTTGATATCACTCAAGGCAGATGGAACTTTTTCAGAATTATAGAAGTGCCTCCTATATGGGTGACAAGATGATCCAAACTAATAGGATTCGGACAACCAACAATTTTAGAGGGCTTTTGTTATCATCTTTGATAAATCATGCATGTAAACAGAGCTGTGTTAGAATGGAGTATTGCAGGCTAATTCTGCCGACTGCCAGCAGTTCAATTTTCACCGGTTCAAGGTTGACTCAACCTTCTAGCCTTCCGAGGTCAGTAAAATGAGGACTCAGATTGTTGGGGGCAATATGCTGATACTATAAACTGCTTAGAGAGAGCTGTAAAGCACTGTGAAGTGGTATATAAGTCTAAGTGCTATTGCTACTTCTAACTAAACTCACTGTCAGGAGTTCGATCCTCTCCAGCTCAAGATTGACTCAGCCTTCCATCCTTCTGAGGCTGGTAAAATGAGGACCCAGATTGTTGGGGGAAATAGGCTGACTCTGTAAACCACTTAGAGAGGGTTGTAATGCACTGTGAAGTGGTATATGAGTCTAAGTGCTACTAAGTGTTACATAGCCTCTAATTCAGATGTAAACTTTATATACTGTATTTTTCAGAGTATAAGATGCACCGGCGTATAAGATGCACCTTAGTTTTTGGGGAGGAAAATAGGGGAAACAATCTGCCTACCAGGTATTCATCTAGCTAGTGTCCTTAGTCTGGTCAGCTTCACCACATTATTTTATCCCCTGGTTAGGGCTGAAAAAAACCTTCTTTGGAGGGAGTAGCAATGAAAAAAGCCTGCAAAGACTTAGGGCTGGAAAAAAACCTTCTTCGGAGGGAGTAGCAATGAAAAAAAGCCTGCAAGCCGGGAAGAGCCAGGAAGATCGTTAGCACCTCGTTAGGGCTGAAAAAAATGTTCTTCAGAGGGAGTAGCAATGAAAAATGCCTGCTTTAACCATTATACCAAACCTGTTGGTTAATAACAGAAGAAGCCATTCCTTGCAAATAAAGCTGTGTGCAGAGAAGCAGTTCCTACGGTCTCTTGTCAGCAGAAGGTTGAGGAAAAAGCTATGGGACATTCAGAGAACTATGGACTCTGCTTTCTCATCAGGAATTCCATGTGAACTTTCCCATTTATTCTCCTATTAAATCAGGATACCACCCATTAAGCATGGCTGGCAATAAATGCTGCGTTCATTCCCCTGGCATTTGGATCTGAGCTTGGTGCAGGGTCCCTGCCAACCCTCCTCTCTGCTCGCAAGCTCATCATCCAGTGATTTTCGTGGGCTTCCTGGGCTCATCTGCCAGGCGAGTCACTGACCCTCGGCTTCTCATTTGACACAAATCTGAGCTTTCAATAGCCCATCCGTGGGGAGTGTCTCTGCGAGATGCAGAAAAATAAATCACGCATGCTTTATCAGACAAAGCACCTCACCAGAAAAATTCGAATCTGCTAATGGAACCCTTGATGGGAGGCTAAATATTTTATCAGGCTTATAGCACTCTCTCATCTGACAGAGACAGTTTAATGGTTCACTTGGGCTCGGGGAGTTAAGACCTTCCCACACACTGTTCATTATGGGAGCATTATAAACAGAAAGGCTTGGGCAATTTCGGCTTTTTAACTGTTGGTTTCCTTTTTAAGACAACCTTCATTCCTTACGCGAGGGGTGTCAAGCTTGATTTCATTGAGGGTCGCATCAGGGTTGTGTTTGACTTTGGGGGGGGCAGGGGCAGGGGCGGGTTCCTAATATTTTTACTACCGCTCTGTGGGCGTGGCTTATTTTTTGGGTGTGGCTTGTCAGCCATGTGACCGGGTGGGCGTGGGCCTTGGGAGCTTGGCAGCGGCCGGAGAAGCGGGGGGGCATTGCCCACCTGCAACGCAGCCCCCCGCAGCAGGAGCAGCAAGACCACGGCAGCAGTTCTTCTAGGAGACTCCATCCGGACTGAATGCTTCTCCCCATTCGATGATCCTAGGCTCCTGCCGCCCATTCCCCCTCCCCTCAGCATTTCGAGAAGCCTCAAACGTGCGAAAATGCCTGGGATCATCACCCCCCCCCCGTTCGTGGCTTCTTGGACTGCTGAAGGGAGGGGAATGGAGATAGCTCCTGCTGCCCATTCTTTCAGTGTCTCACGCGATCCCTCAGCCATCCTCCCCTGCTTGGACTCACTGTGGGGTAGGAAGGCAGCGCATGCGCAGTGCCGGAAGCTCGGCTTCTGGGCATGCGCAGAAGAAAATGTTTTAAAAAAATTTAAAATTTTTTTTTTAAAAAAATGGTGGCGCCCAGGCACCAGCAACTGACCGCACCGGTACTGTGATGTCACTAGCAGGCCGCTACCGGTGCTATAGAGTGGACCACACCAGTAGGAACCCACCACTGCCCAAGGGGGCATGGCCAGCTCAACGTCACTTGTGTTGGGGGCGCCTGTGGTGGCCTGAGCACTTTGCCAGCGAAAGCGGGCTCCCGAGCTCCATTTTTGGCTGTAATGGCTTCCTGCAACCCTCTGCCAGCAAAAACAGAGCTGAAGGAGGATGCATGTGCCCCTCCCAGGCTCCGTTTTTGGATGTGATGGCCTCCTTCAGCGGTCTGCAAGCGAAAGCGGAGCTCCCCAAGTGCCGTTTTCGCTGGCAGAGGCATTGTGGGCTGGTCCTTTGCTGTTTCCAGGGCAGCCCCATGGACCAGATGCAGCGGTGGGTTGCTCCCGGTTCGGACTGGTTCGGTGAACTGGTAACGGCATCAGCAGGAGTCTCCGCCCACCCGCCGGGGACGCTTCTGTGCATGCGCACGAACTGAGAGCGATGGAATTTAGAACCACTACTGGCCAGATGTAAGCACCCTGTGGGTCAGATCTGCCCCCCTGGGTCTTGAGTTTGACACCCCTGCCCTATGTAGATGTTGTTACCTGTTTTTGTGGGGATGCATTGTCAGCGTTTGATCAGATTTAATATTCTTAGGATAATAGAAGATTTGGGTGGCGGTGTGTTCTCTTCTGCTAGTGTTGCTGCTGGATACTGCCCACCCGCCAGGGCTGTGCTGAGCTGAACATGGACCAAACCAACATCAAGCCCAGGTGACAAGTTAGTCAGATTTTTTTTGTCACAACCAATGGATCTATGGCCCTAGCCATCAAAATGAAGACGTGACCCCTATTTGTTCATGCAAGATGGTGATCGTTGTTCTGAAAAGCTGATCCTTCAACTGCAGGAACAACGCTAGAAAGAGGATACTAATGGCTATGATCATGATTGTGTGTGTGTGTGTGTGTGTGTGTGTGTGTGTGTGTGTGTGTGTGTGTGTTGCCAGAGTCCCTGTAGTTTCCTTTGCAAGATTTTCAGAAGTGGTTTGCCCTTGCCTTCTTCCTAGCATTGGGAGAGAGGAACTGACCCATGTGATGACCCAGGGCACAGCACAGAGATAACACAAACAGCTGGCAGTTCAAACCAGCCCTTTCAGTGCTCCAAATCTGCCCCAAACAAACCTCAAACAGCTTCTACTCACAATTAGCCAGACCAGTGCTGTCTGCACCAAGGCTGCATGGCAATAAATCCCAAAGTTATCTAGCAAAACAAGAAAAGATACAGATAATCAGTCCAGAACGCCACCCAGGAATGCAAGAATTCTTGGCAAGAATCCTTGGCAATTCTCAGCACACAATGCTCCAGGAACTCAGTGTTTGTTCCCGACAAATGCCCCTCCCCACAGTCTCATTCCCCAGGTGTGCCTGGTGAAGCTGGCTGGAGCCCTGTCCTCATTAGTGGCTTCCTCCGTCGGAGCTAATCCCGCCTCCTCTGCGCTCTCCAAGCTCTTGCATCAGAAGGGGGTGGTTCCTGCTCCTCGGCTGAGCTCTGTTCCTCCTTGCCTGCAGGCCTCGCTAATTCCAAGCCTGGACTGACTCTGCCCTTCCTCGGTTTCCTCCAAGGCCAATGGAGCTGCTCTCTCACTTGCTGTCAGTTCTTGTTCCAGCTCATCATCCATCGCAGACTCTGACAGGGGCATGACACAATGTCACCCAGCTGGCTTTGTGTCTAAGGCAGGACTAGAACTCAGAGTCTTCTAGTTTCCAGCCTGTTGGCTTAACTACTACATCAAACTGACTGTCTATAACTCTCTAGGTAAGTTGTCATCGCCTGTTTTGGGAATGAATTATTGGCATTTGATCAATTTAGATGTAATATTCTTGGGGTTCATAGAGTAGGCACCTACATTCCCATTGCGGAATAAGCATGATTTTGTTTCAGAAAGCAATACAGGGGGTCCTTGACTTACAACCATTTGTGTAGCGAACCTTCAAAGTTACAATGGCATTGAAAAAAAGCTACTTATGACCATTGCAGCATCACTGGGGTCACATGATCAACATTAGGATGCTTGGCAACTGGCATGTATTTTTGTCCCAGGGTCATGTGATCCCCTTTTGCGACCTTCTGACAAGCAAAGTCAGTGAGGAAGCCAGATTCACTTAACAATTGTCTCATTTAGCGACATAAATTTTGGGCTCAATTGTTGTCATAAGTTGAGGACTACATGCAGTGAGGAACAATGTTCCCATCAACCTAGCATTTCCTGGCATGGCAGAGTCCAGGGCCTTCAGGGAAAAACAGTTTAACAGATTAACAGAGTTGGAAGGGACCTTGCAGGTCATCTAGTCCAACCCCCTGCCCAAGCAGGAGACCCTACATCTGCCTCTACCTAGGATCGAACTCTCAACCTCCTGATTGGGAGGCAAGAGCTCTACCTCTAGGCCACAGCAGCTGGCTGCTCAGAACAGAACAAAGGGTTCCCTTCTCCAGAGAACCTTTTGCAAACATCAGATACTCTTTTACGACAAGGTTGGTCCAACTTTTCATATATAAGCATCTCCATCTTCTCCTCCTAGAGATGGAATGACGGAATAAGAATTTATTCCTACCAAGGTGAAAAGGATCTTGCTTCCTTGAAGTCATTCTTACTTAGAAGATAAAACCGAGATTTAATTCTAATTGACAAAATATTTATTTCAGTATGAAAGTAACAAAATATAAACCTTGATAAGCTACATTCTCTCAGCTAAGAATTCACGTCTGCCTCGGGCGAGGCTCACAGGAGAAGAAGGAAGGAGGAGACTCCTGGAATGCACACAAGCGCAGTAATACATGTCACATGTCTGCTTGATTAGAAAATACAGTAGATCTAGAAATATGGTAGAGGGGCTCAACTTGCAATATCCACATCGTGACATGGAAAGACCATGGTCCAGATGCTTACAAGGCTTATTCTGGCTCTAAATTGGATATGTCTAGTCTAGAGAAAAGAAGGACTAGGGGAGACATGATAGCAGTGTTCCAATATTTGAGGAGCTCCTACAAAGATGAGGAAGTCAACTTATTTTCCAAAGCACCAGAAGGCAAAACAAGAAATAATGGATGGAAACTAAACAAGGAGAGAAGCACCCTAGAACTAAGGAGAAATTTCCTAATGGTGAGAGCAACCAGCCAATGGAACAATGTGCCTTCAGAAGTTGTGGGTGCTCCATCACTGGCGGCTTTCAAAAAGACACTGACAACCATTTTTTTGAAATGGTATAGGGTCTCTTGCTTAAGCTGGGGGTTGGACTAGAAGACCTCCAAGATCCCTTCTAACCAGGGGTGAATTCTGGTTTTCTTCACTGCCGGTTCACTCCTTGATGCATGTGTGGGCGCATGCGCATGCACAGTGCTAAAAAAACAGCTTTTGCGCATGCGCAGAAGCAAAAAAAATAGCTTCTGCGCGTGCGCAGAATCAAAAAACAAGATGCCAGAGGCACCTCCAAGAGAGCCGGTTTGGGGGCGTGGCGGGCCTGGGTCACTGCCGGTCCCAGTGACCCAGGCCGCAAGTTACTACCGGTTCCATAGAACCGGTCCAAACCGGGAGGAACTCACCTCTGCTTCCAACTCTATTATTCTATGTTCCATGATCTAAATTCTCTTAGCCCTGCATGGCCTCCGATTTTAAGAGCTGAATTGCTATGATTTAGTCCTCTCTTTGTCTCTTCTCCAACCATTTCCTTCCCCCCCCTTTCACTCCTGTAAGGCTAGTAAATACCTCTTTTTCTAAATTGCAGCTGAATCAAATATTTGCTGAGAAGCTTTTGGCTTTGGGAACAATAATAATAATAATAAAAAACAAGGACATGAGCTGAAGCCAACACAGAGACACCAAATTGTGGCTGGCGGAGACGTGAGAGGAGGCTTCTGGTCTTCTCTTGCAGCAAAGGTTTGCCACCATGATGGTTGTTGTTTCAGAAACCCAGATTTCCATTTTAAAAAAAACCCAGTGAGATCACAGCTGTGGGAGAAAAAGACAAGCAGAGGGAGAGAGATCAATTTAACAGTTAACAGCTTGGAAACAAGCGCAAATGTTTTAGGTTGGACTTTGGGCTGCTTCTAAAAGAAGTTGGCAATATCGGATGGTGTCATGTTTCTTATCCAGCAGAAGCAAAAATACAGGTCATCCTCGATTTATGACTGCAATGGAGAAAACATTTATGTTGCTAAGCCAGACAATCGTTATGTGAATTTTGCCCCATGTTATGACATTTCTTACCACCGTTGTTAAATGAATCACTGTAGTGGTTAAGTTTCTAACACGGTTGTTCAGCGAATCTGGTTCCCCCATTGATTTTGCTGGTAGCAAAAGGTGATGATATGATCCCAGGATACCGCAACCGTCATGAATATTATCAGAGAATTTTAATTCTCTGTTGAAGAAAATAAATCAGAAGCTCTTACAGTTGACTGCATTTAGCTGATTCAAATAACTTCTTTATCATCATATCTAAATATTTACAGTACCATATATTCTTCTTTACAGCAAGTAGAAAGCATACTCCTTACAGAGACACATAATGGAGACTGGAAACCACACCCAGCCCCAAGCTCAATTCTTTGCACATGCTCAGTAGCACTTTACTCTTATTGGCTGACTGAGTTACCACATGACTCTTCCAGCTCATGAATATTCCAACAAATATGAACCGGTTGCCAAGCATCCACATTTTTGATCATGTGACCATGGGGATGCTGCAACGGACTTAAGTGTGAGAAACAGTCATAAGTTGCTTTTTTCAATGCTGTTGTAACTTAGAATGGTCACTAAATGAACCATATTCATATAGTGACCATTTGAAGTTGTAATTCTTGGACTGCTTGTAATAACAGCATCAACCAGAATACCTCCATCAGAGCTGGAGATGCAAACGCAACTGGTTTGACCAAACCTTCATGGTTTGATGAATTTAACTAGCAAAATTTGTCCCGTTAGAAAAAGTAATTACTTAAAAATGGATCAGGGTACTGACTTTTTTTTAACTGCCTTCTGGAGAGTATTGAAAAGAATAGATAGCAATAGCAATAGCAATTAGACTTATATACCCCTTCACAGTGCTTTACAGCTCTCTCTAAGCAGTTTACAGTCTCAGCATATTGACCCCAACAATCTGGGTCCTCATTTTACCGACCTCGGAAGGATGGAAGGCTGAGTCAATGAGAATCGAACTGCTGGCGGTCAGCAGAATTAACCTGCAATGCTGCATTCTAACCACTACTCCACCACGGCTCTTACCACAGTTATCTAAGCAGTTGTGGTAAGAGCCATGGTGGAGTAGTAGTTAGAATGCAGTATTGCAGGCTAATTCTGTTGACCGCCAGCAGTTCGATTCTCACTGACTCATCCTTCCATCCTTCCAAGGAAGAGTTTACAGAATCAGCATATTGCCCCCAGCAATCTGGGTCCTCATTTTACCGACCTCGGACAGTTGGAAGGCTAAGTCAACCTTGAGCCAGTAGAATCGAACAGCCAAACTGCTGGCAGCCGGCAGCCAGCAGAATTAGCCTGCAGTACTGCATTCTAACCACTGCGCCACCACAGCTCTTGATCTTTAGATCCTGGCAATTTCTTATTTTTCATTACCTTAAGGTATCCTGAGTGTGTGGGTATCAGTCTCTGAGTGAAGCTCTGAGTTGATGGATGCAGGCAGCAATATGTTTTGTGGCAAGGTAATCTCTGGATTACAGATTTGAACTGCCAGATGGATAGTGGAATGAGGAAGCTTGCAAGCAGAGATTAGAGGACAGAGCTCTTGATAATTTTATTATAGGCACAAAGAAGACCTTCATGGAAAAAAAGAAACACATAACAGGAGAGAGTGAATGTGTGTGTGTGTGTGTGTGTGTGTGTGTGTGTGTGTGTGTGTGTGTGTGTGTGTGAGTTTGTGTGTACAGGTTGTCCTTGACTTACGACCACAATTGAGACCAGAATTTCCATTGCTAAACAAGACGGTTGTTAAAGTGAGTTTCACCCTGTTCTAAAAATCTATTTTGCCATGGTGTTGATTAAATCACTGCAACTGTTAAGTGAATCACACGGTTGTTAAGTAAATCCTTCTCTCCACCCCCCGTTGGCTTTGCTTGCCAGAAGTTGGTTTGAGAAGGTTGCAAATGGTGACCCAGGAATCATTGTACTTGTTGTAAATGCATGCTGATTGCCAGGCATGTGAATTTTGATCATGCGCCTGTGGAGATGTTGCGACAGTTCAAAGTCCAAGGCTGTCATTCAGTGGTGGGTTCCTACCAGTGTGGTCTTGCCTGTCCGTCGCCGCCGAGCCGAAGAAGCTGGCGGCGTTCGCGGGGCGGGGCTACCCCTGCCCGCTTTCCCGGGATGCCGGGACGCCGCCATTTGCGTTCTTGTGCCCTCTGCGCAAGTGCTGCTTGTGCAGAGGGCAGAAGAACGCAAATGGCAGCGTCCCGGTGTCCCAGGAAAGTGGGCGGGGGAAGCACCATGCCGCAAAAGCCGCCAGCTTCTTTGGCTCGGCGGCAACAGACAGGCAAGACCGCACTGGTAGGAACCCACCACTGCTGTCATTCACCTTTTTTTCATTGCCATTGTAACTTCGAATACCGTTAAATGAATCTCTTTAAGTCGAGGACTAGCTGTACAATTGATTTCTTGAAAGCCAATTGTGGTTATGAATCGGACTGGCCCCACAGTCTCTGTTTCTGGACTCGCCAGATCTAGTCCTTTATTAGAAAGCACGCTTGGGATATAAACCACACTTCGGGTTGTGCTTGCAGCCATGCTAGCTCATATCTGCACAACCTGAATGGAATTGTTGTGGCAGAGATATGACTAAGGCTGGTAATCTAAGCTACGCCATCTGCATGTTTCTAAAAAGCAGTATATATGAATGCCTTGTTTATGAGTAGAGGTAAATACCTGCATGCCCATCTGTCGATGATCGTGTTAGATGGAAAACTGTGACTTGGAATCAGCGGTGAAATCTACTTACCTTCCCTACTGGCTCAGAAGCACGCAGTGCATGCGCAAAAGGCTTTGCGCTTGCGCAGAGGGTTAAAAAAAGAAAATGGCAGCATCCGGGTGGGTGGGCGGAGCCTCATGCTGCCGTTGCTACCGGTTCTCCGAACCAGGCCGAACCAGTAGCATCTCACGCCTGCTTGGAATGTCAGAAGAGTAAATTGTAAAGTGCATGAATTTGTGAATGAAAAAAGAAAGAAAAATAGGTACATTGTGCTTCTGGCAAACCGTGATGGATTGTGCACCTGGAGAAGCAACAGAGGGAGTCTGGGCAGCCCAGAACTTTCCCAGGGTGCAGGCAGCACATTCCAGAGAGGGACCTAAACAAGAAAGTGTATTGTCCCAAGCTGATTGGGGGAAGTGGGAAGAGTTCAGGATAGCCCCACACTCAAATATCTCAGGATGTATCTAGTAGGGTAGAAGACTATTGCCTTAGTTTGGCAGGATTCATTCTGTTGGGTGTAAGTCAGACCTGGGAACTTTATGGACTGCTTGTCACATCTGGCCATTGCGTTGCCCCAGTCTGGTTCAGGTCAGTGGGTGGCCGGGGTATCATTGGTGGTGGTGGTTGGGGTGGAGGTGGTGATGACCCTGCCCAACAGTCTCAGTTTCTCATGTGGCTTCTTGGGAAAATAACAGAATTATAGATTTGGAAGGTCTAGTCCTGTGATGGCAAACCTATGGCATGTGTGCCAGAAGTGGTACACAGAGCCATCTCTCCGGGCACGCGAGCTGTCACGCATTGCTTTTCTGGAGTCTGGCTTCCCAGCGTGCACTTGGTTTTAGAGTGCAGGCTGATGGGTAATGGGGTGGGGTCAGCTTCAAACAATATACTTGGTATTTGTCTCTCCAGCCACTAGATGGGGCGAGAGAGCAACAACAGTATATAAATATATGTTGTGGCATATTTGTCCCTCCTGTCACTAGATGGGGCTAGAGAGCAGCAACAGTATATGAAAGTTATATGCTGGGGCATTGCACCTTCAGAGACTCAAGAATATATGAGAATGGTGACCAGTGAGCATCTACTTTGAAGAAAATCTGTATTTTGAACTTACTGTTTAAGTCTATTCATATATACACAGAGCAAAGAAATGATTGGTTGCCACAATATAAAAAAGATGTTGAAACCCTAGAAGAGTGCCGAGAAGGCAGGACAAGAAGCAATGGATGGAAACTAATCAAGGAGAGAACCAACCTAGAACTAAGGAGACATTTCCCAACAGTGAGAACATGCAACCAGTGGAATGCCTTGCCTTCAGAAGTTGTGGTTGCACCATCACTGGAGCCTTTCAAGAAGAGAGTGAACAGCCGCTTGTCTGAAAGGATATGGAATCTCCTGCTTATGCAGGGAGTTGGACTAGATGACCTCCAAGGCCCCTTCCAACCTGGTTATTCTATGTTCACTCCCATTTCTTTTTTTTCATAGTGTTGCCTCATAGTTCCTTGACAAGAACAGAGGGGGAAAATATCATTGTATTTTGTGTGTGTGTGTGGGGGGGGGAATCAGACTTAAATTCTTTTTGAAATTAGTGACTGTAACTTTTAACATTTGCTTTCTCTATTTTGCATTTCCAAAAATGTTGTTCTTCTATTCTTTCTATAATGGAATAAACCCTGGTGCTTTAATCTGAGTGCAATTAGTTGACTCAATGAATCTGACACTCATTTTTGTCTTGATTAGGTTGAAAACATGTGTGTGTGTGTGTGTGTGTGTGTGTGTGTGTGTGTGTGTGTGTTTGTGTATATATGAAGCTGTGATGTTTCCTTCCATACACCAGGATGACTTGACAGAAAAAATCATATATAACCCTTTCCTAGTGAAGAGCTGATAGAGAAGAGAACCTGGCCTAGAGGTTAACACTTCTGCCTTACAAGCAGACTGCCCAGGTTCAAATCCCACTAAGGGTATGGCTATCTGACGAGAGCAAAATAGCTCAAAATAGATCTATAATAGTCTCCCTTTATTTTCATTTATCAGCAAAAAAATGTTACACACACACACACACACACACAAACACACACAAATACACACACACAAATGTTTTCAACCTATATATATGTAATCTTCTGAAAGCAGTGAAATGATTTCATTCTGTTATTCCTAAGTGCAGCTTTGTACTCAAGTGAGAAGGGGTTAGCATCACAATCTGTTTTGCTATTCAACATAGTAGCATGTGTTCTCTGCACATTATCAAATACTAAGAACTCTGAAGAATGAACTAGTGGTTAAAGACTTGGAGTTTGATAGATCCAATTTTTGATTTCTTATCTCTCTCCCACTCCCATCAGTTAAAATTGTAACTATAATGGTAAAGGGGAAAATATGTATTTATTCAAGAATGTGGGGATGTAGATTGCTAAACTGGGCAGGGCCAGCATGTGATGCATCCGGCCTGCGGGCCGCGAGTTTAACACCCCTGAGCTAAGGCATCAGGCTAGAAAAGCGGGAGACCATGAGTTGCCAAGGTGAGAAACACTACGCTAAACAGAGGAAGCAATATATAGCAAAGGAGCTGTCTGTGGTGCTGAAACTTCACCTTGGGAGCTTTGACATTTAGAGCTGATAAATCGTTCTCACATAGGATTTGTTATCTGCATGTCTGTGCTATTAGAATCGGCTTGAGCTTGTATTTTTCCACTACTTTCCATCTTGATCTTCCCCCAAGTCCTTGTCTCCCCTACTATCTGTTATAGAAAAATGATTCTAGCTTCTCCTGTAGAGACAGTAGTAAAGGACAGGACAAGATTACATCTGAATTGTGTATGGCCAGAATGCACATAGATGAGAGATACATATTGGTCAGCTTAAGGTCTTGGAATACTGAAGAAGTTGAATCCAGAAGGTTATTGCTGTGTTGAAAATGGAAAGAGAATAATATTGAATATGTATATTTTCACCTATTATTGGGTGCAAAACATCAGGTCCACAAGTGAAGGTCCAATTAAAGTGATGTATTGCTACTCATGCCTATGCACAGAGTTAGCAACTGCTAGGAGTTAGATATGGAATGGAATTCAAGGGGTACTGGAATTAGTTTGAGTGTGTCTACGTAGGGATTCTAGGCTGATCCCTCTTTTAACTCCACCCCAAGTTCTACTACCCTTTCCCATTCACCTGTTACTCTGAAGGCTAATTATTTCAAGATAAGGTTTGCCTTCTAGCACTGGAAAAGGAAATGGTGTGTTGAGTCCATAATTGTTCTCATAGCAGATTCATCCATCCATGCTTTTTGACAATTAACAACTAGGTTTTTTTGGATGACAGTCTGAAAGTTAAAAATTTTCAGAATAAAACACTTCCCTGTAACTACAAAAGATATCATCCATCCAATATATGACTAGGATTGACATGATATATAAGCGTTCCAATATTTATTTATTTATCTATTTATTATTTGGTCGTTTTTATATGCTGCCCAACTCCTGTAGGACTCAGGGCGGCGTACAACATAGTACAGAAACAATGTATAAAGACGACACAAATGATTAAAAGAATTTAAAAAATTACCATAATTTAAAAACAGTCCATCATTCAAACATGGGGGATTGATCTTAATTTCACCCTGCCTGTCGGAAGAGCCATGTTTTTATTGCTTTATGGAAGGCCAGCAGGGTGGGGATAGTCCTGATCTCTGGGGGGAGCTGGTTCCAAAGGGAGGGAGCTCCCACAGAGAAGGCTCTCCCCCTCGGCCCCACCAGCCGGCATTGCTTGGTCGATGGGACCTGGAGGAGACCAACTCTGTGGGACCTTACCGGTCATAGGGAAGTATGCGGTAGGATGCGGTCCCGAAGGTAACCTGGCCCTGAGCCATGTAGGGTTTTAAAGGTCAAAACCACCACCTTAAATTGGGTCCGGAGACTAATGGGCAACCAATGCAGCTGGCGGAAGATAGGTGTTACGTGGGTGTATCTAGGCACACCCACCACAGCTCGAGCAGCTGCATTCTGTACCAATTGCAGTCTCCGGATACTCTTCAAGGGTAGCCCCATGTAGAGCACATTGCAGTAATCCAGCCGGGAGGTGAAAGGGGCATGAGTGACTGTGAGTAGAGCTTCCCTCTCCAAGTAGGGTTGACACAAAGAAGAGGGGAGGGTCAACGTATTCTCCAAAACACCTGAAGGCAGAACAAGAAGCAACAGATGGAAACTAATGAAGGAGAGAAGCAACCTGGAATTAAGGAGAAATTACTTGATAGAACAATTAATCAATGGAACGGCTTCAGAAGTCGTGGGTGCTCCAACACTGGAGGCTTTTAAGAAAAGATTGGACAACCATATATCCAGAATGGTAGAGGGGCTCCTGATTGAGCAGGTAGTTGGACTAGAAGACCTCCACGATCTCTTCCAACTCTGTTATTCTGTTACATAGTTTTGGATGATAAGGGTACAGTTTGTTTTTGTGTTTGCATGTGAGTATGTACAGCTGTGTATCCTTGTTTTACAAGACTGTACATTCCTTCATTCTAATTAGAAAATTCCTGTCTGCAGCCTATCCTTCTTTCTAACTGCAACATCAAATTCTCCCCTCCCCGCCCAAAGTATTGTGTATCAAATGAACCCACAGGAACAAGGTGTGTGTGTGGGGAGTTATTAGCACCTGCAGAAGGAAGCCAAAATTGATAGACATACAAAAACCCGTAGTTGAAGAAGCAAGTAGAAAAATTAGAAGAGAAAATACATGTCTCCTCTCACGAAAGTCCACTGAGAACTGAGCATGTCATTTCTCAAAAAAAAAATGTTGCACATCAGTTGGAAAAGAAACCTGCAAGAGAAGAGATATGGAATATCTTCAGGGAAATCATGAATGCCTGGCTAGAATTCAGAAAAGAACCGCACAGGGATAACAACATTTTGTTCCGAGTTCCATTTGTCACTCTAAATCACTTTCTTCCCATGGGTATACTTTGATCTCACCAAGTTTGTGCTGTTTTCCTGTGGCAGATAGATTTTAATCTCTTCAGGAAATTCTCCAAATGATTGGTGTGAATGTGTGGCTGGCTCTGTGTGACAGTCTGATCTACCAAGATCAAGATGGACAAACCCACAACACTGCTATTGATGTATCCTATTCAAAGCTGTAATATTCAGATATTCTGATTAATAGAGGCATAGAATAAAAATCACAGGAAGTATTAGTACCGCTTTATAAAGCCTTAGTAAGATGACACCTGGAATGCTGCATCCAGTTCTAGTCACCACAATATAAAAAAGACGTTGAGACTCTGGAAAGAGTGCAGAGAAGAGCAACAAGAATGACCAAGGGACTGGAGGCTAAAACCTATGAAGAAGTGTTCCAATATTTGAGGGGCTGCCACAGAGAGGAAGGGGGTCAAGCTATTTTCCAAGGCACCTGAAGGCCAGGCAAGGAATAATGGATGGAAACAGAACAAGGAGAGATTCAACCTAGAAATGAGGGGAAATTTTCTGACAGTGAGAACAATCAACCAATGGAACAGAAGTTGCCTTCTGAAGTTGTGGGAGCTTCATCACTGGAAGCTTTCAAGAAGAGATTGGACTGTCATTTGGTGAAGGGTCTCCTGCTTGGGCAGGCGGTTGGAGTAGATGACATACATGGTCCCTTCCAATTCTGTTAATCTAATTAAAAAGTTACAGGAATTGGGTTTACCTAGTCTAGTGAAAAGGACTAGGGGAGACATGATAACAGTGTTCCAATATTTGAGGGGCTCTTACAAGGATGAGGAATGTCAAACTATTTCCCAAAGCATCTGAAGGCAGGACAAGAAACAATGGGTGGAAACTAACCAAGGAGAGAAGCAAGCTAGAACTAAGGAGAAATTTCCTAACAGTGAGGACAATCAACCAATGGAATAGCTTGCCTTCGTAAGTAGTGAGTTCAGCGCATGCGCAGAAGCAAAAGCTCGCTAAAATCTTGCGAGGGGATGTGCGCCCGCAATTTCGCCGAGATTTTGCTTTCATGCATGCGCGGAAGCAAAAAAGCCCAAAAATACAGCACCGGAGCAGCCACGCTCAAATAGCGCCATCTGCTGGCTGCTACCGGTACTGTAGAGTGGGCCGCACCGGTAGGAACCCACCACTGGTCCTCACTAGAGGCTTTCAAAAAGAGACTGACAACCATTTGTCTGAAATGGGTCTCCTGCTTGAACAGGGGGATAGCCTAGAAGACCTCTGGGGTCCCTTCCAACTCTGTTATTCTATGTTCTATGATAAACAACTCCTAAAAGACCATAAAAGAATTTCCCAATGCGGTTGATAAATAAAGATCATAAGCGGATACATCTCATTTATTATCAACCATTAGAAAATTTACAAAGAGCCATCTTGGGATATTGGAAGCTGAAGTGCGAAGAAAGAACTATTAATAGTGGGACGTGTAAGAAGTGTTGCTTAGCATTCTGAAATATGTGAACGATGAGGAAAGTGCTGGTTTCACCCCAGTCAAAGTGGACTGAATTGTTATCCTAACATAGAAAATCAATAATTCTTTGTCCAGGTTATTCAGCATTAAAAAAAAAGGCCTTCCATTTTTCTCTCTCACACAGCTAGTGTTAAGAGAATAAAGATGAATCAAGTCGAGATGGTGGGGACTGATTTGTTAATGTTTAAATTTAGAGAAAGAGGCTTTTTAAAAAAAATTATATAATTTTAATGTTATTTTGACTGTTTAAATAGTTTTAGATGATTTTTTTGGGTCTTTTTGTTTTAACGTAAATGGTTAGTTTTAATCAATGTAATTTAACCCAATCTTCATTTAATTCGGCAAATAAAATACAGAGTCAGAGTTAATTGAGAGAAAAGGAAAAATATAATTTAATGTATATTTGCACTTGTACCGAAGATAATTGGAAGTCAATCCCACCCTCCTTTTTTTGTCACTTTCCCCCCTTTTTGATCCTCTCCCCCCATTTCCCGCCATTTTTTTTTGTTTTCTTTGAACTTTAATAAAGCTGACAAAAGACAGTAGGGACCGATGGCACACATACTGTACATGAATCAGTCTATTATCTTTCAGGGGATATTGTCTCAGCAAAAAGAAGATTGATTGATTGATTGATTGATTACAACAATGTTTTTTGCACTGATAAGACTATTCTAGATTAATTTCTATGGAATTGCTCTTCTTCTCATTCGAGACAACGATGAAACCGCATACAGACGGGAGGTTGAACAACTCGTGGTGCGAGCGGTACAATCTGGAACTGAACAGACTCAAAACTGTAGAAATGGTGGTAGACTTTAGGAGAAACCCTCCCATTCTACCACCTCTTACAATACTAGACAACACAGTATCAACAGTAGAGACCTTCAAATTTCTAGGTTCTATCATATCTCAAGACCTAAAATGGTCATCTAACATCAAAAACATCATCAAAAAAGCACAACAAAGAATGTTCTTTCTGCGCCAAATCAGGAAGCTCAAACTGCCCAAGGAGCTGCTGATACAGTTCTACAGAGGAATTATTGAGTCTGTCATCTGCACCTCTATAACTGTCTGGTTTGGTTCTGCAACCCAACAAGACAGACACAGACTTCAGAGGATAATCAGAACTGCAGAAAAAACAATTACTGCCAACCTGCCTTCCATTGAGGACCTGTATACTGCACAAGTCAAAAAGAGGGCCGTGAAAATATTTACTGACCCCTCGCATCCTGGACATAAATTGTTTCAACTCCTACCCTCAAAATGATGCTATAGAGCACTGCACACCAAGACAACTAGACACAAGAACAGATTTTTCCCGAACGCCATCACTCTGCTAAACAAATAATTCCCTCACCACTGTCAAACTATTCACTAAGGCTGCATTACTATTACTATTAGTCTTCTCATCGTTCCTATCACCCATCTCCTCCCACTTACGACTGAATGACTGTAACTTGTTGCTTGTATCCATATGATTTATATTAATTTTGATTGTTTCCTGATTGCTTATTTGTACCCTATGACAATCATTAAGTGTTGTACCTCATGATTCTTGACAAATGTATCTTTTCTTTTATATACACTGAGAGCATATGCACAAAAGACAAATTCCTTGTGTGTCCAATCACACTTGGCCAATAAAGAATTCTATTCTATTCTATTCTATTCTATTCTATTCTATTCTATTCTATTCTATTCTATTCTATTCTATTCTATTCTATTCTATTCTTTGACAAACGTTAATCAATTGACCAAACCCTATTTGAAAAATGTAGCAGAATTGTAGAAACAAGGCTATAAAACAATTGATTAATAAATTAGGTTAAACAAATGAGGAAGTCATTTCCTGTGACTTCAGCTACTTCATCATTTCCCATTACTTAGAGAGAGACAAGAATCTAAGCTAGGGTAAAATAATATAACCTTATTCCACTTTGCCTAATTAATAGTTGGTCTAGTGATTAAGGCGTCAGGGTAGAAACCAGAAGATGGTAGTTTTTTTTATTATATTATATTTCTATGCCGCCCAACTCCCTAGGGACTGTGGACAGCTCACAACAAAAACAAACATAAATCAATAAAACATTTAAAAAACAGATTAAAAACACATTTTTAGTTTAAAATAATTTCATCCATCCATACATTCATGGGCCGACCTCACTAGACATCGTCAAAGGTCAATGGCCCCAGGCCTGTGGGAAAAGCCAGGTCTTTATGGCTTTCCGGAAGGCCAGTAAGGTGGGGGTAGTGTGGATCTCGGGAGGTAGCTGATTCCATAGAGTCGGGGCAGCCACAGAGAAGGCTCTCCCCTGCGGGCCTGCCAGCCGACACTGTTTAGCTGACGGGACCCGAAGAAGGCCAAACCTGTGGGATTTTACCAGTCGCTGGGAGGTATGTGGTAGGAGGCGATCTCGAAGATAATCTGGTCTAGCTAGCTAGCTAGCTAGATAAGAATAGATATGATATGATCTATATAAATGTAGATGATAGATAGACAGCTATAGATGAGAGACAGACAGACAAATAGAGTTCTAGTCTTGCCTTAATCATGAAAGTAACTGAGTGAGTTTGGGCCAATCACTGTCTCTCAGCCCAACTCACCTCACAGGGTTGTTGTTGTGGGGAAAATAGGAGGAGAAAGAAGTATTAGGTATGTTTGCTGCTGAGGGATAGATAGATAGATAGATAGATAGATAGATAGATAGATAGATAGATAGATAGATAGATAGATAGATAGATAGATAGATAGATAGATAGATAGATAGATATGATCTACATAGATGGATAGATGATAGACAGATATAAATGATAGATGATAGATAGATAGATAGATAGATAGATAGATAGATAGATAGATAGATAGATAGATAGATAGATAGATATAGATATAGATAGATAGATAGATAGATAGATAGATAGATAGATAGATAGATAGATAGATAGATAGATAGATAGATAGATATGATAGATAGATAGATATAGATGAGAGAGAGATGGATGGATGGATGGATGGATGATAGATAGATAGATAGATAGATAGATAGATAGATAGATAGATATAGATATAGATATAGATATAGATATAGATATAGATATAGATATAGATAGATAGATAGATAGATAGATAGATAGATAGATAGATAGATAGATAGATAGATAGATGATAGATAGTTAGATAGATAGATAGATAGATAGATAGATAGATAGATAGATAGATATAGATGAGAGAGAGATGGATGGATGGATGGATGGATGATAGATAGATAGATAGATAGATAGATAGATAGATAGATAGATAGATAGATAGATAGATATGATCTACATAGATGGATAGATGATAGACAGATATAAATGATAGATAGATAGATAAATAGATAGATAGATAGATAGATAGATAGATAGATAGATAGATAGATAGATAGATAGATAGATAGATAGATAGATAGATGATAGATCAGTGATGGCAAACCTATGGCACGCGTGCCACAGGTGCCACGCAGAGCCATATCTGCCGGCACGCGAGCCATTGCCTAGCTCAGCTCCAATGCGCATGTGAGTGCCGGCCAGCTGATTTTTGGCTTGCACGGAGGCTCTGGGAGGGTGTTTTCGGCTTCTGGAGGGCCTCCGGGGGAACGGGGGATGGCATTTTTGCCCTCCCCATGCTCCAGGGAAGCCTCTGGATCCTAGGGAGGGCGAAAAATGGGCCTACCGGGCCCACCAGAAGTTGGGAAATGGGCCATTTCTGGCCTCCAGAGGGCCTCTGGGGGGGCGGGGGAGGCCGTTTTTGCCCTTCCCAGGCATTGAATTATGGGTGTTGGCACTCGCGCATGTGCGATAGCACACGCACATGCACTTTCGGCACCCGAAGAAAAAAAGGTTCGCCATCACTGTGATAGATGATAGATAGATGATAGATGATAGATAGATAACAATAGATATGATAGAGATAGAGATAGATGATAGACAAATATAGATGATAGTCAGAGAAATAGATAGATAAGAATAGATATGATATGATATATGTATAAATGTAGATGATAGATAGACAGCTATAGATGAGAGACAGACAGACAAATAGATTAGATAGATGATAGATAGATAGATAGATAGATAGATAGATAGATAGATAGATA
This sequence comes from Diadophis punctatus similis, assembly GCA_023053685.1. NCBI lineage: Eukaryota > Metazoa > Chordata > Lepidosauria > Squamata > Dipsadidae > Diadophis > Diadophis punctatus. The sequence continues at coordinate 196,884,403 of JALIGW010000003.1, read as the reverse complement.
GATAGATAGATAGATAGATATGATCTACAAAGATGGATAGATGATAGACAGATATAAATGATAGATAGATAGATAGATAGATTAGATAAATAGATAGATAGATAGATGATAGATAGATGATAGATGATAGATAACAATAGATATGATATAGATAAATAAAGATAGATGATAGATAGACAAATATAGATGATAGACAGAGAAATAGAGATAGATAGATAGATAATAGATAGATAGATAAGAATAGATATTATATGATATATATATAAATGTAGATGAGAGACAGACAGACAAATAGATTAGATAGATGATAGATAGATAGATAGATAGATAGATAGATAGATAGATAGATAGATAGATAGATAGATAGATAGATAGATAGATAGATAGATAGATAGATAGATAGATAGATGAATGATATATATATAGAGAAAGTTTTCTGCAGCCAAAGGCACATTTGGAAACCCTGATCTACTGTTATCAAGCATGAAATGTAAGTGAGTTGCTATGGCAGAAACTTCCATTTTTGGAGAAAAGCTTCTGGCCAACATACAGAAGAGCTCAGCAGGCTGTTGTCTGATGCTAAAGCTTCAGATTATGGCCCCACTGAGAGTGATTTTGCACTTAAATAAAGAAAAGAAAGTGGAGTTTAACTGTTAAAACACCTGCCTGGGAGGCTACAGCAAGGAAAACAGCTCATCCGAGCATTCTTCCAATTCACCTCCTGACACCATGCCAGCAACAGCCTTGTGGCTCTCTTCCCGGGAATTGAAAACGATCAGCCCTGCCTTTGTCAAAAGAAGTTCTCATTCATTTATTCTTTGGAGGAAAATGGTGTAATTTCCCTGGGAAATTGCACATTGGGTTGCACTTCTGCCCTCCGCATAAATATACACTAGATCAGTTTCTGAAAGCTTCATGCGGCCTTCAGTTGGTTGCGAAAGAGAGAAACGCTTTAATCCTCCGCCAAGAAGCTTGCAATCTTTTGTGATGCTAATGATGCATATTTATACAAATTAAGGCAAAATTATGCAACGGTCAGTGCCCATTTTCTAATTGTACATTTTGTTTGGCAGGAGCGTACACATTGCTTAGCTAATTATGAAGCTCTTGCTTGATTTGATAAGCCTTGGTTAAACCGTGAATGGTGTTACAAAGTTAAGAAGACTGAAATCTAAGTCTTTCCTTATTTAGAACCTTTTGATTGTCTTTTTTTTTTTTGGCTTCCCAGAAATGTTCTGTCATTGTACAAAGTCGATAAAGGAGTCTGAGGGAAAAAAAAAGGGTGATTGGCTCAGGATTATCCAGTTTTAAAGATAGATTAAATCTGGAAATCTGATTCAGTGCTCTCCCTCTGCGGAGAAAGATATTCCCTCAAAGTTAATCTGTCAACAACGACATGCTGTTGGATGGCAGAACCAAAACCAAAATTTTTTTTAAAAATAAAAAATGGTCCAAATTACCGGTAGGAAAAATGGCAACAATAGGAACAATTCTGGAATTAAGTACAGGTAGTTCTTGGCTAAACAACAGATTGTTTGGAGACTGTTCAAAATTACGATGACACTGAAAAAAAGTGACCGAAGGCCATTTTTCACACTTAATGCTCTTAGTGCATAATAACACGCTATGTGAATGTGGAGAGGCAGGGAGCCTGCTATGTTGGCTTCTACCAGAAACATGTAGTCATAAGTTGAGGACTATCTGTGGTCTGTCTTCCAAGTGCCTCAAATACCACTTGTGGTCTCTCCTCCAAGACTTTTCTTGCTGAACTACTTTTGAAATCATCCAAGGCAATCCATCCAAAACCCACATAAAGATGGAATAGGATTAATAATATAAGTCAAGATGAAACTGTGTTAAATCATACAATAACAAAACTTTAATTTTATTTACCTGTTAATTTAAATTTAATTACCAGGTAATCCTCCATATGTTACCTGACTCCCAGCAACTCTGCGTGCTTTGCAAATTGTGATAAACATTTAAAAACAAGGAACCAATATAGAAACACCCAAAGATGACAAGGGATAAAGATAGCAGAGAAAACAAATTTGGATGGTAATGAAGGAAAGAGTGAAAAGGATGTCACCAATCATTGTTGAAAAACATCTGGGCAAAAAATCAACGTCTTAGGGACCCTTCAAAGCCACGGAAGATGTCTCCGTAGAACTTATGAATTCATGGTGAGAAGGAACGAGCAATCATACAGCAACAAGGGCTATGGGGAACAAATTAATCAACTAGATCAATGAAAGATCAAGTATAGAAAAATCAAGGTTTGAATAAAACTTGTCCAACTTTATGCCAACTGGAATTGCTGAGTGTTTTTCAAATAGGGCTGCTCTTGGAAAAGTATCTGGAAGCTTCACAATGAGATCACCCTTATAGTTTTGTCAAGTCTCAATTTTCCCTTTGAAATATCAATATCAACTGATAATTTGTAAGCCACCCGGAATGATCTTGTTGGGGATATGGGTGGTGTTAAGGAATTTGAGCTCTTAAGCTCGTGAACAGTGAAACGTGATGTTGCAGTTGATATGAGTTGATATGATTCAGTCAATAAAGAGATACATTTAACTTGTATACAAATAGCTTACTCAAAGAATTAGCAAAGTCCAAATAAGAAGTCCAAAGTCATACACGTTAAGTCAGTCAATACGAAGAATCTTCTTTTCAGCCTGTCTTTGTTTTAATTAGCAAACAAAGATTACAGCTAACAAACAAATTTATACTATCACAGATAGTTACGCTATACACAGCAGCTCTTCACAGTACTTTCACAGACATGAAGTCAATTACTCAATGAATCAGCAGTGAATCAGCAGAGAGAATCAGCAGGGACAATCAGCAGAGAGAACGAGCCTGTTATCTAGCTCCCTTTTATAATAATTAGAAAGCTTACAATGCATTTAAAGCAATATTACCTATATTCACATAAACATTGATTTGTGGCTTATTTATACATTAGCAAACCCAACCTTTGGAACAGAGTCTTAATAGGTGGCATAGAAATTAAATAGATAGATAGATAGATAGATAGATAGATAGATAGATAGATAGATAGATAGATAGATAGATAGATAGATAGATAGATAGATAGACAGACAGACAGACAGACAGACAGACAGACAGACAGACAGACAGACAGACAGACAGAGGGGCATAAATAAAAGCAATACGACTATTTAATAATCAAGTGAAGTTTAAAAGCTCGGCTGAAGAGACAGTTCTTGACATTGGTGACCTCAATTTGCCTCTTATTAATTGGACCCTAAATGAATGTACAACTGAACCTATACATACAACCCT
>JALIGW010000003.1:196861094-196878594 GCA_023053685.1 Diadophis punctatus similis | reverse complement strand
GGTCAATAACTTGGCAGATTATTCCGCCTCTTGATTTAAATTTAGTTGGAGATCGCCAAACTCATGCATAACTCAGTAGAACTGGAATTAAAACTTTTTCCCTTTCTCTGGGGAGGTGAGGAGTGTGTATTACAGATTAGCAGAGTTGGAAGGGACCTTGCAGGTCATCTAGTCCAACCCCCTGCCCCAGCAGGAGACCCTACATGTGCCTCTACCTAGGATCGAACTCACAACCTCCTGATTGTGAGGCAAGAGCACCACCTCTAGGCTACAGCAACTGTATTGTTGAATGGGCAAATGGCTGCCAGATAGACTGTCAACAATCCTTCTTGCTAGTCTTCCACACAATTGAATAATATAATAACAGAGTTGGAAGGGACCTTGGAGGTCTTCTAGTCGAACCCCCCTGCTCAAGCAGGAGGTACCATACCAGTGATGGCGAACCTTTTAGGCACCGAGTGTCCAAACTGAGCGCATGCATGCCCAAACTGAAAGGTGCGCGTGCACACGCAAACGCAAGCATGCACGGAGATGCATGAACGTGCACATGCACGGATATGCACGGATAGGCACATGCACAAACATGCACAAACATTCGCATGTGCGGACATGCGTGCATGCGCAGCAGAGACCCGAAGATCAGCTGGCTGGCAGGAGGTGGGCCATCCCAACACCGGCAGTGTGGCAAGAGGTAAGATCTTTTTCTTTCGTGAGCTTCTGTTTCGTTTTTTGCAGGGAAATAGAAGCTCATGAAAGAAACACCACGGAGATCTGACCTGGAGTGACGGCGCGTGTGCCAGCAGAGAGGGATCTGCGTGCCACCTCTGTGTCACGGTGTGAATATTGCCAGTTTTATGTCTATGCAGGGTGATGCACCCCTATCTAACATTATGGTACATTCCAATACAAGCAGAACACGTGATATGATCTTGTACCCATGTCCACATTCCTCATCCACCATTAATCACTCCTGACTTGGCTCTTGACCTGAACTGTCGTGTTTCTTAGCAAAGATGTAATTATTCAGGATTTATTGTTTTTGTACTGAAATAAATATTTTCTATTAGACATTTAATCTCGGCTTTATTTCTAACTGTCTGAATTCCAAGTAAAGATAAAAACATCGCCTCTATGAGATTTTATTCTCATTCCCATCATGGTAGCACTCGGACGGCTTGAATATATTTTTCCCTTGACACTCTGGCACCAGTGGTGGGTTCCTACCAGTGCGGTCCACTCTATAGCACCGGTAGCGGCCCGCTGGTGACATCACAGTACCGGTGCGGTTGGTTGCTGGTGCCTGGGCACCGCCATTTAAAAAAAAAATATTTTTTTTAAAAAATTTATTCTGCGCATGCCCAGAAACCTGACAATTAAGTCTTTCCCCATCCCTTCGCTTGAAAATAATAAGAAACTTGCATTTGACACTTTTCCTTTGCCTTTGCCTAAAGCTTCCCAAAGTGGGCGTTTTCCGAAAGCTTAACCTTTTATATTGTTAATTTTATACAGTTTTATATTTTTATTCTTTAGACAAAAACATTGAGGATTGTTAAAAGATACTGTTCTTTTAACAGTCCTCAATATTTTCATCTAAGGAATCCATCACTGAAACCAAAAATGCTGTATGAGACTTGTTTGTCTTTTAACTATAGCATTTTCTGCATATAAAGGTTGCTGTGTTGCCATGGTGTAACACGGACTTTGTATGCAAAGCTTTTCATGTAAGGTATAAAATAGCAAAAATAGTAGTAACATCTCTCTGAAATAACTAATATATGATTGGCAAGCCATGCCCACCCGATCACATGGCTGGCAAGCCACACCCACAAAATAAGCCACGCCCACAGAGTGGTAGTAAAAAAATTAGGAACCCGCCCCTGTCTGGCACGTGTGCCATAGGTTCGCCATCACGGGCATAGTGTCTCCTGCTTGAGCAGGGGGTTGGTCTGGACAACCTCCAAGGTCCCTTCCAGCTCTATTCTGATTCATTCATTTACTCTTCTGCAATGCAATTCACTTGATTTTTTTTTCACAAACATTGAGCAAAAGAAAATCTAGGCAAGGGCTCTGCACTAGAGACAGTGGCTTATGAAATGCAGGTGGATTGAAGAAAATTATGACCCAAACAAAACATTTTAGTGCAAACTTAAAAATCAAAATCCCAGCTGCAACACAACAGGCTTGACAGATCTGTAAAATTCAGGATCTGAGGGAAGAGATGAAGCTGCGTGTGCTTTCAATGAGGGCTGGGGATTCTATTCAGAATCCAGTATTATATATTCTAATTGATAGTTATAGCTGCCAAAAATAATCAGTAGAACTTATTGAAACAGAAGTACAATAAAGCTCAGCATGATGGAGAAGACTTATTAGTCGGCTTGTGTTCTTTATGGCATCTTCTGTCCAAGTTGAAGGGTAATTTCAAAGCCGCCATTTTCTCTTCTTACAGTCCTTCATCTTCAAACTACCCAGAGCAGAAAATGCTTTCAGGCAAAAAGTTCCTTTGGGCAGTCTTTGAAGCCAATCTGTCCTTTCTCTAAAATTAATTTTTCTAATCCCAAGGATAGTAGAGGTAGTCCTTGACTTATGACCACAACTTGAGCCCAACATTTCTGTGGCTAAGCGAGACAGTCGTTAAATGACTTTTGCCCCATTTTATGGCCTTCCTTGTGATGGTTGTTAAGTGAATCGCTGGAGTTGTTAAGTTAGTAACTTGGTTGTTAAGTGAATCTGGCTTCTCCATTGACTTTGCTTGTCAGAAGGTCGCAGAAGGGGATCACATGATCCCGGGACAGTGCAAATGTCATAAATATGAATCAGTTGCCAAGCATTTGAATTTTGATCACGTGACCATGGAGATGCTGCATTGGTCGTAAGTTTGAAAAATGGTCATAAGACATTCTTTTCGGTGCTATTGTAACTTTAAACAGTCACTAAATGAATTGGTGTATGTTGAGAACTACCTGTGTTTCTTTTTTATTTATCTAGTTTACTAACAAGATTCCTCATTGATTCTTAATTGGACACTTCCAACATCTTCTTACAAACTTCCAGTGTTGGAGCATTCACAACTTCTGGAGGCAAGCTATTCCACTGATTAATTGTTCTAACTTTCAGGAAGCACAGATAAACCCAGTTTACTGCAACACTGTCTCTATACTCTTCTACATTCAAAACTATCCTTGCTTGCATCAAGTCCATTCCTTCCTCCATACTTTGCCTTTTGTTCTTTAAACTTCTCATTGCTCCTTTCTCATGAATGCAACCCAATCATGTCTTTCTAAGTTTCTGCCTTCTGCCTCGTCCCATTCAGTTTTCCTTTGTTTACTATGTTTGCAATTCAATCTATATTCATTCATTCATTCATTCATTCATTCATTCATTCATTCATTCATTCATTCATTCATTCATTCATTCTCTCTTTCTGACCAAACCATCATAATGTTCTTCATTCATACTGGTCACTTTGCATGGATATACTTTTCTATGCAAGCAGATACAGATTAACAGAGTTGGAAGGGGCCTTGTAGGTCATCTAATCCAACCCCCTGCCCAAGCAGACCCTACACCAGGGATGTCAAACTCAAGGCCCGCGAGCCGGATCCGGCCCACAGAGTGCTTAGATCTGGCCTGCAGGCCCGCCCTGGAAACAGCAAAGGACTGGCCCATGGTGCCTCTGTCAGCAAAAATGGAGCTTGGGAGGGCCACATGTAGGCCTCCTGGGCTCCGTTTCCGGCCAGGATGGCCTCCTGCAGCCCTCTGCCAGTGAAAACAGCCCTTGGGAGGGCTGCATGCAGCTCTCCCGGGCTACTTTTACATTGTCAGAGAGCTGCAGGAGGCTGTCCTGGCCAGAAATGGAGCCTCAATGAGTGACATCGAGCTGGCCCACCCTGGCCACACTCACCCAGCCCCACGAGGTCAAACACAACCCTGATGCGGCCCTCAATACATCATTTCTGACAGATGGCAGCCCAGTCTCTTCTTGAAAGCTTCCAGTGATGAAGCTCCCACAACTTCCGAAGGCAACTTCTGTTCAATTGGTTGATTGCTCTCACTGTCAGAAAATTTCTCCTTATTTCCAGGTTGAACCTCTCCTTGATCAGTTTCCATCCATTATTCCTTGTCTGGCCTTCAGGTGCCTTGGAAAATAGCTTGACTCCCTCCTCTCTGTGGCAGCCTCTCAAATATTGGAACACTGCTATCATGTCTCCCCTGGTCCTTCTCTTATTCTTCGCTCTTCACTAGCAAGGATTTCCTACCTTAGAGATTCCTTGCAAACCAACATATTGTTGCCTACAGCCCACCAACAGCTGATGCACTCTGCAGAACATCAAAGAAAAAAAAACACTAGACCAATAAGAAAAGAAGGCAAAACATTAACATAAACATCTCTACTTTTTGAGAATCTCCTGAATGCATTCCAACCATGATTTTTTTGGTTTCTGCCTTCCTCTTGTCTCATTCACTTTTCCTTCTTATACTTTGTTTTGCAATTCAGTCTATATTCATTCATTCAAACCATCAGAATGTTCTTCGTTCACATTTTTGCATGGCTACACTTTTCTAGGCAAGAAAGAATCTCCTGCTAGAAATTTCTTGCAAATCACCCTATTGTTGCCGACGGCCCATCAACAGTTGATGCACTCAGCAAAACATCAAGGCAGGGTTGGTATTCACTTACCTTCCCTACCGGTTCGCAAATGTGAGAGCGTACACACGCTCGCTTTGCTCGCACGCACTACCTCCGCACATGTGCACAGCCACTCACACATGCACTTCACTCGCACGCGCGCCTTCCGTGCATACTCCCAGCCTTGAAAATGTGGCTAAATAGGACAGCATTATGTCCGGGAGGGTGGGTGGTTGCCATTACCAGTTCACCTGAACCGGTCCAAACCAGCTGAATACCACATCTGCATCAAGGAGGAGGGGCAAACCTAGACCAATAAAAAAAGAGGACAAAACATTAAACATTGAAATGGAGTAAAAACAATTTCAAAGTGTTAATACTATCTCATATCAGAGGTGGGTTCCTGCCGGTGCGGTTAATAGCTGTTGTTCGTCGCAGAGCCGAAGACGCTGCTGCCGTTCGCGGTGCGGGGGCTTTCCCAGGGTGCTGCCGCTGCCCGCATGGACACCGCCATTTGCGTTCTTTTGCCCTCTGTGCATGTGCAAAGTGTTCTGCATGCGCAGAGGGCAAAAGAACGCAATTGGCGGCATCCATGCGCGCCACGAAAGGCAGCAGCGTCTTCGGCTCTGCGCCGAACAACAGCTATTAACCGCACCGGCAAAAACAGGCAGGAACCCACCTCTGTCTCATATCCTTAGAAACACAATACTTCTAAACTTCTGTAGGTAAAGTTGGGTCCAGAAAGGCATTTGTACTGATGAACACAATAAGTTAGTAAGTTTTTATTGCTACAAATAGTAATTGAAAGCAAAGCTGAGTAAAACAGCCCTTCATTTAAGGATTTGTTAAGGCTCTTTGCTTTGTTAATTCCTAAGCCAGTGTTATTTCCCACACTTTTAATTAAATTGCTTTGATTAAAAAAGAATAATATGAACTTTAGTTTGCCAGTATTTTGCAACAGATGACGTGGCACCTAATATAAAAATTAATTTCATGTCTTCTGTCACAATGTTTTTTAGAAATATGGACAATAAAACAAAGGTCAGTTTATCAAGTATGGTTATTTGGCTTTTGCATTTCATTTATTTTTTTAACTTAAGGCAGATGGAATTGAAGCCAGATGGAGCCAAGGCACTGTTATTTGAGTTGAACATCTAAAAATGTTGGGTGCTGAAGACCGTTTGCCTCATTGGGGAAAATTGCCATAGGAGAAGATGTGGCAGAACCTGGGGGTGGAGTTTATTTATTTGTTTATTTATTTATTAGTGAGACTTATATACCGCCTCATAGTGCAAGCACTCTCTAAGCGGTTTACACCAGTAAGCAATGTATATTTATATTGCCCCCAACAATCGGGGTCCTCATTTTACCTACCTCGGAAGGATGGAAGGCTGAGTTAACCTTGAGCCGGTGAGATTTGAACAGCTGAACTGCTGATCACAGTCAGCTAAAGTAGCCTGCAGTACTGCACTCTAACTGCTGCCCCACCTCGGCTCTATCAGCCTAGAATCTTTACATAGTCACAAGTGGACTTAGTTCAACTTTCCTTGAATTCTATGGACCCTTATCTAAGTCCAAGCAGTTGGTTGACAAAATTCCTGTGCATAAGCATGAATAGCAATAAATTAGTTTAACTGGACCTTCATGCCTGACATTTGCTACATGACATGCAAGTGATAGAGAGGGGAGCATCACTGCACAATTTTAGCAAACTGTGCTGATGGAAACATTTCTTAATGAAGGAAGATTTGATTACAATTATGCATAGCTTGATCAGATTTACAGTAGTAATTTGTTTTAGGTTTTGTTTGTTTGTTTGGGAAATTTATATGGCTGCCCAAATTACTCATAGTGACTCTGGGTGGCTTACAGAAATAAACCTCCAATGCAATAGCCAATAAACCCTCACTGTCCTTGTAACATCAATCAATCAATCAATCAATCAATCAATCAATCAATCAATCAATCAATCAATCAATCAATCAATCACTTGATGGGCTCCATATCACCCTGGGCTCCGCAAGCTCATTGGTAAAACCATGTCTTCAGGACCTTGTGAAAGAGCGTCAAGTGGGGGCCAATCAGAGGTGGTATTCTGCCGGTTCTGTCCGGTTTGAGTGAACCGGTAGCGGCGATTGCAGGTGGGCCCATCAGCCCGGACGTAATGCCATTCTATTTAAAGCCATTTTCGAGGCCAGGCGCATGCACGCGCGCACTCACATTTGCAAACCAGTAGGGAAGGTAAGTGAAGACCATCCCTGCACCACAGGGAAGGCTCTTCTTCTTGGTTCCATTAGATAGTGTTCTGACCTAGGATTATACAAACTATGAAGCAGACTCCTTGTCCCGACAAAAAACCCTTTTTATTAAGTTACTGTGAATTCTTCTCATTCATATCCAGCAAAGTCTTTCAAGGGTGAATTTACAGTCACAGACCTTATCTACGCTTGGAGAGTTGCCAGGCCGATATCTTCAAAACTTGGCAAGGAGTCTCTGAGATTCACGAACCAATTAAGCGAACTAATTGTCTCCTGCAAACTCCCCTCCCCTTTCGCTCCTCTTTTATTCCCTATGGGAGAGGCTATTCATTGTCCACCTGTGGCCTTACTCCCAAGTCGCCCCTTGTTCCTTAGCTGTTCCCTTCGTCTGGCAGCTTTGCGCATGCACACACTGGGAACAGGCTCCAGCTGTTCATCTGCCTCACTGATGTCTGACTCCAAAGGTAGCTGATAATTGTCAGACTGCCCTGGCCCCATCTCTGCCTCAGACGCAGAGCACTCATCAGAGTCTTCCCCAGACTCCAGGACTGGCCCATGATCCTCCCCAACCTCCTCACTGTCTGAATCTGCTGCCAGCTCCGCTGGCCGTTGGTGGACCACAACAGATAGGCCTCCCTAAGAGATGGGAACCATAAAATGCCTCACCTCCCTGCTTTGGTGGGTCAGGTAGATATGACTAGGAAAGGACAGTTCTTCAAATAACCTGGCCCTACGTCATGTAGGGCTTTAGTGATGACAACCAACATTTTGAATTGGACCCAGAAGCAAATCAGCAGCCAATGCAGCTCCTACAAGAGAGATAACATATGTGAAAATTGAGACTTGACAAAACCATAAGAGTGATCTCATTGTGAACCAATTGAAGCTTCCAGATACTTTTCAAGAGCAGCCCTATTTGAAGAACACGCAGCAATTCCAGTTGGCATAAAGTTGGACCAGTTTTATTCAAACCTTGATTTTTCTATACTTGATCTTTCATTGATTTAGTTGATTAATTTGTTCCCCATAGCTCTTGTTGCTGGATGATTGCTCATTTCTTCTCACCATGAATTCATAAGTTCTACGGAGTCATCTTCCACGGTCTTGTTTCCTTTTGCGTCAGATTCCTTGTTAAAAAAAGTTTCTCTTAGCTACGAAAAACTTTATCCAAAAATGTCTCTAAATTAAATGCAGCCATGCCACAAGCTGCTTGGAAGAGAGAAGAACAATACAAAAGGAATCAGTAAATCAGGTTGAAAAAGATTTCATCTGGATCATTCAATTCCACTTGAAAGCAAAAAAGAGATTTCATTAAATGATGTTTCTACTGGGATTTTACCTCTGACGTCTTTTTTTTACCTTCATCCTGCAAAATATAGGGGAGACGCTGTCACTTCAATGAAGTTTGGTGGACTCCTAAGACCTAGAACTTAACAAGACTTTGAAGCATTCGTGTGTGATTCTATAACTGATGTAGAACATCTAGAATTGTAACAACCATGACAGATGAAAAAACCTATAGGAAAAAACAAATGCACAATTATAAAATAGGTGGTACCCAGAGGTGGGCTGCTACCAGTCGGGACCGGTTCTGGCAAACCGGTAGTTCCAACCACTGGCTGGGCACGCCTACCCGACCTGGCGCTATCCCGTCCTATATATCTCACTCTCTGGCTCGCTTGCCCCTCCCACGCAACCAGTGGTGGGTTCCTACCTGTGCGGTCTTGCCTGTTCATCGCCGCAGAGCCGAAGAAGCTGTTGGCATTCGCGGCGCGGGGCTTCCCCTGCCCGCTTTCCCTGTCCGCCAGGGCACCGCTGTTTGCGTTCTTTTGCCCTCTGCGCATGCGCAAAGCTCTCTGCTTGAGCAGAGGGCAAAAGAACGCAAATGGTGGCGTCCCAGCGGGTGGGGAAAGCGGGCGGTGAAGCCCCGCGCTGCGAACGCCAACAGCTTCTTCGGCTTTGCGGTGATGAACAGGCAAGACCGCACTGGTAGGAACCCACCACTGCACGCAACCCAGCTGATTTCCCAGCCTCGCCCGCTCTACTCACCACAGCTGCTCGAGAAGGTGTGCTGGAAACCGCGCGCATGAAATCTAGACAGACTGTTTCAGAAGATGCTCTGAGAAGACTCCTGATTAACTACATAGCTCGTTGATTCTGGTGTCCTTCAATTTTTCATTTATTATATTATTTAACCTATTCATGCAAACATTGAGAGAAGTTGAGTTTGGCATTTTAATGCCCCAAATATGTTCTTGACACCCCCTTCTTAACTATTTTACTGAAATCCAAGCAAGTTCAAACTTTCAGACAATGTCCCAGAGGTGCTTTTTCAGGAGGCAACTGGACTTTCTGGGTTTTTCTTTGAAGATGTTTCACTTCTCATCCAAGAAGCTTCTTCAGCTCTGACTGGATGGTGGAAAATGGAAGGATTTATACTCCTTGCAGACAGCCGGTCATTTGCATTCTTTTCGAGAGTTGTTGAGGCCACTTGGAGGTTTATCTGTGTCGGCAGGGTCACCTGAGTGGTGCAAATGGGTGTGGAGCCTTCTTAGAACTGTTGAAAGGACTGTGTTGTAGACTGGAGATAGAATATGTCGTATCCCTCCTCCTCTGTTGAGAGAGGGCTGTTCAATTTTGACATAGATGGCCTCTTTGAGACAATAAGACAACTCTCAGACAAGGGCTGAGTTCACAACCAGGTCTAATCTGATTTGATTGATTTTGCCTTAGCATACAATGGCAAATCCAGCCTCAGTGTTTGTAAACCATGGTTAGTAGCATGCATGAACTCTGCTCACTGGATCTATTTCAACAAACCATGACTAGAAAACTGAGGTATAGCATATTGTTTGACCAAGCCGGTATCAGACTGGAAACTGAAATGCTATCCAGACAGAAAGATTCTGGATTCAAAGCTATTCACTGCTACACTCCATATGGAAACTTGATTTTTACACTATAGTACTTTTGAACTAAATCCTAAACCTAGATGATGAGATTTGGATGATGAATTTTCCCAGAAGAAAAGTCTCATGCAGTTATTAGAGATTAAGAGCATTCAGGACTGCAACCTTTCATATTACCTATTACTCAGATGTGGGTTCCTGCTGGTTCGGACTGGTTCTATAGAACCAGTAGCGGGAATTTCCCCCTGCTCACCGAACCGGCAGTGATGACTGGCTGGCCATGCCCCTGAACTGGCTCTCTCGGTGGGGCTGTAGGCGGCACCATCTTGTTTTTTTGCTTCTGCGCATGCACAGAAGCTAAGTTTTTACCACTGCACATGCGCGCGCGCACTCGCGAGACGCGTGAGGAAGCGAACCGGCAGTGAGGTAAGTCAGAACCCACCCCTGCTATTTCTGATAGAAGAGAATATTTGTAGCTCAGAGTTGAACTGTGGTGCTCTCTGAGCTTGATGGTTTTCTTGCAGATGTTTCCTTACCAAACTAGGTATCATCATTAGCACTTTTACCTAGTTTGGAATTGGAATGTCTACAAGAAAACAACCAAGCTCAGAGAGCATTAAGGATCCCACATATTATCTATAGCAGAGGTGGGCGTCACATAATGTAACAACTGGTTCACCCAGCACCGAAAATGTGAGCATGCGCGCAGCTTCAAGAACACGGCGATATAGGACGGGATAGTGCCGGGGCTGGTCAGAACTACCAGTTCGCCCGAACCGATCTGAATCGGAAACAGCCCACCTCTGATCTATAGCATAACAGCAGTCCAGAACCCATAGTTCCCAAATGATGAATTTAACTCTCCATGGGAACAGTGGAGGTGCATTAAATTAGTTTTCTCCCAAATTGTTGCCAGCTGTAAATCCGTTTTCTTACTTTGGAGATTTAAAAAAGAATAGTCTCACTAGAAGTTGTTGCTGAGACTGAAGAAGTGGCAGTTCCCAAATTACAGTCTCTAAAAATAGAAGTGAGGCTCAAAAGGAATTAAATGCACTCAGACAAGTTTAATTAATCATCGCACATACACAAAGAATATAATTCATCATATTCTTCTGTGGCATAAGAGATGCTACCGACCTCAGATCAACCGTGGGATGGGCTACTAAGGATTTGTGCTGAAATTTCTGTCTAATAATCAGAGGTTTAAAGAAAATAACTTACTTCATGCAGTTTCTGAAGTCTTTCTATATGCCTGTATGCACATAGCCAGATAGCCAGATAGACAGAATTATATATTTGATACACCTTTGCAAATGTATCAGACAGGTGATCATAGCTCTCCTGAGTATCTTCAGAAGTTTGGGCTTGTTACTACGGTAGCCAATTTTGCAATGATAGTTCATCTGTTGCTTATCTATTGTCTATTATCTATTGTCTATTAAATATCTGCCAGCTACTCTCTACTAAATCTACTATCTAGATGATAGTATTCAGCTACCTTCATTTGAGCTTGGAAACTAAGCAGAGTGATTAATTTCCATCTGTTGTTTCTTGTCCTGCCTTCAGGTGCTTTGGAGAATAGGTTGACCTCAAATATTGGAAGACTGCTATCCTGTCAACCCTAGTCCTTCTTTTCATTAAACGAGACATACTGTACCCAAAGTGTATAGCTAAATGTCAACGGAGATTCTCAGTTATCTGGTCATGGTTGTCCCAAAGGTGCTTTTTCAAGAGGCAACTGGACTTTCTGAAAGTCCAGTTGCTTCTTGAAAAAGCACCTTTGGGAGGTAAAGGTAAAGGTTCCCCTCGGACATATGTGCTAGTCATTCACGACTCTAGGGGGTAGTGCTTATCTCCATTTCAAAGCCAAAGAGCCAGCAATGTCCAAAGACGACTCTGTGGTCATGTGGCCGGCATGACTAAATGCCAAAGGTGCACGGAACGCTGTTACCTTCCCACCAAAGGTGGTCCCTATTTTTCTACTTGCATTTTTTACATGCTTTCGAAGTGCTAGGTTGGCAGAAGCTGGGACAAGTAACGGGAGCTTACTCCATTACGCGGCACTAGGGATTCGAACCGCTGAACTGCCGACCTTTTGATCGACATGCTCAGTGTACCCAGTTTCTACAGCCGTTCTTAGCCCCCTAATCCTCTTTGTTGCTCTTCTCTGCATTAGTACTAGGACTGCACCAGCTCTGAAGTGAAATCCATGTAATAGGCCAGTCAACTCATGGATTTGGAAGCTTTCATAACTTGGCCTGGTCTTGCTTCTTTTTGAATGAATGAATGAATGAATGAATGAATGAATGAATGAATGAATGAATCTCATTGGAACAGTAGGATCATTACAAAATCTGATTTGTCTTGCATTGATGTTGAAGTTAATCTTCTAGATCAGGGTGGGCAAATTAATTTTCCCATGGGGACACATGACAAACTGGCACTGTGGTAGAAAGCCAAACCAACAGGGCTGCAAAGGTGCATAGGTATGCATGCACGCATATATGTACATTGAAAAAAAATAGCAATTGCCTTCAAAATAAAAGCAATCCACATGGGCTGAACAAGGACAGACAGATGTGGTCTGGGGGCCAAAAAAATGCCCAGGTCTATTCTAAACGAAGCACAGCAACCTAAAGTCCTGGACAACAAATGTCATTTTTGCTGAGATACAGCCAGAACACTGGGTAAAACTGGGGAGCAGTGGTGGCGCAGTGGTTAGAATACAATATTGCAGGCTAACTCTGTTCACTGCCAGAAGTTCGATCCTTATCGGCTCAAGGTTGACTCAGCCTTACATCCTTCCGAGGTCGGTAAAATGAGGACCCAGATTGCTGGAGACAGTATGCTGATTCTGTAAACTGCTTAGAGAGGGCTGTTAAGCACTATGAAGCGGTATATAAGTCTAAGTGCTATTGCTATTGCTGTTGAAAACTAAGCAGAACAAAAGCAGTCAATTCAAAATTCATTTTGCAAGGAAAATCAGATGGAAGATGGTGCAGACCTGTCTGTTTTCTTGTTTTGGCTGATAAACCTACAGCACTACTATCCTGAAAAGAACCACATTCTCATCCCATACGGCAGTGATGGCTAACCTTTTCGTCACCGCGTGCTGAAAGCACCCATAATGCAATGCGCGCATGACCCCCTGCCCCCTGCCCCCCGCGCATGCACACGTGACCCCCATGCTCCACCACCCCCACACATGGGCATGCGACCCCCGCACATGCACATGCGACCCCCTGCCCCCATGCATGCACGCACATCTCCAGCATGTGCCCCATTCCCCACGCATGCATGGCAGAGACCCGAAAACCAGCTGGCCAGCGGGAGGCACGCGCACATGCGCGGTAGAGCTGAGCTGGGGCAACGGCTCACGTGCCTGCAAAGAGGGCTCTGCGTGCCACCTGTGGCACACATGCCATAGATTTGCCATCACAACCATACGGGAAAGAAAAGAAGATTTCTGCTGAAACAGGAAACAGTTCATCAACCCCAGTAGCACATCTCCAGTAAGGGAGAACATTTCAAATGTTCACAGAAGGTAGAATAAAGACAGATTTATAACAAAGGGCTAATTTAATAGAGAGGATAGCAGAGCTAATACAACTGGGGAAACAAAGGCCCGACTGATTGATGAGCCCATTTATAACCCCAACATTGAATTACGTCTCTCAGGAACTGATCAGCCATCTCCTGTATCATCCATTTTATGATATTGGAAAGAGATTTACAAGTTCTGCTTTGTTTTTCTTGCTTGGCCTGCTAAGGTGTGAATAGATGAGCATGACAGCTAGCCGTAAAAATCAACCATCTTCATCTTTTCTTCCATGTGCTGTTATAAAACAAGCTTGAAACATGCAGGATTTTTTTTTAACTTTGAAAATGCAGATTATAGCAGAACGAATGTAGGTTTACCGATCCAAACTTTTATGTGTTCTGTATATGAATAGACAATTCCAAATCAATTAGATTATTGATGAATGCACCATGTTCTTTAATTGAAACGAAATTGAAAAATGGTGTTCCTCTCCATGAACACCAATTATCAGTCAGAAGGCATGATGAAAATTCCTTAAATTCACAACACAGAGACAGATTTCACCATAGTTTCAAACGAGCATCCTAAACAAAGCCAAGTCCCAAAAAGTGTGAGAGAATTCCTGGAAGCCTGGCACTCAGACAAATCGGCCATCAACAGACACACAGAGATAAAGAACATCTACATATCATTCAAAAGGGACAATCAAGAAGCAAAAATGGAAACAAAAAGATCTAAACCCCCTCGTTACCAGCTATCAACATCCAGATTAGCAGAGATTAATATCAAGATTAACACTAGATCAACAATCAAGAAGCAAACAATACGTCAGTCAAGAAATTACCAAACAAGGTAACAGTAAAAAACACCCCAGTCAAGGAACTATGAAGTCCACTCACCAATACTGACAGGGCAAGCCTCTAGTATATAAAATGAGATCAAACCCTGCTCCCTTACTAGCACTGATAATGTTACTTGGCTTGGTAATGAAATGTCTGCAAGAAAACAACCAAGCTCAGAGAGTGCCAAGGACCCCATGGTTCAATCCTGAGCTACAAATATTCTCTTCTATAAGAAACAAAATAGTGCTTCATTGAAACTTTTCTTCTATGTCTTCCAGAATGGGTACAATTTGTGATAAGATTAATTGAACTAGGAATTCAGAAGTCCAATCAAACAGACAGTTTTAAGTTTTTCTAAGTTTTAAGCTTTTCTGAGCAATGCCTCAGATAGAAAGTCCATACAGAGAGTGGTAAGGACAGCTGAGAAGATTATAGGAAGCTGTTATTCAGGATACTGCTTATAAACGGTATGTGCTTAGAGCTCAAAGCATTGTTAGAAACCCCACAGATCCACTTTATGGTCTGTTTCTGTTGCTCCCCTCTGGGAGGGGATTCAAAGTATTTCTAGCCAGACTACCAGATTCTGTAACAGCTTTGTTTCCTATGCCATCCACCGAGTAAACTCACAAGATTCATTTTTCTTGCCATGTACACGTATACCAGCGGTGGGTTTCAGCAGGTTCTGACCAGTCCTGGAGAACCGGTAGAGGTTATTTTGAGAAGTTCGGAGAACTGGTAGCAGAAATTTTGAGTAGTTTGGAGAACCGGTAAATACCACCTCTGACTGGCCCCATCCCCATCTATTCTCTGCCTCCCGAGTCGCAACTGATCAGGAGGAAATGGGGATTTTGCAGTAACCTTCCCCTGGAGTGGTGAGGGAATGGAGATTTTGCAATATCCTTCCTCCAGGAGTGGGGAGGGAATGGGGATTTTGCAGTATCCTTCCACTGGAGTGGGGTGGGAATGGGGATTTTGCAGTATCCTTCCCCTGGAGTGAGAGAGAATGGAGATTTTGCAGTCTCCTTCCCCTGCCATGCCCACCAAGCCACACCACACCCACTAAGCCACGCCCACAGAACCAGTAGTAAGAAAAATTTGAAACCCACCACTGACGTATACATCTGAACTGGATTGTGTTGTTTCTCTGTGTCATGGAATATATGTGAGTACAAGCATAAGTATGTGTGTGTGTGTGTGTGTGTGTGTGTGTGTGTGTGTGTGTGTGTGTGTGTGTGTTTGTTTATTTTGTCATGTTTATGTAGTGTATATTGGATGTGGTGACCCTTTGAGAGCTGTATGTAATGAAATTTCATTTTAATGTATGCCGATTAGTGAACATTCAAAGTGACAATAATGTTATTCTAAGTTCTGAATTCTAAATGTGGTCGTAAGTCCCACTGATCATGATTAGGGAAGCAACAGAGGGAAATGTTCTTGAGATGACTTTTCATCAGTCCTTAATTTGATGAGGAGGAGGTGTATGCTTACTTTATTATTAACATGGAGTTCTAAATCCTTATTTTATTATATAGCTTCATCTACAACTGAATTAAAAAGTATTTGCATTTCAGTTGGATTTATCCCTCTGAATCACTGGGATCAGTCCACCCAAATTCAGTTATCTGCAATCAAATAGTTCTGGCTGTAGAACTGGCTTTAATCCTTATACATTTATTTCACTTAGCTTCTATAATTGTATCAATATAAAGTGGACTGTTTATCGTGGCTGAAATTATAGCTGTAAACCTGCTCATAAAAACACGAAGTCTAGGTTCATTTTAGACACTGGTCACTTCTAACTTCATTGGCATCATAATTCGCTTTTAAAAATATATATATTAGGATCTCTGTTGTTTATCATCATGGTCTGACACTGGAAGTGATATCACACAAAGTCTAATGACAAACATATATAGATTAACATACACGGGTTAGGCTTCTTCAGGACTTTCAACAGTTCACCCACCATACCTGTAAATACCAACTTGTGAATTAATGCAGAAAAGAAGCACAACTAGGAGCTCTATTTTTATCGTATCTCCCAAAGGCGCTTTTTCCAGGAGGCAACTGGACTTTCTTGATTTTTCTTTGAAGAGGTTTTGCTTCTCATCCAAGAAGCTTCTTCAGCTCTGACAGGATAGTGGGGAATGGAAGGATTTACATTCCTTGCAGACAGCTGGTCATTTGCATCCTTTTAGAGGATCATTGAGGCCACTTGGAGGTTCGTCTGTGTCCTCAGGGCCACCTGAGTAGTGCTCCTGGTTCCTGTAGTCTGCAAGCACATTTTTATCATATGTTTTACATCAACAGAATCTTGCAAGTCTGAAGGTACAGCTCACCCTCACCCTTTACAGTTCAAGAGGCTAGGGAGGGTGCCATGGCTCCATTATTTCTGTGGGCCCAGCTATCTCTTATTTGACTGTTGTCTAGTCTGTGGCTCTTCCTCCTGTCTCTCAAGCTCATTCTCACATAGCATTACAGTAACTGAGTCTATCCATCTTGCTGTGAAAGTCCAACTTTTACTTCCAAGGGAACTCTACTCTATGGAAACCATTGCATGCATTATTTTGTAGGTATCCCTGGTATCAGAATATCTTCTCCAAGGCATTCACAATTAGTCAACCAATGCTGCAGTGCATTTTTTTTTGACTGCTGCCTTCTTTACAATTAATGATCAGTCATGAAAGGCTAAACTTACCGACTATCTCAATATCATTATCAATTATAAAGCCATCTGATATCTATCTATCTATCTATCTATCTATCTATCTATCTATCTATCTATCTATCTATCTATCTATCTATCTATCTATCTATCTATCTATCTATCTATCTATCTCTATTCATCCATCCATCCATCTAGTGGTGGGATTCAAAATTTTTTACTACTGGCTCTGTGGGCGTGGCTTTGCTTTGTGGGCATGGCAGGGGAAGGATACTGTAAAATCCCCATTCCCTCCTCACTCCAGGGGAAGGTTATTGCAAAATCCCCATTTCCTCTGATCAGCAGGGACTCAGGAGGCAGAGAATAGATGGGGGCAGGGGCAGTCAGAGGTGGTATTTACTGATTCTCCAAACTACTCAAAATTTCCGCTACCAGTTCTCCAGAACTGCTCAGAACCTGCTGAATCCCACCTCTGTATCTATCTATCTATCTATCTATCTATCTATCTATCTATCTATCTATCTATCTATCTATCTATCTATCTATCTATCTATCTATCTATCTATCCATCCATCCATCCATCCATCCATCCATCCATCCATCCATCCAACCCTCCATCCTCTATCCACCATCCTCCATCCTCTATCTATCTATC
>JALIGW010000003.1:196821094-196858594 GCA_023053685.1 Diadophis punctatus similis | reverse complement strand
CAGATCCTCGCAAAAGGTACTTACAATCTGCTTCTAAAGTTCCAATGGCTACCACCCCTCCCTGTGGTCACATGATCACATTTTGAGTGTTTGGCAACTGGACAAAATGCCCCCCTAGCGAATAATAGATTCCCTTAATGACTGTGGTGTTTACTTAACAACTGCAGATTCATTTAATAACCATTGCGACTCACTTAATGGCCATCACAAAAAAAAGTTCGTAAAATTGGGACAATCACATGATGACCTGCTTCATAGCCATCAGAACTTACCTCCACAAATGGGCAGGTTTCATTACGGTCGTAAGTTGAGGACTCCCTTTACTTCATCACAAAAAAAGTAACCATCTACCTCCACCATGTTCCTATATTGCTTCTGCACAACAAAGATCCATACTTGTTTAGTTGGGCAGATGGGATGACCTTCACATCTTTGGTGACCCTGCTAGGATTATGAATTCTTGAGGGGACTTTGGCGCTCTCTGAGCTTGGTTGATTTCTTGCGGACATTTCATTACCCAACTAGGTAATGTCATCAGTATAAATTCTTGCCATACATCGTTCTTTGCTCATCCTTCCCAAGAGCCCCTCCTGCCACAATGAAGCAGTGTAGCAGGAGCTAAGGGTGTACTTATATTACACACTAGAAATACAACCTGCAATAGCAATAGCACTAAGACTTACATACCGCTTCACAGTGCTTTACAGCCCTCTTTAAGTGGTTTTACAGAGTCAGCCTATTGCCCCCAACAATTTGGGTCCTCATTTTACCCACCTCGGAAGGATGGAAGGCTGAGTCAACCTTGAGCCCGGTGGGATTTGAACTGCCAAATTGCAGTCAGCTGGCAGTCAGCAGGAGTAGCCTGCAGTACTGCATTCTAACCACTGCGCCACCAAGGCGCAGTGCGAAGAGCCCCCTGTTCTAAACAGAATTGGAGAAATGAACAATAGATTTGTCCTTGCGGTGTTTCATAGCCATGTTTTCGGGCCCATCCTGTAATTTGTTTGCACATTTGTGTCTTTTTATCCAGCATATTTCTGTTCCTCTGATACCTGTGGCTAATTGGTATTGAATTGTTTCAAGCGTGCTTCACTTTCTTTTTAATGTGTTAATTGATTTTATTGTTCTGGTGTCAGGTGCTTTCCAAGGCCTTTGCAAACCACAGTGAAAGGCATTGCAGACTATACTCTGGGAGAGAAAAAAAAGGATTCCTGGATTGTAATGCACACTTGGTTTTTCAAACTGGTCTTTTTCCTGCGGGCATTCCCAGCTGCAGGACAGGTAGTCCTCGACTTACAACAGTTCATTTAGTGACCGTTCGAAGTTACAACGGCAGTGAAAAAAGTGACTTATGACCATTTTTCACCCTTATGACCATTGGTCACATGATTTACATTTGGAAGCTTGACAACTGACTCACATTTATGATGGTTGCAGTATCCTGGGGGGTCACGTGATCCCAGGGGTTGGCTTCCAACTTACCTCACTGCCGGTTTGCTTCCTCACGCGCCGCGTGGGCACGTGCGCATTGCACGCTTTGCGTGCGTGCATGCGCAGTGCTAAAAACCCAGCTTCTGCACATGCACAGAAGCAAAAAAACAAGATGGTGCCACCGATGGCGCCACCGAGAGAGCCGGTTTGGAGCGTGGCCCGCTGGCCATCACTACCGGTTCAGCGAGCGGGGGGAAATTCCCGCTACCGGTTCTATAAAACCAGTCTGAACTGTCAGGAACCCACTCCTGCATGAACCCCTTTTGTGACTTTCTGACAAGCAAAGTCAATGGGGAAGCCAGATTTACTTAACAGCCTTGTTACTAGCCACGGTGGCACAGTGGTTAGAGTGCAGTACTGCAGGCTACTTGTGCTGCCTACCGGCTGCCTGCAATTTGGCAGTTCGAATCTCACCAGACTCAAGGTTGACTCAGCCTTCCATCCTTCCGAGGTGGGTAAAATGAGGACCCAGAGTGTTGGGGGCAATAGGGTGACTCTGTAAACCACTTAGAGAGGGCTGTAAAGCACTATGAAATGGTATATAAGTCTAAGTGTTATTTCTATTGCTACCAATTTAACAATGGCAGTAATTCACTTAACAAATGTGGCAAAACTCAGTTAACAAATGTTTCATTTTACAACAACAATTCGGGGCTCAGTTGTGGTCGTAAGTCGGGGACTATCTGTATCTAAGCCAGGTAGCCGTCCTCATGCAGAGCAAGTGCTTAGAGCAAACCACACCAGAATACATTGGCTTTGTACATATTTCATTTTTGTAGAGCTATCAAGTATGTGTCAAGTAGTTAGAGAGTCCTTGAGACAAATAGCTAACCGTTATTATTGTCCTTAACAGATCTGTGCAAAGGAAAACAGAAGAATAAAAGTAGAAACAAATAGGTTGCCATCCAAAAATCATACTTTGAACAAATACAACTTTGAACAAGTTGTAAACATTATCAAACCTAACTGCTATTATTTGTATGTTTACCGAATGTCTACAGGTTGAGTCCTCAACTTATGGCCACAACTGAGCCCGAAATTCTTAGGCTAAGCAAGACAACCATGACTGCATCCAGTTTTGTTCACCATATTACAAAAAAGATGTAGAGGCTCTGGAAAGAGTGCAGCAAAGAGCAACAGAGATGATTAAAACATAGGAAGAACGATGGCAGGAATTGGGTATGTTTAGTCTAGTGAAAAGAAGGACTAGGGATGACATCAGTGGTGAAATCTAACAATTTTCCCTACCGGTTCTGTGGATATGGCTTGGTGGTCATGTGACTGGGTGGGCGTGGCTTGGTGGTCATGGTCATGTGCCCAGGTGAGCTCAAAAACCAACTTTCACACAAACAACACAAAAGCCACACAACTGACTCACACACAATGCAAAAGCACACAAGATAGCCCCCTGCAACAACAAGCAGGAATCTCAAAGAGCCACAAAGAGCTCAAAAACCAACTGTCACACTTTACACAAAAATAACACAAAAGCTACACAACTGATTCCTACACAACTGACTCACACACAATGCAGAAGCAGCTGGACTTCACACAAAATGGCCCATGCAACAAAGCAGGAACCTCACAGAGTCACAGTTCCAGAGAATAGGTAGTTTAAAAAAATGCTTTAAAAAAGTAAAAAAAAACCAAAAAGGTTGGAATGATCCCCCTCTCAGCTGATTGTCAAACAGCTGAGAGTCGGAACTTTTTTTTTACTTTTTAAAGCATTTTTTTACTACCAGCTCTGCGAATAGGTAGTAAAAATGCTTTTTAAAAAGTTAAAAAAAGGTTCATCAGCTGTGACAATCAACTGTGCCACGCAATCGTGGAAAACTGTTTTTTTTTTTACTTTTTGAAAGCATTTTTACTACCGGTTCGTAGAACCGGAAGTATTTGTTACTAACGGTTCGGGAGAACCGGCCCGAACCGGTAGCATTTCACCCCTGGGTGACATGATAGCAATGTTTCAATATTTGAGGGGCTGCCACAAAGAAGAGGGGGGGGGGTCAATCTATTTTCCAAAGCACCAGAAGGCAAGACAAGAAGCAATAGATCAAGGAGGGAACCAACCTAGAACTAAGGAGAAACTTCCTAACAGTGAGAACGGCTTGCCTTCAGAAGTTATGGATGCTCCATCACTGGAGGCTTTTAAGAAGAGACTGGACAGCCACTTGTCTGGAATGGTATAGGGTCTCCTGCTTGAGCAAGGGGTTGGGCTAGAAGACCTCCAAGGTCCCTTCCAACTCTCTTATTCTATTATTTGTTAAGTGAATTTTACACCATTTTGTGACCTTTCTTGCCACAGTTGTTAAACGAATCACTGAAGTTGTTAAGTTAGTAATACGGTTGTTAAGTGAATCTGGCTTCCCCATGGACTTTGCTTGTCAGAAGGTCACAAAAGGGGATCACATGACCCCGGGACACTGCAACCGTCATAAATATGAACCAGTTGTCAAGCGTCTGGATTTTGATCATTTGACCATGGGGGATGCTGAAATGGTTCATAAGTGTGAAAAATGATCATAAGTCACTTTTTTTTCATTGTAACTTCGAACGGTCACTAAATGAACTGTTGTAAATTGAGGACTACCTATATGCTTGCCCATCGCTTATTCAGATGTATTGTCTTAAAGTAATAACATTCTCTGAGATGTTACTACTTTAAAGACAATACATTTGGATTTATTTCTACATGTGCTACATCAAAAGACATCCATAGGAAGGGAATCTCTAATGGGCTGGATTAATTCCATACTTACAGTAGACATTGAATACATAAATATTAATAAATAATCCCTAAAGTAGAGTCATTTTTTCCATCTGTAATCTCGACATACAGCAAGCTCCTTGAAATGAGATTGGAATAAAGCTTCCATGATTTCAACGATTTAAAATAGCTAAAACTATAATAGAGAACACACTTAAAATTTGGGGTTAAACCACTTTGATCTAAATCTTCCAAAACAATGCAACTCTCAAATCTTCTTTTGTCTAAAGATCTTCCTTTTAAATGCATGATCAGTTATGCACATTTGAATTCCATAGAATGCAGATGGCACAATTCGAGAGAGGACAAGACAGTAACTACTAGAATATTTTCATATTTTCAGCTTAAAGTCAGAAGCCTGTAGCTGCCGTGTAAATAAGAACAATGCAATGAATATAGAAATCCATTCCCCGTCTTCTTCCAGTTCTGTCATGCATATTTATAAATCCGTCTTCCTTAAGGTGAAAAAGTTCATAATTATGATATAGCTTCTCCTACTAATATTTTATCACCCAGCTTCTTTTAAATTGTCTTTGCAGAGCTAAAGCAATTCCAGGGAGGAATACATTGAAAAATCTATATCCCAATTTTAAAAACTGCATTAAAACATAAAGGCTACTTAAATTGTCATTTTATCTTTTCAACAGGTAGACAGATAGGTAGGTAGAAATGTGTATGCATGTGTATATGTGTGTGAAAAAGAGAGAGAGAGAGAGAGAGAATGAGGGAGTTAGAACTTAGTTAAATATCTGGAGATACGGAGTTTGAATGTTTGTGAATAAAGAATATGGAGAGCCAGTCTGGTCCAGTGGTTAAGGCACCAGGCTAGAAACCAGGAGACTGTGAGTTCAAATCCCGTCTTAGGCATGAAAGCCAACTGGGTGACTTTGGGCCAATTACTAGGATATTGTGAGTTCTAGTTCTGCCTTAGGCATGAAAGCTGGCTGGATCACTTAGGGCCAATCACTGTCTCTCAGTCCAGCCTACCTCACAAGGTTATTATTGTGGGGAAAATAGGAGGAGAAGGAAGGAGCATTTGCCACCTTGAGTAAAAATAATAAAGGTGAGATATACATAGGCAGACAAACAAATAATGTAGGATCTAAAGAAAGCAGGTAGGTCAATTATAATCTTTTATTATCAAATAAATATGCAGTTCAGTGTTGGAATCTGCTAACAGTATATTTATTTTATAACTTATATCAAAGGTGGGATTCAGCCGGTTCGGACCTGTTCTGTTGTCAAAATTCAGCCCAGTTCGGCTGGCCCCACCTCCGCCCATTTTTGGGGCCATTTTATGATTGGGAGAACTTTGGGTCCCATATTATAAATAAAGAGAATGGAGGACAATTCTTGTGACTGAGAGAACTTTGTGTCTATTTTTAGGGCCAGAATGGTCACAGCTCAATGACAGGGCATAGATATTGCATATTCAGGCAAAGCAGAGCTGAGGAAAACCTCTTTTGAGACCCTTGACAGCATTCAGGAAGTTGAAGACTACACATCTTAAAAGTTGCCAAATTTGAAAAACACTGATCTATCAGAACATCTAGCTCAGGAGTATCCAACCTTGGCAACTTTAAGACTTGTGGGCTTCAAAATGGGCTTCAAAATGGGCAGGGGGCAGGGCCAGCCAGTGGTGGGATTAGTCCGAACCGGTCCGAACCGGCTGAATCCCACCTTTGCCTTTGAGGTGAGTGGCAGGGAGGTGGGGCCGGGTGTGATGAGTGATGCTGAGTTGGCCACACCCACCCAGTCACATGACCACCAGGCCACGCCTACCCAGCCAGTCATTAGGGCAGAGAACTGGTTGTTAAATTATTTGAACCCCACCACTGATTTATATCCTATGGTGTTAACTTGAGATAAAGTTCGATCCGTCCGATTGCTACCATGTTAGGATGAGAATAAAATCTCATAGAGGCGATGTTGGATCTTTACTTGGAATCCAGACAGTTAGAAATAAAACCGAGATTAAATGTCTAATAGAAAATATTTATTTCAGTACAAAAACAATAAATCCTGAATAATTATATCTTTGCTAAAAAAAACCACGACCGTTCAGGTCAAGAGCCAAGGCAGAAGAGAAGTAATGGTGGATTAGGAATGTAGACATGCGCAAAACATCATATCACGTGATCTGCTTTTATTGGAAAGTACCATCATATTTAGGATAGGGGTACATCACCCTGCATAGACTCACAACTGACAATATTCACTACGTGACATATGGACAGCTCACATACACACCCAAAATCAACAGCAGATGCATGCTGTTTGGATTAATAAAACCAACCTCCTCCCTCCAAATTAAAATTATGTACAATTAAAATTATAGTAGGATGAGTTTAAAATCAAAGCTGTAATCAGCTAGCAAACAACCGTTAAGCGCCAAATGTGTGATGGAAAAGTAGACTCTTCACTGTTCTTCTAAATCAGGGGCCAGGTGGAGTTGGAGAAGGTGGGGTGAGCTATGCCAAAAAGCTAAGTCAGAGGCCTCTTGCCTAATTCTCATTCTTCTTGACATCCTGTCAAGGGAAACATCCGTCCGAATGCTACCATGTGAGAATGAGAATAAATCTCATAGAGTCGGTTTGGATCTTTTCTTGGAATTCAGACAGTTAGAAAATAAAGCCGAGATTAAAAGTCTAGTAGAAAATATTTATTTTGTTACAAAAACAATAAATCCTGATTAATTACATCTTTGCTAATAAACGTGACCGTTCTGGTCAGATTCAAAGTCAGAAGTGATTAATGAAGAATAAGGAATGTAGACATGCGTAAATGAACATCATATCACGTGCTCTGCTTGTATTGGAATGTACCATAATATTAGATAGGGGTGCATCACCCTACATAGACATGCAACTGACAATATTCACTACGTGACACATCCTGAGCGGGAAGGATCTAAGCATCCTTTCCCAGGTCCATATAGAACCTACTTAGTCCTGGCTATAGGAAGATTCATAGGCCCAAACTTTAAACAATCTCTGGAAATATCTATGCAACTAAGGTAGCACCCACAGTACTGGTGATAAATTCTGCTGGAACAGCCCTTGTCCATCAGCCGTGATGGAAACATTCAAGGTTCAAGGTAGTTTTCATGTTGGCAGTCTTCAAAGGCAATCCTAGGTCAAGCACCTTTTAATAGTCAACATTTAATGATTGGAGGTGAGCTACCATTTCCACAGTCTCCTGCTTCACAAATGATACACCACTGAAGCTAATGAAGGACTCAGGTTAGAATTAGGAATTCTACAGAATACTCCAGCAAAAGGGTCTCAGCAGCTAAAGGAGTTAGAAAGACACATTGTGCTGAAATCAATTAACGACTTGGCAGCATAGCAAATTCTGTAAAAGACAGAAACAACTTTTAAAATGAGCTTGATAGACTCAAAAACTGGACTGACCATAACAGCAGGAAATAGGAATGCGAAATTCTCATTCCAGTAAAAAGAAATTAGATGCAGAGGTCCAAAATCAGGGAGCTGTGACTTAATAACAGCATTAAGAATCTTTGGGCTGGCATTGGTTACCAGCCAAATAAATAGTGTATGAGTGAATAATATGGCAAATTGAAATTTTAAGGTGCTGGGTCCTTTGTGCTTTTCTGGGCTTGGCTGTTTTCTTGCAGATGGTTCATTACCCAAATGAAACTGAGGATGCTAGCAATAGCAATAGCACTTAGACTTATATACCACTTCATAGTGCTTTACAGCCCCATCTAAGCGGTTTACAGAGTCAGCCTATTGACCCCAACAATCTGGGTCTTCATTTTACCCACCTCGGAAGGATGGAAGGCTGAGTCAACCTTGAGCTTGGTGAGATTCGAACTGCCAAACTGCTGGCAAAGTAGAAGTAGCCTGCAATACTGCATTCTAACCACTGTGCCACCACATCTCATGGTGCTGATCAGAGGTGGTATTCTACCGGTTCGGACCGGTTCAGCCAAACCAGTAGCAGCGACTTGCAGCTGGGTGGGGCCCCACTCCCCAGCTCTATGCTGTCCTATTTCTGCATTTCTGTGAACGGGACCCTGAAGAGAGTGTGCGCGTGCGCGCACTCACATTTGTGAACCGGTTAGGGAAGATAAGTGAAAACCACCTCTAATGCTGATGATGTTACTTAGTTTGGGTAATGAAACATCTGCAAGAAAACAAGCAAGCTCAGAGAGAACCAAGGACCCCTCATTTCAACCCTAAGCTACAAATATTATTCTTTATTTTAAGGTGCATTCATTTAAGCCGAGTGTCTAAATTACGATAAATAATAATCCCAATCTATTTTACACTAGAAAAAATGGAGTGCATTGATCTGGAATACGTGGATTGTGGTTCAATATATCTGGAGGAGCCCCGAATAAGAAAAATGGTCAAAGGTGGGATATTATTTTTACCTGCAGGTCATTGAAGATCAGCATCGTGAGGTGTTCTCCATAGATTTTATTTGCAGGATCCCCACATTTATCTGTGGGCCCTATGGATATGAGCACTAGGACAGACAATGCTTGTGTAAATCTTTTTTGGGGGGAGGGAAAGGCAGAAAAGTTACAGTCTCCAAGGGGTGGATGACTAAGAAATGAAAAGCTAGATGTGGATCAAAATTATTAGTGGAACGAGTTGCCTCCAGAAGTGGTGGGTGCTCCAACACTGGAGGTCTTTAGGAAGAGATTGGACAACCATTTGTCTGAAATAGTATAGGTTATCCTGCGTGAGTAGGGGGTTGGACTAGAAGACCTCCAAGGTTCCTTCCAACTCTGTTATTCTGTTATTTTGATTGGCTAAAGAAAGGCATAAGAAATGGGACTGAATGGCTTGCCTGTGTGTTATGACATCTTCAGTGATATTCAGTGGTGTCTTACATCTATCTAATTTGCTTTCAGTAAATCTTTGTCCCAGCCAGGTTCCTGAACCAGAAGAGCTACTGCTTTAACAGATTAACAGAGTTGGAAGGGACCTTGCAGGTCATCTAGTCCAACCCCCTGCCCAAGCAGGAGATCCTAAATCTGCCTCTACCTAGGATTGAACTCACAATCTCCTGATTGTGAGGCAAGAGCTCCACCTCTAAGCCACAGCATCTTGCTATAGGATTTGGAGTAGATAGACCTTCTGTCAACCCTCAAGCTGGCCTGACTGAGGCCATTTCGAGACTCCAGTGCTGACACACTGGAGCCGAGGGACAGGGAGGAGGGAATAGAGAGTTGGGGTAGTATAGTCAAAACAAAATACTTTCTCTTGGGAACCAAGGACATTCCTGCAGGTGTTCAGAAGGAGGGAACTGATGTTGCCTAGCAACTGGACTGTATCCTGATTGGGTCATGTGACTGGTTGTTTCAGGAAAGTGACAAACTTTTACTTTTAATTAGGTGAAAACCACG
Source organism: Diadophis punctatus similis (assembly GCA_023053685.1). Lineage (NCBI taxonomy): Eukaryota > Metazoa > Chordata > Lepidosauria > Squamata > Dipsadidae > Diadophis > Diadophis punctatus. The sequence continues at coordinate 196,848,956 of JALIGW010000003.1, read as the reverse complement.
GGAATATTCAGAGTCAGTTTTCACCAGCCTGTGCCAATATGACATATCTAATAAACTTATTATGAGGAACGGCAATCGTATTTGAGGAACCGACCTGTCTTGGAGTTTTGTTTGCTATGGGTATGTTACTTGGAACCCTGACACCTTTGCATTCTCTTCTAACACTTCAGTGTTAAATGAATCACAGTTTAGTTATAGTGTAGAGGAGTTTTAAGGCTATGTGCTTTATCTCACCCAAAAGTTGTGGGTGCAGCATTTATAGCTTTTCGGGATTCTGATCAGTTGTGTTTTTAATATGGGAGTCAGAAGGATTAAATACTGATTGCGTAATTACCTTCCCCTTTTTTTATCCTGACCCCACCCTCTTTTTGAAGCGCAGTCCTTAAATTTAAAAAAAAAGGCCCATTGAAAATATTGAGGTTGAGATGGATCATGGATACTGCAATAAAGATTGCTGGGTGTAATAAAATGTTTTTTTGCAGCACTGTAAATTGTTGAAAACGCTGGAACGAGCTATGCTGGTAGCCGAAGACTTTGATAAACTCCAGTATTTATTTCATTGAGAGGAAATATCCCAGACATTATTTCTGTGATTTGGGAACAAAGTTCCTAGGGGCCTACTTCATCATCTCTAACTAGAACTGACTGAAACAAGAATTACAATAGCAAGTGACTTTAAAAAAAAAAAATTCAGTTCCCTTTTTAATACATGCAAATGATCTGGCGTTTGCCAGCTTGCATTTATGTCACTTTCAACATTCATCTTTGTGCAAAGAAAACAAATTACATGAAGGCAAACTGAATTAAGGCAGACAATATGAGACCCAGGCAAGGAATGTCAAATCAAGCTGAGCCCTTTTAAAGTTGTCTAAATGAGTGGGAATCTTCTCCCTAGATGATAAATCGATATGAAATGGTATGTGTTGGTAGTGCTGGTAGTGCTGGTAGTGCTAGTAGGGACTCCTGCCAAAAAAAGCCAACACAGTCCTAGGCTGCATTAACAGAGGGATAGAATCAAGATCACGTGAAGTGTTTATGCCACTTTGTAATGCCTTGGTAAGGCCATACTTGGAATACTGCATCCAGTTTTGGTTGCCACGATGTAAAAGGGATGTTGAGACTCTAGAAAGAGTGCAGAGAAGAGCAACAAAGATGATTAGGGGATTCAAGGATAAAACATATGAAGAACGGTTGCAGGAATTGGGTATGTCTAGTTTAATGAAAGGAGGGACCAGGGGAGACATGATAGCAGTCTTCCAATATCTAAGGAGCTGTCACAAAGAAGAGGAAGTCAAGCTATTCTCCAAAGCACCTGAGGGTTTACAAGTCTTTGTAAACAGCAATGGCTCATGCCCAATATTTCCTAGTCGCACCACAACTTCATGATCTAACACAAATCGATTTTACAGAAGATAACGTTAGAAAGGCATTATGCAACCTAAAACCATCTATTGGACCAGATGGACTATGTGCATACTTCTTAAAAAAAGCTAATCCTGCCTAGCTTCTTCTCTGGCAACATTACACTGCTAACCAGAGCATACAAAACCTTTGTTAGACCAATTCTGGAATACAGCTCGCCTGTCTGGAACCCGCACTGCATAACAAACATTAATACAATTGAGAGAGTCCAGAAATATTTCACTAGAAGAGTCCTCCACTCCTCTGCTCGCAATAAAATACATGTACCTTATTCCACCAGACTTGAAATATTGGGATTAGACAATTTACAACTGTGCCACCTCCGATCTGATCTAAATGTAGTTCATAAAAACATATATCAAAAAGTCCTTCCTGTTAATGACTACTTCAGCTTCAACAGCAACAAAACACGAGCACATAATAGATTCAAACTTAATGTAAACCGCTCCAAACTCGACTGCAGAAAAATACGACTTCAGCAATAGAATGATCAATGCCTGGAATGCACTACCTGACTCTGTGGTTTCTTCCCCAAACCCCCAAAACTTTAACCTTAGACTGTCTACAGTCAACCTCACCCCATTCTAAGAGGTCTGTAAGGGGCGTGCTTAAGCACACCACTGTGCCTACCATCCCTGTTCTACTGTCCTATTGTCCTCTATTATCGGTACTTTTTACTTATGTTATGTTTATACAAACAACTACTATCATGTACATGTTTGACAAATAAATAAAAAAATAAAAAATAAGAAGCAATGGATGGAAACTAATCAAGGAGAGATGCAACCTGGAACTAAGGAGAAATTTCCTGACAGTTAGAACAATTAATCAGTGGAATGACTTGCCTCTAGACATTGTGGGTGCTCCATCACTGGGGGTTTTAAAGAAGAGATTGATCAATATTTGGATTGAAATGGTATAGGGCCGTGGTGGCGAACCTATGGCACGCGTGCCAGAGGTGGCACACGGAGCCATAGAAGCCGGCACGCGAGGGTTCCCACCGGCAAACTGGAAGTGCGAAAAAACACACTTCCGGTTTGCCGGTGTGCTGTTTTTTGCACTCCGGAGGGTTCAGGGAAATTCCCTGAAGCTCCGGAATGCAAAAAACTACAAAACGGACAAACCGGAAGTGCACTTTTCCGCACTTCTGGTTTGTCCGTTTTGTAGTTTTTTGCATTCTGGAGCTTCAGGGAGCTTCCCTGAACCCTCCGGAGTGCAAAAAATAGCACACCGGCAAACCGGAAGTGCGTTTTTTCGCACTTCCGGTTTGCCGGTTTCGTCGTTCCAGGCTCTGGTAAGCCTTTGTGCGGGGGTGGGGGTGTGTGCGCATGCGCAGGGGGCAGCAGGGGGGGTGTTGTGCGCATGCGTGGGGGGAAGGGAATGGGTGTGGGCATGCGAGCGCGTGCGAGCGCGCCCCCCCTTTTTGGCACGCGAGCCGAAAAAGGTTCGCCACCACTGGTATAGGGTTTCCTGTTTGAGTAGGGGATTAGAGTAGAAGACCTCCAAGGTACCTTCCAACATTTCTATTCTGTTCTGTTCTGTTCCGTTCTGTTCCGTTCCGTTCCGTTCCGTTCCGTTCCGTTCCGTTCCGTTCCGTTCCGTCCCGTCCCGTCCCATCCCATCCCATCCTATCCTATCCTATCCTAATAACTATTAAACTCTTGGGGAAAATCCATATCTTTCAAAAAATACTTGGGTCCAATTCACTAATTCATCCATTCCCAATATAATACAATTTGGTAACTCTTTGTAATGTACTAATAGAAGAGAATATCTATAGCTCAGGTTTGAACTATGGGGTTCTTGGGGCTCTCTGAGCTTAGTTGTTTTCGTGCAGACATTTAATTACCGAAGTAGGTAACATCATCAGTGCTAGAAGGGAGTAGGTTTTGCTCTTTTTGCATACAAGTAGCTTGCCCTGTCAGTGTTGGTGGTAGTGTTCTTGATGATTCCTTGTACTTATAAACAAACAATACCCCAATCAAGAAACTACCAACTCAGACAAGCAATAAGATAGTAAACAACAGCCTAATCAAGGAACCACCAAGAACACTCCTACCAACACTGACAGGGTAAGCCATTGTATATAAACAGAGAGAAAATCCCACTCCCTGTTAACACTGATGATGTTACCTAGTTGGGTAATGAAATGTCTGCAAGGAAACAACCAAGCTCAGAGAGCATCAAGGACCTCCAATGTCTTTAGTATGTTTTCACTTCTGATTGAAGTTATATGATATTCTCTTTATTATTACTAGCAACATCATTCACAGATAAATAGTCCAAATCTCATGTGCTCAATGAATTTATAGAAGCATGCCTTAGTCAATCCACTATCGTCTAATACAGCTGAGCTCTTTAACCATCTAACCCAGGGGCATCAAACTCGATTTCATTGAGGGCCACATCAGGGTTGTGTTTGACCTTGGGGGGCTGGATGAGCATGGCCAGGATGGGTGTGGCCAGCTTGATGTCACTCATGTTGGGGGGGTGCCTGTGGCGGCCCGAGTGCTCTACCAGCAAAAACGGAGCTCCATTTTCCCGAGCTTCATGCGGCCCTGGCAGATGGTTGCAGGAGGCCATCACAATCGAAAACAGAGCTCAGAAGGGCCACACGCAGCCCTCCCGAGCTCTGTTTTTACTGGCAGAGGGTTGCAGGAGGCCATCACAGTAGGGGTGAAATGCTCCCGGTTCGCTTGTGCCTGTCGGTCGTCGGAGAGCCGATCACGAAAGCAGTGCGTGGCTCTGCCTACCCGCCTGGACGCCGCCATTTGGGTTCTTTTACCCTCTGAGCATGCACAGAATGCTTTGCGCATGCACAGAGGGTAAAAGAACCCAAATGGCGGTGTCCAGGTGGGTAGACGGAGCCGCGCACTGCCTTTGCGATCGGCTCTCCAATGACCAACAGTCACGAGCGAGCCGGGAGCATTTCACTCCTGCATCACAGTCAAAAACGGAGGTCAGGAGGGCTGCACGCAGCCCTCTCAAACTCCATTTTCATTGGCAGAGACATCTCAGGCCAGTCCTTCATTTTTTCTAGGGCGGCCCCATGGGCCAGATCTAAGCACCCACGGGCCGGATCTGGCCCTGGGCCTTGCGTTTGACACTCCTGATCTAACCCGTTCTCTAAGAAGTTCAGAGACAGGGGAGAAATTGATTTATTTCACATTGTAATGCCAACCAATTTCATTCACACTTCCTGAGCCAAACAACAACAATGTAATTATTAGACTGAATTATTATTAGTAGTAGTTGTGACAACCCCAATGCACAGATTATACAAAGTGGGAAACGACATGCTTGTAGCAAAACTGCAAAACCGGTGCTCTTCCTGTAAGCATGCAGAGCTGTCCCCTCCCTAAAGATACTTAATCTCATTTTTCTATGTTAATCATTTTTTTTTTTTAAGAAAAAGTAATAAATTGTTTCATTAGTTCAAACTTCTTTTCTGGGGGTTAAGGAACACTCCTCTTTCTTCTATCATCTTTCATCTATTTTATGACCCACATTGCCAGCTTTCCACTTCATTAACTGAGTAAATTTCCGGAGCTTGGAAGCTTGCTAGTTCTCATTAGCAATTCATTTCCAGGGTTTAAAGGGAGAAACTGCTAGGTATTCTGAATGGAGGTGAGGGAGAGAGAGATCAGGTGGATATCTGCAGTCTTAATAGAGTCGCTGGCTTATTCTCCGGTATCTAGACAACCAGGGTTTAGCAAGGGGTTTTCTGCCCAGTTGCTGGGTGGGCGTGGCCATGGTGGGCGTGGCCTAGTCAGCCTCCTGCACCACAGTGGGGGGGGTGTTTGCCCTCCCCGGGCTCCAGAGACTTTCTTCCATTTCTGGCCTTCCCAAACTTCCAGTAGGCCCATTTTTCACCCTCCCCGAGCCTCCACGCGCACCCTGCACTTATCTGCATCTAAAACAGGCTGCGTAGGGACTCCTGGGAGGAGTGGGGCAGGAGGGGTGGGGGCCAACCAGGAGTGGGATTTAGGGGTTCTCCGAGCTGCACAGAATCTTAGGTAGAGGTTCTCCTGAACCCCCTGCGAACCCCCACCACCCACCCCTGTAGACAACCAATGATATTCAGTGTACCCCTGAGGACCTCCTGGCAGTCTGATAGAACACAATTAATATTGCTAGTTTCTGGCCCAGATCTGTTTAATTTGTACACATTTTAATCTTGTAACTTATATTGTAAACATTATGTCACATAGCATGCCTTATTTTAATTGTGATGCTTTTATTTATTTATTTTGTCAAGTACGTATTGGTAATATACATAGATATAACATTGTTTATATACATAAGATGGGTACTGATAAGAGGGAACATTAGGACAGGGACGGTAGGCACGCTGGTGCACTTATGCATGCCCCTTACTGACCTCTTAGGAATCGGGTGAGGTCAACAGTGGACAGTCTAAGGGTAAAGTTTTGGGGGTTTGGTGACAAAACCACAGAATCAAGTAGTGAGTTCCAGGCCTTAACCACTCTGTTGCTAAAGTTGTATTTTCTACAGTCAAGTTTGGAGTGGTTCACTTTGAGTTTGTATCTGTTGTGTGCTCGTGTATTGTTGTCGTACAATAATGTTGCTTTTGATACAAATAAACAAAACAACAATCTTGGTTAGAGTTTATCCACATCTGTGTTGTTATTTTACCCAGGCCTTTGGTGAGGGAGAATGAGAACCCCTCCCTTCATTCATTCCACCTGATTACTGTGCTTGTCATGTTTATTTTTTATTGGTTTTGTTGTTGTGGGAAGAAATAATCCATCTGGTTCAGTTACAATCTGGGAGAAAGACACTGGAAACATGGAGACTGATTGGAAAGATGGTTTAATGATGAAGCAGAACCACCAAGCACATGTGGCTCTGGGCAGCTGACCACATGGAGGTGAGAATGAGGGGGTTTTTATACCTTCTTTGGGCTTTGCACTTGAGCTTCCTGTTCCTGTGCAAGAACATGTATTCTATTGGCTGTTGTCAGACTCCCAGGGGGCCATGTAGGGGTTATGTAGGGGTCATAGCTGGCTCTGTAGGTTGTCGGAGCTCCCAGGTTTGGTTGAAGTTTGGATTCACTGAGGTGATGCAATGAAGAGGCTTGTGTTCTGAAAGGGTGTTGGGCAATTCCTATTATGGCTTAATGGCTTTGTCCTGGTTTGGATCTTGAGTGAGAGCTAATCCTATCACTCTGCCTTTATTCAGACTTTGCTGCAGGGGATTTCAAAATATCCTGTCTTTAATGGATTTCTGCCTGCAGTATTTGTTTATGAATAGAGCTACCTATCTCTTTATCTCTTAAGCGCTGACATCGGCTGAGGGTTATAAGGAAAGGTGGGGGCTGCTTTCTCCCTCTAAAAAACATGTTTCTCCATTTCTCATCCAGGGAAATATAATATTCTGCCTCTTTAATATTTCTCAAAATATTTCATTCTTCTAGGAGGGGGCTATGTGCTAACTTTCTACATTGCAATTCTCTGTTTGATTGTTGTGAGTTACCCAGAGTTGTTGAGAGTTTGGAGGCATTCAAGTTTAAATAATAACAATAATAAGATCATTGGGAAGGGCTTGATTGGTGAATAAAAATGCCAAATCTGCTCTAAACATCTGGCTGACCATGTGCTGGACCATAATTAATTGAAGACTGGTTAACATCTGGTAAAATGTACCTGATAATGAAAGATCCATCAAAAGGGGGAACACCGGGCAACTACAGCACCAGTTTACCAGCAACTTTCAAATCGCTAACCAATGTAGTAGTTATGCAGTCCAACAGCACCTAGTTGAAAGCAAGCTCTTTCCATCTGAGCAGAAAAGCAGCAGCAAAGGAACAAAAGATCAACTCCTACTGGACAAGATAAGAAAGTAAGGTTCTACATTTAGGCAAGAAAAACAAAATACACAGGTAAAGGATATGTGGTACCTTGCTCAATAGTAGTAACTGTGAGATGGATCTTGGAGTCCTAGTGAACAACCATTTAAACATGAGCAGCTGCCAAAAAAGCCAACACAGTTCTAGGCTGCATAAACAGAGGGATAGAATCAAGATCACGTGAAGTGTTAATACCACTTTATAATGCCTTGGTAAGGCCACACTTGGAATACTGCATCCAGTTTTGGTCGCCACGATGCAAAAAAGATGTTGAGACTCTAGAAAGAGTGCAGAGAAGAGCAACAAAGATGATTAGGGGACTGGAGGCTAAAACATATGAAGAACGGTTGCAGGAACTGGGTATGTCATGAAAAGAAGGACTAGGGGAGACATGATAGCAGTGTTCCAATATCTCAGGGGCTGCCACAAACAAGAGGGAGTGAAGCTATTCTCCAAAGCACCTGAGGGCAGGACAAGAAGCAATGGGTGGAAACTAATCAAGGAGAGAAGCAACTTAGAACTAAGGAGAAATTTCCTGACAATTAAAACACCTCGCCTCCAGAAGTTGTGAATGCTCCAACCCTGGAAGTTTTTAAGAAGATGTTGAATAACCATTTGTCTGAAGTGGTGTAGGGTTTCCTGCCTAAGAAGGGGGTTGGACTAGTAGACCTCCAAGGTCCCTTCCAACTCTGTTATTATATTATACTGTATATTATATAAAATGGTTTTGGAAAACTGCAAGATTAGGAAGACCAACCCTAATGTACCTTGGATTGGTTACTTGTCTGCTACATGATTGGCTAGTCAAGTGTCTCAAAATCTCAGGAGTCAGTAGAAAAAAATCACACATGCTGATCAGTGGTGATAGACTGGGAGAGATTAATATCAAGAGAGGAATCTTTCAAGGAAACTCACTAGCACAACTACTGTTTGTCATTGCACTGATTTCTCTGTCAACAGTATTGAACAAGTCAGGCGTGGCTCTCAAGCTTCAATAATGTCTACCAGGCTATTTTATGACCTTTATATGGACAACCTGAAAGCTGTATGGAGAACCACTAAGCTTTAGTTGGAACAGCATACATCCTGCAACAATAACACCACCACCACCAACAACAACAACAACAAAAACCATCTGCCTCTTCCAGGTCCATGGGAAGGACTTGATAGGTGGACAAAAATGCCAGATCTAGTGTAAACATCTGGCTGACTGTGCAACAAACCATAACATCATCAACAACAAAGATAGTATCCTTTGCCTTCAGAAGTTGTGGGAGCTTCATCACTGGAAGCTTTCAAGAGGAGATTGGACTGCCATCTGTCAGAAATAATAGAGTAACAGAGTTGGAAGGGACCTTGGAGGTCCTCTAGTCTAACCCAGAGGTGGGTTCCTGCCTGTTTTTGCCGGTGCGGTTAATAGCTGTTGTTCGGCGCAGAGCCGAAGATGCTGCTGCTGTTCGCGGTGCGGGAGCTTTCCCCGGGCGCTTTCCCCGCCTGCATGGATGCCGCCAATTGTGTTCTTTTGCCCTCTGCGCATGCAGAACACTTTGCGCATGCGCAGAGGGCAAAAGAACGCAATTGGCGGTGTCCATGCAGGCGGGGAAAGCACCCGGGGAAAGCTCCCGCGCCGCGAACGGCAGCAGCGTCTTCGGCTCTGCGCCGAACAACAGCTATTAACCGCACCGGCAGGAACCCACCTCTGGTCCAACCCCCTGCTTAGGCAGGAAACCCTACACCACTTCAGACAAATGGTTATCTAATCTCTGCTTTAAAACTTCCAGTGTTGGAGCATTCACAACTTCTGGAGGCAAGCTGTTCCACTGATTAATTGTTCTAACTGTCAGGAAATTTCTTCTTAGTTCTAAGTTGCTTCTCTCCTTGATTAGTTTCCACCCATTGCTTCCTGTTCTACCCTCAGGTGCTTTGGAGAGTAGTTTGACTCCTCCTTCTTTGTGGCAACTTCTTAGACAGTGGAACATTGCTATCATGTCTCCCCTGGTCCTTCTTTTCATTAAACTAGATATACCCAATTCCAGCAGCCTTTCTTCGTATGTTTTAGCCTCCAGTCCCCTAATCATCTTGGTTGCTCTTCTCTGCACTCTTTCTAGAGTCTCAACATCTTTTTTACATCGTGGCGACCAAAATTGGATGCAGTATTCCAAGTGTGGCCTTACCAAGGCATTATAAATGGTGTACGGTCTCCTGCTTGGGCGGCCAGGAGGGTGGTGGTGTTGGACTAGATGGCCTACAAGGTCCCTTCCAACTCTTTTAATCTGTTAAATGCCCCATCCACCTCTGTATTGTCTTTATGAACTTGAAGCTAAAGGCTGAAGCGGAGAGTTTTGGCATGCTAAGCAGGAACTCGGTTGTGCCTCGAGATAAGACAATATCAAGGGGTTTCAATAACTAGACTTTCCCAAGCAGGACTTAGGCTGAAGAATAATTCTTAAACCATTTGATCTTGAAACTGTCAGGAAGAATCCCACTTAGAAAAAGAACTGCATTCGAGTTCCATGTGAGAATTGACGCCACTGAATGCAGAATATAATCCATGCTGGGTCAGATCAGAACCCTACATACTACACGTGCAATCTCTACAGGGATAAAACTGAAGCCTAAATAGAGAGATGTTGTTCTCCAGCAAGTGGCATTTAAGAGGCATACACCCTGTGATGTAGAATATAAATATATATCTGCCATGGTGAATCAGCGTTATTATTAGGCTTATTCTACCGAAATCCCTTTAATCCCTTTGATGAAGTGTATCCTTCGACTGCGTGGACAAAGGGATGCGGGATCGCTGTTCAAAGAGTCTGACTCCTGAAATGAAATTTCTTTTTAGAAGTCGTCCATCCCATCTGATGACATAGTAACTTTCTTCAAAAAGGGAAGGAAGAAGTGTGTTGAACATTGCTTAGATGGCATACCATATATAGATATTCCCCGACTTACAACCACAGGTGAGCTCAAACTTTCCATTGCTAAGCAAGAGAGTTGTTGAGTGAGTTGCGCCCCATTTGACGACCTTTTTGCCACAGCTATTAAGCAAATCACTGCAGTTGTTAAGTGAATCATGCGGCTGTAAAGCGAATCTGGCTTCCTCTATTGACTGGCACTGAGGATGTTAGCTAGTTTGGGTAATTAGATGTCTGTAAGAAAACAACCAAGCTCAGAGAGCACCAAGGATGACCCCACAGTCGTCGTCATCGTCCTCCTCCTCCTCCTCCTCCTTCTCCTCCTCCTCCTCCTCCTCCTCCTCCTCCTCCTCCTCCTCCTCCTCCTCCTCCTCCTCCTCCTCCTCCTCCTCCCTGCAAACCTCCCTCCTCTCTAGCACTGACGATGTTACCTAGTTTGGGTAATGAAATGTCTGCAAGAAAACAACCAATCTCAGAGAGCACCAAGGACCCCACAATCCTCCCCTCCTCCCCCTCTTCCTCTTCCTCCTCCTCCTCCTCCCTGCAAACCTCCCTCCTCTCTAGCACTGATGATGTTACCTAGTTTGGGTAATGAAATGTCTGCAAGAAAACAACCAAGCTCAGAGAGCACCAAGGATCATTCTACTGACTGGTTGTGAGAAGATGGCTGGGAAGGTTACAAATGGTTATCGCATGACCCGGGACACTACAACTGTCATAAATACATGTCTGTTGCCAAGCATCAGAACTTTGATCACAAGACCGTGGGAAAGCTGCAACAGCCATAAGTATGACAACTGGTGATAAGTCACTTTTTTTCAGTGCCGTTGTAACTTTGAATGGTCACTAAACAAATGGTTGTAAGTTGGAGACCACCTGTGCATCCATCTCTATCTATCTTGGGAATTGTTGTTACGGTCCCAGCCCTTCCACTCTTGTCATGGTCAGTCTTTTTAGTTAGATGTCATGTCCACTCTATCAGATTTCATCTGTTGCATCAAATATAAAATCCTCTTAAGAGGACCTTGTTCGACAGTAGAAATCCATTGGTAATTCCATAGGCATGTTAAGAAATTGAGGAATAACTCCTTTAAAAAAAATCTTGGCTGAATAAGTGACCTACATTATTTCCCCTCTGGTAGGCAAGTCTTTTTAGAAGAACAAGTGTTCTTGAACGTGTCATTTTGGTTCTCCGAAGGAATGTACAGGATGCAGATAATTCCCAAAGTCAACACATTTGTCCCCCACCTGGCTTAGATCATCAATCCCACTTATTGTCACTGAGTCGCGTTCTTAGTCATGCATTTGTTGGTGCCCACAACTGGTGAGAATCTTTGCAGATGTTGAAGAAATTAGAAGCAAGGCAATTAGGCAGCTATGGCTTCAAGTAATTAAAAAGTGTTTATCCTTGATGCAACAACAGAGCAGAGCATGGAGTCTGATGTATCCATTACTGTACATCTGGACCACAGAATTTCTCTCAACAAGAGCCGAATCTTATTATGAATCAGTTGGCCTTAAGAATGAAGTGAGAGCCCTTGAAATCATTAATTTTAAGCTGCAGTGAGAGACAGGCAGACAGAGAAAGACAGAGAGACAGAGAGAGACAGAGAGATAGAGATACACACAGAGAGAGTGTCAAGATTGAACGGCTTTGCTTCTTTCAAATCTAATGCTTTTCAACTTGCCAATGAACTGGGGAGCAGGGAAATGGAATGTGGAGAATGTATGCAGAGTTCATGAGATCTTGGAGCCAGCAAGGTCACCGCTGCAGGTGCTTGAGAAAAAGATGGACCTTTCCCATAACAAAAGACCGTCTCATAATTGGACAATGTGATCAATCAGGGGTGGGGAGAAGGAGAAAGTATTGTTTAGCAGGGCAAGCATTTGTGTGGGAAACCAGAGCTGGTTTTGTTTCTTCAGTACCAACATGGTGTATCCAGGGGCGGGTTGCTCACTTACCTTGTTGCCGGAGCCATGCACGTGCATCTCCACACTTTGGGGGCACACACACTCACTACACACACGTGCCCTCTTGCGCGATTTTGCTTCTGCGCATGCGCGGAAGCAAAATCGCACCGAAATCTTGCGAGGGGAAGCAGACACAAGATTTCAGCGCAATTTTGCTTCCGCGCATGTGCAGAAGCAAAATCGCCCCAAAATCAGCGAAAATCACCGGAAAAAATGGTGACGCGCCGGGTGGACAGGCAGAGAGGGCTCTGGAGCAGTTGCGCAATCCACCATTCCCTATCGGAGCTGCACACCGGGCAGCTCCAGCAGGAACCCACCTCTGGGTGTATCCAATAAAGTATTACTTTTGGGAATTCAATTCTCCCAAGAGTGTTTCCTTGTGTTGGGTTTCCTAATTGGGAGAGAGAGAGAGAGAGAGAGAGAGAGGGAGAGAGGGAGAGAGGGAGAGAGAGAATGAGAGAGAGAGAGAGAGAGAGAGAGAGAGAGAGAGAGAGAGAGAGAGAGAGAGAGAGAGAGAGAGAGAGAGAGAGAGAGAGAATGGTAATTGTAATTGCAAAGGTTTCTGAAAATCCCGTGCAACCCTATCAATAAAGATGATCATCAATAAAGATGATCAAACCTCTGCTTATAACAGTGGATAATATCTGCTGGCTTTCCGAAAGGCCGTTAAGACATGGCTCTTCCTGCAGGTGGGGGGGACAGCTTAACCCATTCGAGCTTACCCCCCAAGTATGTATGTTGCTGAATGGATGTTGTTGCTTTTATATTGCTTTTTAAATTTTGTACTGTTTTTAAATTTTATGAAATTTTGATTATTCTTGTATTTCTCTTTGTTGTACGCCGCCCTGAGTCCTTCGGGAGTTGGGAGGCATATAAGAATAACAAAATAAATAAATAAATAAATAAATAAATAAATATCATTAATGCTTTGTAAACTTACGGGTCTGTGAAAGAAATATTTACCTGCTTTGAATTTTTTGAATGCCTGTGTATCTTTCCCATTGAAACAGCTGTATCCCAGTCCCAATGGAGTCTGAATGAACAAATAATGCCAGATTTTGGTACACATTTAATTTACTTCATTAACAAGGTAATTCAACAAGCAATTATTTATGTAATTAGCCCCTTAGATTCAGTAACCGATTGCATCACATCTAGCTACAGTATTTGCAAATCAAACACTTCCTGTAATTGATGATCACCGTCTTATCATACCGCTTATGATTAGGGAGAAATTTTGACCAGTCCTCTATGATTAACGGCTTTGCCCTCCATAACATTTGAGGATTTTCTTGAATGAATTGTTAGAAAGACAATTTTTAATGGTTTACAGTAGACCTGGCTATTCTAAAAGATTTAATTTGTTCCTCTTCATTCATGGAATTATTAATTTATTTGTATGTTTGGAATCCTCATCGTCTTCTTGCTTGACATGTTTGTTTGTTTGTTTAGTTATTTGTTTGTTCGTTTCTTTGTTTGTATCACACCTTTATTATTTTTACAAATAACTCAAGGTACTAAACATGCCCAGCACACTTTCTTCTTCCTATTTTCCCCACAACAACAACAACCCTGTGAGGTAGATTGGGTTGAGAGAGTGGGACTGGCTCAGAGTCACCCAGCCGGCTTTCATACCTAATGTGGGACTAGAAGTCACAGTCTCCTGGTGACTGGCCCAAAGTCACCCAGTCAGCTTTCGTACGTAAGGTAGAAGTTGAACTCACAATCTCCTGCTTTCTAGCCTGGTGCCTTACGAAAGAAATGGCTTGCTGTTCTCCATAAAAATTTTCTGATACTGGAGACAAAAGGAGAAGGGATGCTGTTTTGGGATGTTGTTCTAGGAACTTTGTGACCTTCTAGGCCAGGGGTGTCAAACTCAAAGCCCGTGGGCCGGATCCGGCCTGTGGAATGCTTAGATCTGGCCTGTGGGGCCACCCTAGAAACCAGTGGTGGGTTGCTGCCACTTCTTTAGAACTGGTAGCACAGACTCCAAGCCGAGAGAGAACCGGTTCTCTGTATCAGTGAAAGTGGGCCTGTCCACCCGCCACTGGGTTATACTGGCCTTTATCTCTGTGTTCTGTCCCCACGGGTATGCCCCCAAAATAAGATGCACAAGAAGGAATTGGAAATAACATTGTTTTACTGCCAATAAATTCTTAGCCAGAGTTGAGTTTTTTGAAAAGACTATCATTCATTCACAAAGTCTTTCCAGTATCTGGCTAGAGCCTGAAAGAGCAATTAAGGAGTCTTATCTCACCTCGTGGAGGTTTTGGCGGAAATCCAAGCTCTCATTAATCACAGGAAAAATGTTAACTGTTAATAATCCGAGATGCAGATACAAGAACAGAATGCTGAAACCACAGAACGGGGCTGTTCTCTGCAACGAAGCCGCTCGTGACAGACCCTTAAATACTCTCAGGGTGTGGTCAAGCCCTGCATTACTACTCATGAGGAAGCCTCCTTCTGATTAGCCACTCATGTCTCTTTGAGAACTTGCGTGCTCTGGCATCTAGAAGAGCCTCCTCCTCTTCTCCTGAGTCACTAATCTCAGGAGATGCATCAGGTTCTAATTGTTCGCCAGCCTCTGACCCCACGTCCTCTTCACTCTCTGTCTCTGGTGCCAGGAACATCGGTCTTCTGTACTGCACCCTCACTACCTCCGAATCCTCGGGATCGGCTGCTAATTGCCCTGGACTCGACCTGGCCACAACACTCTGCTTCTGAAGCCCAGTTTATCAGGGGCTGCAGATTGAATTGCTGCTCTGCAGCTGTTTTCTGTGCTTCTCGCCTAGTTTGCAACGTGGAAGTTCTATACCCTCTGAACTGCGCACGCAGCAAAACGTGCACTCAGCGAATTGGCAGCAATGAAAAGCGGAACCCACCCCTGCTGGAAACAATGAAGGACAGGCCCGTGGTGCCTCTGCCAGCAAAAACGGAGCTCGGGAGTGTGCTGTTTTCGCTGGCAGAGGGTTGCAGGAGGCCATCACAGCCGAAAACTGAGCTTGCGAGGGATGTGCGTGGTCCTTCCTGAGCTCCGTTTTCATCGGCAGGGGGGTTGCAGGAGGCCATCTCGGCTGAAAACGGAGCTTGGGAGTGCTCGGGCGCCCCTGACACAAGTGACGTCAAGCTGGCCATGCCCCCTGGCCCCCCTCAACCCTGATGCAGCCCTCAATGAAATCGAGTTTGACACCCCTGTTCTAGGCAATTTTATTCTGTGCTCTTGAAGGGATTTTGATGGGAGATCCTGAATCTTCTCCATTTCAATCTCCATGTCCCCGAATGTGGCCTGATGCAGGAGCTTTATTAATGTTTGATAATCATTTGGGGGCATTAATTCCTTTTTATGGAGGTCTTCAGAAATTAAGCAAGGCATAATACGCCTCTACAATCTGTGAGGTGCAATCTTCATTCTATTGAGAGGAGTCAAGGTTTGTGACATGTATATAGGAAAGAGCTATAATTGGTTGATGATCTATTGTAGGAGAAGAAGTGGCAGAACTTGGGGGTGGAGTTAAAAGAGGGATCAGCCTAGAATCTCTAAGCAGTCACAAGTGGACTAAGTCCAACCCTCCCTTGAATTCCCTTGACCCTTATCTAACTGATTCTTGTGCATAGGCTTTTAGCAATAATAGAATCGATAGAAAAGAATAGAATAGAATTCTTTATTGGCCAAGTGTGATTGGACACACAAGGAATTTGTCTTTGGTGCATATGCTCTCAGTTACATAAAAGAAAAGATACATTTGTCAAGAATGGTTGTCATAGGGTTCAAGTAAGCAATCAGGAAACAATCAATATTAATATAAATCGTAAGGATACAAGCAACAAGTTACAGTCATACAGTCATAAGTGGGAGGAGGTGGGTGATAGGCACGATGAGAAAAACTAATAGTAATAGTAATGCAGCTTAGTGAATAGTTTGACAGCGGTGAGGGAATTATTTGTTTAGCAGAGTGATGGCGTTCGGGAAAAAAACCTGTTCTTGTGTCTAGTTGTCTTGGTGTGCAGTGCTCTATAGCGACGTTTTGAGGGTAGGAGTTGAGTGGATAAGTGGATCTTCAGGTGTGGACCTGGTCTTTCAAGCCTGACACATTTATACAACTGGCCCTGGTTATCTTTAACCAAGTGAAACAAGCAAGATAAGGAATCATTCCTTTTCTATATCATTTGGCAGAGCCATGTGGCCCTTCACTAACATTCAGTGGAAAAACTTTCAGAAAATTCAAATAGGTGTGTTTAGAGGTGAATACATTTTGCAAAAACAACATGGGGCTGCCCTTGAAAAGTACCTGAGCGTTTCAATTGCAGCAGCCCACCTGGCCCTGTGCAAGTCTAGATTTGCACACTTGTCCCCTCTTGCAGGAGTTGCACTGGGTGCCAATTTGCTTCTGGGTGCAATTTACACTGCTGGTCATCACCTTTAAACCATACATGGCCTGAGGGAGGCCATGTTATTTGAAGGACTTTTTCTCAGTTACATCTACCTGACCCACCAAAGCGACCCCATGACCCCATGCCTACCTGCACATGCGCACACAACCTCCCTGTGTGCACCCCAACCCCCGTGCATGTGCGGCAGAGATCCGAAAACCAGAGGCCCACACACATGTGCGGTGAAGCTGAGCTGGGGCGATGGCTCGCGTGCCCACGGAGATGGCTCTGTGTGCCACCTGTGGCACACGTGCCATAGGTTCGCCATCACAGGTGTAGGGTCTGCTGGCCTGGGGGTGGGGTTGGACTAGATGAGCTACAAGGTCCCTTCCAACTCTGTTAATCTGTATCTGCATTAGCTTTCCTCATCACAGGTGTCTCCAGATGTTTCAAAAGACAATGTTGTTTCTTGACTCTAGGCTTCAGCAGCTGTGGCTATTGAGAGTTGTGAGGCAGCCAGTCGACAAAGATTGCTTCTCATTGTACCTTTTATCTCCATGGATTGCAGCCCTGAAGATTTCTATTTTCAGCTTTAGAACAGAGAGTTAAAAATACCAGCCTATGAACAAAACCAAGAAGGGATCCTCAAAGCCAATAGAAGCTGTAAAAGCAAGTTGGCTAACTGACAGGATAGGTTTTAGAGCAATCCTACCCATACTCAAAATGAATATATAGATACTATTCTCAACTGTATCGTTTGCCAAATAATGAAATGACCTCCTCCAAAGATTGAAAATACTAAAGACTAATGAGGTTTGATGGCTAGAATAATCTTGGCTCATTAAGTAAAGAAAATAATATATTTTTCCCCCCTCAACTCTTTTTATCAGTCCTATTATTAGGAGAACAGATGTAAAACGTGGAACATTATCAAACCACAGTGCAGGAGAGGAGTGAAAGTGAGGAAGGCTCATTGGTAAGTTCTCCACTTACAGGAGTCCAGACCAATGGGAAATACTGCCCTTCAAAAACTCTATACTTGTAGATGGAATAATAAAATAACTGATTTGGAAGAGATCTTGGAGGTCTTCTAGACCAACCCCTTGCTCAAGCAGAAAACTGTCGACCCTGAAGATGACATTTGACCCTGAATATGACAATAGCCATATTTTATTGTAGCCTTTGTCTATTCTTTTCTTAGCTTAACACTACCACCAACGCTGACAGGGCAAGCTACTTGTATGTAAAGAGAGCAAAACCTACTCCCTTCTAGCACTGATGATGTTACCTACTTCGGTAATTAAATGTCTGCAGGAAAACAACTAAACTCAGAGAGCACCAAGAACCCCACAGTTCAAACCTGGAATGGAATGGAATGGAATGGAATGGAATAGAATAGAATAGAATAGAATAGAATAGAATAGAATAGAATAGAATAGAATAGAATAGAATAGAATTCTTTATTGGCCAAGTGTGATTGGACACACAAGGAATTTGTCTTTGGTGCATATGCTCTCAGTGTACATAAAAGAAAAGATACATTTGTCAAGAATCATGAGGTAAAAAACACTTAATGATTGTCATAGGGTACAAATAAGCAATCAGGAAGCAATCAATATTAATATAAATCGTAAGGACACAAGCAACAAGTTACAATCATACAGTCATAAGTGGGAGGAGATGGGTGAGAAGACTAATAGTAATAGTAATGCCGCCTTAGTGAATAGTTTGACAGTGGTGAGGGAATTATTTGTTTCGCAGAGTGATGGCTTAATTTACCTACTGGTTCGCCCAGCACAGAAAATGTGAAAGAGAGCATACGCTTGCTCGCTTCACTCGCACGCACCTCTTCCGCGCATGTGCCCAGCCTTGCTCGCACACATGGCTTGCATGCATGCGTATGGCATCAAAAAGTGCCTAAATAGGACGGCATTGAGCTGCGGCAGGTGGGCGGGTGGGCAGGCCCACCCACAGATCACAGCTACCGGTTTGCCCAAACCGGTCCAAACCGGCTGAATACCTCTGTTTCCACTGATTAATGGTTGCTGTTGTCAGGACATTTCTCCTTAGGTAGGTCCTCTCCTTGATTAGTTTCCATCCATTGCTTCTTCTTCTGCCTTACAATTGCTTTAATAGAAGGGAGGGCGGGAATCTGGTTTTCAATCTGGTTGATGAAGAACGTTTTTTCTGTGTCCTTTCAAAGGAGAAGAGAAGTTCAGGGACATTCTCATGGGTGGAATTTGAGTAGCCTTGCACTTTCATCTTACATGGTTATAGATGGTGCTCTCTGAGGTTGCTTATTTTCTTGGAGATGTTTCATTACCAAACTAGGTAACACAGGGGAGGGTTGCTCTCGAAGTTGCTACCGGTGCACTGCGCGCGCATCTCCATGTTTCGTGCATGTGTGCACACGCTATGCGTGCGTGCCCCTCACGTGATTTTGCTTCTGCACATGCGCAGTAAGCAAAAAAAGCCCAAAAATTCTGAAAAAAAAGATAGCGACGCACGATGGACTGGTGAAGATGACGGACCGGTGTCGCGCACAAATTATGTCATTGGCCGGCCACTACCGGTGCGGTAGAATGGACCGCACTGGTAGGAACCCACCACTGAGATAACATCATCGATGTTAGAAGGAAGTGGGGAAAATCCCACTCCCTTCTAGGACAGATAATGTTACCTATTCAGATAATGAAACATCTGCAAGAAAACAGCCAAGCTCAGAGAACACCAAGGACCTCACAGTTCAACTCTGAGCTACAAATATTCTCTTCTATAGTTGTAGGTTGGTCCAGATATGACATGAAGGCCATGCATTTTCTTTGTCCAGTCTCTCCAGCTATCTGCTGCCTTCTTGGCTTCTCTCACATCCATGCAACCCCAGGAGAAGACATCGAAAGGGAATGCTGTTTTTCCCCCCCCCTACACTGGAAAAAAGTGGAAATGGGTAGCATATTTTATTCCATTTGGGTTTCTTTAACTAGTTTTAATTAATTGTCCTTTAATTGATGGCTGTCATGCTTCATTTTAAGTCATTCTGAAAGAGCCATGGTGGCGCAGTGGCAGGGGTGGGTTCTAACTTACCTCGCCACCGGTTTGCTTCCTCCTGTGTCATGTGGGTGTGCACGCATTGCGTGCCACGCAGCCACTTTGCATGAGTGTGCGCACATGCGCAGTGCCAAAAACCAAGCTTCTGCACATACGCAGAAGCCAAAAACAAGATGGTGGCGCTTACAGCGCCGCCATTAGAGCCGGTTCAGAAGCATGGCCAACCAGCAATCACTTCCAGTTCGGCCAGCAGGGATAAATTCCTGATACCGGTTTTATAGAACTGGTCTGAACTGGGAGCAACCCACCTCTGCGCAGTGATTAGAATGCAGTATGGCAGGCTAATTCTGCCGACTGCCAGGAGTTTGATCCTGACTGGCTCAAGGTTGACTCAGCCTTCCATCCTTCTGAGGTCGGTAAAATGAGGACCCAGATTGTTGGGGGCCATATGCTGTCTCTATAAACTGTTTAGAGAGGGCTGTAAAGCACTACAAAGCAGAATCTAAGTCTAAGTGCTTTTGCTATGATAGACGTTTGAAAACAGAACCAAGACTAATAGAAAAGTGTATTTATTTCTCAGGGTTGAACTGTGGGATCCTTGATGTTCTCTGATCTTGGTTGTTTACTTGCAGACCTTACATTACTGAATGAGGTAACATCATCAATGCTAACTGCTAGAAGTAGCTAGCTGCGCTGATGATGTTGCCTAGTTGGGTAATGAAAGCAAGAAAACAACCAAGCTCCTCCAGTGGTGGGTTCCTACAGGTGTGGTCCACTCTATAGCACCGGTAGCGGTCCACTGATGACGTCACAGTACCGGTGCGGTCGGTTGCCGGTGCCTGGGTGCCACCATTTTTTTAAAAAATTAAAAAATAATTTTTTAAAAAAATTCTTCTGCACATGCCCAGAAGCCAAGCTTCTGGCACTGCGCATGCACTGCCTTCCTACCCCACAGTGAGTCCAAGCAGGGGAGGATGGCTGAGGGAGCGTGTGAGATGTTGAAAGAACGGGCGGCAGGATCTGTTTCCATTCCCTTCCCTTCAGCAGTCTGAGAAGCCACGAACGCGCGGTGATGATCCTAGGCATTTTTGTACGTTCAAGGCTTCTCGAGCTGCTGAGGGGAGGGGGAATGGGCGGCAGGACCTATCTCAGTTCCCCTCCCTTCAGCAGACCGAGAAGCCACGCCCACCCAGTCACATGGCTGGCAAGCCACACCCACAAAATAAGCCACGCCCACAGAGTGGTAGTAAAAAATTAGGAACCTGCCCCTGTCATAGACCACCAAGGACCCCACAGAACGTAGACTTGCAAGTCAACTCAATGAACAAAGACACAATTGTGAATCTTTCTTCTAAAAGTTTCAGGGAATTTGCTGCCCTTTTCCAGGTGAATCCTACACTCCAAAACTCAATGAAGGTCTTGTTCCAAGTTGGGCAAATCTGCTTTGTTTAACTCAGAAAGGCTGCCAGAATTTCTTTCTCCATTCAGTACCCACTCTTTTGATGACAATAATGGTTTTAATAAGATAAGAACCACTTTCCAGCATATGTTTTATTCCATTGGGTTTCTTTAACCAGTTTTAATTCATTGCCCTTGAATTGATGGCTGTTATGGTTCATTTTAAAATATTTAAAATCAGTTTGAAAGAGCCAGTTTGGTCTAGTGGTTAAGATACCAGGCTGGAGGCCAGGTGACTGTGAGTTCAAGTCCCACTTTAGGCATTAAAAACAGGCTAGATGATTTCAGATAATCACCAGGAGACTGTGAGTTTTAGTTCTGCCTGAGGCACGAAAGCCAACTGGTGATTTGGGGCCAATCACTAGGAAACTGTGAGTTCTAATCCCACTTTAGGCATGAAAACCGATGGACCGGTCACTCTCTCAGCCCAATACACCTCACAGGGCTGTTGTTATGGGGGAAATAGGAGGAAGAAGGAGTATTATGTATGTTTGCCTCCTTGAGTTACTCATAAAGTAATAAAGGCAGGCTCAAAATCTAATCTAATAAAAAAAGGGTAAAAGAACATGCCCTATAAATGTTTTCAACTCCAATTTATCAATCAATCAATCAATTGCTAGCTTGGAGCTGGGTTTTCACCTTCAGTTCAGCTTGCTTGAAAATCCCAGCATTCCAATTCAGCTCCTATGCAAAATCCTTCTCCTTGGTGGCTCTACATTAAGATTTTATACAAGATCTCTTGGGCCAGCCATGTCACAAATCCACTGAAATGAAACAAGGTGTATCTCATTAAAATGTCTCTATCTGGGGTGCGACAGATAAGGCATCACCATAAAACAGCAGAACCTTCAACATTCTTTCATGAAAGCGGTGCAAGAACAAATTTTACATCAAAGATTTTTTTTTTCCAGGAGTGGGGAAGAAGGGAAGTGAAAGCATTCCTCCTCTACCCAATTAAGATATGGAAAATAGTGTGATAATCATATTTAACAAGTTTAAAATAGAAACTTTTCTCTGTCTTGTGGCGAGGCCGCAGCGCACTGCATATTTCAGGCACCCGAGCGTCTGCAAACTTCAAAATAGTACAATATTGTGCACCACCTCCCACAATATATATTTTATTTATTCATTGGATTTTTGAATGGCATTCTTTGATTAGAACAGCCATAATTTGGAGGGGCGGAGGTGTCAATAACATTTGTCATCCTGCCTTTCTCCAGTGTTTGGGAGGTAAATACTAACACTGGAATGGCGAACGATGGTATTTTCTTTTTACAAAATTTTATTAAAGACTACGTAACACCTATCCTCCGCCAGCTGCATTGGCTGCCCATTAGTCTCCGGATCCAATTTAAGGTGTTGGTTTTGACCTTTAAAGTCCTACATGGCTCAGGGCCAGGTTACTTTTGGGACCGCATCCTGCCGCATACCTCCCTACGACTGGTTAGGGCCCACAGAGTTGGTCTCCTCCAGGTCCCATCGACCAAGCAATGCCGGTTGGCGGAGCCGAGGGGGAGAGCCTTCTCTGTGGGAGCTCCCTCCTTGTGGAACCAACTCCCTCCAGAGATCAGGACTATCCCCACCCTGCTGGCCTTCCGCAAAGCAATAAAAACTTGGCTCTTCCGGCAGGCGGGGTGAAAGTGAGACCAATCAGAATATATATGGGTCTCCCCCCTGGTTATGAATGCTAGATGTTTTTTAACTTTGTAGTTTTTAACTGTTATGTTTTATCTTTTTTATATTGATAAATGGATTTGACATGGTGTGAGCCGCCCAGAGTCCCCTGGGAGTTGGGCGACATACAAATCTATTTAAATAGATAGATAGATAGATAGATAGATAGATAGATAGATAGATAGATAGATAGATAGATAGATAGATAGATAGATAGATAGATAGAT
This sequence comes from Diadophis punctatus similis, assembly GCA_023053685.1. Lineage (NCBI taxonomy): Eukaryota > Metazoa > Chordata > Lepidosauria > Squamata > Dipsadidae > Diadophis > Diadophis punctatus. The sequence continues at coordinate 196,826,001 of JALIGW010000003.1, read as the reverse complement.
AGATAGATACTAGGACACTAGTTACACTAATACCCTGTTTTCCCCAAAATAAGACATCCCCTGATAATAAACCCAATCGGGCTTTTGAGTGCATGGCAATAAGACCAAACACTTATTTCAGGGTTCAATATATATATATAAGACAGAGTCTTATTTCTGGGGAAACATGGTATCGAAGAAATAACGGAATAGAATCATTAGAGAAAGAATGCAAAAGGAGGGGCAGAATGAAATGTGAATGGCAAAAATTAAAATATTTTTTCCTTTATTTTAAATAATGAAATAGAATTGTTACATTGTCCCTCAGCAAGTTGCCCCACGGAAAGACGGTGAGTTGGCCATCGTGAGTTGGCCACGGCGAGGTGGCTGTGGCGAGTTGGCCACAGCAAATTGGCTGTGGGAAGAGCCGAGGTGGCGCAGTGGTTAGAGGCAGTACTGCAGGTCACTTTAGCTGACTGTGATCTGCAGGTCAGCGGTTCAAATCTCACCGGCTCAAGGTTGACTCAGCCTTCCATCCTTCCGAGGTAGGTAAAATGAGGACCCAGATTGTTGGGGGCAATATAAATATACATTGCTTACTGGTGTAAACCGCTTAGAGAGTGCTTGCACTGTGAGGCGGTATATAAATCTCACAAATAAATAAATAAATCCCATTCCAGTTTAAAAGTGTAAAGGGCTTTGATTTATTTATGCCATGGTCACCAGATAGGTAGAACATCTCCTTCTCTTGCCAAAGAAAGAAATGAAAGGGGAGGAGGAGGAGGAGGAGGAGGAGGAGGAGGAGGAGGAGGAGAAGGAGAAGGAGAAGGAGAAGGAGAAGGAGAAGGAGAAGGAGAAGGAGAAGGAGAAGGAAGAGGAGGAAGACAGTGAAGAAAAGGAAAAGGAGAAGGAAGGAGAAGGAGATAGACAATGGAAGGAGAAGGACGAGAAGGAAAGGAGAAAATCCAAGTGTGAACTCCAGATGTTTTCTCCCTCTCTTCCCAACCATCTTTTCTGCAATGAACATGTGTTGAAACCCAAGAGCTTTTTCACAGAGCTAAGAAGTGATGAGTTTAACTAAGCCAGAGGCCTGAATCTCAAATTGGGAACCAGTTCATTAGCCTAAGGGCAAGAGTACTGAACTTCTTATATATTGATAGAAATGTCTCTAGAGAGTCAAAAATGAAGAGAAGGAAGAATATCACATTACGCCATCAAGCATCAGTTTATGACATAAAAGAATTAACCCTCCTCTAAGCCAGCATCACACCTTGAATATGAAATTCAGATCTGAACTCCATCCAACCTGCCTCCCGAATCGTTTAATAACTTCTCAAAATCAGAAAACCTTTGTTTAAATGTGCTAAACATGCACCCTTTCCCAACAAGAATTTTATTAAAATTACCATACTGTAGAATGCAGATGAAAATAGAGATGATAGGAAAAATAAGGAAGGGAAAGAAAGGGGGAAGAAAGGTGTAAGTACAGGAGGAAAAGAAAGCATCAAACTGCCAATGTTTTTTGCCGCAGTAAAGTATAGAATAGAATTACAGCCTCGACCTTTTAGAACCTAGAACATAAAATAATAGGATTGGAGATCTTCTAGTCCAACCCCTGCTCAAACAGGAGGCCCTATACCCATGATGGTGAACCTATGGCATGCGTATCAGAGGTGGCACGCAGAGCCCTCTCTGTGGGCACGCGAGCCATCGCCAGCTGCTCTTCCAGGTTCTGGCGTGCGCATGGTCTTCGTGCGAAGACCAGCTGTCCAGCACGCATGTATGATTCCGCGTAAATGAAGAGGCGAGCCACAGGAACAGTTCAGCACCTTTATTGTCTATTAGCTAGAACTAATACGGACTGCTGGCAGGCTGCAGGGAAGCCGCTTTTAAAGGCTTCCCTGAAGTCCGCTGGCCACTGACAGTAGTTTATTTCTCCTGCTGCTAGGTTAGCCAATCAGCGGTGGCTATGCAAATCCATGCTCCGTATGTCAGTACGTAACACTAGTCATATCTAGTTCCCCCAATCGTATGGTTTAGCCGCTAGACCAGGGGTGTCAAACTCAAGATCCGGCCTGTCGGGTGCTTAGATCTGGCCCAGTGAGGCCACCCTGAAAACAGCAAAGAACCGGGCCACGGGCGGCCATCCCAAGCTCCATCTTTGCTGGCAGAGGGTTGCAGGAGGCCATCGCAACCAAAAATGGAGCTTGCGAGGGTCACAGGTGGCCTTCCCAAGCTCCATTTTCGCTGGCAGAGGGTTGCAGGATGCTGTCGCAGCCAAAAACGGAGCTCGTGAGTCCGTTTTCGCTGGCAGAGTGCTCAGGCCACCACAGGCACCCCCAACGCTAAGGTGACCAATCGTCCTCCTTTAGGGAGGACAGTCCTTCTTTTGTAAGTTCTGTCCTCCCTCGAAAAGTGTCCTCCTACATGTCCTCCTTTTCGATATTTGAAGACTAATCTGTTGCGCGTTATGTGACGTATTTGTATTTGACATGACGATTCGTCAAGGCTCGGTACAGTGTGGTATAAGACACAATTATGAGACGCATGCGCTCCGCATGGCAGACCTTGAGAGAGAGCGCTGCGTGCAAGTGGCTTTTTTTACTTCTTATATTATGTGCTATGTTTACTTCTTATGTTATGTTGATACTCTAGTTGCATCACTTGCCGTAAAATTCAATTTGAAGGATATTTCTTGTTCAGATATTTCCAATATATTGTTAGAAGATGATACATTGACAAAACATATTAATTCAATGGAAAAGTACTCATTTAAATAATAATTAACAGGCATGTAAGCATAATTACAATATAAAATGTTACAAATGTTTTTATTATGCATACAATATATCATATTATAGTGTATTATTGTTGCAATGAATAAAATGTTTCTTTTATTTACGATATTTTTTTCCCAATTTATTTGTCCTCCTTTTCATTGTAAAAAAGTTGGTCACCTTACCAACACGAGTGACACTGAGCTGGCCACGCCCACCCTGGCCCCCTGAGGTCAAACTCAACCCTGATGCGGCCCTCAATGAAATCAAGTGTGACACCCCTGCTCTAGATCCCGATAATCTTCATTGCTCTTCTCTGCTCTTAGCAAGTACTAATCATTCCTATTCCAACAAACTAGATTAATCTGCAAAACTCCAAACACTGCAAACGTTATGACTGACTATATGAGTAAAGATGAGATTAGTCATCTATCTTAAATGCCAATAGCTTAAATATTGGCTGTTCTCCCAGGCTATGGCCTAGGGTGAATAAAGCCCCTTTGCTGTTTGTGTTGTCTGCATTTTTCAAAATTTGGGTGGATTGCCCCTCTTATTATCATGAATTGTGTATTGCATTTTTCATTTCATTTTGTCATATTGAGAGCTGCCCAGAGTTGGTCTGGGGTTGGATGGCACCAAAACCGAAATAAATGAAATTTTACAACAAGTCTGCGATTCATTTTTGAGTTTTCATCAATTTTGCATCACTCTATTTTTCATCATCAGTTTTGAGGACGGTGTTTTTGGGAGAGGCATCTGGATTAACGGGCCTTTTGAATGGACTGGCATTCATAAAAAAATTTTTTTGCCTGTTGTTCCTTTAACAAACAAAACAAAAAAGCCTCCTAGGTAATGGAAAACTAGGAATCTTACGGTAATATTTAGAGAATAGTAGAATTATAACAATGGGAAGCCCTCAACAATAACTCCTTCCTTGACAGTATAACAGAGTCGAAAGGGACCTTGGAGGTCTTCTAGTCCAACCCTCTACTCATGCAGGAGACCTTATGCCATTCCAGACAAATGAGCTGTCCAATTTCTTCTTAAAAGCCTCCAGTGATGGAACAGCCACAACTTCTGAAGGCAAACTGTTCCACTGGCTGATTGTTCTCATCGTCTGAAAATTTCTCCTTAGTTCTAGGTTGCTTCTCTCCTTGATTAGTTTCCATCCATCATTTCTTATTTATTTATTTATTTATTTATAATTAAATTTATATACCGCCCTTCTCCAGGGGACTCAGGGCGGTGAACAGCCAAGTAAAAACATAATATAAACATTAAAATATGTATACATTTAAAAGAAAATATTAGTTGTGGCCCTAATTTAAGACAATACAATTAAAATTTGGTAAAATCTTAAAAACCCCAAAAACTTTTTCACGCCAGCCCGGCTTTATAAAAATAGTACGTCTTGAGGGCACGGCGGAAGGTGGCCAGGTCATGAATAGTTCTTAAATCTAGAGGGAGCTGGTTCCAGAGGGTGGGTGCTCCCACAGAGAAGGCTCTCCCCCTGGGTGTCACCAGCCTACACTGCTTGGCTGATGGCACCCCGGGGAGGCCCTCTCTGTGGGAGCGCACTGGTCGATGGGAGGCAGTTTGTGGCAGCAGGCGGTCTCGGAGATACCTAGGTCCAATGCCATGGAGCGCTTTAAAGGTGGTAACTAGCACCTTGAAGAGCACCCGGTAGACCACCGGAAGCCAGTGCAGCTTGTTCTGCCTTCTTGTAGATCATCTGTTTCTTGCTACAAATGTGGCAAGAAAGGTTGTAAAATGGAGCAAAACTCACTTAACAAATGTCTCACTTAGCAACATATATTTGGGGCTTGTTTCTGGTCATAACTCAAGGACTAGCTGTAGGTGCATTTAGTTTAATATCACTGATGTCACCTATTATGAAATGCACAGAGTGATGGATAAGCTTAGTGATCCATGACAGTAACAAAGTCAATTTCATTTTACTTGACTGTTATATAACACAGCAAAGGGATTTCTGAAGTGATGGCTTGCAGGAAAAATAATCTATTTTTTCCCTACAAGTTCTAATTCATTTTGATAAAACTATTACTTGCTTTTAACATTTATTTGCAAGAAGTTAATTTTGGGAAAAAATATTCCAGGTGTTTGAGAGTTTCCTTCACTGATTTAATCACA
>JALIGW010000003.1:196748594-196816094 GCA_023053685.1 Diadophis punctatus similis | reverse complement strand
GGCATATTTCAATGCATCTTTTATTGGGTCCTTCTGGAAACCTTTTGCCTTGACTGGTTTTATGCGGCTATAAAGAATGGCTAACCGAAGAAATCAATTCCAGTTTTGTTTTGTTTTTTGTTTTACATTTCTAAGCCACTACTAATATCAGGGCAAAATAATTCTTCCTGACATTTATGCTTCTTTATAAGGGATGAATCTGAGACAGTGTTAACCCTTTGTTGTCTTCCTGGAATCAATCCTTTGCCAAAAAAAAGTACACGCTATAAAGAGCAATTATTAGTTATGATCACCTGTAGAAGCTCACCTGTAGGAGGTGACCAGGCTGAGTCTGAGGGAGGGGGTCAAGTGGATCATAAGTCTAAAGGAGAGGGCCCCAACCCTTGGGCCCTAGTGTCAACATTCTGCGTAATGCATCCGCCAAAAGCAGAACTCCGAGGCAGGTAGATTCCTCAAACAACATGTTTATTGGATACATCATGTCGGCACAGCTAGTGAAAACCAACTCTAAAAGTTCCTGCGGTTTTCCCTCTAATTAAAAGAGCAAATATTTCCCTCCCTAGATGTCCCCAGTAGCTGGCAGGCTGCTTGGTCACTTCTCTCCTCCTTCAACTGTCATCTGTTGGGATGACCTTGGTTCCCACAAGAAAACTTTTTGTTTTGACTGTTAGCTGGTCTATCTACTTACACTAACCCTAACCCTTCCCCTCTCAGAGTTTGTGGCAACTATGAGGCAGCAAAAGATGGCATCAGCCAGGATTGCTTCAGAATTGACACCTGGACCACTATCGGGCCGTGACCTATTCGGAACTGGGCCACACCAGTGGCAGGTGAGCACATGCATGTGCAGCCCCATTCATGTGATGGCTGGGCACCGATGCATGCAGCCACATTTGGGCTGGAAAAGTTGGGGAACACTGGTCTAGAGTCACACAATAGAACTAAGTCCAGCCTTCCTTGAATTCCATTAACTCTTATCAACCGCCAATTTGCTTTGATGTTAGTAGTTCAGATTAATGTCAGGCACAAGAAATCAAGAAGCGAGGCGGTTCAAGTGACTATGGATTTATTGTATGCTAACACTCTCTACAAGACTCTGAACTACTAGCAGCAAATTTATGCTTGGAAGACATGGTACTTCAGTCCCATGGCAAAGTTAACAGAATAACAGAGTTAGAAGAGACCTTGGAGGTCTTCTAGTCTAATCCCTTGTTCAAGCAGGAGACCCTATGCCATTCCAGACAATGGCTGTCCAATCTCTTCTTAAAAACCTCCAGTGTTGGAGCACTCACAACTTCTGAAGGCAAGTTGTTCCACTGGCTAATTGTCCTCACTGTTAGGAAATTTCTCCTTAGTTCTAGGTTGGTTTTCTCCTTGATTAGTTTTCATCTGTTGTTTCTCACCAGCTCAAGGTTGACTCAGCCTTCCATCCTTCCGAGGTCGGTAAAATGAGGACCCAGATTGTTGGGGGCAATATGCTGAACTCTGTAAACTGCTTAGAGAAGGCTGTAAAGCACTATGAAGCGGTATATAAGTCTAAGTGCTATTGCTATTGCTATTCTTGTCTAGCCTTCTGGTGCCTTGGAAAATAGTTAGACCCGCTCGTCTTTATAGGAGCCCCTCAAATATTCGAACACTGCTATCGTGTGTCCCCTAGTCCTTCTTTTCATTAGACCAGACATACCCAGATCCTTTAACTGTTCTTCATATGTTTTAGCCTCCAGCCCCCTTATCATCCTTGTTGCTCTTCTTGTTTGACACCTTAAGATTTTATTTCCAGACTTTTTCAGAGCAATAGGGAACCCCAGAGGATCGAGAAGGGGATGATTGGATATTCAGGATACTGAAGTGCTGGATGGTGGAGGCAGCCAGTGCCCCTTGGACAGTTAATGGGGGGGGACCCCAAACCAGGAGGCATCTCTGTGATTCATCTCAATGTATTTGCTTTCCACAGCAAGGGGGAACAATACTGATAACTTACAACTGTCAAGAGAGGGGCCAAATGTTGGGAGAAGGACGGAAGACAGCTCCAGAGAAAGCAGGAGGAACGTGATGGAAACCAATCAAGAAGGAATGGATGAAAACTTACTATAGAGAGATCCAACCTAGAGTTAAGGAGAAATTTCCTGACAGTTAGAACAGTAAATCCGTGGAATGGCTTGCCTTCAAAAGTAATTGATACTCCAACATTGGAAGTTTTTAAGAAGAGATTGAAATGATATAGGGCAGAGGTCTCCAACTTTGGCAACTTTAAGACCTTTGGACTTCAACTCCCAGAATTCCTCAGCCTGCTTTGCTGCCTGAGGAATTCTGGGAGTTGAAGTCCACAAATCTTAATGTTGCCAAGGTTGGAGACCCCTGATATAGGGTGTCCTGCTTGATCAAGGGGTAGGACCAGAAGACCCTCAAGGTCCCTTCCAACTCTGCTATTCTGATGAGAGCTCTTCTCAACAGGAATAGGAAGGCATCCAACCTTGTAGCTCCAGAAGTGTTGCAAAACTGTCATTGCTGTAATAATCTCTTCTGGAGTTAATTAGCTCAGTTTCCATTCTTTTTTCAAACCCCCCCCCCAAGATGTTCAGTGTCAGCTTCCAACTATCCCTAAAGCCCCAAATGTTTTTTTTTAAATCTCAGGAGTAACATGTAGCTATCATGACAAGTAGTCATTGCTTAGATGGAGCTACTGTGATTTATCTGATCTCCTTTGACAGCTTGTCTAAGTTGCTTGCCCTGACTCCATTCTCAGATGATGTATGCCAAGCACACAATGTGCTTCCTTTTGCCTGCTGTGATTTCCCCACCATTCAACCACCCTTGAGTAATGCCAGATCCTAGGATTATAAAAGAGGAAGAGAAAAAGTTTTCTCTTCCTGATGTCCCTAGTACAAATGGTTTTACCTACATTTTAGTTTCCCCTAGGCTTCCCAAGTCTTGTTTAAGATAGAAGGAAGAAAAATTCTGGCTGTGGAGTTCATGCACGTGTAGGGAGCTGTAGTATACCACATTTCAAATTATCCGGATCAGTGGTGGGATTCAAATTTTTTTACTACCGATTCTGTGGCCGTGGCATGGTGGGCGTGGCAGGGGAAGGATACTGAAAAATCAGACTAATCTTATTGCATTCTTTGACAAAGTGACAAAATTAATGGACCAGAGGAATGCTGTCGATATAATTTATTTGGACTTCAGTAAGGCATTTGATAAAGTAGACCATAACCTACTACTAGATAAAGTAGAAAAATGTGGGTTAGACAGCAACACCACCAGATGGATTCATAACTGGCTGACCAACCGCACTCAATGTGTAGTGCTCAATGGAGGGAAGTATGCAGTGGAGTACCCCAAGGCTCTGTTTTAGGCCCAGTACTCTTGACAGACTTGAACATTGGGCGCTATCTAACAAAATGAAATTCAATGGTGAAAAAAGTAAGGTTCTACATTTAGGCAAGAAAAACAAAATGCACAGGTACAGTATATGTGGTACCTTGCTCAACAGTAGTAACTGTGAGAGGGACCTTGGAGTCCTAGTGGACAACCATTTAAATATGAGCCAGCAGTGTGCAGCAGCTGCCAAAAAAGCCAACACAGTTCTAGGTTGCATAACAAAGAGATAGAATCAAGATCACGTGAAGTGTTAATACCACTTTATAATGTCTTGGTAAGGCCACACTTGGAATACTGCATTCAGTTTTGGTCACCATGATTTAAAAAGGTGTTGAGACTCTAGAAAGAGTGCAGAGAAGAGCAACAAAGATGATTAGGGGACTGGAGGCTAAGGCATATGATGAATGGTTGCAAGAACTGGGTATGTCTAATCTAACAAAGAGAAGGACTAGGCTGACATAGAAGTCTTCCAATATTTGAGAGACTGGAGAGAAGGGGGTTAACAAGAGCCGAGGTGGTGCAGCGGTTAGAGAGCAGTACTGCAGGTCACTTTAGCTGACTGTGATCTGCAGGTCAGCGGTTCAAATCTCACCGGCTCAAGGTTGACTCAGCCTTCCATCCTTCCGAGGTAGGTAAAATGAGGACCCAGATTGTTGGGGACAATGTAAATATATACATTGCTTAATGGTGTAAACCGCTTAGAGAGTGCTTGCACTATGAGGCGGTATATAAATAAATAAATAAATAAATAAATAAATAAATAAATAAATAAATAAATAAATAAATAAACGAACGAACGAACGAACGAACGAACGAACGAACGAACGAACAAACAAACAAACAAACAAACAAACAAACAAACAAACAAACAAACAAACAAACAAACAAACAAACAAACAAACAGCAATGGATGGAAGCTTATCAAAGAGAGATCCAACTTAGAATTAAGGAGAAATTTCCTGACGACAAAGACAATTAATCATTGGAACAGCTTGTCTCTGGAAATTTTCAAGAAGAGTCTGTAGAGATTCTCAGTCATCCAGCTCATGGTTGTCCCAAAGGTGCTTTTTTAGGAGGCAACTGGACTTTCTTGATTTTTCTTTGAAGATGATTCTTCTCATCCAAGAAGCTTCTTCAGCTCTGACAGGATAGTGGGGAATGGAAGGATTTAGAAAGCTGGTCATTTGCATCAGTGGTGGGTTGCTCCCAGTTTGGCCCAGATCTAAGAACTGGTAGTGGTGGAGGTGGGGGGCTCCGCCCACCCACGCCAGATGCTTCTGCGCATGCGCAAAAGCGTTACGCGCGCGCATGAGTGAACCGGTAGCAATGGGATTTACAACCCACTACTGATTTGCATCCTTTTAGAGGGTCCTTGAAGCACTTGGAGGTTTATCTGTGTCCTCAGGGTCACCTGAGTGGTGCAAATGGTTCCTGTAGTCTGCAATTTCCCCACCCCCTCTGGGAATCCACTCCTACTCCCACACCATTCTAAAGGTCTTCATCCCAAATTGTATAGCTAAAAGTCTGTAGAGATTCTCAGTCATCCAGGTCACGGTTGTCCCAAAGGTGCTTTTTCAGGACGCAACTGGCCTTCCTTGTTTTTTTCTTTTGAAGGTTTTCAAGAACAAGTTTTCTTCACTGGAGGTTTTCAAGAAGAGATTGGACAGCCATTTGTCCAGAATGGTACTTCAATCAGGGGGTTGAACTAGAAGACTTTCAAGAGCCCTTCCAACTCTGCTATTTCCTATTGTTGTACAACTGGGAAAGTAGAAAATAAATACTTCCATGTTATCTATTAGTTAGAGAGGATGCAGTGAGCAGGATAATGACTGTCAACATTCCATTACAATGACAAAATGCAGGGCAATTAACCAGATTAGGGAATTGAATGATGTCACTGAGAAGTTGTGAAGCCAACTAATTATAAAAGCAAACTGGTTGTCTATTTCTAAATTAAGACTCACCTTTTAAAAAAGAGAGAGATTTCAATTCTTCTTCAATGTACAGTGTTTCCCAACCTTGGCAACTTGAAGACGTCTGGACTTCAACTCCCAGAATTCCCCAGCCAGCATTCGCTGGCTGGGGAATTCTGGGAGTTGAAGTCCAGACATCTTCATGTTGCCAAGGTTGGGAAACACTGCTGTATAAGGAGAACTGTTTCAGGACTTTGAATGTTTCGGTTAACTTTATCTTATCATTTTAAGATAGGCAATTGGGATTAATTAAAAACACCAGTTTGTCTACCCCAGTAAGATCACTGTGATACTGGGAATGAGCATCTTAAGAGCTGGGAGGATAGATTTAGCCGTTTCTACTGCCTCTGCAAACGGTGCTAACATTTTCACTGAGTTACTCAAAATGGCCTCAGCGTTGTTTTTCTGATTAGGCATTGTCGGTTCAGATCTGCTGGGATTTTTGAAGTTAGCTCAAGCATGCCTGTTTATTTATTTTTTAGCATAAACGGGAATCTTCTCCCTGTGCTCCTATGTGTGCGAGTTTCATGTTTTTGCAATTTCAGATCAAATCAGCTTAACTCTATCAATCGGAATACAATTTCAAATGGACTCAAGTCTTCAAAGCAAATGGCAAATTGAAATAGGAACGAGGCTAATTCAAATGCACTACACATCCAGGCGTCCATAAAATATTTGCCCTTTCTTTTCCTTGTTGTCTCACCTCCTGAGTGACTACTGTGAGTGGGAAGGAAGTGGAAAGGCCTTGCACACGTGTGAACAGATATGCATGTGGGAATATTGTTTGCTGTAAACGACAGCAAGGTTCTTAGCCCGGTGTGCCCTTTGCCAAATCTGACCTAGAAAGATAGTTCAATATCTCTTTATAAGTAAATGAGAGGAGGAGGAGGAGGGGAGGAAGAGGAGGAGGAGGAGGGGAGGAGGAGGGGGAGGAGGAGGAGGAGGAGGAGGAGGAGGAGGAGGAGGAGGAGGAGGAGGAGGAGGAGGAGGAGGAGGAGGAGGAGGAGGAGGAGAAATCTCATGAGGGGACGTGTGTATGTGTGAGATTCCGGCAATTTTTTGCTTCTGCGTGAGCAAAAAATTGCCGAAAACTCGAGCACGTGCGCGCGCATCCCCTCACAAGATTTTGCTTCTGCGCATGTGCAGGAAGCAAAAAAAGCCCCAAAATTCCAGGAAAAAGATAGTGCCACGCGACGGACTGGCGAAGACGGCACCGGAGCCATCACACGCAAATTGTGCAATCGGCGGGCCCCTACCAGAATGGCGCACTGGACCGCACTGATAGGAACCCACCACTGGGGGAGGGGTATTATGTACTGCCGTATGTAGCACAGATTTGCATAGTCACCGCTGATTGGCCAATCTAGCGGCGGGAGAAATAAACCGCTATCAGTGGCCGGTTAGGCTACAGGGATGCCTATAAAGGAGACATCCCTGTAGCCTGCCGGCAGTTCGTATTCCTAACAGCCAGGAGAATAAAAGATGCTGAACTGTTCCCGTGTCTCGTTCCTTCTTTTGCGCCCACATCTAACAGTAGGTGTTCCATCATTGGAGGTTTTTAAAAAGAGATTGGGCAACCATTTGCCTGGAATGGTATAGAATCACCTGCTTGAGCAGGGGGTTGGACTAGAAGACCTCCAAGGTCCCTTCCAACTCAGTCTGCTATTCTGAATCTAGAACTAGCCGCATAAATGAAGAAGGTTCATTTCGCTCATGGATCTCGTGAGCTTTGGCTTTATTTTTTTGGAAATAGTGAGTCTCCAAACACCTACATGGCCGGCTTAGAAAGGCTGCTTAGCTAAAAATCTGAATCTTAAAAGCTGCTTCCCTACATTGTCTTTGTTGGTTACCCACATTTTAATTTTAATAAAATTAACTCTTGGCTCAAGAACAGTGGACAGTTTCAGGTGAATCAATACCTCCCCTGATTTCCTGCTCAAAACCCATCACTTTCCCCAAACAGAGTTTGTTTTGCTTCCTGGGAACATAGTAAAGAAAAAAAAGATTTAAGATGCCCAAATCTCTCTTTAAATCTTTTACTGTTCTTATTTGTTTTATTTTTCTTCTCAGAGCAAGACCTTTTGCCCCAAATACTGAAAATTACAGTTGAGCTTGTCAAGGCTGACTGTTTTTTCAGGCATCAGAAAAAGCCTCCCCATGCTTCTACAACCAAGGAAATAAAGATTATCGAGTCCCTTGCCCAAAAGGAAAGCATTATTGCTCTTTCAAAAGCAGACTGTGGAGGAAGAATTGCAGAAACGGTTGGCAGAAAGGAAGGCAGAGAAATAGCAGGAGGGACGATACGTCTTCCACAAGCTCTCCGCAAATGTTTTTTGCCCAATGGATGTCTCAAAGGCAACTGGACTTTAGTTTTGTTTTCCCTTGAAGACGTTTCACTTCTAGGAGCCGAGGTGGCGCAGTGGTTAAAAGCAGCACTGCAACCTTCAGCTGATTGCTCGTTCAGCAGTTCAGCTGTTCAAATCTCACCAGGCTCAAGGTTGACTCAGCCTTCCATCCTTCCGAGGTGGGTAAAATGAGGACCCAGATTGTTGGGGGCAATATGCTGAACTCTGTAAACCGCTTAGAGAGGGCTGTAAAGCACTAGGAAGCGGTATATAAGTCTAAGTGCTATTGCTATTCTCATCCAAGAAGCTTTATCAGTTCTGACAGGATCAGGGGATGGAAGGGTCATATTTCCGTGCATCATCTGGTCATTAGCATTCTCTCGGAGAACCATTGAGGCCCACCTGGGCGTTTATCTCTGCTCTCAGAATCACCTTGTAGAAAGTCAGCACCTACCCCTCCTAGAAGAATGAAATATTTTGAGGGATTATATTTCCCTAAATGAAAAATGGAGAAACATGGGTTTTTTTTAGAGGAAACTCAGTCTTTCTTAGTAGCCCCCAGCAGATACTGAGGAAGCAGCTTTTAGAGATGCAGATTTAATAAGGATATGTGAAGAATATGCTGAATAGATTTTGAGAATAATAGTGATAGTTATTGTATGTATAAGAGTTATTGTTTGTATTTTAAAAAGATCCAACACAGGGTGAAGCCATTAAGCCACAATAGGAATTGCCCAACACCTTTTCAGAGCAGTCCAAACTTCAACCAAACTTAGCTCAGACAAACAACTAGAGTTTGCATTTCCTCTTTTGCCTATAGAGCCTGCTATGACCCCTACATAACCTCTACATGATTCCATAGGAATCTGACAACAGCCAATAGAATACATGTTCTTGCACAGGAATAGGAAGCTCAAGTGCAAAGCCCAAAGAAGGTATAACCCCCCCTCACTCTCAACTCCATTTTGTCAGCTGCCCAGAACCACAAACCCATGTGGTTCCGCTTCATCAATAAACCATCTTTCCAATCAGCCTCCATGTTTCCAGTGTCTTTCTCCCAGCTGGGAACTGAACCAGATGGATATTTCTTCCCACAACCTGAATTAGAGTGCAAATGGGTGTGGAATCTCCTTAGAACTGCTGGAAAGGCTGTGTTGAAGACAGGAGATAGGTGGTGTCTTATCTTTCCTCCTCTGTTGAGAGAGGGCTGCTCAATGTTAACATAAATGGCGCCTATCCCAGAACGTGGACTTCGCTGTCTTCAAAAGAGAGACCTTGGTCTTTGTTAAGGAGAATAAATCTCCATACAGGCGATGTTGATCTTTCTCTCGGAACTCAGACATTTAGAAATAAAGCCGAAGTTAAAAGTCTAATAGAAAATATTTATTTCGGTACAAAAACAATAAATCCTGATTAATTACATCTTTGCTAATAAATGCGACCGTCTGGGTCAAGAGCTAAAGGCAGAAGAGAATTAATGGTGGTTTAGGAATGCACACATGCGTACAACTCATATCACGTGTTCTGCCTGTATTGGAATGTACCATAATATTAGGATAGGGATGCATCACTCTGCATATACATACAACTGACAATATTCACCATGTGACAGTCTTTCAAATGCAGATGGATCGCTGAATCTTCTCCTGCTGTCCCCTGCCATCCTGCCAAAACTGCGGAAGCTTTTTGAATAAGAAGCAAACCGTCTTCAAGAAAAAAAAACCCAAAATAATAAAGAAAGCCCAGTTGCCTTTTGAAAAAGCAGCTTTGAGACAATCATGACTCAGAATCCCCATAGACATTTTGCCCGATGGATGGCTTTGCCTAGTGTACTGGGTACTGGGTACTAGTGTACTGGGAATAATTAGCAGGTCCATTCCTAATTCTGTTGCATTTATTTTAGCTGCAGTCCTTTTTGAAGCATTGCTCTTGCTTTCTCACATGCATGCATGCATTCGCAGACACAAACACAAACACACACTGCCAGATGTGGACAGGCAGGAAAAGGTTCATTTTCTATTCAGACTCAATTATGGTCGTAAGTTGGGGACTACCTGTACAAATAAGGGCTGGGGCTTTGATCACAGAGTTGTGGCTACCATCAGGGGTGAAATCCTCCCGGTTCGCTCTTACCTGTCGGTCGTCGCAGAGCCGATGGAGCTGGTGGTGGTCGCTGCCTGTTTCCCCCGCCCGCCTGGACGCTGCCATTTGAGTTCTTTTGCCCTCTGCGCATGTGCAAAGCATTCTGCATGCGCAGAGGGCAAAAGAACTCAAATGGCAGCGTCCAGGCGGGCGGGGGAAGCGGGCGGAGGCAGCCCCGCACTGCGACAGCCACCGGCTCCATCGGCTCTGCGACGACCGACAGGTAAGAGCGAACCAGGAGGATTTCACCCCTGGCTACCATCCTGATTTTTTTCTCCAACTCGCTTCCTATATGGACACTTTTAGGAGTATCTCACCTTCAGCTGACATTATCTGGTCATAGGTCAAAGAGCCAGCGATGTCCATGGACCTACACTCCCAAGAAGGCCAATGTGAGTATCGAATTAATTCAAGTATTGCGCCGTGGTGGCGCAGTGGTTAGAATGCAGTATTGCAGGCTAATTATGCAGACTGCCGACTGCCAGCAGTTTGGCAGTTCGATCCCGACCGGCTCAGGGTTGACTCAGCCTTCCATCCTTCCGAGGTGGGTAAAATGAGGACCCAGATTGTTGAGGTCAATAGGCTGAATCTGTAAACTGTTTAGAGAGGGCAGTAAAGCACTGTGAAGTGGTATATAAGTCTAAGTGCTATTGCTATTTGTACATTCTGTCATATTTCTGATGAATCATTATGTATACACACACACACACACACACACACACACACACACACACACACACACACACACACACACACACACACACACACACACACGTCAGCTTTTGCACCGGTCCAATCTGCTCTGCTGGCTGGGAAATTATGAGAATTGAAAACTCACACAGCAGAAAACCATCTGCTCAAAGACAGCTGCTCTCCAAAATCCACCCTTGATGGTCATTTGATGCAGTAAACACTTTCTCAAGCAAAGAAATCCAGGGAAAAACAGTTCTGTTTTGTTGGTTTCTTCGCAAATCTTTTTCTCTGCATCACTGCGACTGTTAAAGTATATATTACAACTTTGCGTAACCGAAGCCTTCTTTCTTTCTCCCCAACCAACCCATCCCAGCCCTTCCGTTCTTAATTTTGTGCTATCGAATCACCTTTCGGTGTCTGAACGATAAAAGGGGCCTTGTGGCCTGCATGGCTAATCAACATTTCTTTTTAATTGAGGGTTTTTAGTACCAATCTATATCTTTGCCTGAACATTTGGCTGACTTGGATAGGAAATTAGGAGCCTCTTTTAATTAAAAGGAGCCCTAATAAGACAGTAATTTATTTATACCATAAATGACCTGTTCCTTTCCGATCAATCAGAATTATTCCATTTATGCAAGCGACGTATTTTTTTTTATCCTGCAACTCCAACAAGTAATATAAAACTTAGAGACACCAGAGCCAGATTGTAAGAGAAAAGAGCAACCTTGAAGAACAGAATCAAGCATTCAACATGCAGAAATTTGATGGAGTTTTACAAATTTTGTTTTTAGGAAAGGAGTCAAAGTGAGCGATAGGCAAACATCGACAAAAAGCAGACCCCATTTCAGGTAGTCCTTGACTGATGACCACAATTAAGCCCAAAATTTCCGTTGCTAAGTGAGTTAGTTTTTAAGGCAGTTTTGCCCATTTTATCACCTTTCTTGCCACGGTTGTTAAGTGAATCACTGCAGTTGTCAAGTGATTAACACATGTTGTGGCCCGCCAGCTGCCAGCAGAGCTGGCAGCAGACTCGGACTATGAGGAGGTTGGGCCAGTGCTGGAGTCTGGGGAAGGCTCTGATGGATGCTCTGTGTCGGACGCAGAAATAGAGCCAGGGCCGTCCAACATTTCCCAGCCACCGGAGAGGCAGCTGCCTTTGGAAGCTGAGATGAGTGAGGAGGAAGAACAGCTGGGGCCTGTTCCAGATGCACGTATGTGCAGAGAAGTTAGGAGAGGAGAACAATGGAGGACAAGGAGTCTACTTGGGAAGCAAAGCACACGTGGACGCTGAATTGCCCCTCCCTGACTGGGGAATAAATAGAAGGAAAGGGAAGTGGTTGTCATAGGAGACAACAGTTCATATTTCTGGAGATTTTGCTCATTGTGTTTCATGCCACAAAGACTGCTTGCCAGAACTTAATTGGCAGCCTTTCGGCTGGGAGCTCACAGCCTTGCAATTATCGCAAGGAACTGATAAGGTCTGTTACTGCAGTTAACTCCTTGACGGACTTGTTTCATTTGTCCCTGTTTGTTACTTTTCCATTTGCATAACCACACATGGGAAGCTCATATCAAAGGGGTCTCCGCCAATGAACTCTTTAATTCATGTTGAAATGAGAGCATGTAAGTGAAACAGGGCTTCTTAATTGCTTGCTCGAAGCAATGAGCCAGCAACCACTAGAAGCTTTTAGAGCAGACTATAGAGATTCTCAGTCATCCAGGTCAGGGTTGTCCCAAAGGTGCTTTTTTCAGGAGGCAACTGGATTTTCTGGTTTTTTCTTTTTCTTTGAAGACATTTTGCTTCTCATCTAAGAAGCTTCTTCAGCTCTGACAGGATAGTGGGGAATGGAAGGATTTATACTCCTTGCAGACAGCTGGTCAAAACTACTGGCCTCTACTCCTCGAACGCGCTGAAAAAGAGATTCAGTCCCGTGACCATCACCGCCATCGCCACTCTGTTCTTCGCGCCAGCTGCACATGTGCACTATAGAACAAGTCAATAGAGGCGACGGTCACAGGACTGAATCTCTTTTTCAGCGTGTTTGAGAAGCGGAGGCCAGTAGTTTTGGGCCCAAGAAGCCTGAAGCCGCCACCTCTTTTTTGGCTTCTCGTGACAAGGGGGGGCGAACAAATGTGGGCTGGCGTGGAGCCCAGTGGTGACGGCTCAGCCCTGGCTTGCCTTCCCTGGCAGCCAGCCACAGGAGGAAGGTAAGGTTGAGGGATGAAGAAAGAGACTGTTGTGGGGGAGGAAGTGGGGAGATTGAGTAAGGGCTGGGGCCTCTGAAGGAGGCCAAACAGGGTGATGCGTGGTGAAGGGAAAGCGGGCGGCATGCAGGAGGAGGCCCTTGGAAGGCTGGAGCTGGGGAATGGCGCATTCCCTGACCCCAAGGCGGGTGGTGAGCGGGCAATGGCTTCGGGGCAAGGCCAGAGCTGGGGAATGGCACATTCTCTGACCCGGCCGAGGTGTACGGCAAGAGGCTGGAGGCTCCGGGGCCTCAGGGAATGGTGCGTCCCTAGGCCCCAGCCCTTGACCCAAGGTGAAGGGTGAGCGGCCAGCAAGCTTGTCTTTGGTGAGCTGAGCAGAGTGGGCGAGACATGGAGGTGACTGGAGAAGTGATTAGCTGGGCCACGTGGCAAAGGCAACATATATAGGGCTGGGATGGATGGGGCGAGTGGCGAGCGGGCGGGCAAGATGAGTGGCGGTGCGAGTGAACGGCGACTGGGTAGGTAGGGCAAGCGGTGAGCTAGTGACCAGGCTGGTGGGGGCGGGGCCACCCAGAGGTGGTATTTACCGGTTCGGCAATCCAGTCCAAATTGCCACTACCAGTTTACTTGAACCGGACCAAACTGGCTGAATACCTCCTCTGCTTCTCATCCAAGAAGCTTCTTCAGCTGTGACAGGATAGTGTGGAATGCCTCCTGAAAAAGCATGACCTGGATGACTGAGAATAGAGTCAACAACTTGCCTTCCGAAGTTGTGGGAGCTTCATCACCGGAGGCTTTTTAGAAGAGACTGGACTACCATTTGTCAGAAATGATGTAGGGTCTCCGGCTTGGGTGGGGATTGGGGGTTGGACTAGATGACCTACAGTACAAGGTCCCTTCCAACTCTGTTAATCTGTTAAACATGCTTTGAAGGGTCATGTCATTCCATGTATAACATGGAATGAGCTAGAGTTGGGTGAAGTCTAAATTGTGTTAAATAAAATAAAATAATGAAAACCTGTTTAAACAATTCGTCTCTGGAAGGATCTGGATTGTGCTAGACTGAAACAGCCTTCTATCCCGATGGCTGAGTATCTACCTAACATCTAACAGGTCATCAACTATTGAAAAGTCTAATCCCAGTGCCCATAGAGCAAGCCACACTTCAACTGAACATTTAGTTGGACAGACAGAAACATTAGAGACATGTTTACGACGCAATAAACTTTTCATGAGCAAAGTTCTGCATTATTAAAAAGTCTTTTTGAGCCATGCCTTCTCTGTCTTTGGGCTCTATAACGCCAGCTGATGTCACAAGCCACGGTGGGTTGCACTTCTGATTATGCATTTATTCTGGTGGTTATTGATTTTTTTTTTTAGCATCTGTTATACTGAAGCAAAGGAAGGTTAATCTTTGCCTTCATCTCTTTATTACTCTTCTCACATATTACCACTTCTGATAAAACCAGTCCCTTTCGATGTAGCATGAAAAGCTCAGTCTCCTCCAGGCTATATGTCTATTTTAATTCATGAATGCAATTATTTTCTTCCCTGAAATATTACGGGTATCTAAAAGAGTCTGATGTCATTTGAGTAGCATAGGCAGGAATGGGGTTTACCAGCAGCCTGCTGTTATGAAACCTATCTACAGCTAGTAGTCACAAAGAAGCAACAAGAGCCAGTGTGATCTAGTGGTTAAGGCATCAGGCTAGAAACCAGGTCACTGTGAGTTGTAGTCCCGCCTTAGGCCTGAAAGCTAGCTGGGTGACTTTGGGCCAATCACCAGGAGAGTAGGAGTTCTAGTCCCACCTTAGGCAGGAAAGCTAGCTGGGTGACTTTGGGCCAATCACCAGGAGAGTAGGAGTTCTAGTCCCACCTTAGGCATGAAAGCTAGCTGGGTGACTTTGGGCCAATCGCCGGGAGAGTGGGAGTTCTAGTCCCACCTTAGGCAGGAAAGCCAACTGGGTGACTTTGGGCCAATCGCCAGGAGAGTGGGAGTTCTAGTCCCACCTTAGGCATGAAAGCTATTTGGGTGACTTTGGGCCAATCGCCAGGAGAGTGGGAGTTCTAGTCCCACTTTAGGCATGAAAGCCAGCTGGGTGACTTTGGGCCAATCACTGGGAGAGTGGGAGTTCTAGTCCCACCTTAGGCATGAAAGCTAGCTGGGTGACTTTGGGCCAATCGCTGGGAGAGTGGGAGTTCTAGTCCCACCTTAGGCATGAAAGCTAGCTGGGTGACTTTGGGCCAATCGCCGGGAGAGTGGGAGTTCTAGTGCTGCTTTTGGTATGAAAGTTGGGTGGGTGACTTCGGGCCAATCATCATGAGATTGTGAGTTCTAGTCCCGCCTTAGGCATGAAAGCCAGCTGGGTGACTTTGGACAAATCACCAGGAGAGCATGAGTTTTAGTCCTACCTTAGGCACGAAAGCCAGCTAAGTGATTTTTGTGCCATTGCAACCTTGAAAACGGATCGTAAGTAACTCTGGGGAGGCCTGTCATAACTTCAAATGGTCCCCAAGCAACTGATCGTTAAACAAGGACTACCTGTGCAGCTGCTGCCTCTGTGCTAATGCATTGTCACACCGCTCCATCTCCAGCTGTCATATTCTCCGACCTTCATTGTTCAGCTGGTTCCCAGGCTCCAGTGGATGGGAAAGTATAGCTGAAGCCAATCTTTTTTCCCCCTCCCCAAATTGTAGCATTTACGGTCAACAAGTTTTATCTTAAAGCTTGAGATCATCTTAGCTACCGTATTTTTCGGAGTATAAGACGCACCTTAGTTTTTGGGGAGGAAAATAGGGAAAAACAATCTGCCTACCAGGTATTCATCTGGCTAGCATCCTTAGTCTGGTCAGCTTCAGCACATTATTTTATCCCCTGGTTAGGACTTAAAAAAAACCTTCTTCTGAGAGAGTAACAATGAAAGAGCCTGCAAGCCAGTAAGAGCTGGGAAGATCGTTAGCACCTGGTTAGGGCTAGAAAACAACTTCTTTGGAGCAAGTAGAGCAATGAAAAAAAATTCTGCAAAGACTTAGGGCTGGAAAAACATTCTTTGGAGAGAGTAACAATGAAAAAGCCTGCAAGGTAAGAGCTGGGAAGATCTGTTTGCACCTAGTTAGGGCTGGAAAAAAAAAGCTACATTCCAAGTATAAGACGCACCCAAATTTTCAGCCACTTTTAGGGAGGAAAAAGGTGCGTCTTATACTCCGAAAAATACGGTAAATTGCTCCCAGTGAGCTGTGGCTCTCGCTAACCTCTGTCCATGAAATCGTTTCCATCTTCCTGCCGACTTAGCTTGAGCAAATCTGGCTCCAAAAAGAATTTGGCAGAGATCAGGGAAACATTAAGAACTGAAAACTCATCCCAGTGGCGAAGATCGAGCTTAACATAACTGCAGGAGAAATCCCTACACAGAGCATCAACCCCAGGAATAAGTAGAAAATGCCATCATCGCTCCATAAAAACAGAGAAATGGGACTAGAATAGAACTGGGTTCTTGAGTTGGGATGAGCGAATATAAGCAATCCTCCAACTTACGACCACCACTGAGCCCAAAATGTCTGCTGTTCAGTGAGTTTTGCTCCATTTTGCGACCTTCCTTGTCACAGTTGTTAAGTGAATCGCTGCAGCTTGATAAGCTAGTATCCCGGTTGTTAAGCAAATCTGGCTTCCCCGTTGACTTTGCTTGTCAGAAGGTCGCCAAAGGGGGTGTGGTGTTACATGATCTTGGGGTGGGACACAGTAACGGTCATAAGTATGAACCAGTTGCCAGCATCTGGATTTTGATGACATGATCGTGGGGATGCTTCAAAAGTCGTAACTGTGAGGAACAATCATAAGTCACTTTTCTCAGTGCTGTTGTAAGTTCGAACGGTCACTAGAATGAACTGTTGCTATTCGAGGACTCCCTATATTGCTGTCTAAAGGATGAGTCTCCAACCTTGGCAACTTTACGACTTGTGGACTTCAACTCCCAGAATTCCTCAGCCAGCATGCGCTGGCTGAGGAATTCTGGGAGTTGAAGTCCACAAGTCGTAAAGTTCCCAAGGTTGGAGACCCCTGAAGGATGGGTTCAGGCAACTTGCAAGAAAACTCTAAATTGGGGTTAGGTAAATTACCGCAATGCTGGCCCCTCCAGTCCTGAGTCCTCAAGCTTATCAAAATATGCTATGATCAACGGCATCGAAAGCTGCTGAGAGATTAAAGACTGCCAGGACCAAAACCTCCATTTTCCTGGACTGTAAAGGTGAGGGCCTGGAGGAACATTGCTCATGGGGTAGCGATGGGTCGGACACGACTTCGCAACTAACAACAACAAAGGTGAGGGAGCTGGGGAGAAATGCACTTTCAAACTTGCAAGATTCTGTCAATGTAACCTTACATGCAATTTCCTGATGTGCCCTGCTGTCCTATACTTCAAAGATGGTTCACCATATTCCTTCCTTCCTTCCTTCCTTCCTTCCTTCCTTCCTTCCTTCCTTCCTTCCTTCCTTCCTTCCTTCCTTCCTTCCTTCCTTCCTTCCTTCTGCAGGGAACTGGATCAGATGACCTACATGTCCCTTCCAACTCTGTTATTCTATTCCGTTCCATTCCGTTTCCTTCCTTCCTTCCTTCCTTCCTTCCTTCCTTCCTTCCTTCCTTCCTTCCTTCCTTCCTTCCTCCTTCCTTCCTTCCTTCCTTCCTTCCTTCCTTCCTTCCTTCCTTCCTTCCTTCCTTCCTTCCTTCCTTCTGCAGGGAACTGGATCAGATGACCTACAAGTCCCTTCCAACTCTGTTATTCTATTCCGTTCCATTCCATTCCATTCCATTCCGTTCCATTCCGTTTCCTTCCTTCCTTCCTTCCTTCCTTCCTTCCTTCCTTCCTTCCTTCCTTCCTTCCTTCCTTCCTTCCTTCCTTCCTTCCTTCTGCAGGGAACTGGATCAGATGACCTACAAGTCCCTTCCAACTCTGTTATTCTATTCCGTTCCATTCTGTTTCCTTCCTTCCTTCCTTCCTTCCTTCCTTCCTTCCTTCCTTCCTTCCTTCCTTCCTCCTTCCTTCCTTCCTTCCTTCCTTCCTTCCTTCCTTCCTTCTGCAGGGAACTGGATCAGATGACCTACAAGTCCCTTCCAACTCTGTTATTCTATTCTGTTCCATTCCATTCCGTTTCCTTCCTTCCTTCCTTCCTTCCTTCCTTCCTTCCTTCCTTCCTTCCTTCCTGCCTGCCTGCCTGCCTGCCTGCCTGCCTGCCTGCGGTGAAATCTACTTACCTTCCCTACTGGTTCGGAAGCGTGTGCTTTTTCACCCTCTGCGCATGCGTAGAGGGTTAAAAAAAAGAAAACTGCAACATCCGGGCGGGTGGGCGGAGCCTCGCACTGCTGCCACTTCCAGTTCTCTGAACCACGGGTGGCCACCACTACCAGTTTGCCTGTATCAGGCCAAACCAGTAGCATTTCACCCCTGCTTCCCTCACTCTTTTTCTTCCTCTTATTCCTCCTGCTCCTCCTCCTCCTCCTCCCATGTCCCCCAGCAGCTGAAACAGTACATATTCTCCCCCCACAGAGCTTGTCAGTAATATTTATATGCAAAACTAGATGAATGAGAAGGCTATCTTGAAATCTCACCATACCTGACCTGGCTAGCACATCTGCCATCCAAGGCCAAAAGCTAGTTTCCTTTCCCCCTTTTCATTCACTCCAGAGGTGGGTTCCTCCCTGTTCGGACCGGTTCGCCCGAACCGGTGGCAACCCGCTGGTGACATCATGATGATGTCACGGAACTGGTTCGGTCGGTGCCGGTCCGTGGACATGCCATCTTTTATTTTTATTTTTGGGGGATTTTATTTTTTTTGAAAAACATTTTTTTGGGGGGGGGATTTTTTTCTGGGTTTTTTTTCCATCTGTGCATGCACAGAAACGGAGTTTCTGGCACTGCGCATGCGTCGCCATCTTGTTTACGGCTTTTTTTGGATTTTTTTTTCGGCACTGCGCATGTGCGCACCCACAAGGCGCGGCCACACAGCACGTGAGGAAGTGAACCGGCAGCGAGGTAAGTTAAAAGCCACTCCTGATTCACTCCATATGTCTGGCTCATACCAGCAGAACAGCACCTAAGCCAGGTCCCTAAAGTCCATGTGCCACAGTTGACCAAAACACAAAAGAATCTTTCAATATCCAAAGAGACTCTGGGAGTCAGGAAGAGGGGGCCACACGTGCCCATGTCACATTTGCCCATCTATCTGTTAGGAGCTTCTTTAACAGATTAACAGAGTTGGAAGGGACCTTGTAGGTCATCTAGTCCAACCCCCCGCCCAAGGAGGAGACCCTACACCATTTTTGACAGATGGCAGTCCAGTCTCTTCTTGAAAGCTTCCAGTTATGAAGCTCCCACAACCTCTGAAGGCAACTTCTGCTCCAACATTGGTTGTGTTGGAAGGAAAATCCATCTGGTTCAGTTCCAAACCGGGAGAAAGACGCAGGAAATAACATGGAGGCTGATTGGAAAGAAAGGTTTATTGATGAAGCAGAACCATGAGGGTTCTGAGGCAGCTGACCAAATGGTTGAATGAGTGGATGGATCTTTATAGGTTTCTGTGACTTTGAAGTTTGAGCTGTCCGGGTGTGTGTGTGTGCAATGAAGGGGTGTTAAGGTGAGAATAAATCTCATAGAGGCGATGTGGATCTTTTCTTGGAATTCAGACATTTAGAAATAAAGCCGAGATTAAAGTCTAATAGAAAATATTTATTTCGGTACAAAAACAATAAATCATGGATAGTTACATCTTGCTAATAAATCATGACCATTCCGGACAGAGTCAAGGCAGAGGAGAATAATGGATATCACGAATGCACACATGCGCAGGAGATCACATCACGTGTCCTGCTTGTATTGGAATGTACCATAATATTAGGATAGGGATGCATCACCCTGCATAGACATACAACTGGCAATATTCACTGCGTGACAAGGGGCCTGTGTTCTGAAAGGGTGTTGGGCAGTTCCATTGTGGCTGTGTTGGATCTTGGGGGAGGGGCTGCTTTCTAATCCTACCATTCTGCCTTTCTTAGCTGGAGTTTCGAAATATCTTGTCTTGAATGGATTTCTGCCTGCAGTATTTGCTTTGCTTGTGCATAGAACCATCTAGACAGCTGTTCTCCTCTTTCAATAAGCTCATTATCTCATATGTGCTGGCATCTGCTGTGTGCCATTAATAAAGACTTGGGGGCAGCTTTCTGTCTTTAAGAGCGTGTTTCTCCATTTCTCCTTTAGGGAAATATAATATTCTGCCTTTTTAATATCCCCCAAAATATTTCATTCTTCTGAGGTGGTGGTGGGAGCTTTCCACAGTTGATTGCTCTCACTGGCAGAAAATTTCTCCTTATTTCCAGGTTCTTCATGATGCAGTAATTATGCAATGCAGTGATGGGATTCAAATTTTTTTACTGCCGGTTCTGTGGCTGTGGCTTGGTGGGCATGGTGTGGTTTGGTGGGCGTGGCAGGGGAAGGATACTGTAAAATCTCCATTCCCATCCAACTCCAGGGGAAGGATACTGCAAAATTCCCATTTCCTGCTATTCAGCTGGGACTTGGGAGGTAGAGAAAAGATGGGAGTGGGGCCAGTCAGAGGTGGTATTTACTGGTTCTCAGTGGTGGGTTCCTACCAGTGCGGTCCACTCTATAGCACCGGTAGCGGCCCACTGATGACGTCACAGTACCAGTGCAGTCGGTTGCCGGTGCCTGGATGCCGCCATTTTTTAAAAAAAAAATTCTTCTGCGCATGCCCAGAAGCTGAGCTTCCGGCACTGCGCCTGCGCTGCCTTCCTACCCCACAGTGAGTCCAAGCAGGGGAGGATGGCTGAGGGAGCGCATGAGACGCTGAAAGAACGGGCGGCAGGAGCTATCTCCATTCCCCTCCCTTCAGCAGTCCGAGAAGCCACGAACGCGCGGTGATGATCCTAGGCATTTTCACATGTTTGAGGCTTCTCGAGCTGCTGGGGGGAGGGGGAACGGGCGGCAGAAGCCTAGGATCATCGAATGGGGAGAAGCATTCAGGCCAGATGGAGCCTCCTAGAAGAACCGCTGCTGTGGTCTTGCTGCTCCCGCTGAGGGGGGGCTGCGTTGCGGGTGGGCAATGCCCCCCCGCTTCTCCGGCTGCTGCCAAGCTCCCGAAGCCCATGCCCACCCGGTCACATGGCTGACAAGCCACACCCACAAAATAAGCCATGCCCACAGAGTGATAGTAAAAAAATTAGGAACCTGCCCCTGCTGGTTCTCCTAACTACTCAAAATTTCCGCTACCGGTTCTCCAGAATTAGTCAGAACCTGCTGAATCCCACCTCTGATGCAATCTCCAGGTATTTGAAATCTAGAATTTCTGAATGCGGAATGCAAAGTTGAGATGATAGCTTGTAGCTAGAGCAAACTTTTCCCCCGTATTGAGTTTCAGCTAATTTGATGCCTAGACAGGTTTTTTATTTCATCTTTCTCCTTTATCGTTCCTCTGAATTATGAGCCTTTTTTTTTTTAATGAGCTGAGCTGGTACATTCAAGCTCCTGGCTGGCTCTCTACCTAATGATCTGTGGCACCATGCAGTTGGTTTCATCTGAAAAACTATTGAATCAACAAGCTATAAATTGCAAATAGAAGGTAATTTTCAGCCTCAGATACAAGGGCTAGACATTTACAGCAGCTGCAAAACGATTCCTTGGTATTCCTCCCCCCTCCCGCCTCTTCCAAAGTATATGTGCATGGGAAGAAATGTGCCGCTTCAGTCTGTGCAAGGAAATAATCATATGCTAAACCTTTCATGTGCAGATTTGCTCCTTTGACCTTGTCTTGTTCTGTGCTGGCGTGCCAGGAACATTTCCCTGTCTCTGGAAAGCATCCAGACTGGACCGTTGTTGCGATTACATCATCACTAATTGCCAGAATCCAGAGGTTGAAGCTAGCAAGAGGTTTAATTGTTTTAAAAAAATCATGCTTTTTTCCCCCCATAACTGTTCAGAATTGGGGTCTATTTATTTATTTTATTTATTTATTTATAGTTAAATTTATATACCGCCCTTCTCCGGGGACTCAGGGTGGTGAACAGCCAAGTAAAAATACAATATAAACATTAATATATATATATACATTTAAAAGAAAATATTAGATGTGGCCCTGATTTAAGACAATATAATTTAAAATATTATGAGAATAAGGTAGCTGCACATACTTCTACTGATGAAGGAAACCCTCAATTAACAATCTGTAGAGATTCTCAGTCATCCAGGTCCTGGTTGTCCCAAAGATGCTTTTTCAGGAGGGAATTGGACTTTCTTGTTTTTTTCTTTTGAAGAGGTTTTGCTTCTCATCCAAGAAGCTTCTTTAGTTCAGACAGGATGGTGTGGAATGGAAGGATTTATATTCCTTGCAGACAGCTGGTCATTTGCATCCTTTTTAGAGGGCCGTTGAAACACTTTGGAGGTTTATCTGTGTCCTCAGGGTCACCCGAGTAGTGCTCCTGGCTCCTGTAGTCTGCAATTTTTTCCCCTTCCTCTGGAAATCCATTCCTACTCCCACACCATTCAAAGGGTGTTCATCTCAAATTGTATAGCTAAATGTCTGTAGAGATTCTCAGTCATCCAGGTCATGGTTGTCCCAAAGTTGCTTTTTCAGGAGGCAATTGGACTTTCTTGTTTGTTCTTTTGAAGACGTTTCGCTTCCCATCCAAGAAGCTTCTTCAGCTCTGACAGGATAGTAAGGAATGCAAAACGTCTTCAAAAGAAAAAACAAGAAAGGCCAGTTGCCTCCTGAAAAAGTTCATGAACTGGGAGAGTCCATGTTAACAAGGTCAGCCAATGAATAGGCATAGCAACTGAATCAGCCAATGGGAGTTAAACACTTCTGAGTCTGTGCAGAGAATCGAAACTGGAACTTAAGCTTAAGGCTGGGTGTGGCTCCACTCTCCACTCTGGTCACTTCCACTCTGAACTTTGCTGTAATGAAACTAACTCTCCTGCTTGTGTTTACCTGTAACTGATTGAAGAAGAACTCTGCTAATGGTAGTGTGTGTGTGTGTGTGTGTGTGTGTGTGTGTGTGTGTGTGTGTGTGTGTGTGTGTATACTTTGGAAGTCTGCTAGTCCAGCAGTTCCCCCACCTCCAGTCTGTGGATCGGCTGTGGCTTGCCAGAAACTGGGCCTCACAAACAAGTGAAGCCCCATTTGCATGCTGCAGGCAGCACATGAAACCATGTCTACTCCAGTCTGCAGAAAAACCTGTCTCCACAGAACCAGTTCCTGGTGCCCAAAAGGTTGGGGACCACTGTTCTAGTCCAATCCCGTGCTCATGCAGGAGACATTATACTATTTCAGACAAATGGTTGCCCAGTCTCTTCTTAAAAGCCTCCATGCACAACTTCTGAAGGCAAGCTGTTCCACTGGTTATGATGAAGTTCCCACAACTTCCTAATTGTTAGCACTGTTAGGAAGTTTCTCCTTAGTTCTAGGTTGCTTTTCTCCTTAATTAGTTTCCATCCATTGCCCCTTGTCCTGCCTTCAGGTGCTTTGGAGAATAAGTTGACCCCCCTCTTCTGTGTGGCAGCCCCTCAAATACTGGGACATATCTAAGATTTTGAGGTACGTGGCTCAATAGTAGTAACTGTGAGAGGGATCATGAAGTCCTAGTGGACAATCACTTAAATATGAGCCAGCTGTGTGTTGCAGCTGCCAAAAAAGCCAACACAGTTCTAGGCTACATTAACAGAGGGATAGAATCTAGATCACGTGAAGTGTTAATACCACTTTATAATGCCTTGGTAAGGCCACACTTGGAATACTGCATCCAGTTTTGGTTGCCACGAGGTAAAAAAGATGTTGAGACTAGAAAGAGTACATAGAAGAGCAACAAAGATGATTAGGGGACTGGAGACTGAAACATACGAAGAACGGTTGCTGGAATTGGGTATGTCTAGTTTAATGACTAGAAGGACTAGCGGTGACATGATAACAGAGTTCTGATATCTTAGGGGTTGCCACAAAGAAGGTTGCCAAAACACCTGAAGGCAGGACAAGAAGCAATGGATGGAAACTAATCAAGGAGAACAGCAACCTAGAACTTTCCTCACAGAAATTTCCTGACAGTTACGAACAATTAATCATTGGAACAATGTGCCCTCCAGAAGTTGTAAATGCTCCAAGAAGAGTTTGGACAACCATTTGTCTGAAGTAGTGTAGGGTTTCCTGCCTAAGCAGAGGGGTTGGACTAGAAGACCTCCAAGGTCCCTTCTGTTTTTCTGTTATTCTTGGGGTTCTTCATAACTTTGAATGGAGCTTAGTGACCGGTCATGAGTCATTTTTATCTGAATTTTTCAACTGAGCCTCCGTATGAAAAAAAAAAGTGCAGATAGAAATTGCATTTTACCGTGGAAAGAGAGTTTATGATATCTGTCAGTGGGGAGGAAGTGCGGATGAAAGGGAAGGCAATATTTTGGTGCAGACTTTCAGAGATCCATTTATGTAAACAGAGCTAAATTGAAAATTGTGCTTGGTAAGATTAGGTAGGCAAAAAATCAATACACAAATATGAGAAAAACAGCACGACATCACCTGGAAGCATTCGCCCAGAAGTGAAATGTTTGATTTAAGTAAAACTCAGTTCTAACCCAGATTTTATAGCTCATGTCCAGGGGTGGGCTTCAAAATGTTTAGCAAGGGGTTCTCTGCCCGGGTGCTGGGTGGGCGTGGCTATGGCCTAGTCGGTGTCCTGCACCAAGGCAGGGGGGGCATTTTTGCCCTTCCCGGGCTCTGGAAGCTTTCCTCGAGCCCCTACGAGGGTGAAAATGGCCTTTCCCAGGCTCCGGAGGCACTCTGGGGGCGAGAAACAGGCCCGTTTCCTGCCTTCCCGAACTTCCGGTAGGCCCGTTTTTCACCCTCCCCAAGCCTCCGCGCATGCCCTGCACTTACCTGCATCCAAAACTGGCCGCGTGGGGACTACTGGGAGGGGCGGGATGGGGTGGGGCCAGCCAGGAGTTGAATTTGGGGGTTCTCTGAACTACACAGAATCTTAGCTAGAGGTTCTCCCAAACCCCTGCAAACCCCCAGCAGCCCCACACCTGCTCATGTCTGAATTAGAGAAAGAGAGCTGGGAGGACGGAAGCACAGAACAATAAATGAAAATAAAACTGTCCTTTATGGAACTCCCAGGTTGGCATCTACTTTGCTTTCACTGAATTTTAATGCTTTGT
Source organism: Diadophis punctatus similis (assembly GCA_023053685.1). Lineage (NCBI taxonomy): Eukaryota > Metazoa > Chordata > Lepidosauria > Squamata > Dipsadidae > Diadophis > Diadophis punctatus. The sequence continues at coordinate 196,791,146 of JALIGW010000003.1, read as the reverse complement.
TCCTAATGAAGTTATCACCATAACTGATAATTTTTTTTGAACACTGTCCCATTGAGATGTTAGTTGCTGTGCACTGAGACCAGCTGTATTTGAAAACCCAGAATTTTAAATTTCCCATTATACTGTTTCATTCCCAAGAGCAAAAGCCACTACTCTTTTTGTCATGGCATGATGGATGCTTGAAGATTATTGATGACTCACTTCTAAAGCTCTAGATATCCCAACGAGTCACATCTGTATGATGTGATGATCAAGGTTTCTGTCATAACGCTGAGTCAGAAGTATAGATTTTTTTTTCTAATGAAGGAAAAACCCTGGATTGTCATGTTGCCATTAGCCAGAGAAAAGCAGAAATCGTCGCTGGGGCATTAAATCATTTCTTCAAGCATCTATTTATTGCATTAAACGTAATATCGTTCAGATCCAACACAGCACTTGTCAAATTGAAGCACATAGCCTCCTACAAAAGGAGTCATTGATGTATTCACACAATGTGACAAGCGTGGTTGGTTCTAATAAAGGAGAATATCTGTAGTTCAGGGTTGAAATCAGGGGTCCTTGATGCTCTCTGAGCTTGATTGTTTTCTTGCTTCTGCACTGATGATGTTACCTAGTTTGGTAATGAAACGTTTGCAAGAAAACAACCAAGCTCAGGGAGACCCTTCACAGTTGGTTCTTTTGTGATTCAGCATGTTGTGCCCAGCAGTGAAATCTACTTACCTTCCCTACCGGTTCGGAAGTGCTTGCTTCGCTCACGTGCGCGCTTTTTAACCCGTGCTCTGCTCACACGTGTGCTTTTTCACGCTCTGCGCATGCACAGAACGCTTTGGGCATGCACAGAGGGTTAAAAAAAGAAAATGGTGACATCCAGGCAGGTGGGCGGAGCCTCACGCTACCGCCGCTACCAGTTCTCCAAACCACGCGCTGCCACCGCTACCGGTACGCCCATACCAGACCGAACTGGCAGCATTTCACCCCTGGTTGTGTCCCTTCCTGATCTGAGAGCCCTTGCTCATGGTCCCTGATGCCTTGATCACTTCCTGTTTAGATTACTACAATGTGTTCATCTACCTGGCATCTACCTGTCTATCAGATCAGATAGAATGGGCCTTAGTGCCTTCCCCTAAATTTGCTGTCTGATGGGAGCTAGAAAGTGTGCCTTTTCCATGGCAGCCCTGCCCTTGCTCATGGTCCTGATGCCTTGATCACTTCCTGTTTAGATTACTACAATGTGTTCTACATGGGGCTGGACTTGAAGGCCACCTGGAAGCCACAGCTGGTCCAGAATGCATTAGTGCACTTTACATGTTTTGATCTTCAAAGCTGAGTAATGAACTGTTGTATACAGTAGTGGGATCCTGACGGTTTAACAACTGGTTCGGTGATCGCGTGCTGTGCATGTGTGCGTGCGCAGTTTAATGAAAACGTACCTTCTGCATTACTGCTGGGGAGAAACACAGCTGAGGCATGGCAATCCACTCTGCCACACGAATCCGCTGAGAAGATATAGGTCAATAAAGCACAGGGGAGGGCAGGCGGGCCCACCAGCTGATCGTCGGAGCATCTGGTTCGCCCAAGCCAGTCCGAACTGGTAGAATCCCACCGCTGGTTATATATTTTCCCATCTTCCTAATATGATGCTACATGCTGCTAGGATAGATGTATTTATTTGTCAAGAATGTCAAGGTCCATACATGAAGGTCCAATTAAACTGATTCTGTCAGAGTTACGCAATAAATCAGAAGCTTCAGAAGATAACTGCATTTTGCTGATTCAAATAACTTCTTTATAAGTAGAATAAAACATTAACAATACCACACTTTGTTTCAGATCACATGTTGAGATGTTTTCATACTGGAGTATAATGGTGGACAGACTAAACCACACCCTTCTTCTTGCTAAGTTTCTGGACATGCTCAATTAACACTTCAGCCTGATTGGCTGACTCAATCACATGGCTCTCCCAGTCATGAATATTCCAACACTCCTCCCTTCATTACTGGGAGAGACATCAAACCTATTGGATTTAAACATTTCCTATAATGGACACCACCCAATGGTTTGGTCATCATGTCTGCTAAATTATCCTCTGAAGAACAATGATGTAAACGTATTAATTTTTCTTTTACAGCTTCCCTGACATTACAATACTTAATGTCCACATGTTTACTTCTGTTCTTCACTCTGTCACCTGTTGCCATTTTTATACAAGCAGCATTATCTTCATAAACAGTTACAGCTTCATTTACATTTACATTTAAATCTTGTAACAACTGTACATACCAAACTACTTCAGAACATAACTCAGACAATGCAATAAACTCTGCTTCTGCAGTTGAAATAGCAACCGTTGTTTGTTTTCTGGACTTCCAACCAATTAAAGCCCCTCCAAACATTATTACAATTCCAGAATTAGACTTTCTGGTTTTTACATCATTTGCATAATCACTATCAACATAACATTTCAATTTTAATTCTTCAGTGACCTTTATTTGAAGACCCAAATTCACAGTTCCCTTCAAATACCTGAGAATTCTTTTCACACCCATCCAATGCAACTTTGTAGGTGTAGCAGTAAAGCGACTTAAGATGCTCACTGCACAAGCTATGTCTGGTCTGGACCACTGTGACAGATATAACAGACTCCCTATTGCAGAGTGATATATCTCCTGATCACAGGCTTCACTTTTGTCCTCACCCAAACTATTGTAAAAATCTGTGCTCATAGGTGTAGGAGCAATATTACAATCTTTCATGTTATATTTCTCTAATAATTGTTCAATTTTTCTCCTTTGACTGAGAATATAACCTTTTTCAGTTTTTTGTATCTCTACACCGAGATAATTCTTTATTTCTCCCAAATTCTTTAATTCAAATTTCTTTTCTAACTTATTAGCAAATTCTTTAACTTGTGATGCATCCTTTGCAATGAAACAAAGATCATCCACAAATGCTAATAGTAGACAATTCCCACCTTGTAACTTTCCAGTGTATATGCAACCATCAGCTTTGCAACTCTTGAACCCAAGACCTTTCAATGCAGTATCTAAACAGATATTCCAATTTCTGGCTGACTGCTTCAGCCCATAAATGGCCTTGTTCAATTTATACACCATGTTAGGCTTTTTATTTTCATACCCTGGCGCTTGAACCATATAAATTTCTTCCTCTAATTCAGCATTGAGGAATGCAGTGGTTATATCAAAATGCCAAATTCTATGCCTGTAAGCTGATGCTAATGCCAGTGCTAGTCTTATGCTCTCACCTTTTACAGTTGGTGCAAACACCTCATCATAGTGCACATTCTTTAATTGAGAAAAACCTTGTGCCACCAACCTTGCCTTATACTGTACTTCATTATTGGGTAATACCTTTTTCTTATATACCCACTTACATCCTACAGCTTTTGTACCCTGTGGCAAAGTCACAGATGTGAACACTTCATGATCGCCCATGGATTTCATCTCTTTATCCATGGCTTCCTTCCACTTTTCTTGTTCAACTTTTGGTAATGCCAATACTTCCTTATAGTTTCTTGGCTCATACCACACATTACACACTTTAACTTTACTGGCAGAATACCTGTCTGGCGGAACCCCTCTGTTCCTACGCTCTGACCTACGTGGCATTGCCTGTACTTGTGTTTCAAGCTTTTCTGTCTTCATATCTTGTTCAGACTCTCCTCCCTGAACATAGACACCTTCAGTAAATGATTCACCATCATTACATGAGTTATTGTCACTAAGTGGATCACCGTCGCTAAGTGGATCACCGTCACTAAGTGAGACATTTTCAGAATTTGCATCAATTCTGTTCCAATTTTGTTCTGCAAAACTAGCAGACCTTGAAATCACTATCCTTTTACTTCCATCGCTAAAGCGATACCCTTTTGAGCCTGGCTCATAGCCCACAAATCTGAGCTTTCTAGCCTTTTGTTGTCCCTTTCTTCTGATTGCCTTTGGAATATGTACCCATGCAGTACTTCCAAATATTTTTAAATGTGCTAGAGAAGGCTTTCTCCCATATAGCATTGCATATGGAGTATTATTGATGGATGAACTCCACAACCTATTTACTAAATAATTGGCAGTCAGTATGGCTTCACCCCAATATGACCTGCTCATACCAGAATCCTCCAGTAATGAGTCTTTCATTGTTTGCAAAACACCATTCCTCCTTTCAGCCACTCCGTTCTCTCCCGGTGTGTAAGGATTTGTGCGCCTGTGTCTTATTCCCAATTGTCTCAACCATTGTTGAAAATTTGTTGACATAAATTCAGAACCTCTGTCAGTTTGCAACTGACATACCTGTTGTTTGTACCTTCTCTCTACAAAACTTAACCATTGCTTAAATTGCTGTAGCACCTCTGTTTTACTCTTAAGTAAGTAGCAAAACCCAAACCTGCTGTAGTCATCCACAATGACCAGCGCATACTTTGCTCCTCCCAAACTGGCTTGCATAGGCCCAATTAAATCAGCATGAACCAGTTCTAGAGCTTTTGTGGTTTGTCTTGTGCTAAACTTGCTCACTGGGAATGCTTTAGATTTCGATGCTTTGCATACTGCACAATCCAAATATGCCTTACATCCCTTCAAATCTAATCCTTCTGCAAATTCTTTCATTTGTTGAACAACCTTAAAATTAGCATGACCAAGTCGTCTGTGCAGAAGATGAACACACGAATTGTGTTCTGCTACATTTTTAACTATCTGGGAACAATGTGGGACCTTTTGTCCCTGCAATACATAAAGATTATCCTCTTTTATGCCCTGTGCACAAACATTCCCATTTCTTTGGATGATACACTTCCCATTAACAAATGTGGTTTCATAACCTTGCTTGTCTAAACTAGACACACTTAACAAATTATGCTCCATTTCAGGTACACATAACACATCAGTAAACCTGGAGTCCAAATATGGAATTTGCACATCGCCTCTTCCAATGATTTTAGCCTTTTGACCATTGGCTAAGGCCACTTCTTCATGGTTTCCTGGGAAAAATCTGGAAAATAAGTCAGAATTATTAACAATTGTTTGACTAGCCCCACTGTCAATCAACCATTTGTCTCTATTGTTATTATAACAAACTTTTGCAACTGCAATCTGTCCTTGCAAATAATGTCTCTTGTCTTGCACATTTCTTCTCTGTGCACAGCTTTTCTGCAGATGATTGGTTTCTCCACAAATGAAACACGCTTTCTTATCTTGCTTGCAGAATTGTTGCTGTGTAACTTGATCTCTCCTGCCTCTGCTCTCCTCTTGTCTGCAGACACCTCGGCTGTTGCTAGAGATAGGCAGCCTGTGGAAAATTTTGCTGGAGACTTGCTGTAAGTTTCCACTGTACTCCTTGTTGGGCCCCCGCCTGTGGAATTTTCCATCAGCATGGCTGAAAAGCCTTTTCTCATATTCATTCAATAAACACGATTTCAAAGCCTCCAAATTCAAATCTGCTTCTGGCTTACTTTCAAAAATAGCTGATACAGTCTCCCAGCTTTGATCCAAACTATTTAACACTAATAAAACTTTCTGGGACTCTGGAAACTTTACTCCACGTTGCTCCAATTCTAGAAAATTAGACTGCATTTTCATTAAATGATCTTCCATAGAATCTCCTGTCTGCAAACTCATTCTGAAAAGCTTTCTTGAAAGTTGGACCACATTACACGCAGAAACATTGACATGTACTGCTTTCAATTTCTGCCATATTTCTTTTGCAGACTTTAATTCAGCTACATTTAAGAATTGATCATCCCCCAGACTTAAAAGAAGATAAGCCATAGCTTTGTCATGAGCCTTTTGATCTGCTGCTCCAAGCACTTGCGGGGGGTCTGCTACGATGTCCCATAATTCTTTTGCTTTCAAAAAACATTCCATTTTTGCAGCCCAAATTAAATAATTTTTCTTCCCCAATTTAGGTATTGGACTGTCTTTAAATTCCATAGCAGCAGCCATCCTGCTTTACTTTTCTTCTCTGCCTGTTCCTTTAACAACACAGACAGCTTCTTATCAGCTTTAAATTACAATGCAGTTTTAACTTTACTTCTTGAGCAATTCCTGGGCCCATAACCTGTCAGAGTTACGCAATAAATCAGAAGCTTCAGAAGATAACTGCATTTTGCTGATTCAAATAACTTCTTTATAAGTAGAATAAAACATTAACAATACCACACTTTGTTTCAGATCACATGTTGAGATGTTTTCATACTGGAGTATAATGGTGGACAGACTAAACCACACCCTTCTTCTTGCTAAGTTTCTGGACATGCTCAATTAACACTTCAGCCTGATTGGCTGACTCAATCACATGGCTCTCCCAGTCATGAATATTCCAACAGATTCATTACTTTAAAAACCCCCACAGGAATCTTCTCAATTAACCATTATTACGGTTAACCATTATCACCCACTTGGAGGATCGATAAGGATCGACAAAACTCAAGGGAGGTTGGACTTAGTTCGCTTGTGACTACATAGGGATTCTAGGCTGATTCCTCTTTTAACTCCATCCCCAGGTTCTGCCACTCCTGCTGCTACAATTGAATCTCGTCGGTGAGAGTTGGTTGGTTTATTTAAAAGCAAGACTGTAACAAAATGTGATTACCTACCTCATTAGCAGGAGAGAAAGAATATTATTTTTTTTAAAGTAAATGAACATTACTGAAAATAAGGCTTAAGATTTTCTTAGCTATTGATGGAATAAATTATGCCCAGGGCTTCTGAGACCGTTCAATTTTCCTTGCATATTATTACGTCTTGTGAAATTTCCATCTTCAGCCTTAATCACTAGTGATACTTATTATCTTGTTAGAGCTTTCAATTGAGGTGGACTTGATAAATTGGCTTCCATGACATTTTGTGCAGCAAGTAATCAGAAAGCCATTGTTCCATTGAGAAGGCCGAGATTTATCTGGACAAAAGAATGTCATTGGACACATTTAGAAAGAGTTAAGGGTTTCTCTCTAGTGTGTGCCAGAAGAAAATGGTGACACGCTGGAAGAATATGAGAGGAAGAGTTAGATAACACAAATGGTCCTCGACCAGGGGTGAAATCCAGCAGGTTCTGACAGGTTCTGGAGAACCGGTAGCGGAAATTTTGAGTAGTTTGGAGAACCAGCAAATACCACCTCTGGCTGGCCCCAGAGTGGGGTGGGAATGGAGACTTTGCAATATCCTTCCCCCAGGAGTGGGGAGGGAATGGGGTAGGGGTGGGTTCCGATTTTTGTCGCCGCCGGTTCACTCAGTGGCGTGCCGCATGGGCACGGGCGCGCTTCGCATGGGTTTCGTGCATGTGCAGTGCTAAAAATAAAGCTTCTGAGCATGCACAGAAGCAAAATACAAGATGGCGCTGCCTATGGCGCCGCCGAAAGAACCAGCTTGGGGGCGTGGCCAGGATGCAGTTACTGCTGGTTCGGAGAACCAGTCCCCATTTTTACTACCAGTTCTATAGAACCGGTCCGAACCGGCAGGAACCCACCTCTGGAATGGGGATTTTGCAGTATCCTTCCCCTGGAGTGGGGAGGGAATGGAGATTTTGCAGTATCCTTCCCCTGCCATGCCCACCAAGCCACACCCACAGAACCGGTAGGGGAAAAGTTTTGAATTTCACCCCTGTCCTCAACTTACTACCATTTGCTTAGTGACCGAGGTTACAAGGGGGAAAAAGCGACTTATGACCATTTTTGACACTTACAACCATAGCAATAGCAATAGCACTTAGACTTATATACAGCTTCATAGTGCTTTACAGCCCTCCCTAAGCGGTTTACAGAGTTCAGCATATTGCCCCCAACAACCTGGGTCCTCATTTTACCCACCTCAGAAGGATGGAAGGCTGAGTCAACCTTGAGCCAGTGAGATTTGAACAGCTGAACTGCTGAACTAGCAGTAGCCTGCAGTGCTGCATTTAACCACTGCGCCACCTTGGCTCTTGTACCATTGCAGTATTCCCATGGGCACATGGTCAAACTTTGGGTGCCTGATAAGTGATTCATATTTATGATGATTGAAATGCCCTACAGTCATAGTATTACCTTTCGCGACTTTCGGACAATGGGGAAGCCAGATTTACTTTCCAATCCTGTTACTAATTTAATACAAGCAGTAGTTCACTTAACAACGGTGGCAGGAAAGATCTTAAAATGGGCCAAAACTCATTCGACGACTGTCTAGCTTAGCAGCAGAAATTTTGGGCTCAATGGTGGTCATACATCTATATAGGACTACCTATATCAAGGAGATGGGCAGGTTTTTTTCTTTTTAAAGAAATCTTTTTCCTTCTGGCCACACCAGATCTATTTTAATTAAGTTTTCAGTATCTTAATCTCCTGATTAAATCAGGTGTTGAAACAGGTGGTGTTTTTGCCAAGCCAGCTTGCCCGACTCCTTAACCCTGATGGATTTTTCCTCCCCTTGATAGGCAGGAAAGTTTCTCATTCTATCTGATTGAAGAGAGAGAATCATTCGTTTTCCATTCAACTGAAGGCAGATGTAGCTTCACTCTAGTGCGCTCTGGAAAATAGTGAGGCTCACAACATTTCCCCACTGCTAAACGGCCGGGCAGTTGGGTCTGCAGGCCGCTGTTTTGTTTCTCAGCAGCATTTTTGAGAGTTTTATCTATTTGGCATATGGCATATCACATGCGGGCTTGCAATATAGATTAAGATTTCACCTAGATTAAAAAAAAAACACAATAAAATATGAATGCTAAGAAGACCAGATACCCATGCCTAGGCCATCTAGCGGTTGAAGTGCAGCATCACTTGGAGGACCAGGTTACCTCCGGGACCGCATCCTACCACATACCTCCCTACGACCAGTTAGGTCCCACAGAGTTGGCCTCCTCCAGGTCCCATCAGCCAAACAATGTCAGTTGGTGGGTCCACGGGGGAGAGCCTTCTCTGTGGGAGCCCCATCTCTCTGGAACCAACTCCCACCAGAGAGCCGGACCATCCCCACTCTACTGGCCTTCCGCAAAACCGTAAAAACATGGCTCTTCCAGCAGGCGGGGTGAAGAAGAAGATCGGATTCCCCATGAATGAATGGTTTTTAAAATGATGTCATGTTTAAATTGTCATGTTTTATTGTATTGTTCTTATTCCTGTTGTATGCCGCCCTGAGTCCTACGGGATTGGGCGGCCTATGAGAACTTTTTAATTAAATTAAATTAAATCATTTATATGAAAACAGATACTGGACTGGTATATGCCCTCAGCTTACAGCTGGTCACAATGTGATCTACAGTTTGATGTGGAATCCCGCAGTTACACTGAGGGAAGGCAAGAATGGAGGAGGAGGAGGAGGGAGGAGGAGGAGGGAGGAGGAGGAGGGAGAAGGAGGAGGAGGAAGTAGAGGAGCAGGACATGGTGGTGGTGGAGGAGGAGGAGAAAGAGGAGGAAGAGGAGGAGAAAGGAGGAGGAAAAAGAGGAAGAGGAGGAGGGGAGAAAGAGAAAGAGAAAAAAGAAGAAGGAGGAGCAGGAGCAGGAGCAGGAGCAGGAGGAGAAAGAAGAGGAAGAGGAAGAGGAAGTAGAGGAGCAGGAGATGGTAGTGAAGGAGGAGGAGGAGGAGGAAAAGGAGGAGCAGAAGCAGGAAGAGGAGGAGGAAGGAGGAGGAAAAAGAGGAGGGGAGAAAAAGAAGAAGAAGGAGGAGGAGGAAAGAAAGAAAGAAAGAAAGAAAGAAAGAAAGAAAGAAAGAAAGAAAGAAAGAAAGAAAGAAAGAAAGAAAGAAATATGGATACAGTGGTGGATGTCCAAAACTGTCGTCTGATCTAGGGAAAACAAGAGCAGTGAGTACACTCAGAAAGAACTGGCTAGTTTCCCCTTTGCCATACTGCTCACCAGAGAAGGCTACAGTAATGGATCAGCTTCCACTGTTATGAAGAAGTAGGACAAAACATAATAACCCTTCTGCAGTGAATATCTCCCTTCTCTATCCATTCTCTCCTCCCTACATCTCTTTTCTGAAGCAACTATTTTCAGCATGTTGAAGTCTAACCAGCCAACCTGCTTTCTCAGAACCCCATTTTCCCATGATGCCTTGCTCCAGCAAGAAACTCTATCAGAAGGCAATCAAAGACCCTAAGCTTGGGACAAAGGGTTCCCAACGAGGCATGGATGAGGACAATCTTATTACTGTGGCAGTTAATACAACGTATTAACTGAGTCCTTCGGGAGTTGGGCGGCATATAAGAATAACAAAATAAATAAATAAACGTCTTGGGCTAGGTTCCAATGTATGCTAGAAAGTTAACTTTATCTTAGATGTTGCTTAGCAACATTGTCCTATTCCCAAATTATATGCAGCATAGGTTGTGTAATAATACTTGGAACATAATATTCCAGATCTATGTATTCTGAGAACAGTGGACTAAAGCTGATTCCTACCTCCCAGGTGATTATGACTATCTGCTAATGTTTATAAAGGTTTGATCAATGTAAAAATCAATGTAAGTGGAAATATGGTATGTTTGCCCCCTCCAGCACCAATGTTTGGGTTCTTAGAATAACCACAGAGTGGTTGGGTTGGCCTGCAGACATACAGTATATGTAAGGTGACCAGATTTTATTTTTTGTAAAGCGGGACACCATTGATGGGGGGGGGGGGGTTCTAGGGGAACAAGACGGGAGGGGTCTATCTCTCTTATCCTGCAGCTTTGTGCACCCCCCCCAAACACCCCCCCCTTCATCGCAGCCAGGGGTGGGTTCCTACCGGCACAGGATTACCTGTTTGTCGCCGCAGAGCCGAAGAAGCTGGTGGCGTTCGCGGCACGGGGCTTCCCCTGCCCGCTTTCCCCGGCCGCCGGGACGCCGCCATTTGCGTTCTTTTGCCCTCTGCACATGCGCAAAGCGTTCTGCTTGCACAGAGGGCAAAAGAACGCAAATGGCGGCGTCCCGGCGGCCGGGGAAAGCGTGTGGGGGAAGTCCCATGCCACGAACGCCACCAGCTTCTTCGGCTCTGCGGCGACGAACAGGCAAGACCACCGCTGCCCCTCTCACTGCCCTCCCTCCCCACCTGGCAGGAGGAGGCAGGCGAGGCAGGAGGAAGAGGGGTGTGCAGGGCAAATTCAAATTAAAAAAGCGGGACTTTTTTGAAATGCCGCGGGATGTGGGACAAATTATTAAAAAGCAGGACTGTTCCGCCAAAAGCGGGATGTCTGGTCACCTTAAGTATATGCCACCAGTTATTGCCTAAGTCCCCTTCTGGTTTTTTGGAAGGGAAGTTTAAATAATATGTTTTGACAAATGTATGAGAGGGAGAGGGAGAGAGAGGGGGGAGGGAGGGAGAGGGAGATGGAGGGAGAGAGAGAAGGAGAGAGAGAAGGAGAGAAAGGGAGGGAGAGGGAGGAGGGGGAGGGAGGGGGAGGGAGCGAGAGAGAGTTTTCTTGTATTTGTCATTTCCAATGTAGCTCAGGAGGTGCTGTACCTTGTTTTAATTTAACATTTAATCATACATGTGCTAACTGCAGCTAGAATTGTATTTGCACAAAACTGGAAGAGTGAAGAGATCCCTACTGATGAGAATGTGATTAGGAAAATATTAATATGTGCAGAAATGAATAGATTAATGCTGGCTATACAGGAGAAAGAACAAACTGAATATTGTATGACATGGGAGCTATTTTATGAATGGTTGGAGAACAAAAACAGAAGTTAGAGATAAATGGTGACCAGTGAAATATAGAAAGTATGTTAAGACAGAGATGTGAACAATATGATGATTCTTATAAATATGACTGTTAAGACTATTGTGTTTAATATTACTATTATATTCTTATTAGAAGATATGTTAAGAGGGAGAAATGAATAGGTTTATTATGCTTATTATTATTATTGTAAGATTAGAGAATTAATATCAATGTAATGAATACTGCAAATTCTGACTGCACAGAGATATTCGTCACCAGATGACACACTGTTTAATAGAAGATGAAATGTTTAAATCGAAAAATAAAAAAAATTAATAATAATAATACAAAGGAAGTGCTGTATCTTGTTTTCACTTAGAAATTAAGCAGAAGAGGATCTGTTTAATACATGAGCCTCCCAAGCTATAACAGGGCTATTGAAAGACTGGAAAGTAATAATGGAGAAAAAGATAAATGAAAACCCACAGAAGGGAATGACAAATTGCTTCCATACTGTTGCCAAGAAAACTGCTTCGGTAGATCCATGAAATCATTAGGAGCTGAGTTTTATTCCAAGAAGGTTTCACTGTGTTCCCTATAGAATTCACAAAATATTTGAGAAGCACAAATAGAAGGAAGAATATATGTGTAGACAGATAATTGATATCTATCAGCACAATTAAAATATGCCTTTTGGAATGTTGTGTGGAAACCCCCAACTCATGGTTGTTTCCTATAATCTTTTTTTCCTATAATCCTGTGGTTTCCTGTTTGATCCCATCCAAACTTTAATCAAGTCTGATCTTTCCTAGCTTTGGGAGGCCATTCAAAAATTAAAAAGGTAAAGGTTCCCCTGCACATGCATGCTAGTTGTTTCCGACTCTAGGGGGCGGTGCTCATCTCCATTTCAAAGAGCCAGCGCTGTCCGAAGACATTCTCCATGGTCATGTAGCCGGCATGACTAAATGCCAAAGGTGCACGGAACGCTGTTACCTTCCCACCAAAGGTGGTCCCTATTTTTCTACTTGCCTTTTTTACGTGCTTTTGAACTGCTAGGTTGGCAGAAGCTGGGACAAGTAACGGGAGCTTACTCCGTTATGCGGCGCTAGGGATTCGAACCGCCGAACTGCCGACTTTCTGGTCGACAAGCTCAGTGTCTAAGCCACTGAGCCACTGCGTCCCTATTCAAAGGTTAGGGGTTGACATATTCTATGCATGCCTGTGAATGTTCCTGAGTCTATGTTCCTGAGACCTAAACTATGATTAGTGAAGCAGTTTTATGATAATCATTAGTTAGAGCTCTGTATCTCAATCTTGGCAACTTTAAGATGTATGGACTTCATAAGAGCCATAATCCTTATCCTTTCTCTGAGAATTCTGGGTTATCTTGGAATATAGAATAACAATGTTGGAAGGGCCCTTAGAGGTCTTCAAGTCCAACCCCCTACTTAGGCAGGAATCCCCTATACCTAACCGGAAAATAAGCCCTAATGCATCTTTTGGAGCAAAAATTAATATAAGATCTGGGGTTATTTTCGGGAAAACACGGTAAGCAGGTATAAGAACACACTTCATGTATGAAAACATCTCAAACTTTCATTCTTTCTTTCAAGGGAAATGTTGAACATTATATTCTATTTCTGTAAACCGAGCAAGAGTTGTGAGGGAGGAAGAAAGGAGAACTGTTTTCTTATGGTAATTTTGTTTTTCAAAAATTCTTTCCAACTCAATGGAATATTGGCAGGAAATAAGACAGTGATGCTTGAGACTATCTGCGATGTCTGTCAAGAGGAATCACTCTTGGAAAACTGAACAGAAGGGACCCAAAGCTGGTGAAAGGAAAGCTCAGGTTTGAAAATGAACTGGATATTAATAACAATCTAAGAGTAAAATAGAATAGAATTCTTTATTGGCCAAGTATGATTGGACACACAAGGAATTTGTCTTTGGTGTATATGTTCTCAGTGTACATAAGGAGAATAAAACACATTCATCAAGAATAAAAAGATACAACACTTAGTGATAGTCAAGGTTACTAATAAGTTATCAAATCATACTAGGAAACAAATAAAAACAATATGAATTGAAAGATACAAGCAACATGGTTACAGTAATAAGTAGGAAAAGATAGATACTAGTAAAGAAGAGAAGAATAATAGTAATACAGTCTTAGTAAATTATTTTACAGTGTTGTGGGAATTAGTAGTTAAGCAGAATGATGGCATTTGGGAAAAAACTGTTTTTGTGTCTAGTTGTTCTGGTGTGCAGTGCCCTATAGTGTCATTTTGAGGGTAGAAGCACTTAGACTTATATACCAGTCTATAGTGTTTTACAGGCCTCTCTAAGCAGTTTACAGAGTCCACATCTTGTCCCCAACAATCTGGGTCCTCAATTTACCAACCTCAGAAGGATGGAAGGCTGAGTCAACCTTGAGTCAGTCAGCAGTGAACTCCTGGCAGTGGAGCAGAGTTAGCTTGCAATACTGCATTCCATACTGTGCCAACCACAGCTCTTATTAATAGAAAAAAAGTGCTAATAGTAGGTCAAGATTGGACCATGGAGCCTTTGGTCCTCTCTGAGCTTGGTTCTTTTCCTATAGACCAGTAATGGCAAACCTTTTTTGGTTCGCGTGCCAAAAGGGGGGAGTGGGGGGGGTCACGCGCGCACATGCTCACACCCATAATTTCATGCCCTCCTGCTCATGCATGTGTGACACCCCCTGCTCCCGGCATGCGATGGCACGCCCGTTTTTCACTCTCTTCAGGCTTCAGAGCCTTTCTAGGAGCCTGGGGAGGGCGAAAACGGCCTTCCCCACCCACCCCGGAGGCCCTCCGGAGGCACAAAATGGCCCATTTGCAAACTTCCGGTTAAACCGGAAGGCCCGTATTTTTGCTCTCCCCAAGCTCCAGAGCCTTTCTAGGAGACTGGGGAGGGCAAAAACAGCCTCCCCCCAGAGGCCCTCCGGGGGCCAGAAATGGCCCATTTCAAGTTGGGAAATGAGCCATTTCTGGCCTCCAGAGGGCCTCCGGGGGGGCAGGCCATTTTTGCCCTCCCCAGGCTTCTAGAAAGACTCTGGAGCTTGGGGAGAGCAAAAAATGGGTTCCCCCCCCTTCTGGAGGCTGGAAACAGTCTGTTTCCCAACTCCCAGTGGGCCCAGAAGGCCCAAAAATCAGTTGGCTGGCATGCGCATGCACGCCGGACCTGAGCTAGCGTGCCCACTGATATGGCTCCATGTGCCACGTGGCACGTGTGCCATAGGTTCGCCATCACGGCTATAGACATTTCATTACCCAACTAGGCAACATCATCAATGCTACTACCTTACCTAATTGGGTAATGAAATGTCTGCAAGAAAACAACCAAGCTCAGAGAGCACCAAGGACCTCACAGAACTGTATATTGCTGAGGGTTACCCCCCCCCCAAATTTTCAACCTAATTCCCCCCAGTCCAAGTATTCCTATGGGGGAGGCAGATGAGCAGTGGCTTGCAATGATACCAAGCAGTCTAAGTACTCTCTTCTCCTGGTGATGTGACTCAGACCAGAACATCTACAGTCCACCCATACTCCTAGGGACTCATAGACCCATAAACACAGGGAAATGCAAGACAAGAGGAGCCAGAAATGCAACTAGAGCCAACTCAGTAAGAAAATACAAATGCCTCCTATGATCATCGCTGGTAAAGGGAGTAAGAACGATTTCGGAAGTCTTGCTCTGCATGGTTTTTTGCTACTTTGACATGTTTTCTATGTCAAAGGATGATGGGGCCAATGGTGTTACAATCAGAGGTGGTATTCACTTACTTTTCCTACCAGTTCGCAAATGTGAGCGCGCGCCCCATCCACCCATGTGCACGGTTTCAAAATGTGCCTAAATAGGATGGCATAGCGCCGGGGTGGGGGTGGGGTTACAGTTTAAATTAGGGATCTAAGGTTTCTCAAAGATGGAAGCCAATCGTGCTGGGTAAACTCACGTAGCCAAAGGCCTCAGGGGGCAGCACTGCCTGAATGCCATTGTAACCAGAGGTGATATTCAGCCTGTTCAGACTGGTTCGGGTGAACCAGTAGTAGTGACCTGCGGGTGGGCCCACCCCACCCCACCCCCACCCCCACCCCGCCCCACCCCACCCCACCCATCCACCCATCCGCCCATCTGCCCACCCGCCATGGCTCAATGCCGTTCTATTTAGGCACTTTTTGATGCCACACGCATGCGTGTAAGCCACGGGTGTGAGCAAAGCGCATGCATGGAAGGTTGGACGTATGTGCGGAAGAGGTGCGTGCAAGTGAAGTGAGCTCTCTCACACACATTTTCAGTGTTGGGCAAACTGGTAGGTAAATTATGTGAATCCTACCTTTGAATGCAATGACTTGTTTCCAGAAGTTGTGGGTGATCCACACCTAGAGTCCCAAAGGTGCTTTTTCAAGAGGCAACCCACAGGTCGCTACTACCAGTTCGCTCGAACCGGTCTGAACCGGCTGAATGCCACCTCTGGTTACAATGGCATTCAGGCAGGGCTGCCCCCTGTGGCCTTTGGCTAGGCGGATTTACCCGGCACGATGTGCTTCAACCTTTGAGAAACCTTAGATCCCTAATTTAAACTGCAACTCATAAAAAAGGAGAGTGAAATTACATCAACGAAAATTTTGGATGCTGACCCTAAAGAAGATGGGTGAGGGTGAGGGGGCTACCAAAATGAGCTTGAGGTTTCCACGCTCCTGGGGGTTTGGTGCTTCGATTCATAATAGCACTGGTTCTTGAGTGTTTTAACCACTAATTAATTCCTTTTTCTGCTTCTAGAGCTTAAAACCGCATTGGCTTTATTCTGAAAGTCCTCTGATTTTCTGGTCTCACTCCAGAGCAGACAAGAGACAAGATTTCCCTTGGGAGAACTGCAAATAACAGATCATCATTAGATTGCCCGCTGTTCAGCCCTATATCCCTTTGATGAATCTGTAAACTCACTGCACGTTGAGGTTGAATAATAGCAGAGCCCAATGCCTAAATTATGTGTATATTTTATGGAACTTTTAAAAAAGTCACTGCATGTTCTTTTCTCGTTCCCTGCTTTCATTCTTGGTTCCATTAAAGAAATGGAAATGATTTGCCATAAATACAATGGCCAATATTAATGGGAGAAGCTACATGCAGTGCTGAGTTAAAAGTGCCTTTTGCTTTATTGCTTTGGGGTCTCTCTGGATGAGTCTGAACATTCCCTTTATGAATATGCAGAATTTCTGAGATATATTTTTTTTCTGTTCACTTTAGCAAAAAGTTACGTTCTATAAACATGGAGTAATTATACAACCATATACACTGATCATAGCCCTATAGTCTTCCATAAGATGATTAGAGGAGACTAAAACATATGAAGAATGGTTACCGGAACTGGGCATGGATGGTCTAGTGAAGAGAAGGACCAGGGGACACATGATAGCAGTCTTCCAATATTTGAGGGGCTGTCACAGAGAGGAGGGGGTCAGGCTATTTTCTAAAGCACCCAAAGGCCAGACAAGGAATAATAGATGGAAGCTGATCAAGGAGAGATCCTTGGAAGATATATGATGCATTGATATATGATATATTTAAGGCAGAATGGCTCTGGGTTTGGGGTTCTGTGGCCCATGAAGAATTGCCAGCTCTTGTTGTGGATGTGGTTGCACTGCCCCAGATTGACATGGTGCGTAATCCGGAGGTTCTCCTGCATTTACGACTGATGCTCAAGGAGCAGATGGCAATTGTGGCTAGGAGGGCCTTTGCGCAACTGCAGGTTGAGTGTTATTTGTGCCATTTCCTGGACCAACAACCCTTGCTCACCCTCACCCATGTCCGAGTCACCACCTGTCTTGACTACTGCAATACGCTCTACATGGGACTACCCTCGAAAAGCTATCCAGAAGCTTCAATGGGTTCAAAGTGTGGCAGTCCACTTGGTTTTGTGCAAGTCTAGGTTTGCACACGTCATCACTCTTTAGGGAGCTCCATTGGTTGCCAATCCATGGAGAGGAGTAGGGGTCAAGCTATTTTCCAAGGCACCCGAAGGCCAGACAAGGAATAATGGATGGAAATGGACCAAGGAGAGATTCAACCTGGAAATAAGGAAAAATTTTCTGACAGTGAGAACAATCAACCAATGGAACAGCTTGCCTTCGGAAGTTGTGGGAGCTTCATCACTGGATGCTTTCAAGAAGAGCCTGGACAGCCATCTGTCAGAAATGGTGTAGGGTCTCCTACTTGGGTGGGGGGTTGGACTAGATGACCTACAAGGTCCCTTCCAACTCTGTGAATCTGTAATCTGTAAAATAGTTGCAGAATCAATTCCTTGTGTTTTTTGATAGGTCAAACCTTAAAAATTAATTCCATTCATTTAATTGCCCATTCAGGTAATTTTCTTCTATCGGTACATCGAGTTTCCCTTGCTTTCTCTTCCCTATTCCTTTTCATCTGGACCTATGATGGTCAAACGAGATAACCATGATGAATGCTTCCAAACAATAATGTGTGAGATAATCCCCTCTTCTCAGATTTTCCTCTTCCATCTCCCTTGGCCTCCTTCAGTATATCTCTACCGCAGGTTTGAAGCAAGAAGATGCAAAAGGATACCCGTTGGAACAAAGTCAAGGAAGCAGCAGATTTTTCAAAGCATCAAAAAGGAAGACAAGGAACAATGGACAGAAACTAATCAATGAGAAAAACAACCTAGAACTAAAGAAAAATTTCCTGTCAATAAGAACAAATAACCAGTGGAACAGCTTGCCTGCAGAAGTTGTGGGTGTTCCATCACTGGAGGCTTTCAAAAAGAGACTGGACAACCATTTGTCTGAAATCGAATAGGGTCTCCTGCTCGAGTAGAGGGTTGGACTAGAAGACCTCCAAGGTCCCTTCCAATTCTATTATTCTATGTATTCAATGTTCAGATGAGAAAATTGTCCTGAGAGTTCTACTGCCAGCAAGGGTACACTATACTTGATAGGGTTACCATTAGCTTCTTATGTTCCTAGAAAGAATAATTATGGGGATTCCTTGGGCAAACAAGAAAGGACTTTTTTAATCTGATGTATAATGGTATTTCAGTGGTGAGTAGTTGATTGATTTGATTGATTATATTTTTATCTGCCTTTTATTATTTTTATAAATAACTCAAGGTGCCAAACGTAATGATTCTTCTTTCTCTTATTTTCTCTGCAACAACAACCCTGTGAGATGAGTTGGGCTGAGAGAGAGAATGACTGGCCAGAAATGTCTAAGGTGTGACTAGAACTCACCATGTCCTGCTGAAAGTCAGCTGAAGTCTCTCAGCTGACTTTCATGCTTAAGGCAGGACTAGAACTCACTGTCTCCTGGTTTCTAGGCCAGTGCCTTTACCATCCACCAGATTGGCCCAGTTACACCTTAACAAAGAAGGGATTTCCTTCCGAGATAACCAGTTCCTTTTCACAAACCAGATAATATGTGCCATACCATTGTCTCAAGCTTTGCCACAATCACGATTATAATATCAGGTTACATGCATTCGCCTATCAGATATCAGCATTCCAAGTAATGCACCCATAGAAAGCAGAACTCAGAAAGCAGAAAAGGTAGATTCCTCAAAGGACAATTTTATTGGGTACATCATATTGGCACAACTGATGAAAACCGACTCTGAAAGTTCCCACGGTTTTCACCTAATTAAAAGAGAAAGTTTCCCTCCTTCCCCAAGTCATCAGTCATGTGGTCCAATCGAGGTGCTGGCCAGTTGCTTGGTTACTTCGCTCCTCCTCTTGGTTCTCACAGGAAAACTTCTTATTTTGACTACAACACCCCAGCTAACTATTTCTCTCCCCCTCCCATCTAGTGGTAGCCCTGAAGCCTCAAAGATGACCCCAGCCAGGTTCACTTCAGGGTTGACATCATACTTTGCCACCAGACCATGTGACTTTATATCACCGATCATTAATTCACCTTTGGAAACAACATGTGCTGTACCTGCAAATTAGTGTGGCTCCTTAATGTTATCATCTTGATAGCCAACCTAGAACAATGCTTTCTCCAATCTTATCCCCTGATGCTTTATTTGAGATACACCGATGATATTTTCATCATCTGGAGCCACAGGGATGAACCTTTCACCAAATTCCATTATGAATAACAGAACAGCAGAGGTGGAAGGGACCTTGGAGGTCTTCTAGTCCAACCCCTTGCTCAAGCAGGAAACCCTAGAGCTGTGGTGGCGAACCTATGGCACGCGTGCCACAGGTGGCACGCGGAGCCATAGCGGCCGGCACGCGAGGGTTCCCACCGGCAAACCAGAAGTGCGGAAAAATGCACTTCCGGTTTGCCGGTGTGCTGTTTTTTGCACTCCGGAGGGTTCAGGGAAGCTCCCTGAAGCTCCAGAATGCAAAAAACTACAAAACGGACAAACCGGAAGTGCACTTTTCCGCACTTCCGGTTTGTCCATTTTGTAATTTTTTGCATTCCGGAGCTTCAGGGAGCTTCCCTGAACCCTCCGGAGTGCAAAAAACAGCATACTGGCAAACCGGAAGTGCGTTTTTCCGCACTTCTGGTTTGCCGGTTTCGTTGTCCCAGGCTCCGGTAAGGCCTTTGCGCGGGGGTGGGGGGGTGTGCGCATGCGCAGGGGGCAGCATGGGTGTGTGTGTTGTGCGCATGCGTGGGGGGGAGGAAATGGGTGTGGGCACGCGAGCGCGCGTGAGCGCGCCCCCCCTTTTTGGCACGCGAGCCTAAAAAGGTTCGCCACCACTGCCCTAGAGTATTTCAGACAAATGACTTTTGATGACTTCAATAGCTTCCACCCCACCAACAACCTCACCTAACTAAGTAACTAGTCATGATAAAACTATACAATGGATGCATAAACACCATGATGTAAAAAAAAACTTCACCATGTATCACGCATACCTGCTCCTGACTTCTATACAAAACACATTGGCAAATTTGTCATCTAGAGACAGGCTCTATGCTGCTGCAGCAGCATTTATTCTAATTCACCTGACAGAGATGCTCAATTGATGGAATTAAATCAGGCATTCAGGACACAGAACTATCCACACAAGAAGATCAATAGAGAAATAAATAGGGTCAGATTGATTCACGGGGAAGACCCGTTAAAAGGCAGATCACAAAAGATTCTGGTTGTCCCCTACAGCTCACAGTTCAAACCACTCACACACACATGATTAATAACCTTCCGTATAACGCAAATGACACTGCACTTTTGCAAGTACTGAGTGACAGATCCATCCGTGCATACAGACAACTTACCCAACCTAAAACAGATTCTCACCAGCAGTGGGAAATAACAGGACAATGATGCTAACAGGCTCTGCAACAAACCTGGATGGCTGTTTTGCCCCCACATTTACATCAATAGCATCACCATGGACCCAACTTCTTCACACACAAGGCTGGAGGTCCTTCCATATATTCTTCTTGTAATGGCATGCCATCACCTTCCAGCAATGCCCCCCTGAATTCGGGTTAGGCCAAAGAATGAAGGGAGACAACTTTGACAGCAGGACTCAAAACAAGGACAAAGCAATGTCAAAGGAAACTCCAAAGCACTTTCCAACGTTTTGGAGACATGAGATTTTGACTCCACCACTGAGGGAGAGGTTATTGATCTCACATACATTAAAAAGTGTCAGGCTATCTCAGAAGGGGAGGGGTTCGTGGTGGTCTCTGAGCTTGGTTGTTTACTTGCAGATATTTCATTACCCAAACTGGGTAACGTCATCAGTGTTAGTAGGGAGTGAGAGCAAACCCCACTCCCTGCTAACAGTGATGATGCTACCTAGTTTGGTAATGAAATGTCTGCAAGTAAACAGCCAAGCTCAGAGAGCACCAAGGACTCCACAATCCTCCTCCTCCTCCTCCTCCTCCTCCTCCTCCTCCTCCTCCTCCTCCTCCTCCTCCTCCTCCTCCTCTCCTCTAAGGCTGATGATGCTACCTAGTTTGGGTAATGAAATATCTGCAAGTAAACAGCCAAGCTCAGAGAGCACCAAGGACCCCTCACTTCAACTCTGAGCTTCAAACATTCCCCTTTATTGTATATCTCAACACACAGTGGTTTTTTTAACATATTACGATTGATAAGGTACCTGTAATATATAACCTGCAGTTGTATAACTAACATATATTCTCTTCTCTCCTTCTCTTCTCTATCCACCACCCCAAAATCTCAATGTAAATCGCACATCAATCCAGCCACACAATGCCTCCCATAAGATATTGGCTGCAATTCGGAAAAGCTTCTGGCTTTTTGTTAGGACTATGTCCAAACGGTTGGGTTGTTAATATATAAACAGGCCACCAATCTATGTTTGTATATATTTAAGTACTACAACTATTTTATACACTTTAATGAATCTGTTTGTGACTGGATCATTACTCCTATACACTGGTTGCCAAGCTGAAATACCCCGTTTCTACGTGCATGTCCCTGATAACTCAGGGGTCGCTCTGCACACTCCTTAACACCCCTGCTTAGGCAGGAAACCC
This sequence comes from Diadophis punctatus similis, assembly GCA_023053685.1. NCBI lineage: Eukaryota > Metazoa > Chordata > Lepidosauria > Squamata > Dipsadidae > Diadophis > Diadophis punctatus. The sequence continues at coordinate 196,769,027 of JALIGW010000003.1, read as the reverse complement.
TACACCACTTCAGACAAATGGTTATCCAACATCTTCTTAAAAACTTAAAAACACTCCTTAACACTTTTAATAAAATGTGTTAGTCAGAAAAAAATCAGAATAACAGAGTTGGAAGTGACCTTAGAGGTCTTCTAATCCAATGCCTTCTGATTCTTCAGTTGGAGGAAAATCAGGTCACAATATAGGAAAATAGCTCTCAGAGAATTCTCCCACGAAATCCAAAATGCATCCATGACCAATTGTGTTCTCTCCTTCCTTCTGTTTGTGAGATGTTGAGAAGCAGGAGAAAATCCTTGCAGCAGGAAAGGCTAAATAGCTGCAGTAGGCTCAAAAGGCCATACATACTGAGACAGCGGATGTGTCTTCTACGCATACCAAGTCCTACTTTGAGAGATATCATTTGTAGGTTCTTTATATTGGAGATTGGAAAGCCGAGCGTTGGGATCGTCTGCCGGCTGGAGACGGGGGGCTATTATCCACCTTGTGAAACGCCCTTTGTTTTGTCTGGCATTTTGAGAGACGGTGATCTGGGCGGAAGCGAGGTACAGTCGGGCCCCAGATCACGGGATTGCAGTGGCCGTTGCGAGGACGTGCACCCCCACGACTGCCTGTACCAATTTAAAAAACGTCTGGACAGACCGGGGGTAATCTGGTCTGAGACCCTAGGAACTCCCTGGGTTGAAACGACTGCCGCCTTTGTGATCGTGGCGGCTTTTTCTTTCTCTATTTGGCGGTGTGGTTGTTCCCACCGCGATTGCGAGATCCCTGTGGACTACTCGAATTTGACCTGTTTCGGGAGACTTTTTATGTTCTGTATGTGCTTTATCAACTGCACTGGCGGGCTACCACCTTGGGAGGGGAGCCTATCATCTGGACCTCGGCCGCCATTCTCCCATTCGGAGCGGTGCTCCCTGCGCAGCCCCACTACCGCCATTTTGACCTCGAGGTTGCCTCTGGCTGAGACCTGCTGTAAGATCCTTCTCAGCCTTATGAGGACGTCCAGGATTATTGGGATCTGGCGGAGGGAAGCTGGAGGACTTTGCGACATCTGTGGAACCTCGGCGGGGATCATATTCATGAAAAACTTTATCAGCACCAATACTGTGACGAGAATCGGGGAACATTCACAGAGAAACTTAAAAGCTTCACCAAGAATTACTATCAGCTTTGGTGTAAAGTTTAGGAGGAAGAACGAAAGAACTAGATTAACATCTGTTAGAACATTATCAGACAAGCTAGGAGACCGGGATTTACGTACCTCCCATACGTGGAAACTGTTTTTTTTTTTTTTTTTTTTTTTTTAATTAGTTTTACCCTTGCCTGTTTTATAGATTATCCTACCTCGGGGGGGGGGAGTAGATGGATGGATTGTATGTGTGAGTTGCTAGGGTTGAGTGGAGGGAGTGCAACTGAAGATTTTAGATGATGTTTGTGGGAAAGAGGGAGCCTGGGACGGGGGTTCTTCCCTCCTCCGCTGAGTGTGAAAACAGAAGCGGAGGGGGGGTCGGGCCCCATGCCAGGCCCAGTATGAATGGAGTGTTTGGCCTGCCGGGAGTTGGGAGTACCAGTGGGGTGGGGGAGGGGATCTCTGGTGTGATAGAGAGTGGGTGCATCACGGTCATTACAGGGAGAGGCAGGTATGCCGGGAGCAGAGGGGTAGGCCGCTCACGGGGAACGAGAATTCGCTGTTTACAAGCGATTCCTCGTTCTGGCCCCTCAGATCAGGTTCCATCTTGCTCAGCCCAAGTACCTGGTAACCAGGGATGTCAGGGCCCTGGGCTCAAGCTGCTGCTGTTGAATGCCAGGTCAATTAACAACAAGGCCCCCCTTATCCGGGATTTAATCTTGGAGGAGGGGGCGGACCTGGCATGTATTACTGAGACCTGGCTGGGCCAGGAGGGGGGGGTTCCCCTCTCCGAGATGTGCCCAGACGGGTTCTCAGTGCAGCATCAGCCGCGACCCCAGGGAAGGGGTGGAGGAGTGGCTATTATAGCTCGCCAAAGTCTGTGCCCTCGGAGGATCCCTGCCCCGGAGATTGTTGGGTGTGAGACGCTCCTTCTGAAGTTGGACTTAGGGGTACAGGTGGGCCTTTTGCTAACGTACTTGCCTCCTAGCTGCGTTGCTAAGGCCCTGCCTGTTCTGCTCGAGGCGATAGCCGGGCTGGCGATTGAGTTCCCCAGATTGATGGTGCTGGGGGACTTCAACCTGCCATCGCCCGGCGAAACCTCGGAGGCAGTCCAGGAGTTCATGGCTTCCATGACAACCATGGACCTGACCCAAGTAGTTCAGGGTCCGACTCATGAGGGTGGTCACACACTTGACCTTGTGTTTCTCTCGGGGCAGTGGAGAGATGATCTGAGGCTGAGGGGTTTAGTCACAATACCCTTGTCATGGTCAGATCATTTCCTCCTGAGGTTGGATTTTATGGCACCACTCCTCCACCGCAAGGAGGCGGGATCGATTAAGTGGTTCCGCCCCAGGCGCCTAATGGAATCCGAAGGATTTCAGAGGGAACTTGGGGAAATACCTGAATCCCTGGTACACAATTCATCTGAGGACCTAGTGACTGCCTGGAACCGGGCAGCGTCAGGGGCCTTAGATCGGATTGCGCCTTTGCGGCCTCTCCGTGGCAGCGGATCCAGGAGGGATCCTTGGTTCACTGAGGAACTCCGGGAGATGAAGCGCCTAAAGAGACGCCTAGAGCGACGATGGAGGGCTAGTAAAGCTGAATCTGATCGGACACTTTTAAGAACTTGCATTAAGTCTTACTTAGTGGCAATACGGGCGGCAAAATGCGCGTATTTTTCCGCCCGTATTGCGTCCGCCGACTCCCGCCCAGCCGCCCTGTTTAGGGTAACGCGCTCCCTGCTTGCAAAGGGGGGGAGCGAAGAACCCTTGCAGGGTAGAGCTGAGGAATTTTCGCAGTTCCTGGCGGATAAAATCACTCAGATTCGGACAGACCTGGACTCCATTTGGACAGAGCAGGCCGAGATGACAGAGGCGAGTCTTAGTCCTGTTATTTGGGAGGAGTTTGAGCCTATCACTCCTGAGGATGTGGACAAGGCCATAGGAGCGATGAGCGCCTCCACTTGTTTATTGGACCCGTGTCCCTCCTGGCTGGTTTCGGCTAGCAGGGAGGTGACACGCGGCTGGCTCCAGGCGGTTGTGATCGCATCTTTGAGAGAGGGGTCCATCCCGCAGCCCTTAAAAGCTGCGGTGGTGAGGCCCCTCCTCAAGAAGCCTTCCCTGGACCCAGCGGATTTAAAGAACTTCCGTCCAGTCTCCAACTTACCCTTCGTGGGTAAAGTTGTCGAGAAAGTGGTGTCGCTCCAACTCCTGCGGTTATTGGAGGAAACGGATTATCTGGATCCCTTTCAATCGGGTTTCAGGCACGGCTACAGTACGGAGACTGCTTTGGTCGCTCTGATGGATGATCTCTGGCGAGCCCGAGATGGAGGTCATTCCTCCATCTTGGTGTTACTTGACCTCTCAGCGGCTTTCGATACTATCGACCATGGTATCCTTCTGCGTCGTCTCGGGGAGATGGGAGTGGGGGGCACCGTTCTTCGGTGGTTCTCCTCCTTTCTCTCCGACAGGACGCAGTCGGTGTTGACAGGAGGGCAGAGGTCAGCCCCTAGGCCCCTGCTTTGCGGGGTGCCACAGGGCTCGGTCCTCTCTCCCATCCTGTTCAACATTTACATGAAACCGTTGGGTGAGATCATCCGACGACACGGGGTGAGGTATCAGCAGTATGCTGATGATACCCAGTTGTACATCTCCACTCCGTGTCAGTTCAGTGAAGCAGTTAATGTAATGTGCCGCTGCCTGGACGATGTAAGGGTCTGGATGGGAGTGAATAGACTCAGGCTCAACCCAGACAAGACTGAGTGGCTTTGGATATTGCCTCCCAAGGATTATGTCGACTGTCCCTCCTTGGTTCTTGGGGGAGAAAAATTGACTCCCTCAGAACAGGTCCGCAATTTGGGTGTCCTCCTAGATCCACAGCTTAAATTGGAGCAACATCTTTCAGCTGTGGCTAGGGGGACCTTTGCACAGGTACGTCTTGTGCACCAATTGCGACCCTACTTGGAGAGGGAGGCTTTGCTCACAGTCACTCATGCCCTTGTCACCTCACGGCTTGACTACTGTAACGGGCTCTACATGGGGCTACCCTCGAAGAGCATCCGGAGACTACAATTGGTACAGAATGCAGCTGCGCGAGCTGTGGTGGGTGTACCGAGATACACCCACGTAACACCCATCCTCCGCCAGCTGCATTGGCTACCCATTGGTCTCCGGTCGCAATTCAAGGTGTTGGTTTTGACCTTTAAAGCCCTACATGGCTCAGGGCCAGGTTATCTTCGGGACCGCATCCTGCCACATTCCTCCCTACGACCAGTGAGGTCCCACAGAGAGGGCCTCCTCCAGGTCCCGTCTGCCAAACAATGCCGGCTGGCGGGCCCACGGGGGAGGGCCTTCTCTGTGGGAGCCCCATCTCTCTGGAACCAACTCCCGCCAGAGATCCGGACTATCCCCACCCTACTGGCCTTCCGCAAGGCAGTAAAAACGTGGCTCTTCCGGCAGGCGGGGTGAAGAGATGATTCCCCCAAGGATGAATGGTTTTTTATATTGTAATATGATGTTTTTAAATGCCTTTTTTAATCTGTAGTTCTAATCTCTGCTGTAAGCCGCCCTGAGTCCCAAGGGATTGGGCGGCCTATAAGAACTCTTAATAAATAAATAAATAAATATATTCATGCACAGGTGAGCATCCCTTTTGCAGGTGTTTGGGACTATTATGTTGTTATTTCAGGAACATATGCAGTGCTTCAATCAATCTGACTATAAAATAGCTAACAGCAAAATATCCTAAGTGCCATTCAGATATCAAAATTAAAACAAACATCATCCATCCCATTTTGCTCTGATTAATACTTCTAACTGCTAATTACAATTATTGAAGATTCTTCCCATATCTCAGGGTTACTTGAAGGACTCTCAGAATAATAGAATAAGAGTTGGAAGAGACCTTGGATGTCTTCTATTCCAACCCCCTGTTCAGGCAGGAAACCTATACCATTTCAGTCAAATATTTTATTTATTTATTTATTTATTTATTTATTTATTTATTTATTTATTTATTTATTTATTTATTTATTTATTTATTTATTTATTTATTTATTTATTTATTTAATCAGCACGTGTACAAGATAACAGGTATGATATAAACATAAACAAAAGCAAAGTATGTATAGGTAAATTTAGACAATATGATAGAAGGACGGGGACGGTAGGCACGATGGTGCGCTTATGCACACCCCTTACAGACCTCTTAGGAATGGGGTGAGGTCAACTGTAGACAGTCTAAGGTTAAAGTTTTGGGGGTTTGGGGAAGAAACACAGAGTCAGGTAGTGCATTCCAGGCATTGATTACTCTGTTGCTGAAGTTGTATTTTCTGCAGTCAAGTTTAGAGCAGTTTACCATAAGTTTGTATCTATTATGTGCTCGTGTATTGTTGCGGTTGAAGCTGAAGTATTCATTGACAGGTAGGACATTTTGGCAGATGATTTTATGAACTACATTTAGATCAGATCGAAGGCGACGTAGCTCTAAGTTGTCTAAGGCCAACATTTCAAGTCTGGTGGAATAAGGAATTGTGTTACGAGCAGAGGAGTGGAGGACTCTTCTTGTGAAGTATTTCTGGACTCTCAATTTTATTAATGTCCGATATGCAGTGCGGGTTCCAGACAGGTGAGTTGTATTCGAGGATTGGTCTGGCAATATAAATATAAAAATAAAAATAGTTGTCCAATCTTCTTAAAAACCTCCAGTGTTGGAGCACCCACAACTTCTGCTCAAGTTGTTCAACTGATTAATTGTTCTAATTGTCAAGAAATTTTTCCTTAGTTTTAAGATTGGTTCTCTCCTTGATTGGTTTCCACCCATTGCTCCTTGTCCTGCCTTCAGGTGCTTTGGAGAATAGCTTGACTCCCTCTTCTTTGTGGCAGCCCCTTAGATATCGGGCCACTGCTATCATGTCACCCTTAGTCCTTCTTTTCATTAAACCAGGGGTAGGCAAAGTTGACTCTTCTATGACTCGTGGACTTCAACTCCCAGAATTCCTGAGCTAGCATGATTGGCTCAGAAAGTCTGGGAGTTGAAGTCCATGAGTCATTGAAGAGCCAACTTTGCCTACCCCTGCATTAAACTAAACATACCCAATTTCAGCAGAGAAAAGATTGTAGGCTAAACCCAAGGGCAGGATTAAAACACATCATCAGTTTGAAGTCTCTATACTCCCAAAAGAGACCTACTCCCAGCCTTTCTTGAAGTCTGTTGATTCTTATTGGGCACCAATTCCCCTTGAACATTAGTAGTTCAGATTCTTGTGTATAGGTAGCATGAAATAAACTTGTAGTACTCTTGAACTCTATCCTGGTTCCTGACTTCTTGCACCTGACAGAAGTTGACTTACCGGTATTTTCCAAAGCTCCTGAGGACAGGACAAGAAGCAATGTGTGGAAGCTTGTTAAACCAAGATCCAATCTGCAATAAAGGAGAAATTTCTTAATACTGAGAACAATTACTCAGTGGAACAATTTGCCTCCAAGAGTTGTAGGTGCTCCATCACTGGAGTTTTCAAGAAAAGATTGGACATCCATTTGTCTTGATGGTATAAGGCGTCCTGCCTTGAGCAAGGGGTTGGACTAGGAGACCTCCCAGGTCCCTTCCAGCTCTATGATTCTGATTCTAAATCTGGATTGCACTAAACCTTTTGCAGAGGAGGAATTTGAGGTTGTAATTTAAGATACTGAGTAAAAAAAAAGACAGATCTAAACATCGCAATCCCTGTTGAATTTATCCTCAAAAGACAGGAAATCTAAAAAAAGGAGGAGATAGCTGAATTATAGCATTCAGGTTTTTAGCATTAAGTTGATGAAAGCATTCTGTGTTTATTGATTGCCAGTTGCCTTGCAGGCCCCAACTCAGGGGTGAAATCCTCCCGGTCGCTCTTACCTGTTGGTCGCTGCACAGCCGAAGAAGCTGGTGGCATTTGCAGTGCGGGGCTTCCCCCGCCCGCTTCCCCTGCCCGCCTGGACGCCAGCATTTGCGTTCTTTTGCCCTCTGCGCATGCACAAAGCGTTCTGCTTGCGCAGAGGGCAAAAGAACACAAATGCCGGCGTCCAGGCGGGCGGGGGAAGCGGGCGGGGGAAGCCCCACGCCGTGAATGCCACCAGCTTCTTCGGCTGTGCGGCGACCAACAGGTAAGAGCGAACCGGGAGGATTTCACCCCTGTCCCAACTGAATAGAAAGGCCGAATACCAATCAAACAAATAAGTAAAATATATTTGACTGTTCTTTGTGGAAACCACAGAAATTAAGGAGACAGACTATAAATTGCCTAAATCTTGTCTTCTTATATTCCAGCCAGTGGGGAACCAAGACACATTCCTAACAGAATAGTAAAATACAGGAGTTTCATTTGGTACAGAAGCAAGTCTAAATTTCTTTTGGTCTAAATGTCTTGATGTCGGACAATCCTTGCAGAGGTGGATTCCTACTGGTTTGGACCGGTTCTATAGAACTGTTAGTAACTTGGTGGCCTGGGTCACTGGAACCAGCAGCGACGCAGGCCTGCCATGCCCCCGAGCTCATTCTCTCGGCGGTGCCATAGGCGCCGCCATCTTGTTTTTTGTTTCTGTGCATGTGCAGAAGCTTTTTTTTAGTACTGCGCATGCACGTGGTGTGCAATGCATGACCACCCGTGTGTCGCGTCCCTGAGTGAACCAGCAGTAGCAGAATCCGGAACCCACCCCTGAATCCTTGGTGTATCCAGAAATCTTTCCAGCGATACAGAATTTTGCTTATGCTCTTTAAATCCATACGCTTTTCTCCTCTCACTTTTTGCCATGCACCAAAACCACTTTCAACAATTTGGATGAATTGAAAGCATCCGTGTGACTTGTCCCCATCAAGGTTTCTCTCTCTCATTAATCTTGCTTTCATTTTTCTTTTTTTTTATACCTCAGTCTAATCAGTCACAAAAGTCAAATCTGAAGTTTTTACTTCCTGATTCTATATGTCTATGGAGATTCTCAATCATCCAAGTCATGGTTGTCCCAAAAATGCTTCTTCAAGAGGCAACTGGACTTTCCTGCTTTTCTTTGAAGACATTTTGCTTCTCATCCAAGATGCTTCTTCAGCTCTGACTGGATGGTGGGGAATGGAAGGATTGATACTCCTCACAGACAGCTGGTCATTTGCATCCTTTTAGAGAGTTGTTGAGGCCATTTGGAGGTTTATCTGTGTCTTCGGGATCACCTGAGTAGTGCAAAGAAGACTCCATAACCATTTGTACCACTCAGGTGACCCTGAGGATACAGATAAACCTCCAAGTGGCCTCAATGACTCTCTAAAAGGATGCAAATGACCAGCTGTCTGCAAGGAATATAAATCCTTCCATTCCCCACCATCCAGTCAGAGCTGAAGAAGATTCTTGGATGAGAAGAGAAATGTCTTCAAAAGAAAAAACAAGAAGGTCCAGTTGCCTCCTGAAAAAGCACTTTTGGGATTGCTGATTCTATCTTCAGAATTTCTTTTGGACTCTGTCCTCCTATTTATCCTTCTGATATTCATTCAGTGGGATCTCCAAACTTATAGACATCCACATGCATATTATTTATTCTTCAAATTTATACAGTCGGCCATTTCGTATCTGGCCCTGGGCAGCTTAGAAACAATATACATGCGCACGCACACACACGTGCGCGCACACACACACACACAATAAAAAAGAGCAAAGCAACAATTTAAAAAACAGTATAAGAAACAGTATAAAAGCATATAAACAACCATCATTAAAAAAATTATAAAATTCATAGCCGAGGTAATTCCACCTAAAATAACACTTAATACAACCACAGGGCTGGCTCTGCCATAGCCACTTTGCCACAGCCCCTTGCTTGTAGTTAAACCATGTTTTCAGGATCTTTGGAAAGGCCTCTATATTTATTAATTAAATTAATTAATTAAAATTAAATTAAACTAATTAAATAAATTGATGATTTATTAATTATTAATTAAATAAAATTATGTTTGTATTTATATTACAGTTATGTTATATAAATAAATATAAATAATTAAATAAAATGTTAAATATACATGTAAGATGCATACGTATCGAGAGCCAGTTTGGTGTAGAGGTGAATCTCTCAGGCTAGAAACTAGGAGACTGTGAGTTCTAGTCCCACCTTAGGCATGAAAGCCTGCTGGGCGACTTTGGGCCAATCATCGGGTGACTGGGAATTCTAGTTCTGCTGTTGGAAGAAATTTAGATTCAGAAATAATTTCATCCATACATTCCCTGTGAACTCCTTTAATCATCAACATGACCTGCCAATAGCTGAAAGAATGATAATCAATGTAGCGAAGATAGTTTAAACTTCCAGCCAACAACTGACAACTAGGCTGAAAGTGATAAAAACCACAAAGCTTGCAAAGAACAACGAACATGCAAAAATGCTTCAAAATACAGGGGTTTCCTGAACAGGCAAAGAAGGCACCCCAAAGTCATCATGTAAGGACCCAACAAAGGAAAGTTCTGCATACTCAGCAAGATTAAATAAGATCATTTCCCCATCAGAACAGGGGTGAAATACTGATTCTGGAGAACCGTTAGCAGAAATTTTGAGTAGTTCGGAGAACCGGTAGCGGAAATTTTGAATAGTTTGGAGAACCGGAAAATACTACCTCTGGCTGGCCCCAGAGTGGGGTGGAAATGGAGATTTTGCAATATCCTTCCCCCAGGAGTGGGGAGGGAATGGGGATTTTGCAGTATCTTTCCCCTGGAGTGGGGAGCGAATGGGGATTTTGCAGTATCTTTCCCCTGGAGTGGGGAGGGAATGGGGATTTTGCAGTAGCCTTCCCCTGGAGTGGGGAGAGAATGGAGATTTTGCAGTATCCTTCCCCTGCCACGCCCACCAAGCCACACCACACCCACCAAGCCACGCCCACAGAACCGGTAGTAAAAAAAAATTGGATTTCACCACTGCATCAGAGCAACAAGTCCATCAAAATAAACACTTCAAAGGGCACATTCACACATCTCCCAACGAACAAACTTTCCCTATAAATATTACATTCCTCAGAACCCCAAATTGTAGCTACCTCAAGTGCTGTTTCTATGCTCTCGTATAATCTGCCTCCTCTCCAGTCACCATGTCCTCTATCATTGTAATGTGATCCCAGCTCAGAACAGACCTCAGATTTTTCTAACAGTGCCTTAGGTATGAAAGCTGGCTGGTTGACCTTGGGCCAGTCACTTACTCTCACTCCTAGAGGGAGGCAATGGCAAACCAGTCCTGAAAAATCTTGCCAGGAAAACTGTAGGGATTTTTCTAGAGAATCTGGAGAATGATTGAACAGAAAAAAAGAAAAAGAAAAAGAAAATGTGGATTTTGGAATAGGTAAATCACTCCATCCTATCAGATGTTTTTAAAGAATCTTTTAATTTATGTTTTTTTATAATTACTGTACTCACGTATTATTTAATTTATGTATTGTACAGTATTATGACTGATTATAAATAAATCAATAATAGCTTTATAATTTAATTTGATTTTTTAATGGGATGCTGGGCCCCTGCAAAGCAAACCATCACCTCTTTACATTATTTCTATTTGCAATTATTCTCCTAGGCCCCACATATTTCTATCAAAATGAAAACTATGGTTGGTACTTTTCTGGGTCAGGTTGCTAAGGATTGTTTGAAGACTCTGAAAAGCCCAGAGGCAAAATGATTTTTTGAGCACTTCACTCAGTCCAATGCCCTTCTTGTTACTTCCTATATCAATGGCATTTCCCTCTCTCTTCTCTCTCTTTCTCTCTTTGTCCACATAAATCAGTAACCTAGAAACTGGGAAACTTATAATACCAAATGATTTCTTGCCCCTATTTATTTTATTTGTTTATTTGTATCCTGCCTTTATTATTTTCACAAATAACTCAAGGTGGTGAACTCTACTCGCAACAGAATACCTTACGCAACCAGACTTGAAATCCTGGGCTTAGAAAGCTTAGAACTACATCGCCTTCGGCACGACCTAAACGTAGCTCATAAAATTATCCACTACAACGTCCTTCCTGTCAACGACTACTTCAGCTTCAACCACAACAATACACAAGCACACAAGAGATGCAAACTCAAAGTGAACCGCTCCAAACTTGACTGTAGAAAATACAACTTTAGCAACAGTAAATGGCTGGAACTCACTACCTGGCATTGTGGTTTTGTCACCAAACCCCCAAAACTTTACCCTTAGACTGTCCACTGTTGACCTCACCCGATTCCTGAGAGGTCAGTAAGGGGCGTGCATAAGTGCACCAGCGTGCCTACCATCCCTGTCCTAATGTTTGTTTATTTATTTATTTATTTGTGAGATTTATATACCGCCTCACAGTGCAAGCACTCTCTAAGTGGTTTACACCAGTAAGCAATGTATATTTATATTGCCTCCAACAATCTGGGTCCTCATTTTACCTACCTCGGAAGGATGGAAGGCTGAATCAACCTTGAGCCAGTGAGATTTGAACCGCTGATCTGCGGATCAGTGTCAGCTAATGTGGCCTGCAGTACCTGCCTCTAACCCAGTGGTTCCCAACCTGTGGTACATGTACCACTAGTGGTACGCGAGGGCCTTCCAGGTGGTACGTGAACACTTTCGGGGTCATGAACGATTTTTAGTTAGTTATTTTTTACTTCACAAAAATGTTTACTGCCTAACACAAGATAATCTGGCAACAATTTGCAACTGTTGCCACATGCCACCCACCTGGTCCCAGCGGCCCGAGAATCCAGTTGCTGGATGCGCGGGGCCAAAAAAGGAACGGTGACTGTTCTGAACTCTCAGCAGTCGCGCAGTAGAACCCTTGCGAGAAGGTGCGCGTCGTAGCGAGCTCTCGAGCTAAGGTTAATCTCACTCTGTTATTGTTAGCACTATGTTCTCTTGACTCAAGTTACCCTTTGATATTCATTACTGCATCTCAGGGTGTATGTTACTATTTTTATTATTATTTTGTATACTTATATACTTATTATTTTCGTAGTTGGTTTGCGTGTTCTACTTGTACAATTATGGAAATAAAGTGATATCTGATCGAATTTAGTTTCTCTGGAACCAGGTGGTACGCGGCGACTGTACAGGACCTCCAAGTGGTACTCGATCACAAAAAGGTTGGGAATCACTGCTCTAACCGCTGCGCCACCTCGGCTCGTAGTATGTAAGAGATATGTTCCCTCTTATCAGTACCCATGTTATGTGTATAAACAATGTTATATCTATGTATATTACCAACACGTACTTGACAAAAGTAAATAAAATAAATAAATAAATAAATAAATAAATAAATAAATAAATAAATAAATAAATAAATAAATAAATAAATAAATAAATAAATAAATAAATAAATAAATAAATAAATAAAAATATCTAACACACCTTCCTCTTCCTGTTTTTCCCACACAACAATAACCCTATGAGGTGGATTGGGTTGAGAGAGAGTGACTGGTTTCATGCCTAAGGCTGGACTAGAACTCACAGTCTCCTGGTGATTGGCCCAAAGTCACCAATCAACTCTCATGCCTAAGGCTGGACTAGAACTCACTGTCTCCTGGTGATTGGCCCAAAGTCACCAATCAACTCTCATGCCTAAGGCTGGACTAGAACTCACAGTCTCCTGGTGATTGGCCCAAAGTCACCAATCAACTCTCATGCCTAAGGCTGGACTAGAACTCACTGTCTCCTGGTGATTGGCCCAAAGTCACCAGTCAGATTTCATGCCTAAGGCAGGACTAGAACTCACAGTCTCCTGGTAATTGGCCCAAAATCTCCCAGCCGGCTTTCATGCCTAAGGCGGGACTAGAACTCACAGTCTTCTGGTGATTGGCCCAAAGTCACCAGTCAGATTTCATGTCTAAGGCGGGACTAGAACTCACTGTCTCCTGGTGATTGGCCCAAAGTCTCCAATCAACTCTCATGCCTAAGGCTGGACTAGAACTCACAGTCTCCTGGTGATTGGCCCAAAATCTCCCAGCCGGCTTTCATGCCTAAGGCGGGACTAGAACTCACAGTCTTCTGGTGATTGGCCCAAAGTCACCAGTCAGATTTCATGCCTAAGGCTGGACTAGAACTCACAGTCTCCTGGTGATTGGCCCAAAGTCACCAATCAACTCTCATGCCTAAGGCTGGACTAGAACTCACAGTCTCCTGGTGATTGGCCCAAAATCTCCCAGCCGGCTTTCATGCCTAAGGCGGGACTAGAACTCACTGTCTCCTGGTGATTGGCCCAAAGTCACCAATCAACTCTCATGCCTAAGGCTGGACTAGAACTCACTGTCTCCTGGTGATTGGCCCAAAGTCACCAATCAACTCTCATGCCTAAGGCTGGACTAGAACTCACAGTCTCCTGGTGATTGGCCCAAAGTCACCAATCAACTCTCATGCCTAAGGCTGGACTAGAACTCACTGTCTCCTGGTGATTGGCCCAAAGTCACCAGTCAGATTTCATGCCTAAGGCAGGACTAGAACTCACAGTCTCCTGGTAATTGGCCCAAAATCTCCCAGCCGGCTTTCATGCCTAAGGCGGGACTAGAACTCACAGTCTTCTGGTGATTGGCCCAAAGTCACCAGTCAGATTTCATGTCTAAGGCGGGACTAGAACTCACTGTCTCCTGGTGATTGGCCCAAAGTCTCCAATCAACTCTCATGCCTAAGGCTGGACTAGAACTCACAGTCTCCTGGTGATTGGCCCAAAATCTCCCAGCCGGCTTTCATGCCTAAGGCGGGACTAGAACTCACAGTCTTCTGGTGATTGGCCCAAAGTCACCAGTCAGATTTCATGCCTAAGGCTGGACTAGAACTCACAGTCTCCTGGTGATTGGCCCAAAGTCACCAATCAACTCTCATGCCTAAGGCTGGACTAGAACTCACAGTCTCCTGGTGATTGGCCCAAAATCTCCCAGCCGGCTTTCATGCCTAAGGCGGGACTAGAACTCACTGTCTCCTGGTGATTGGCCCAAAGTCACCAATCAACTCTCATGCCTAAGGCTGGACTAGAACTCACAGTCTCCTGGTAATTGGCCCAAAATCTCCCAGCCGGCTTTCATGCCTAAGGCGGGACTAGAACTCACAGTCTTCTGGTGATTGGCCCAAAGTCACCAGTCAGATTTCATGCCTAAGGCTGGACTAGAACTCACTGTCTCCTGGTGATTGGCCCAAAGTCACCAATCAACTCTCATGCCTAAGGCTGGACTAGAACTCACAGTCTCCTGGTGATTGGCCCAAAGTCACCAATCAACTCTCATGCCTAAGGCTGGACTAGAACTCACTGTCTCCTGGTGATTGGCCCAAAGTCACCAGTCAGATTTCATGCCTAAGGCAGGACTAGAACTCACAGTCTCCTGGTAATTGGCCCAAAATCTCCCAGCCGGCTTTCATGCCTAAGACGGGACTAGAACTCACAGTCTTCTGGTGATTGGCCCAAAGTCACCAGTCAGATTTCATGTCTAAGGCGGGACTAGAACTCACTGTCTCCTGGGGATTGGCCCAAAGTCACCAGTCAGCTTTCATGCCTAAGGCTGGACTAGAACTCACTGTCTCCTGGGGATTGGCCCAAAGTCACCAGTCAGCTTTCATGCCTAAGGCTGGACTAGAACTCACTGTCTCCTGGTGTTTGGCCCAAAGTCACCCAAGCCCACTTTGTTATCTAAGATGTGACTAGAACTTACAGTCTCCTGTTTCCTAGCCTAATGCCTTAACCACTAGGCCGAATTCGCTCTCTTTCTATTTAATCCTTTCTATTTAATTCTTTCTATTTCGTGTGTTATATGTTAAAAATTGAATTCCTGGAATGAAATGCCCAGTTCGAGGGCATCAAGAGCTGCCTTTAATGACAAGGACGTTGCCACCCAATATCCTGTCTTCGGCTTTCAAGACGGCTCATGCCAGTCAATCACTTCTCCTTTTGAGCATCAGACCTGAGCCAGTAAATACAATGTGACATATTTTTTTAAAAATGCTGAAGGCATCTCCCCTAGCCTTTCTTTTATATTCAGAAGAGAGCCTGATTATTTGTGTCAGGAGGAAGGGTTTTTTTAAATTATTATTATTATTGAAACCTTCCAGTTGCTTTTTTGTGGTGGTGCCACCTACAACCGAGCTGGAACAAGATGATATGGCTCATATTCTCCCTGACAGCCTGTTCCAACGTCAGTATAATAATTTGGGGTTCCAACTCGAGATGGGGCTGAACAAGAATAAATAAAAATGAGATCCAGACAGTTGTGAGGAAAGAAGAAATATTTATTCCTGAAAGCAAAGGGGTTTGCCTTTAGGGGCAGCTGCAGAGAAATGGGGTACAGTGACACAGTTTTATAGATGGGCTTATCCTGGTTGTGAAAGTGTCTAGGTGCTGATTCTAGGTTAACACTTGGGGTGTCTTTTGTGTGGATGTGTTTGTAGATATGTATTCTTGTGAACATGAGAGACCTAATTTAACTAAGGTGACCAGACGTCCCACTTTTGGTGGGACAGTCCCGCTTTTTAATAATTTGTCCCACGTCCTGCGGCGTTTCAAAAAAATCCCACTTTTTAAATTTGAATTTGCCCTGCACACCCCTCTGCCTCCTGCCTCCTCCTGCCAGGCGGGGAGGGAGGGCAGTGAGAGGGGCAACGGCAGTCTTGCCTGTTCGTCGCCGCAGAGCCGAAGAAGCTGGTGGCGTTCGCGGCGTGGGGTTTCCCCTGCCCACTTTCCCCGGCCGCCGGGACGCCACCATTTGAGTTCTTTTGCCCTCTGTGCAAGCAGAATGCTTTGCGCATGTGCAGAGGGCAAAAGAACGCAAATGGCAGCATCCCGGCGGCCGGGGAAAGTGGGCGGAGGAATCCCCGCACCGCAAACGCCACCAGCTTCTTCAGCTCTGCGGCGATGAACAGGTAAGCCTGCGCCGGTAGGAACCCACCCCTGGCTGCGATGAAGGGCGGGTGTTTGGGGGGGGGTGCACAAAGCTGCAGGATAAGAGAGACGGACCCCTCCCATCTTGCTCCCCTAGAAACCCCCCCCGTCAATGGTGTCCCACTTTACAAATATTAAAATCTGGTCACCTTAAATTTAACCTAAATTAACTTAATCTTGTGTAGCTTCTTCTCCAGTAATATTGAACTACAAACTAGGGCCGTGGTGGCAAACCTATGGCACGCGTGCCACAGGTGGCACGCGGAGCCATAGCCGACGGCACGCGAGCGTTGCCCACCGGCAAACCGGAAGTGTGGAAAAACACACTTCCGGTTTGCCGGTGAGCTGTTTTTTGCACTCCGGAGGGTTCAGGGAAGCTCCCTGAAGCTCCGGAATGCAAAAAACTACAAAACGGACAAACCGGAAGTGCGTTTTTCCGCATTTCCGGTTTGCCCGTTTCGTCGTCCCAGGCTCCGGTAAGCCTTTGCGCGGGGGTGGGGGTGTGTGCGCATGCACAGGGGGCCGCATGGGGGGGTGTTGTGCGCATGCGTGGGGGGGAGGGAATGGGTGTGGGCACGCGAGCGCGCGCTAGTGCGCGCACCCCCCCTTTTTGGCACGCGAGCCTAAAAAGGTTCGCCACCACTGAACTAGGGCATACAAAACATTTGCTAGACCAATTCTAGAATACAGCTCATCTGTCTGGAACCCGCACTGCATAACAGACATTAATACAATCGAACGAGTCCAGAGATATTTCAGGAGAAGAGTCCTCCACTACTCTGCTCGCAATAGAATACCTTATGCCACCAGACTTGAAATTTTGGGCTTGGACAACTTAGAACTTCGCCGTCTTCGATACGACCTAAGCGTAGTACATAAAATTATCTGCTACAATGTCCTACCTGTCAATGAATACTTCAGCTTCAACCACAACAATACACGAGCACATAATAGATACAAACTTATGGTAAACCGCTCCAAACTTGATTGCAGAAAATACAACTTCAGTAACAGAGTTATCAATGCCTGGAATGCACTACCTGACTCTGTGGTTTCTTCCCCAAACCCCCAAAACTTTAACCTTAGACTGTCTACAGTCGGCCTCACCCCATTCCTAAGAGGTCTGTAAGGGGCGTGCATAAGCGCATCAACATGCCTACCATCCCTGTCCTAATGTCCCCTTTTATTCGTATCCATTTATGTATTCATAATCATGTTTATATTTATATCTGTTATCTAATACATGCTTGATGAAAATAAATAAATAAAATAAAATAAATAAATAAAATTTAATTAACTCTAATGTGTTTACAAACCTTATGCTTTGATATGTGGATTAGGTCTGGGTAACTTATTTGGAGGATGCTGAAACAGACGTAAGTGTGAAAAATGGTCATAACTCACTTTTTTAGTGCCTTTATAATTTACTAAATGAACTGTTGTATGTCGAGGACTATCTGTTTTAAAGTTTCTTTATTCTGTTCAAATGTGTGTCAACATAGCAATGCCAGGAGGCATAGCCAGAATGTGAATAAGTTCATATATCACATTAAATCATGGTTTCTAATAATCGTGGATCAAGGTCTTATGTTCTGAACCATACGTCTCTGCCACCTATCTTAATTTATTTGTCTCAGCCATTGGGTTTAACAAACCATGATTTAATGGAACACAGAAATCCAGGAAACAAATATTAGATAGGCGAAAGAGAATTTCTTCTTGCATTACTAGGAATGATATTTATCAAAGTGAATTGACTTAAGTTCTCACAGAAAGAAAGCAGTTTTTTTAGCCTTCTTCCTTGTAAAATCAGAAGAAAGGAACAAGAATTTGGCTTTCTCACTTCAGTGTTTCTTTTTTTTAATATATATATATATTTATTTTTTTAATTAAATACACAAAACTATACAACAATACAACAGTGACATACACAACAACAAATAAACATTTTGGGCTTTTCTGTTTAGCCCCTAACTCCAATAAGCTATCCTCGGAACTTTACATAATTTAAGTTACCTTTTTTTTACCATAATAAACAACTATATCCCTATTATCTATATAGCCTTTTAAATCTATAGTTTTTACTTATATTAATATAAATATACCGTGTTACATTTAATGAATTTTTACACACAAATATCTTATATTATTCAGAGTTGACAGATATACATTTTATGCATTCCTTCTTTTTCTTAACCAATCATAAAATTTGTTCCATATTATATAAAAGTCTGATTCTTGTTTATCCTTTAATTCCTTTGTTAATTTGTCCAGTGTTTCTTGAGCAGGAGACTGAACTAGAAGACCTGCAAAATCATTTCTAGCTCTGTTCTGATTCTGGTCCTGATCCTGATTCTAAGACGTGTGGACTTCAACTCCCAGAATTCCACAGCCAGCCATGCAGGCTAGGGAATTCTGGGAGTTCAAGTCCACACATTTTTAAATTGCCGAGGTTGAAAAACACCATTCTGGAAAATGATGTCGTGTGTGGTCTTGATAATTCCCGCCCCCCCTCAGTGTATACTTTATAACTATGGCCTTGGTGTCACAGTAGCAGCTGTGCCTTTGATGGTGACATTCAAAGCCTCCTGGCATTTCATATCGAGACAGTGTGATTATGAGGGGAAAGCTTTTGCCTTGTAGCTCATCTTTTATTTATCACAGCGCTTTGCTGAATCAACAGTCCAGTGTTATCTTTTTTTATTTTTATTTTTTCACTAACCTTACACAAACATCCATACATATACCATAGTATCAAAACATACATAATTATACATTTCTATCCAAAATGCCATAAACATACTGTATATCCTAAATTTGCTCCTTTTATACTTTTATCTCCCATCTGCTTTCCTTCTATATTTCATACTACTCCTTTCCCTCTATCTCCCTCTCTCCCCTCTACCTTCTTTCTCCCTCTCTCCCTCTTTCCTACTTCCCTCCTCTCCCCTTCTCCCCTTCCTTCTCTACTTCCTTTTCCTCCCTCTTATCCCTTCCCTGAGTACATTTACCGTATTTTTTGGAGTATAAGACGCACTTTTTTCCTACCTAAAAGTGGCTGAAAATTTGGGTGCGTCTTATACTCTGAATGTAGCTTTTTCAAAGCTTTTTTTTCCAGCCCTAACTAGGTGCTAACAATCTTCCCAGCTCTTACCTTGCAGGCTTTTTCATTGTTACTCTCTCCGAAGAAGGTTTTTCCAGCCCTAAGTCTTTGCAGGGTTCTTTTTTTATTGCTCTACTTGCTCCGAATAAGTTTTTTTCTAGCCCTAACCAGGTGCTAACGATCTTCCCAGCTCTTACTGGCTTGCAGGCTCTTTCATTGTTACTCTCTCCGAAGAAGGTTTTTTTAAGTCCTAACCAGGGGATAAAATAATGTGCTGAAGCTGACCAGACTAAGGATGCTAGCCAGATGAATACCTGGTAGGCAGATTGTTTTCCCCTATTTTCCTCCCAAAAAACTAAGGTGCGTCTTATACTCCGGTGTGTCTTATACTCCAAAAAATACGGTAATCATAATCCATTTTATGGTTAACAGACGAGCAATTCAAAAACTCTGACTTCATTCCAACATCAAATGGTTGTCCAATCTCCTCTTAAAAACTCCAGTGATGGAGCACCCACAATGTCTGAACACCAGTCAATCCACTGGTTTATTGTTCTAATGGTAAGTAATTTTCTCCTTAGTTCTAGGTTGCTTCTCTCCTTGATTAGTTTCCACCCATTGCTTCTTGTCCTGCCTTCAGGAACTTTGGAGAATAGTTTGACTCCCTCTTCTTTGTGGCAGCCCCTGAGATATTGGAATGCTGCTACTTTACTGAAAGAGAGAAATTGGTACCCAATAGGAATGATGAATTTGGTCCATTTCGGTTGCATACAATTTCTGCAGCTACCAGTAATTTAAACAAAATGCAAATACGGATTTATGCTAATGTACAAGTATGTGCAACCTGCATATTGATTATGCTCAGACTCATTTGATATTTATTTAATCCAATTAAAATGTTTGACTCAAGTCACTTCTGGGTAGCAAACAGAGATAAGGCTATCTACATAATCATAAAGATGACAATATAGGCAGCCCTCAACTTATAAGCTGGTTTTTGTGCATAGCAACCATTGCAGCATCCCTACGGTCACATGGTCAAAATTTGGGCACTTGGCAACCAACATGTAATGTACTAGAGTGTCCTGGGGTCATGTGATCACCATTGTGACCTTTCCAGCCAGCTTCCGATAAGCAAAGTCAATGGAAGAAGCCAAGTTCGTTTAACAACTACACGGTTCACTTAACAATTGAATTGATTCTCCTAAGAACTTAAGGTAGTAAAATTGGGAGCCACTCACTTAACAATCACTTTCCCCAACAACAGACACTCCCAATTGGGGGAGGGGGAGGGGGGGAGGGGGAGGAGGAGTAATATTTG
>JALIGW010000003.1:196676094-196743594 GCA_023053685.1 Diadophis punctatus similis | reverse complement strand
GCACAGGGGTAGGCAAAGTTGGCTCTTCTATGACTCGTGGACTTCGACTCCCAGAATTCCTAAGCTAGCATGATTGGCTCAGAAATTCTGGGAGTTGAAGTCCATGAGTCATAGAAGAGCCAACTTTGCCTACCCCTGGGACTCTAGCACATTTCCCATGCCAATTCAGTATAATGTACGCCAGTTCAGTATAGCTTTAAATACATCATTCTGGATTATCCATTGCAAACCGATGCATTTGGGAGATCGGTTTTGTGATGTTGAACAGCATTTACTTCCACTGATAAGAAGCACAGTGACACATTAACAGACAAATAATAATGGATTCTGAAAGTTATTTCCTTATCTCACTCGTGATCCAAACACTGTTAAAGTATTCAGTATGGTCTACAACATTAATCAACGGTGATTTGCAAAGAAATACCTCTCTCAAGGACATATGAATTGCAGCAGGAATTCTTCTATCCTTGGAAGATATATGATGCATTGATATATGATATATTTAAGGCGGAATGGCTCTGGGTTTGGGGTTCTGTGGCCCATGAAGAATTGCCAGCTCTTGTTGTGGATGTGGTTGCACTGCCCCAGATGGACATGGTGCGTAATCTGGAGGTCCTCCTGGATTTACGACTGATGCTTAAGGAGCAGGTGGCAATTGTGGCTAGGAGGGCCTTTGCGCAACTGCAGGTTGCGTGTTATTTGTGCCATTTCCTAAACCAACAACCCTTGCTCACCCTCACCCATGTCCGAGTCACCACCTGTCTTGACTACTGCAATACGCTCTACATGGGACTGCCCTCGAAAAGCTATCCAGAAGCTTCAATGGGTTCAAAGTGTGGCGGTCCACAAGGTTTTGTGCAAGTCTAGGTTTGCACACATGTCATCTCTCTTTAGGGAGCTCCATTGGTTGCCAATCCATGGAGAGGAGTAGGGGTCAAGCTATTTTCCAAGGCACCTGAAGGCCAGACAAGGAATAATGGATGGAAACTGACCAAGGTGAGATTCAACCTGGAAATAAGGAAAAATTTTCTGACAGTGAGAACAATCAACCAATGGAACAGAAGTTGCCTTTATAAGTTGTGAGAGCTTCATCACTGGAAGCTTTCAAGAAGAGACTGGACTGCCATCTGTCAGAAATGGTGTAGGGTCTCCTGCTTGGGCAGGGGGTTGGACTAGATGACCTACAATATCCCTTCCAACGCTGTTAATCTGTTAATTTGCTTCAGAGTCAAATTTAATGGGCTGGTTGTCACCTTTAAATCCTAACGTGGTCTAGTGAAATCAATTTAAGAGGATCCAAATTGTTTAACAATTTTTCTTAAGGATATCACTGAACTTACCGTACTCACAATTCCATTGCCGTGAGTAACAAAATTTGCAATAGCAAATAGCAAGTCATAACATGTATAGCTATTTTGTAGAAACGCTAATAAGGGAACTGAGTGGTGTGGAGTCCTAGTGGTGAAGAGGCCTGCCTCCCACTCGGAAGGTTGAGAGTTCAATCCTAGGTAGCGGCAGATGTTTCTCTCTCGGGGCGCAAAGAGAAAATATCTGCTGTGAACTTCATGTGGTGTCAGGAAGGGCATCTAGTCAGTAAACGCTCAGCTCCATCCAGTCTCCCTGACTTTACCCTGAATTAAGGGTAAATAAGGTTACAGGATCATAAAAGGGAGTTTACTAATAAGAGAACTCACAGGACAAAAATAGAGCAGGAGAAAGCTCAGTTTTAATCATTGTTAATATAATTGTATCCTTGTATCAGAGGTGGGTTCCTGCTGGAGCTGTCTGGTGCATACCTCCCGTAGGGAGCGATTGCGGAATTTGCACGTGACCGCTCCGGAGCCCTCTCCGCCTGCCCGTCGCGTGCATCACCATCTTTTTCGGTAAATTTTTGGGTGATTTTGCTTCTGCGCCAAAATCTCACGAGAGGACGTGTGTGCGCACGAGATTTCGGTGAGATTTTGCTTCCACGCATGCGCAGAAGCAAAATCGTGCGAGGGGGTGCACGCGCATAGTGAGTGTGAGATTTTGCTTCCACGCATGCGCAGCGAAATGTGGAGATGTGCGCGCAGCTCACCGGCACCGGTAAACAAGCAACCCGCCCCTGCCTCGTATGTGATTTCTCTCTTTGCAGGATTATTAAACATGTTGTCCATCTTGCAGTTTTGGATAACCGTAGGAGAAGGATAGAGGAGGAAGCGTTTGACACCACAAAAACGGAGAGCTAACAGAAAGAGGGCTTCTTATGGTTAAGAATGACATACTGACAACATAATGAGACCCTCATTTCCCGCTTCGTCTTTCAGAAAAAAAAGTGTCAAATGTTAAAATGGTGAGTTAATTTAAAACGTTGGAGGTCATTGTGAAAGCAAATGGCAGATTGAGGAGAGGGGGGCGCAATACAATTCCAGTTCATCCAGAGAGCTTCCATTTACACAAGGGTGGAGAACAACCTTCTCCATTGTGAATTCATGCTGGTGGCACCTCCTGTAGTTAGGAGCATTGACTGCAATTGTGGAAGACATTCAGCTCAGCCAAAGCGATGACAGGATGGCTTGCTGTGCATATGAATTGGAAGGGGGTGGGGTTTTTTTTTTTACATATCAGTGGCTCTCACAGTTACTGCCTTTGGCACAACAAATCAGCCTGATGAGACTGCCAAGAAAGAAAGAAAGAAAACTCGTGAGAACATTGACAGTATCACAATGCACTGCAGAGGTCCTAAGAGACCTTCTGACTTTGATGGCTTGCTTCAGACTGAAAGGGTCTATTATTATTAATATTATTATTATTTATTCACAAAAAATGTAATACACAGCAAACGAGATTTATATGCTGGATTTTGTATCCCTATATCACAAGTCGAACACTTCCCAAGCGTCTAGGACTGTGTGATGTATTTTCGTATGATGCGCGCAGATCAGAGGTGGGTTCCTGCCTGTTTTTGCCGGTGCGGTTAATAGCTGTTGTTCAGCGCAGAGCCGAAGACGCTGCTGCCGTTCGCGGCGCGGGAGCTTTCCCCGGGAGCTTTCCCCACCCACATGGAAGCCGCCAATTGCGTTCTTTTGCCCTCTGCTCATGCAGAATGCTTTGCGCATGCGCAGAGGGCAAAAGAACGCAAAGGGCGGTTTCCATGCAGGCAGCGGCAGCACCCGGGGTAAGCCCCCGCGCCATGAACGGCAGCAGAGTCTTTGGCTCTGCGCTGAACAACAGCTATTAACCGCACCGGCAGGAACCCACCTCTGGCGCAGATCCAAGTATGATGGCCTTTTGCAACTGACAGATCGTGATTTTGTCAATGTTTATTGTTTTCAAATGCCGGTTAAGGTCTTTTGGCACAGCACCCAGTGTGCCGATTACCACTGGGACCACCTGTACTGGTTTATGCCAGAGTCGTTGTAATTCAATTTTAAGGTCCTGATATCGGTTAAGTTTTTCTTGTTGTTTTTCATCAATTCGACTGTCACCTGGTATGGCAACATCAATGATCCACACTTTTTTCTTTTCCACAATCGTGAGGTCCGGCGTATTATGTTCCAAAACCTTGTCAGTCTGAATTCGAAAGTCCCAAAGTATTTTGGCATGTTTGTTTTCAACTACTTTCTCAGGTTTATGATCCCACCAGTTCTTTACCACTGGTAGGTGGTAGTTGTGGCACAGGTTCCAATGAAGCATCTGGGCCACGTAGTTGTGCCTCTGTTTGTAGTCCGTCTGTGCGATTTTCTTGCAGCCGCTGAGGATATGATCAATTGTTTCATCAGCTTCCTTGCAAAGTCTGCATTTTGGGTCATCAGCTGATTTTTCAATCTTGGCTTTGATTGCATTTGTTCTAATTGCTTGCTCCTGGGCTGCAAGAATCAAGCCTTCTGTCTCCTTCTTCAGTGTTCCATTAGTGAGCCATAACCAGATCTTCTCCTTATCAACCTTTCCTTCAATCTTGTTGAGGAATTGCCCATGCAAGGCTTTATTGCGCCAACTGTCGGCTCTAGTTTGCATTGCAGTTTTCCTATACTTATACTTATACTTATACTTATACTTATACTTATACTTATACTTATACTTATACTTATACTTATACTTATACTTATACTTATACTTATACATACTTATACTTATACTTATACTTATACTTATACTTATACTTATACTTATACTTATACTTATACTTATCATCATCATCATCATCATCATCATCATCATCATCATCATCATCAATTAGGGTGAGTCAAAAAGTAATGCCCTTTTCTTTAGGACAGGTATAATGACCAACACAGGAACATGTAGCATTCGAATGAGAGCATGTATCCCTGCCTCATAAAATTTTGTTGACTGTTCTTTGAGCCACTTCTTCACTGCAGTTTTCACTTCTTTGTCACTGGAATAATGTTTGCCTCTCAAACCCTCTTTCATGGGGCCGAAGAGATGATAGTCTGAAGGCGCTAAATCTGGTGAGTATGGAGGATTATTATTCCAGTGATGAGGAAGTGAAAACTGCAGTGAAGAAGTGGCTCAAAGAACAGTCAACAAAATTTTACGAGGCAGAGATACATGCTCTCATTTGAAGGTGGAACATTGCTATTGAGAGAAACGGTGACTATGTTGAGAAGTAGGGATGTGATCCACAGAGGACCAGCTTCATTTTGATGTATGCTACATGTTCCTGTGTTGGTAATTATACCTGTCCTAAAGAAAATGGCATTACTTTTTGACTCACCCCATCATTATCATCATTATCATCATTATCATCATTATCATCATCATCATCTCATCATCTCTTTTATTCATTAAACATGAAACTCAGTCAACTGAACATTCAAAAATGCATCACAAATACCATTGACTGGTGCTAATGGTTGATACGGGTTGCTGCCAGCGTCCTAGGTATCAACCAAGTACCTTCTTAAGATGTACGATGTTTTGAGTAGTGCAGTTTTTTGCAGCTCTGCTGGTGTTATTGCAGGAAGCTGCAATTTCTTGATGTGTTTTGTAAAATTCTTGGACATGGTGCCAAGTGTCCCGATGACAATGGGTATCACTGTTACATGTTTCATCCATAATCGCGTAGTTTCAATGGCCAGGTCGCAATATTTCGTGATTTTTTCCAGTTCTTTTTCTTTGACTCTGGCGTCTACTGGTACCTCGATGTCAATAAATTGTACATTTCGGTTTTCGACAACTGCGATATCTGGCGTGTTGTGTTCCAAATGACAATCCGTCTGTATTGGAAAGTCCCACAAGATCTTTACCCAACGGAGCTTGCACAGCAAAGGTGTTACATGTTACATGTGCCATTGTTTTGGCACCCAAGAACTTGTATGCTTCTTGGTCATCTCACAGATCACAATATGTGGATGTTTCCTGACTTGAGAGTTGGGGTTTGCCGTAGAGAAGATCTGCTAATTGGTCATGCTTTATCTTTCCTTTCCCCTCGTCATCACAACTTTTGTGATGTGGTTGACATGTTCAGAATTATAGGTAGACCAGGAATGAGGGTAACCTGGTTACATTTTCTGCAATGCCCATTTGCAAAAAAAATTAGCTAGAGGTAGTCACAGCAGCAGGCAATTTGGCCCAAATTGGGAAATTGCCTCCAGAAGTTGTGAATGCTCCAACACTGGAAGTTTTAAAGATGAGATTGAACAACCATTGTCTGATATGGTATAGGGGTTCCTGCCAGAGCAAGGGGTTGGACTAGAAGACCTCCAAGGTCTTTTCCAACTCTGTTATCATGTTATATTCTGTTAATATATTAATACCGCTTTATAATGCCTTGGTAAGTCCACAGTTGGAATATTGCATTCATTTTTGGTCACAATATAAAAAAGATTGGAAAGAGTGTAGAGAAAAATGACAAAGATGATTGGGGGTAGAGGCTAAAGCATATGATGAATAGTTGCAGGAATTGGGTATGTCAAGTCTAGTGAAAAGAAGGACTAGGGATGACATGATAGCATCTTCCAATATTTGAGGGGCTTCCACAGAGAATAGGGGGGGTCAACCTGTTCTTCAAAGCATCTGAGGACAGAACAAGAAGCAATGGATGGACACTAATCAAAGAGAGATCCAGCCTAGAACTAAGGAGAAACTTCCTAACAGTGAGAACAACCAACCAGTGGAACGGCTTGCCTCCAGAAGTTGTGGGTGTGGACAGTGACTGGACAGTCATTGTTAGAAATGGTATAGGGCAGTGGTGGTGAACCTTTTTAGGCTCGCGTGCCAAAAAGGGGGGGGCGCGCTCACGCGCGCTCGCATGCCCACACCCATTCCCTCCCCCCCACGCATGCGCACAACACCCCCCCATGCTGCCCCCTGCGCATGCGCGCACACCCCCACCCCCACGCAAAGGCTTACCGGAGCCTGGGACGACGAAACCGGCAAACCGGTAGTGCGAAAAAAAGCATTTCCGGTTTGCCGGTATGCTGTTTTTTGCACTCTGGAGGGTTCAGGGAAGCTCCCTGAAGCTCCGGAATGCAAAAAACTACAAAACGGACAAACCGGAAGTGCGGAAAAATGCATTTCCGGTTTGTCCGTTTTGTAGTTTTTTGCATTCCGGAGCTTCAGGGAGCTTCCCTGAACCCTCCGGAGTGCAAAAAATAGCACACCGGCAAACCGGAAGTGAGTTTTTTCACACTTCCGGTTTGCTGGTGGGCAACCCTCGCGTGCCGGCTTCTATGGCTCCGCGTGCCACCTCTGGAACGCGTGCCATAGGTTCGCCACCACGGGTATAGGGTTTCCTGCTTGAGCAGGGGTTGGACTAGAAGACCTCCAAGATCCCTTCCAACTCTGAAGTTCTGTATTCTGTAATAAATTGAAAGGATGAGGTTTCCAGATTTCTGAAGTCCATTTTATCCATCCTCCAGCCTAATTTTAACATTGGGATAATAATATCCAAAGAAAAATAGATGGGTTCTTCCTCAGCTGAGAAATGTATCAGCATGCCACGTTCTACTCTTCTCTTCATGTGGTAAGGTAAAAGATAAAGGTTCCCCTTGCACATATGTGCTAGTTGTTCCCGACTCTAGGGGGTGGTGCTCATCTCCGTTTCAAAGCCAAAAAGCCAGTGCTGCCCAAAGACGTTCTCCGTGGTCATGTGGCCGGCATGACTCAACACCGAAGGTGCACGGAACGCTGTTACCTTCCCACCAAAGGTGGTCCCTCTTTTTCTACTTGCATTTTTTACGTGCTTTCGAACTGCTAGGTTGGCAGAAGCTGGGACAAGTAACGGGAGTTATACGGCACTAAAGTTTCGAACTGCTGACCTTCTGATCGACAAGCTCAGCATCTTATCCACTGAGCCACCTTATCCCTCTTAATGTGGTACTGAAGACCAAAAATTGGCTTTTTAGGCTCGTGCCCTGGCGTGCATATTTTCCAATGAGACCGACCCAGAGAGGAAGATCATGTAATCTTCTGATAAAAGGGATTCCTCTCATTCAAAGAGAGAACCGAGATTCTTAGCTTACATTCCATTTTATAGCTAACACATCAAAGAAAATGCAAGAGAAAACTTGATTTTTCAGAATAATAGTAATCCCTCCTTTGCACAGTGAATCAGCTACCTGTAGCCAAACATGTTACATGTATGTCCATTTAAATGAGATCTGATGACAGACAAAATTTAAGATGTTAATCAGGAAAAAGGTTGTTTGGAGTTCATGAAGAGGCAAATCAGATGCCAATTAGCAAGTTTCCTTTTATCAGGAGACATTCTCCAGACATATAAGGTATGTCTTAATTATCTTTTCAGTTTAGGAATGTTAGAAGCTACCAATCAATCCATGCAGTAATATGACAAAAAACAGGTTTTCTTACATTCTAGTCTGTAATGGTTTGATAAATAGCAATAGCACTTAGACTTATATACCGCTTCATAGTGCTTTACAGCCCTGTCTAAGTGGTTTACAGAGTCAGCATATTGCCCCCAACAATCTGGGTCCTCATTTTACCGACCTCAGAAGGATGGAAGACTGAGTCAACCTTGAGCCTGGTGAGATTTGAACAGCTGAACTGCTGAACTAGCAGTCAGCTGAAGTAGGTTGCAGTGCTGCTTTTAACCACTGCGCCACCTCGGCTCCCTTACCACCATTTTAAAAGAGAGAAATATAAATCAAATTAAATAACCATGTCAGTTAACAAGTACAGGTAGTCCTCAACTTGCCACCACAATTGAGCCCAAAATTTATATTGTTAAGTAAGACATTTGTTAAGTGAGTTTTGCCCCATTTTATGACTTAGTAACACAGTTGTTCAATGAATCTAGTTTTCCCATTGATTCTGCTTGTCAGAAGGTCGTAAAAGGGGATCACATGACTCTGGGACACTGCCACAGTCATAAATGTGAGTCAGTTGTCAATCATCCGGAATACTGCTACCAATTTTGGTCACCACACTACAAAAAAAATGTTGAGACTCTGGAAAAAGTTCAGAGAAGAGCAACTAAGATGATCAAAGGTCTGGAGACTAAAGCATATAAAGCATGGTTGGAAAATTTGGGTTTGGTTAGCCTAATGAAAAGAAGAATTAGGGGTGACATGATAACAGTATTCCAATATTTGAGGGGCTGCCACAAAGAAGAGGGGGTCAAATTATTCTCCAAAGCACCAGAAGGCAGGACAAGAAACAATGGATAGAAACTCTTCAAGGAGAGAAGCAACCTAGAATTAAAGAGAAACTTCCTAACAGTGAGGACAATTAACCAGTGGAACAAATTGCCTCTAGAAATCGTGTGCGTTTCATCACCTGAGGCTTTTAAGAAAAGACTAGACCAGTGATGGTGAACCTTTTTTTCCTCGGGTGCCAAAAGCATGCACGCGCATGCTATTGCGCACGTGTGAGTGGCCACACCTATAATTCAATGCCCCCTGTGCATGTGTCTGTGATCCCCCATGCTGCCCTGCCCCCTGTGCATGATCCCCCGCTCCCCTGTTTCCTGACTTCGGATGGGCCCGTAGGCCCATTTTTTGCCCTCCCCAGGCTCCAGAGGTTTTCTTGGAGCCTGGGGAGGGCGAAAACGGCTTCCCCTGCCTCCCGGAGGCCCTCCGAAGGCCGAAAACGCCCTCCCAGAGTCTCTGCGCAAGCCGAAAATCAGCTGGCCGGCATGCACATGCGCACTGGAGCTGAGTTAGGGCAACGGCTTGCGTGCCAGCAAATATGGCTTCGTGTGCCACTTGTGGCACGCGTGCCATAGGTTCACCATCACTGGACTAGACAGTCACTTATCTGAAATGGTATAGATTCTAAGGTCCCTTCTAAGATCCCTTCCAGATTCAATTCGATTCGGTTCGGTTCAGTTCGATTCAGTTCGGTTCAGTTCGATTTTACTCTACTCTACTCTACTCTACTCTACTCTACTCTACTCTACTCTACTCTACTCTACTCTACTCTACTCTACTCTACTCTACTCTACTCTACTCCACTCCACTCCACTCCACTCCACTCCACTCCACTCCACTCCACTCCACTCTATCTGAATGTGAATCACATGACCATGGGGATGTTGTAATGGCCATAAGTGTGAAACATTTTTCATAAGTCACTTTTTTCAGTGCTGTTGTAACTTTGAACGGTCACTCAGTGAACTGCTGAAAGTCAAGGACTACCTGTACAACAATACTACAAAGTCCATGTCACGTGGCCCTCATTACCCTCACAATTCTGCCAACGATATGGGCAATGCTGGTCAGTTTGGCAACCCAGAATTTTCACTAGAACATGGATGATTAAGGAAAGGGCTTCCTTATGAAATGTCTGGACCGAGAGGGGTTTTTAGCATGTCCAATTCTCGTTAGATGACATTCCTCCTGGTTACTGTGAGGAAGGAACCTTTTGAAATATCAGCTGGGCCTACGTCTGGTCTAATTAATACTTCAACCTACAGACCTTCACTGGAGTTTAAATTTAGATTTGTTTGTCCTAAATGCACTCATCCATAATTACAACATGTTGATTTAAAAGAGGATGTCAGTTGACAGCAAATAATTAAGAAGAAAGCAAAGTTAGAGAGTTTGTATACAGCTTGCATTTGGGAAGACGAATCCTGCTGGGTTGAGGTAGTCCCTGCGCCTGCAAATATTTTGAGGCAGATTAAGATCTGCGCAGGGAATCTTTTCGTATTTGGGTGGCTTCTATCATTTGTTGAGCTTGCTTTCCTTCTTCGATTAATTCCCTGAGGTGTTCTGAACTACTATGGTGGAACATCTTGTCTCTCGTTTCCATTATTTTGTAAATAGGGTACACCACATGCTGAAAAAATGCAGCTGTAGACTTCAGAAGACACTGTTGGTTCTTCCAATAGGTTCTGACAACCTAAATCTTCCTCCAGACCTTAGATCAGAATATGGGATGGGCCCACCTAAAATGAAAGATCGTGAATGAGATCTGCATCGGTTGGCCTCAGTAAATTCTGTTTGTGTAATTTCTATTATTCTACTCTGTTCTGGATGTTGAAGTATTTTATTTTCTTGTTTTAATGTTTCTATACCTTAACTTTGAAAAATGGCCATGTCACATTTTTCAGTGCCGTTGTAACTTCGAACAGTCACTAAATTAACTGTTGTAAGTCGAGGACTACCAGTAGACCGATCAGGGCACTGGGAGGAATAATGGGGTATAAATCTTGCAAGCAAACAAATAAATTATAATCCCAGGACATTATGCGGAATTAGAAAATCCAAGTTTAAACATTCTAAGGTAGGCAGCGCATCTGAAACCCCACCCGTGTTCTACGTGGATTGTTGACATGGCACACATCCACAAAGAGATGGGTTTCCATTGTAGATAGTTAGCACCCACCCCTCTCCTAGAAGAATGAAATATTCTAGAAAATATTAAAAAGGCAGAATATTATATTTCCCTGGATGAGAAAAGGAGAAACATGTTTTTAAAAGACAAAGAACAGCTCCCTGCATCCAGCAGATATTTGGTGCACATTAAGACTGGGCCAACCTATCTACAAGACAATTAGACCTTCAGCTCCAGGGTGATGGGATTAAGACATGACCCTCAGGGCATAATAGGATTAGCCCTCTACCCATGTAGCAGCAGGGCTCACTGCATTGCAAAATCACCTGGGGACATTACATCAGCCCAAGATTCTATCAAACTTAATTTAGACAACCTAAAAAGTTAGCTATGACCCCTGCATAGCCCCATAGGAGTCTGACAGCATCCAATAGAATACATTTCTTGCACAGGAACAGGAAGCTCAAGTTCAAAGTCCAAGAGAGGGTATAAATACCTCTCTCTCTCTCTCAACTCCATGTGTTCAGCTTCATCAGGACTTCAAACCCATGTGGTCCTGTCCATCAATAAACCATCTTTCCAATCAGCCTCCATGTTTCCAGCGCCTTTCTCCCCACTTGGAACTGAGCCCAGATGGACATTTCTTCCAACACCATCATCCTGCCAAAAGCATTTTTTTTGGCCTTTTGTGGACATCCTCTCCGGTGTACCAAGATAAAAAGATGTTACAGATATAAGGTAGTGAAGTCTCAGCATGTTTCAAGGAATTAGTGCTGCGCGGAAATAATTTCCTTTCCTTTTCTTTAAAAAAAAATATATAGAACCGTTTCTCATTCTGTTTCATACAAGCAAATTTTGCTTTTTTGAAATCCTTTTGGGGGGGATTGCAGCTATTTAGTAGGAGTAACATGGTTATCTCACAGACCAGTCATTTCTTTGAAGCAACCAGCATGGAGGCCTACCTGCCCAGCGGTAGGCTAGCTGATTGCGGAAACACTCCCAGTTCTGCTTCTCTGTGAATAATCTTCACGTTTGCATCTTGACAAAAGAAGCCGATGGGCTCTCTAATTCTGCAAATGGTTCAAGCCTTCATTGAAAAATACCTGTGAAAAATAGGTCCCCTAGAGCAGCAGCCCCCAACCTTTTTGGCACCGGGGACCGGGTTCTCTGGAGGGAGGCTTTTCAATGGACCGGAGGGGGCGTGGTTTTGCCTGCTGCCTGCATTCCTTGGATGGGGTTTCACCTGTTTGCACGGACCGGTTTCTGGCATGCCGCGGCCAGATGCCGGTCCACGGACCGGGCGTTGAGGACCACTGCCCTAGAGTACTGTCAGGCAGTGATTTTATATTGCCTGTTACATGTATATGCAGGGGAGATGCATCCCTATCAAATATAATGGTTTATTCCTGAGCACGTGATTAATATGTTCCTGGTACGCATGTGTACATTCCTTTTCTTTGTTCCTTCCTTCTTCTTCAGCTTCTGTAAGGAGCAAGACCTGTTTTTTATAGCTAAGATGTGATTATTGAGAATTCATTGTTTTGTACCGAAATAAATATTTTCTACTTTAGTATTTTAAACTGCGGTTTCTTTTTATAATGTCAGAGTTCCAGGAAAAGATCTATTTCGCCTCTGATGAGAGTAATTCTTATCTAACAAGTACTAACAATAAATTTTTATTTTTAGGATTGCATTTGAGAAAGGGTTCCATCTATCATCCTCAATCCCATCACTGAGAGCTGAAACAGCTGTAGGAGAAGGACAGGTAGACCCCAGGATGGAGTCAAGAGAGGAATCAGCCTGGTCAACCAATCAAAATAAAGCTGGAAGGGTTCTGGGAGGTCTTCTAGTCCAACCCCCTTCTCAAGCAGGAGACCCTATACCATTTCAGATAGGTGGCTACCCAGTCTTTTCTTAAAAACCTCCAGTGATGAAGCACCCACAACTTCTGAAGGCAAACTGTTCCACTGCTTAATTGTCCTCACTGTTAGGAAGTTTCTCCTTAATTCCAGGTTGCTTCTCTCCTTGCTTAGTTTCTACCCATTGTTTCTCGTCTTTCCTTCTGGTGCTTTGAGAAATAAGTTGATTTTCCTCTTTTTTGTGGCAGCCCCTCAAATATTGGAATACTGCTTGTATATCACCTCTATAGTCCTTCTTTTCTCTAGACTAGCCAAACCCAAGTCCTGCAACCGTTCTTCAGATATTTTTGTTTTCAGGCTTTTAATCGTCTTAGTTGCTCTTCTCTGCGCTTTTTCCAAAGTCTTAACATTTTTTCTGTAATGTGGTGACCAAAACTGGATGCAGAAGTCCTTCATTACGCACTAAATTGTAAAATGCTTTATATGCTATCCATGTGGCTTTCCTACTAAAATACAGCAGAGGTTTTCCATTGCTTTCTCCTGCACACTATGATGTTTTCAACATTGTCACTAAAGGGATCATTACTGTTGTGACCCAGCACCGCAACCCCCCAGAAACACACACACACAGTCGTTGGGAGGCAAACAAAAAGGTTCCTTTTACTAATAAAGTTTCTTAGTAAAACTCAGAGGGTTTAGAAGTCCAAAACAACACAAACGGAAAGTCTTCAGGAATAAGGTTCTTTGGGTTACGTGAGGGTTAAATAGCACACAGACAAAAGTTCAAAGCAAGACTCATTAATTCTTATCTGAACAACTTGGCTGGCTTCCCGGAATAAAGCTGGCAGAAGCTGGTGATAAGATTCCCAAACAGACGTAGAAACGAAACTCTGGATATGCTGCGGTCAGTGAATTGTTGTTCTCAGCAATGAGCACTAATTACCATGGCCTAATATAGCCACTGAAGGGCGTGGCCCAATTAGCCCTCACTGCTTCCTCCTATTGGACCGACGCTTACTCAGCCAGTCCTGTCTTCTGGCTGCTCTGCGTGCTCTGGCATTCAGCATGAGTTCTTCATCTCCTGATGAAGAACTCTGCTGCGCAGGTGCAGAAGGTCCTGGGAGATCGTCCTGCTCTGGCACCGAGTCCTCATCACCAGCCGTCTCTGGTGCCAGGCACATAGGCTGGTACTGCTGCACCATGAGCGGCTCCGCGTCCTCCGGATCCTCCAGACTCGGCGCCGGACGCGGCCAAGGCACAACACTATCCCTCACCGCAGGGCCCTTCCCCCGGGTCTGTCGGTCCGGATGCGGCCGGGACGGGAATTGAGCGTGGAAGGCCCGGACCAGATCCGGAGCATGCACGGCGGTCGCATCCTCCCATGTGAAGTCTTCAGGGCCGTACCCCTTCCACTCAATGAGGTACTGGAACCGGCCCTTCATCCAGCGGGAATCCCGAATACTGGCAACTTCGTATTCGGGTGGGTCAGCGGGAGTGCGGATCACAGGCTGAGGCGGAGCGGGAGGGCGGAGCGGACAGGCAGGACGTTCGGGAACAAGGAGGGACCGATGGAAGACGGGGTGGATCCTGAGAGAGCGGGGCAACGTCAACCGGTAGGCCACGGGGTTAATGACCGCTTCCACCGGGAACGGACCCAAGAAGCGGTGGTCAAGCTTGCGAGCCGGTCGGTCGGAGGGGAGATGCTTCGTGGACAGCCAGACATGATCCCCGACCGCCAGAGGTGGAGTTGCTCGCCGGGAGCGGTCCGCGACCCTCTTGTAATCTTCCTTGGCTTTATTCAACGAGCGTTTGACCAGTTGGTGAACGGCCTGGAGCTCGGACAGGAATTCCTCTGCCACAGGAACAGGAGAGTCTAGGAGCGTGAGCGGGAAGAAACGGGGGTGGTAACCAAAGTTGGCGAGGAACGGAGAGGCGTGCGTGGAGGTGTGCTGAGAGTTGTTAAAAGCAAACTCGGCCACGGCAAGGTATTCCGCCCAGTTGTCCTGCTGCTGGTTGACAAAACAGCGCAGGTACTGTTCAAGGATGCCGATGACTTTTTCAGTGCCCCCGTCAGTCTCCGGATGATGCGCTGACGAGAGGCAGACTTGGACCTCCAGGGCCGCCATCAGACCCTTCCAGAACTGGGCCGTGAACTGGGCTCCCCGATCCGACACGACCCGATCCGGCAGACCATGCAGGCGGAAAACATGCTGGATAAACATGCGGGCCGTGGCACGAGCTGTCGGCAACCCGCGACAGGGGATGAAATGTGCCATTTTGGTCAGCATATCGACCACTACGAACACGGTCGTGAAGCCGGCGGACGGGGGCAAGTCCGTGAGGAAGTCCATAGAGACGGCCCCCCAGGGTCTCTCAGGCGTCGGCAAGGGCTGCAGCAGGCCCGGCGGCGCTCCAGGGGCGTACTTGGCCTGGCGACAGCGAACACAAGACATCACATAGGCCTGGACGTCATCACGGAGTCGGGGCCACCAAAAAGTCCGAGCCACCAGGTTCAGAGTCTTGAAAAGGCCGAAGTGGCCAGCCGCAGGGCTGTCGTGGCACTGCTGCAGGATCAGGCCACGGAGCGGACCGGCAGGAACGTAGAGCAGGTCCCGGAAACGGAGGAGGTCGTCCGAAAACGTCCAAGGGGACTCAGGCCCTATCTCCTGCCTCCGTTGTGCCGCGTAGGCGTCGTGTCGCTGCGCCTCCCGGATCTGTCCTCGGAGGTCCACGGGATCCTGGGTAGCTGCAAAGGACTCGACGGGCAGGACCGTCCGGGGTGGCAGCGGTTCCTGGGCTTGGGCGTATTCCGGCTTGCGGGACAGCGCGTCCGCCTGCTGATTCCGGCCACTCGGGATGTACGTAATGCGAAAATTGAAGCGGGAGAAAAAGAACGACCAGCGTATCTGGCGCTGGTTGAGCTTCCTGGCCGTCTGCAAGAACTCCAGGTTCTTATGGTCTGTGCGCACCTCCACTTGATGACGAGCCCCCTCGAGGTGGTGCCGCCAGGTCTCGAAAGCCGCCTTGATGGCCAGCAACTCCTTCTCCCAGATCGTATAATTGCGCTCCGACGAGGTTAATTTCCGGGAATAATAAGCGCAAGGGAAGAGATGGCCGCCATCTTCCCGGGTCTGGAGCAAGACGGCGCCCATGGCAATGTCGGACGCGTCCGCCTCCACAACAAAAGGGCGGTGAGGGTCTGGGTGCTTGAGGATCGGCTCCTGCATGAAGGCATCCGTGAGGATCTTGAACGCCTCCTGTTCGGAATCGCCCCACCGGAAAGGGACTTGTTTCTGCAGGAGTCGAGTGAGAGGCGCGGTCAGAGTGGCGAACCCCGGGATGAAGGTCCTATAATAATTTGCGAACCCCAGGAGTCGCTGAACGTCCTTCACCCGGCGCGGGGGTTGCCAGGTTTTCAGGGCCTCGAGCTTGCCCCGGTCCATGGCGATGCCTTCTGGCGAAATCCAATGGCCCAGGAAATCCACAGTCGTCTGAAAAAACTGGCATTTCTCTAATTTCGCGTATAGCTGGTGGTCTCTCAACCGCTGCAGGACTTGACGGATATGTTGGATGTGGCTGCTCCGGGACGTAGAATAAATCATAATATCGTCCAGGTACACGACAACGAACTGGTCCAGCAAATCTCTAAAGATGTCGTTCATGAAATGCTGGAACACAGCCGGAGCGTTGGTCAAGCCGAACGGCATGACCGTATACTCAAAATGACCGTAGCGGGTTCCGAACGCCGTCTTCCACTCGTCCCCCTCACGAACACGCACCAAATTGTAAGTGCCACGTAAGTCCAATTTGGTGAAGATGGTCGCCGAGCGGAGGCGTTCCATCAACTCCGGGATGAGGGGCAACGGGTACCGGTTACGCACTGTGATGGCATTCAACTTGCGATAATCGCAGCACAGGCGCAAGTCCCCGGTTTTCTTCTTGACGAAGAGGACGGGGGCAGACAAGGGCGATGAGGAGGGTCGGATGAAACCCCTGGCCAGGTTTTTATCGATAAAGTCCCGCAGTGCGGCCAGTTCGGGTTCTGACATGGAATAGAGGCGGCCCACAGGGAGCGGAGCGTTGGGAATCAGATCCACAGGGCAATCGTAGGGCCGGTGCGGGGGCAACTGGTCCGCCTCCTTTTCGCTAAACACATCAGCGAAGTCTGCAAACTCAGCTGGGAGTGAAATGTCCGGAGGGTCAGGTACCGCGCCCGCACAAACCTGGCGCGTATGGTCCACACACTGGAGACTCGGGAAGGCAATGAAGTTCTGGGACCATACAACCTGAGGGTCGTGGGTGCGCAGCCATGCCAGTCCGAGAACCAAAGGGAAATGGAGTCCCGACGTCACGTAAAACTGGATGGCCTCCTCGTGCCGTCCAATGCAAAGGCGCACCGGCTGCGTGATGGCCTTAATCGGACCGGACAGCAACACCCGGCCATCGATTGTTTCCACCCTCATCGGCGGGTCCACGGGGCACAGGGGAACGGCAAGATGCTGGGCGAACGCCTCGTCAATGAAATTGGTGGTTGCCCCGGAGTGCACCAAAGCGTGTGCGGAGACGCCGCGGTCCCGGTGGTCAATAAAGACCTTGGTGTCCAAGAGCAGATGCCGCGGAGGACCGGGATCCACGTCAGCTGAGCCGGAGTCCTTCGGTGTGCATGCCCGACCCAGCGTCTCCGCTAGGCCGGGCGCTGGCCGTTTCCCGACGGCGATGGCTGGGATGGTGGAGCAGGACCAGAAGCGGTGGGCCCCCGACCCTTCCTAGGGCACGAGCGAGCGAAATGGCCCGGGTCGCCGCAATACAAACACAACCCCCCTGCCCTGCGTCTGTCCTTTTCCGCGCCGGTCAAGCGGGGCCGAACAGCGCCAAGGTCCATAGGCTCGTCACGGGGAGCCGGGGCCGACGGAAGTCCACGGGGAACAGGAGGTGCCTGAGCAGTGCGACGTGGAGCCAGAACAGCGGGGACGTCAGGTGGCGCGAGAGGCGCCGGAGCAGCACGGCGTGCGTTCCTCGCTTGCAACCGGGCATCAATTTTCAAGCAGAGCCGCACCAGTTCTTGGGTGGTTGCAGGAATGTCCACGCGTGCCAGCTCATCCTGGATGCTGTCTGCCAAGCCCTCCTGGAAGGCATCCAACAACGCTGCCTCATTCCAGGCCGAGTCTTGGCTGAGGAGACGGAACTCACTGATGTATTCCCTGAGTGGTCTCCGGCCTTGCCTCAGCTGCCTTAATTGCCTGCACGCTGTCTGGGCCTTAATTGGATCCGCGAACATCTCCTCCAAATGAGTGCAGAAATGCCCAAAGTCCTGGAGGAGGGGACTGTTCTGGACCAGTAGAGGGGTGGCCCAACGTGCTGCATTTCCAGACAGCAGGCTAATTACAAACCCCACCTTGTCCCGGTCGTGGGGGAAATCCTCTGGCCTCAGAGACATGAACAACTAGCACTGGCCCAGGAACGCCGGGAACATAGCCTCGTCACCATGGAACTTATCCGGCATGGCTATCGGGCAGCGTGTCCGTTGGGCTGGGGCCAACGCAGGAGCAGCTGCCAACTGATTTTGCTGCCTTGTTAACTGAGCGTTCATGATTGCCAGCTGCTGCCGAAGTTGAGCATTCTCGTCCTGAAGCTGCTCCATGATGCAATCTGGGCTTGTGTGTGGTCAGTTTGGGCTGAGAACAAACTGTTGTGACCCAGCACCGCAACCCCCCAGAAACACACACACACAGTCGTTGGGAGGCAAACAAAAAGGTTCCTTTTACTAATAAAGTTTCTTAGTAAAACTCAGAGGGTTTAGAAGTCCAAAACAACACAAACGGAAAGTCTTCAGGAATAAGGTTCTTTGGGTTACGTGAGGGTTAAATAGCACACAGACAAAAGTTCAAAGCAAGACTCATTAATTCTTATCTGAACAACTTGGCTGGCTTCCCGGAATAAAGCTGGCAGAAGCTGGTGATAAGATTCCCAAACAGACGTAGAAACGAAACTCTGGATATGCTGCGGTCAGTGAATTGTTGTTCTCAGCAATGAGCACTAATTACCATGGCCTAATATAGCCACTGAAGGGCGTGGCCCAATTAGCCCTCACTGCTTCCTCCTATTGGACCGACGCTTACTCAGCCAGTCCTGTCTTCTGGCTGCTCTGCGTGCTCTGGCATTCAGCATGAGTTCTTCATCTCCTGATGAAGAACTCTGCTGCGCAGGTGCAGAAGGTCCTGGGAGATCGTCCTGCTCTGGCACCGAGTCCTCATCACCAGCCGTCTCTGGTGCCAGGCACATAGGCTGGTACTGCTGCACCATGAGCGGCTCCGCGTCCTCCGGATCCTCCAGACTCGGCGCCGGACGCGGCCAAGGCACAACAATTACCCTCCAGGATCTTCTTTATATTGCAGCTGCTTTAGCTGGATAGCTGGGATGATCTTCAGGTTTTCAGTCACCCTACTAGGAGTTTAAACTCCAGGCATACACTCCCAACAGTTCTTCACTCATAAGGTGAACACATCTTCTAAAAAAGAGAGGACAAGAACTGGTCTAGTGAAGAGAAGAGAAGGACCAGGGGGATGACATGATAGCCATGTTCCAATGTTTAAAGGGCTGCCACAAAGAAGAAGGGGTCAACTTATTTTCCAAAGCACCTGAAGGCCAGACGAGGAACAATGGATGGAAATTAATCAAGGAGAGAAGCAACCTAGAACTAAGGAGGAATTTCCTGACAGTGAAGACAATCAACCGATGGAACGGCTTGCCTTCAGAAGTTATAGGTGCCCCATCTCTGGAGGCTTTTAAGAAGAGACTGGACAGCCACTTGTTAGAAATGGTATAGGGCCGTGATGGCGAACTTATGGCACGCATGCCACAGCTGGCACTTAGAGCCCTCTCTGCAGGCACGTGAGCCGTCACGCAGCTCAGCTCCACTGCGCATGCACGCGCGCCTCCCGTCGGCCAGCTGATTTTCGGGATGTGCTTTCAGCACACGACGACAAAAAGGTTAGCCATCACTGGTATAGGGTCTCCTGCTTGAGCAGGGGGTTGGACTAGATGACCCACCAAGTCCCTTCCATCTCTGTTATTCTAAGACCAATAATTGCTGGTTTCTATTCTCTAGACCAGTGATGGCGAACCTATGGCACGGGTGCCACAGGTGGCATGCGGAGCCATATCTGCCGGCATGCAAGCCGTTGACCTAGCTCAGCTCCAGCGCGCATGTGTGCGCCAGCCAGCTGATTTTTGGCTCGCGTGGAGGCTCTGGGAAGGCATTTTTGGCCTCCGGAGGGCCTCCAGGGGGGCGGGGGAGGACATTTTCACCCTCCCCATGCTCCAGGGAAGCCTCTGGAGCCTGGGCAAGGCGAAAAACAGGCCTACCGGGCCCACCAGAAGTCAGGAAATGGGTCATTTCCGGCCTCTGGAGGGCCTCCGGAGGGGGTGGGGGAAGCCGTTTTTGCCCTCCCCAGGCTCCAAGAAAGCCTCTGGAGCCTGGGGAGGGCAAAAAATGGGCCTACCAGGCCCACCAGAAGTCGGGAAATGGGGGGGAGGTGGAGTCATGCGCGTATGCACAGGGGGCAGGGGGCATTGAATTATGGGTGTGGGCACTCGCACGCACACGATAGTGTGCACGCTTGCGCTTTTGGCACCCGAGGAAAAAAAGGTTCGCCATCACTGCTCTAGACTACCTTCTGACAAGATTTACTGCTGCTGCTGCTGCTGTAATAATAATAATAATAATAATAATAATAATAATAATAATAATAATAATAATAATAATAATAATAATAATAATAATAATAATAATAATAATAATAATGAACACAATCCAGTTTCTCAATTTAATTTTTTAACGTCATTCGAGATCTGCCCTCTTCTTTTGGTTCATTTTTCAGCCTTCCTCCAATGATCATTTATTAAATTGCTCCATGCTCCGTCTCACATAACGGATTCACACCCAGCAGAGTTTGCTTTTATTCATATGGTGAAGATGCTCTCTTTTAAGTCACCCTGTAAAAGAGTTCGCCTTTATTCAACCATATTTTTTTTTTAAAAAAAGGTCCCTGTCTTTATTAACAAAAAGAAAAGTGTTTTTGGTTTTTCTACTTCTTTCATGTGTTTTTTTTAAAAGGAGCAAGGAGACGAACAGTGATGCAGCTGTAGATTAAATATACCCTGATGCTCTCAATATATTTTATGCGTGCAGATAATACTGCAATTTAAATTGAGCCAAATTCATCTTTGATGCCGTCTCGTAATAATCTTTTCCTGGTGTTTTTATTAGGGTGTGAAATAAGAAGTGTCCTCTGGAAATAATATAACGGCATGCCGGTTCGTTCAAAAGGGCTTTGTGCTTCTCTTAAGAAGAAAGCCAATTGAAAAGAAGGGAGTTTTTAGTTATGCCACAAAGCTGCCCAATTTATAAATCTGTCTGGTTTCTTTATGCAAAAGAATGCATTTGAAGACATTCTTGGAGCCAGAATCTTGATTAAAGGGTATTATGAGAGAGGAGTATCTATGGAGATTCTCAGTCATCCAGATCATGGTTGTCCCAAAGGTGCTGTTTCAAGAGGCAACTGGACTTTCTGGTTTTTCTTTGAAGATGTTTCGCTTCTCATCCAAGAAGCTTCTTCAGTTCTGACTGGATAGATGGGAATGGAAATATTTATATTCCTTGCAGACAGGAAATGGAAGTATTTATATTCCTTGCAGACAGGAAATGGAAGTATTTATATTCCTTGCTGACAGGAAATGGAAGTATTTATACTCCTTGCAGACAGAAATGACCAGCTCCTTCCATTCTCCAGCATCCAGTCAGATCTGAAGAAGCTTCTTGGATGAGAAGTGAAACGTCTTCAAGGAAAAACAAAGAAATCCCAGTTGCCACTTGAAAAAGCACCTTTGGGACAACTCCTTCTTGTGGGACTGAGGAGGTGTCACTTC
The DNA here is from genome assembly GCA_023053685.1 of Diadophis punctatus similis. Classification (NCBI taxonomy): domain Eukaryota; kingdom Metazoa; phylum Chordata; class Lepidosauria; order Squamata; family Dipsadidae; genus Diadophis; species Diadophis punctatus. The sequence continues at coordinate 196,722,067 of JALIGW010000003.1, read as the reverse complement.
TTGGTGGTGACCCCTATTTTATGGAACAATCCTCCCCCCTATTCCACATGTGGTTGATCCCAACCCTGATATCCTTTAGAAGGTCTTTCAAAATATTGATAATAATAATAACAACAAAGTTGGAAGGGACCTTGGAGGTCTTCTAGTCCAACCCCCTGCCTAGGCAGGAAACCCTACACTACTTCAGACAAATGGTTATCCAACATCTTCTTAAAAACTTCCGGTGTTGGAGCATTCACAACTTCTGGAGGCAAGCTGTTCCAACTGATTAATTGTCCTAACTGTCAGGAAATTTCTCCTTAGTTCTAAGTTACTTCTCTCCTTGTTTAGTTTCCACCCATTACTTCTTGTTCTACCTTCAGGTGCTTTGGAGAATAGTTTGACTCCCTCTTCTTTGTGGCAACCCCTGAGATATTGGAACACTGCTATCATGTCTCCCCTGATCCTTCTTTTCATTAAACTAGACATACCGAGTTCCTGCAACTGTTCTTCATATGTTTTAGCCTCCAGTCCCCTAATCATCTTTGTTGCTCTTCTCTGCACTCTTTCTAGAGTCTCAACATCCTTTTTACATCGTGGCGACCAAAACTGAATGCAGTATTCCAAGTGTGGCCTTACCAAGGCATTATAAAGTGGTATTAACACTTCCCGTGATCTTGATTCTATCCCTCTGTTAATGCAGCCTAGAACTGTGTTGGGTTTTTTGGCAGCTGCTGCACACTGCTGGCTCATATTTAAATGGTTGTCCACTAGGACTCCAAGATCCCTCTCACAGTTACTACTGTTGAGCAAGGTACCACATATACTGTACCTGTGCATTTTGTTTTTCTTGCCTAAATGTAGAACCTTACTTTTTTCACCATTGAATTTCATTTTGTTTGATAGCGCTCAATGCTCAAGTCTGTCAAGATCCTTCTGTATCTTGAGCCTATCTTCTGGAGAGTTGGCTATTCCTGCCAGTTTGGTGTCATCTGCAAATTTGATGAGTTCCCCATCTATCCCCTCGTTCAAGTCATTGATAAAGATGTTGAAGAGTACTGGGCCTAAAACAGAGCCTTGGGGTACTCCACTGCATACTTCCCTCCATGTAGATGCAGTTCCATTGAGCACTACACGTTGAGTGCGGTTGGTTAGCCAGTTTTGAATCCATCTGATGGTATTGCTTTCCATCCCACATTTTTCTACTTTATCTAGAAGTAGGTTATGGTCTACTTTATCAAATGCCTTACTGAAGTCCAAGTAAACCACATCGACAGCATTCCTCTGGTCCACTAATTTTGTCACTTTGTCAAAGAATGCAATAAGATTAGTCTGGCATGATCTGTTTTTGACAAACCCATATTGGCTTTTGGTTATTACTGTGTTTGCTTCTAGGTGTTCATTGATTTGTTGCTTGATTATCTTTTCCAAAATCTTCCCTGGTATTGAGGTCAGGCTGATAGGTCTGTAGTTTCCTGGATCTGCTTTTTTCCCTTTTTTGAAGATGGGAACTACATCAGCTCTTTTCCAGTCCTCTGGCAGTTCCCCGGTGCTCCAGGATCTTTGAAAGATATAGTTCAGTGGTTCTGAGATCTCATCTGCCAGTTCCTTCAGAACCTTGGGGTGTAATCCATCTGATCCTGGTGATTTGAATTCGTCTAGGGTAGACAGGTGTTCCCTTACCATTTTCTTCCCTATTTTAACTTGTGTTCCTAATATGTTTTTTGTGATGCTGTTTTTGATAGGTTGGACTGTTTTTTCCCTTTGTGTTTTCTTGAATTTGTGTGAGCTTGAGCCCCAATTGGTTTTGTTTGTTTGTTTGTTTGTTTGTTTGTTTGTTTGTCAAACATGTATAGGATAGTAGCAGTTTGTATAAACATAAGTAAAAAGTAACAATAAAAGAGGACAATAGGACAGTAGGACAGGGACGGTAGGCATAGTGGTGCGCTTATGCACACCCCTTACAGACCTCTTAGAAACGGGGAGAGGTCGACTGTAGACAGTCTAAGGTTAAAGTTTTTGGGGTTTGGGGAAGAAACCACAGAGTCAGGTAGTGCATTCCAGGCATTGATCACTCTGTTGCTGAAGTCCTATTTTCTGCAGTCAAGTTTGGAGCGGTTGATGGTGCTACTTGTGTTACTGCTGTTTGAACTGGCATTTGATGATTGCATTATTTCATGGTTGTTTGTTGGTGTATGTATTGTGGCTTTGCATTCGTTTTGTTGGGTTTTTTTACTTTTCTTTTTGCAAGCTGCCCAGTGTCACTTCAGGAAGCCATATAAATATTTTGATTAAATATATGGTTTGAGTGAGTGAGTGAGTGAGTGAGTTGTTCTTACACTTCTTTAGTGACAAGGGATCCATAAAGGTGTGAAAATGTCCTGTCTTTCACTCTACAATATTCTCTACCCTGCCTGGGGAAATGCTTGAAACTTTATCAAATTATCAAATCCAGTGTTGGAATCAAATTGTCAGTCTGATTCAATGTATCAGGTTGAATTAAATATCCTCCAGTTGATTCAAAGATTCAGTAAGCTCTGGGACATTCATATACAGGCTTTTCACAAATTGCATTCTTGAATCAAGATGATTGGATGATGTAAGTCACAAATCCAAAGCTGGGCTATTTGAATGAGAACACAGCCCCAAATCAGATGTCAAGAAACCTCAAGAGGAAATCTCAACCCACAAGTGAAACTGTGTTCTTTCACACTTGTTCACATCCACACCACGCAGCAGTCCTTTTGCTGACTGATAGGGTATCAACTGTTTTTGCATTTTGCACTATGAGTACAACTCTTTATTGGAGCACAATTTTCTTTTCAGAAGTGAAGAGAGAAACAGGAGGACGATTGAGTGGGATGGAAGAGGGAAGAGGAGTGGGAGTGGGAGGGGAAAGGAGGGGAGGGGAAGCAGGAGCAGGAGCAGGAGCAGGAGAAGAAGAAGAAGAAGAAGAAGAAGAAGAAGAAGAAGAAGAAGAAGAAGAAGAAGAAGAAGAAGAAGAAGAAGAAGAAGAAGAAGAAGAAGAAGAAGAAGAAGAAGAAGAAGAAGAAGAAGAAGAAGAAGAAGAAGAGGAGGAGGAGGAGGAGGAGGAGGAGGAGGAGGAGGAGGAGGAGGAGGAGGAGGAGGAGGAGGAAGAGGAGGAGGAGGAGGAGGGGAGGGGGGAGGGGAGGGGAGGAGGGGGGAGGAGGAGGAGAAGGAGTAGAAGGAAGAGTGGGGAGGAGAAGGAGAAGAGGAGGAGGAGGAGGAGGGGAGGAGGAGGAGGGGAAGGGAAAGGAGAAGGAGAAGGAGAAGGTGAAGGAGGAGGAGAGGAGGAGGAGAAGGAAGGGGGAGGAGGGGGGAGGAGGAGGAGGAGGAGAAGAGGGAGGAGGAGGAGGAATAATTAGGTCCTTTCTAACCAAGTAATGAATACAATCAAATGCCTAATAATCATCATTGTCATGAAATAAATGTCATGCAAAAGAGCAGGCAGCCCATCGGGTGGCATGAAAAACACAAGTGTTAGTCTCTCCAGGCATTTTGGAACAGGCCTATTTTAAGAAGGAGAGAATAATTACAATGGGGGCCAACTTTGTCTCCCAGATTCTGTTTCAGGCCACTGGTTCCTTTAGAATAGAAGCCCTTGCAATTAGAAGTGGACCATGGAGACAATCAGGATACAAGTTACAGGTAGTCCTTGATTTACAACAGTTTATTCAGTGACCAAAGTTACAACGGCACTGAAAGAAGGACTTATGACCATTTTTCACATATACCGTTGCAATATCCCCATGGTCATGTGCAGGGGTGGGTTCTGACTTACCTCGCTGCCGGTTCGCTTCCTCCCGTGCCGCTTGGGTGCACACATGTTGTGTGCCGTGTGTGCACAAATGTGCAGTGCTGAAAACGCAGCTTCTATACATGCGCAGAAGCAAATAATAGCTTCTGTGCATGCGCAGAAGCAAAAAACAAGATGGCGACGACTATGGCGCCACCAAGAGAGCCAGTTTTGGGGGCATCTCCAGCCGGCCATCGCTGCCAGTTCAGCGAGTGGGGGGAAATTCCCGCTATCGGTTCTATAGAACCGGTCCGAACCAGCAGGAATCCACCCAGGGGTGGGTTCCTACCGGTGCAGTCTTGCCTATTCGTCGCCGCAGAGCCAAAGAAGAAGTTGGCGTTCGCGGCGGGGGCTTCCCCCGCCTGCTTTCCCCGGCCGCCGGGACACCGCCGTTTGCGTTCTTTTGCCCTCTGTGCATGCGCAAAGCGTTCTGCTTGCGCAGAGGGCAAAAGAACGCAAATGGCGGCATCCCGGCGGCCGGGGAAAGCGGGCGGGGGAAGCCCCGCGCCGCGAACACCAACAGCTTCTTTGGCTCTGCGGCGACGAAAAGGCAAGACCGCACCGGTAGGAACCCACCCCTGAACCCACCTCTGGGCATGTGATCAAAATTCAGACTCTTGGCGACTGACTCATATTGTTGATGGTTGCAGTGTCTTGAGGTCTCATGATCCCCTTTTGCGACCTTCTGACAAGCAAAGTCAGTGAGGAAACCAGGTTCACTTAACAACCGTGTTACTAACTTAACAAGTGCAGTGATTCACTTAACAACCGTGGCAAGAAAGGTCTTAAAATGGGGCAAAGCTCACTTAACAACCATCTCCCTTAGCAACAAACATTTGGGGGGCTCCGTTGCAGTCATACGTCGAGGATTACCTAAGGCCATGTGGCCATGGAGATAATGAGGGATCAAATTAAATAAAACACAGTGTTTATTCCCTCTGGGGAAACTGATGGTGAAGAGTAGGAGTAGGCGTGATAGCACTTTTCCCCCCAAAAAAGTGTTCCTGACAGAGTCACACACTCCCTGGTGTTTGTTAAGTAACATATTAATAGTGCTTAGAGACTGATGAAAGAAATTCTAACACAGCATATGTTTCAACAAAGGCCAATGCAATTGGGAATGAGGTAATAGAGCAGAAGCTCAATATAACTACGGCTGGTCACAAAAAGAGACTTAAATTCAGGATTATAGGATTATTCTTTAGATTTCGAAGGCTGAGAAGATATAATGGAATAAGGTTGCTACCTTCCTTGATGACACTGCTCTGATATATTAAATAATATCCTGATTTACTGGAATAGGGGGAAATTTAGCCTCTCATTTTTTAATTCATGATTCTGGACTTGATCAAACTAAAGTTGTAATGCCTTCTGTCAGGGAAGTTGACATCTGCCTTCTTCTGACTATACATGTCTATGATCCCCACCTGACAGGTTGCCAGCTCTGGTCATGATGGGACAGTGTGATATGCCTTCAATACAGGGGTGGGCTGCTGGGGGTTTGCAGGGGTTCAGGAGAACCTCTAGCTAAGATTCTGTGCAGTTCGGAGAACCCCCAAATCCCACTCCTGGCTGGCCCTGCCCACCTCACACTGCCCCTCCCAGGAGTCCCCACCCGGCCCGTTTTGGATGCAGGTAAGTGCAGGGTGCATGCGGAGGCTCGGGGGGGGCGAAAAACGGGCCTACTGGAAGTTCACGAAGGCCAGAAATGGGCCCGTTTTCGGCCTCCAGAGGGCCTCCGGAGTCTGGGGAGGCCGTTTTTGCCCTCCCGGAGGCTCGAGAAAAGCCTCCAGAGCTGGGGAGGGCAAAAATGCCCCCCATGGTTCAGGAGGCAAACTAGGCCATGCCCACCATGTCCATGCCCACCCAGCAACCAGGGAGAGAACCCCTTGCTAAAATTTTTGAAGCCCACCCCTGCTTCAATAGGATGAATAGGTGATCCCTCTAACATAGCCAGCACAGCTTACCACAATCTGTGCATGTGAGTGCAAGAATGACATTTGTGTACATCTATTTTAACAGAACAGCAAACTTGCAAGGGACCTTAGAGATCTTCTAGTCCAAACCTGTGCTGAAGCAGGAAACCCTATACCATTTCAGACAAATGTCTGAATCTTTTTTTTTCTTTTGTCCAATCTCTTCTTAAAAACCTCCAGTGTTGGAACACCCACAAGTTCTGAAGATAAGCTGTTCCACTGATTAATTGTTCTAACTGTCAGGAAATTCCTCCTTAGTTCTAGGTCGGTTGTCTCCTTGATTAGTTTCCATCCATTGCTTCTTGTTCTGCCTTCAGGTGCTTTGGAGAATAGGTTGACCCCCACTTCTTTGTGGCAACCCCTGAGATATTGGAACACTGCTATCACGTCATCCCATGTCCTTTGGCTCTCAACATCCCTTCAAATCTCCTGATTATTATTATTATTCTCTTTCATTGTCAGCTATTTCTCCCTACTTTGTGAGTGTAACTTCATACTCACTCATGCTTGTTCACCTCCCAACTGGACTGCTGCAATGTGACTTACCAGTGACTGTTTTGGAAAGCATTTGGCCCAGCTGGCCCAGAATGCAGCATCTCAAATAGTTAAGAATGCAGCTGGATCCACCCATGTAACACCACTGATGGAAGATCTGGACTGGGTCTTTTACAGATTAACAGAGTTGGAAGGGACCTTACAGGTCATCTAGTCCAGCCCCCTGCCCAAGCAGGAGACCCTACATCTGCCTCTACCTAGGATTGAACTTACAACCTCCTGATTGTGAGGCAAGAGCTCTACCTCTAGGCCACAGCAGCTGGGTCTAGTGATTCTCAGCTAAGCACCAAACTATTTGGGCAAATTTTGTAGCTTGTTTTGGTGTCCATGAGCATTATGGGCTATGGAAAGCTTAAAAAGAGCTGTTTTGTTTTTGACAAAACTTCAAATGAAGCCTCCTCTTGAAGCCACTTCATAAAGCGACATGGTTCCAACACTTCTAAGAGTAAAGTGAAGCAGACCAATTCACTGCTATGGCTGTTTGGGAATAACAGTTGGTTTTCTCAAAGTATTAGCTAAAAATGTTTTCCGCTCTCCAACTGATTGAAGCGCAAGCATGACTACCTGACCGTTCACTCCCAAAATAGATGGCTTCAACTGTGTGCGAAAGGCAAACATAGAATCCACAGGGCTGGGAGGGACCTTGGAGGTCTTCTAGTCCAATCCCTTGCCCAAGGCAGGAATCTTTATACCATGGCTGTCCACTATTCTTGGGAACCTCCAGCCCTTCAACAGACTGATAAAGAGACTCAGCCTTCCATCCTTCCGAGGTCAATAAAATGAGGACCTGTGCTCGCAATAAAATACCTTATTCCACCAGACTTGAAATATTGGGATTAGACAATTTACAACTACGTCGCCTCCGATCTGATCTAAATGTAGTTCATAAAATCATATATCAAAAAGTCCTTCCTGTCAATGATTATTTCAGCTTCAACCGCAACAATACATGAGCACATAATAGATTCAAACTAAATGTAAACCGCTCCAAACTCGACTGCAGAAAATACAACTTCAGCAACAGAGTGATCAATGCCTGGAATGCACTACCTGACTCTGGGGTTTCCTCCCCAAACCCCCAAAACTTTAACCTTAGACTGTCTACAGTCGACCTCTCCCCATTTCTAAGAGGTCTGTAAGGGGCGTGCATAAGCGCATCACTGTGCCTACTGTCCCTGTCCTACTGTCCTATTGTCCTCTGTTATCTGTACTTTTTACTTATGTTATGTTTATACAAACAACTACTATCCTGTACATGTTTGCTAAATAAATAAAATAAATAAAAAATATGCTGACTTAGAGAGGGCTGGAAAGCACTGTGAAGCGGTATATAAGTCTAAGTGCTATTGCTATTTGTAGTTCAGGGTTGAAATGAAGGATCCTCAGTGGTCTTTTTAGCCGTAAACAGTCAACAGTCAACCAAAGAACCTCAGAGACCACTCCCATCAACACTAGAATATAAATTGAGAGCAAACCCCATTCTTTACCAGCATTAATGATGTTACCTAGTTGGGTAATGAAACATCTTCAAGAAAACATTCGCAGTGTTGTGAATGCTCCAACACTGGAAGTTTTTAAGAAGATGTTGGATAACCATTTATCTGAAGTGGTGTAGGGTTTCCTGCCTAAGCAGGGGGTTGGACTAGAAGACCTCCAAGGTCCCTTCCAACTCTGCTATTCTATTTTATTCTAAACAACCAAGCTCAGAGAGCATCAAAGACCCCTCACTTCAACAGGCTATGTTACTCTACCTCTTGGCTTTGCCTTTAAGTTTTCATCCACAATACTGGTCAATTGCATTTCAGGATGGTGCTGGTAAAATTCTTAGGCATGACCTACGCATCTTTTTTTCTGAGTGAGGTTTAACCTTGACTGAGCTCTATATCCAGCTGAAGCCTACTTAATTTCCTGCAACTTTCATACTGAGTATCTGCTCAACAATCTTCTTGGATTACTTCTTTGTAATCAATTGGGACAGATGAGGAATTCCAGAGGTTAAAAAAAATCTAAGGAACCCTGGTCTCCTTTCATAGCCATGTAGAAGGAGATCCTAGGATTGACAGTCAAATAATATATCTGAAAATACATTCCTTTAGAAAGGCTGCAGTGCTCCATACTTACCGTATTTCAGGGGCGTCAAACTCAAGGCCCATGGGCTGGATCCGGCACACGGAGTGCTTAGATCTGGCCCGCAGGACTGCCCTGGAACAGGGAAGGACCGGCCCGCAGTACATCTGCCAGCGAAAACAGAGCTTGGGAGGTCCACATGCCAGGCTTCATTTTCACTGGCAGAGGGCTGCAGGTGGCTATCGCGGCCAAAAACGGGGCCCGGGGGGGCTATGCATGGCCCCCTGGGCTCCGTTTTTGCTGGCAGAGGGCTAGGAAGACAAACTAAAAAACAAAACAAAAGGAGAAATGTTTCCCCTTTTGCATTTGAGCATCCAAGAAGGGACAGGAAAGGAGAAAGGGAAAGAGGAGAGACAAAGAAAAAGAAGGGGAGATGGGAAGAGCGCATGGAAGGAAAAAGAAGGGAGGAAGGGAAGGAAAAAGAAAGGAGAATGAAGAGGGAAGGAGGGAGGGAGGGAAAGAAGGTAGGTAGGTAGGTAGGTAGGAAGGTAGGTAGGTAGGTAGGAAGGAAGGAAGGAAGGAAGGAAGGAAGGAAGGAAGGAAGGAAGGAAGGAAGGAAGGAAGGAAGGAAGGAGATAATAATGAGAGGTAGGGAGGGTCTGAGAAAAATCCTGCCTTAGCATTTGGCCACCACAGGTGCCCCCAACACGAGTGACATCGAGCTGGCCATCCCCACCCCGGCCATGCCCACCCTAGCTCCCCAAGGTCAAACACAACCCTGATGCGGCCTCCAATGAAATCGAGTTTGACACCGCTGCTGTATATGAAGGAAAACTTACAGAAAGTGCTTTATAAATGAAAGCACTATGTAAAGGCAAACTAATAACCCATTTGAAATATGGATCCAGAAAGACAAGAGGGATAAATTGGCATCTGTTCTTCCAGTACCATTTTAGACACATTCAAATATAGAAACTGCAGATGTTTGATGTGTTTTAGCCTGAAGAACATAGATAGGATGGTTCTGAGAGCAAATAACCGGAAATGGCTTCTGATCCTAAAATCTGTGGGAAAGGTCACACTTAATTGAATACAGCTCATCTGTATGGAACCCACACCGCATATCGGACATAAATACATTAGAAAATGTCCAGAGATACTTTACGAGAAGAGTCCTCCACTCCTCTACTCGCAACAGAATACCTTACACAACCAGACTTGAAATCCTGGGCTTAGAAAGCTTAGAACTACATCGCCTTCGGCACAACCTAAGCATAGCTCATAAAATTATCTGCTACAACGTCCTTCCTGTCAATGACTACTTCAGCTTCAACCACAACAATACATGAGCACACAACAGATACAAACTCAAAGTGAACCGCTCCAAACTTGACTGTAGAAAATATGACTTTAGCAACAGAGTGGTAAATGCCTGGAACTCATTACCTGACTCTGTGGTTTCGTCACCAAACCCCCAAAACTTTACCCTTAGACTGTCCACTGTTGACCTCACCTGATTCCTAAGAGGTCAGTAAGGGGCGTGTATAAGTGCACCAGCGTGCCTACCGTCCCTCTCCTAATGTTCCCTCATATCAATATCCATCTTATGTATATAAACAATTATATCTATGTATATTACCAACACATACTTGACAAAAAAATAAATAAATAAAAATAAAATAAAATAATTAGCACAATTATAAAGGATGTGGCAGGGGCTATCAGAGAGAGAGGGGGGAGGGGGGAGGGAGGGAGGGGAAGAGGGAGAGAGAGAGAAAGAGAGAACTAATGGAGAAGTGAACCAACCTACAACTAAGGAGAAATTTCTTAACAGTGAGAACAACTAATCAGTGTAACTTCAGAAGCTGTGGGTGCTCCATCATTGGAGGTTTTTAAGAAGAGACTAGACAGCCATTTGTCCAGAATGTCATAGCATCTCAGGCTTGTGCAAATGGTTGGACTAGAAGACCTCCAAGGTCCCTTCCAACTCTGTTATAGCAATAGTACTTAGATGTTTATACTGCTTCATAGTGCTTTACAGCCCTCTCTAAGCGGTTTATAGAGTCAGCATATTGCTCCCAACCAGCAGTGAAATCTACTTACCTTCCCTACTGGTTTGGAAGTGCATGCTTCGCACGTGCGTGCTCTGCTCTGCGCAGAGGGTTAAAGAAAAGAAAATGGCGGCATCCAGGCAGGTGGGCGGAGCATTGCGCTACTGCTGCTACCGGTTCTCTGAACCACCGGCCACCACCACTACCGGTATGCCCGAACTGGGCCGAACTGGTAGCATTTCACCCCTGCTCCCAACAATCTCATTTTACCAACCTCGGAAGGATGGAAGGCTGAGTCAACCTTGAGCCTGTGAGAATCGAACTGCCAATCTGCAGGCAGGCAGCAGAAGTCTCCTGCAGTACTGCATTCTAACCACTACGGCTATTCTGTTATTCTGTTATGTTACACACACACACACACACACACACACACACACACACACACACACACACACACACACACACACACAATCACACACACAATTGCACACAATTTAGATACTTTTTCAAGCTTCATCCTAGCAGCTAATATGCTAGTTCTAGGACAAAGCTAAAAAAATGAAGAGACGTTCGCCTGCTAGCTAGCTAACTCTTTCTGTTAACCTTCATGACTTCCTAGTAATAATTTGAGATAATCTGCCTGCTGTTCTGAGACTTTTCAAGTTAAAACTGTACCTTAGATCAGTTCCTTATGGCAAAACACAAGGACAGCTGTCTTTCCTAAGCTACTCGCTTCCAGGGGTGGGTTCCTCCCAGTTTGGACCGGTTCGCCCGAACTGGTAGTGACCCGCTGGTGATGTCATGATGATGTCACCGACCCAGTTTGGTCGGTGCTAGTCCGTGGGCGCCACCATCTTTTTTTAATTTTTTTAATTTTTTTTTAATTTTTTTTTCTTCTGAGCATGCACAGAAGCCAGTTTCTGGCACTGTGCATGCGGTCGCCATCTTGTTTTTGGCTTTTTTTTTTCAGATTTTTTGGCACTGCGCTTGCCCACAAGGCGCTCCCACGAGGCGCGCCCACACGGCATGAGAGGAAGTGAACCAGCAGCTAGGTAAGTAGGAACCCACCCCTGCTCGCTTCTCCCATCAGTCATGCCAACTTGATGACTGCTTTTCCTGGAGACCCACAGTAGACTGAATAGGATCCAGCGGTAAATAAACATGTCGATCAGCTTGTTAAGAACCTGACATTAATGACCCTTTTGGGTCACGTGCTCTCATTAGAGACTGATTTAATAGTGGTCCCTTGACCCCATCCCTGAATGCAGAAGGATATATTATGAAAAATAACATTTCCAATTTAAAAACATTACTTGGTTCTTTGTTTGTATTCACACATGCATGCAAATGTGACTGTGATTTTAAAAGACTTCTGTGACATGTAATACAGTTCTATAAAAAGAGGTGGCAACCTATGAAGCTCCAGGAATTTACAGGTAACAGAATCTTAAAAGTTTATTAGGTCAGTCTTTCCATCCTCATTTTAGTCTTCTAATAAGGTTACTGAGATTCATGGTTTGGAGCAGCTCTCTGTATCCAAATATTCTTATCAAGGCCAGAAACCAGAAACCATCCATGGGGAATTCTTCAAGGGTGGGGAAATGATTGGCTTGTGTCTTTACTTACTTGTTCTCTTTAGAAATGTTTAGCTTATTCAAAGAAGGTTAAAAAAACAAAACATCAAAATATTTTCAAAAGGATATAAAAATGCACAACAAAGAAGACTTTATAATGTATTTTGTTGTCATCTTTTTTTTAAACCTCTTGATGAATGTTTCAATTTTAGCTACTTGTTCTCTTGACAAAATCTTTGATTTTAATTACTTGATCTCTGGATGAAATTTTCTCCTAGTTTTTCTTCAAAAGCTCAAGGTGGCTTATGTGGCAAACTTGCTTCATTTAATCCTTCAAATAACTACCCACACGGGTAGTTTTGTGGGCCGCATGCATCCATAAGACCCATATTTAGTTATTTTATTTATTTTGTGAGATTTATATACCGCCTCACAGTGCAAGCACTCTCTAAGTGGTTTACACCAGTAAGCAATGTATATTTTACATTGCCCCCAACAATCTGGGTCCTCATTTTACCTACCTCAGAAGGATGGAAGGCTGAGTCAACCTTGAGCCGGTGAGATCTGAACCACTGACCTGCGGATTACAGTCAGCTAAAGTGGCCTGCAGTACTGCACTCTAACCCCTGCGCCACCTCGGCTCTTATATATTTCTATATATCATATATATATATATATATATATATATATATATATATATATATATATATATATATATATATATATATATATATATATATATATATATATATATATATATATATATATATATATATATATATATATATATATATATATATATATATATATATATAATATATTTCTATACTCCGGCTGCAGTGCATTTTATCCATGGAATGACAAGATGTGCTAGAAGAGAGCAGAGAAAGAATAAATTAGATCCAGATGACTTAGCCAGAGTCTCCTATATTGATATATTTTCTTCACCAAGAAGGTTTCAGGATTCCAGTTCAGTGCTTTCCTTAATTTGGGAAATCAGATTGCTTTCTTTCAGCACTTTGAGTCAGCTTTAGGCTGAGCCTAATCAATTCTGCTAACCATTCTGGACTAGCTGAAGGATGATTGTGGTGGAAAAGGGACTTCGCATTGACAGAAGCAGTTTTTTTCTGGCATGAAGGCTGAACAGCTTCGCAAATAGAACCAGCCCTTGGGATCCAGGGAGTGTAAACTGAAATGGCCACAAAGATGAGTGCCTAGAAAGGTGAGCTCCCCTTACTTGCCCCAGCTTCTGCCAACCTAGCAGTTCAAAAGCACGTAAAAAATTCAAGTAGAAAAATAGGGACCACCTTTGGTCGGAAGGTAACAGCGTTCTGTTCACCTTCGGTGTTCAGTCATGCTGGCCGCATGACCACGGAGACGTCTTTGGACAGTGCTGGCTCTTTGGCTTTGAAACGGAGATGAGCACCGCCCCCTACAGTCAGGAACAACTAGCACATATGTGCAAGGGGAACCTTTACCTTTACCTTTATACATTGATAAAACAATAAAAGATATATGTATCTGTGTGTGTGTGTGTGTGTGTGTGTGTGTGTGTGTGTGTGTATCAGAGGTGGGTTCCTGCCGGAGCTGCCTGGTGCACAACTCCAGTAGGGAGCGGCGAATTGTGCAGCCACTCCGGAGCCCTCTCTGCCGGTCCATCGTGTGCGTCGCCATTTTTTTCTGTGATTTTTTGGCCAATTTTGCTTCTGCGCATGCGCGGAAGCAAAATCTCACCGAAATGTTGCGAGGGGACGCACGCACGCGCGAGATTTTGGCAAGATTTTGCTTCTGCACATGCGCAGAAGCAAAATCACGCAAGGGGCGCGCCCGAAGCGAGCATGTGCACACCTGAAGCGTGGAGATGCGCATGCAGCGCACCGGCACCGGTAAGGCAGCAACCCGCCGCTGGTGTATATGTGTGTGTGTGTGTGTGTGTGTATGTATATATACATTGATAAAACAATAAAATGTGTGTGTGTGTGTGTGTGTATACATACACACACACACACACACACACACACACACATACATACATACATACATACATACATACATACATACATACATACAAACATGTTGTGGCTTGCCCGTTTCCCACACAGCTAGTCATGGATCCCGAGGACCGAGAGGCGATTGTGGCACGGTACTATCGGCCCATGCACCTGGCACCCGAGTCCGATAGCAAGGAGGACTCGGTGCCAGAGGCTTAAAGTGAGCCAGGGCCTTCTGCACCTCCTGAGATGCAAATGAGTGACTCAGGAGAAGATGAGGAGCCTTTTCTTGATGCTAGGGCACGCAGGACTGCTAGCAGGCAAGAGTGGCTACGTAGGAGGAGGCCTCTTCGTGAGTAGAGCTGCAGGCTAATTGGCCATGCCCTTAGACTATTTAAGCCTTAGCCACGCCAAGCTTCAGCGCTGGAGACAACTTTCGTTCGAATCCAGGTCTTGCTTCGTTCTTGAAACCTCTCTTGTTTGGCTTTTGGATTTCAACCGGCATTTCTTCTCTGCTAATTGAGCTCCGGGCTTTCTGCCAACCTTCGTATGCTCAAAGTGAACAATATCGGATGGACTAATCTTGTGGGATTGTTTGCTGTGTTTTGTGCTTGGACTCTGGCCAGCTGTTAAGCAGTAATTAACAGCTGGGGCTCCGAAAAAGACTTACCGGTAGTTTATGATTTAAAGAACTTTTAAAAGAACACTGCTGCTAAGGACTTATTAATAGTAAACAGTTTATGTTTAAAACAGTTTGTGTGTGCGTATTTCTGGTTGGACCCAACGCTGGGGCAGAACACATACATACATGAGAACTGGCTCTTGTTTCTTGCAAAAAGAAGTGTTCAGAATATTATTTTGATAAAGTGAAATGATCATTTACAAAAAAAAATCTGCATGAACTTTTCCTGTACATTTAAATTTCCTCAAATTTAGGGAAGTGTATATAAAATTAAGGCCCTTTCACTGTTTTCCTTTCTTGTGTTTTTAACTACCATTGCTTTCTTTTTCTTACATTATATTGGTTTGTATTAATGTCTAATTTGTTTTTAAAAAGCCCTTTAATAAAATTATATTAAAAAGATGGAAATATTTGGTAAGACCTACAATGGAGGAATGGTTGATGAAGATAATAGAACTTGCTCAGATGGCCAAATTGACTTGTTTGAGTAGAGAAAAGCCAATATCTACATTTACCGCTGACTGGGAACTTGTGGATTTTTTGTGGAAAAGGGGGGGGAATCAATGTATGTTCTATGGTTTTGATGTTAAACAAATTGTTCATTCGCTTATTAGATTTTTTTCTAAGCCATTTTCATTATTCTTATGAGTAACTCAAGGCATCAAACATACCTATTACTCCTTCTTCCTTCTGTTTTTGCCACAACAACCCTGTGTGGTGGGTTGGGCTGAGACAGAATGACTGATCCAAAGTTACCCAGTCACTTTCATTCCTAAAGAGAGAGTCTCTTGGTGATTGGCTCAAATTTATCCAGTTAGCTTTCATGGCTGAGGCGGGACTAGAACTCAGAGTCTCCTTGTGAGTGCCCAAAAGTTATCCAGTCAGCTTTTAATGCCTAAGGTGGGACTAGAACTCACCATCTCCTGGTTTCTAGACCACCCTTTTAATGAGAATTATGCTTAGACATGAGAACACATAAATTACTAAAAATGTACGATTGGTTGTAGGATTTTTAAGAGCTGTAGGACAGAATAGGCTCTTAAAGGAAGAGCCATGTCTTAACGGCTTTGCGGAAGGCCAGTAGGGTGGGGATAGTCCAGATCTCTGGGGGCAGTTGGTTCCAGAAAGACAGAGCTTCCATAGAGAAGGATCTCCCCTGCGGTCCCGCCAACCGACATTGCTTGGTTGATGGGACCCGGAGGAGACCAACTCTGTGGGACCTAACTGGTCAAAGGGAGACATGCGGTAGGATGCGGTCCCACAGGTAACCTGGCCCTGAGCCATGTAGGGCTTTAAAGGTTAAAACCAACACCTTGAATTGCGTCCGGAGACTAATGCAACCAATGTAGCTGGTTCTATCAAGAGAGGTCACATGGGATGAAAAGGAGTTACAGCTTTTATCACTTTCCTCATGGGTACAGCTGACATATAATTATGCAAATATTATATATTAATCTGGAGGCTAAAGAAGACGTGAAATCCAGCAGGTTCTAACAGGTTCTGGAGAACCGGTAGCGGAAATTTTGAGTAGTTCGGCAACAAATGCCACCTCTGGCTGGCCCCAGAGTGGGGTGGGAATGGAGATTTTGCAGTATCCTTCCCCTGCCATGTCCACCAAGCCACGCCCACCAAGCCACACCACGTCCACCAAGCCACGCCCACAGAACCGGTAGTAAAAAAAATTGGATTTCACCACTGGGCTAAAGTATATAATGAAAAGTTACAGGAACTAGGTATGTCTGATGTAGTGGAGAGAAGGACTAGGAATGACATGTTAGCAGTTTTCCAATACTTGAGCAGCTATCACAGAGAGGAGGGGATTGATTTATTCTCCAAAGCACCAGAAGGCAGGACAAGAAGTAATGGATGGAAATTTATCAAGGAGAGATCCAACCTAGAACTAAGGAGAAATTTCCTGACACTGGGAACAATTAATCAATGGAACAGTTTATCTTCAGAAGTTGTGGGTGCGCCATCACTGGAGGTTTTAAAAAGAGATTGAACAAACATTTGTCCAGAACAGTCAGAGGTGGTATTCTACCGGTTTGGCTGAACCGATAGTGGCAACCTGCCGGTGGGCCTGTCCACCCACCCTGGCTCTATGCTGTCCAATTTCTGCATGTTTTGAAGCCGCGCGCATGTGTGCAAGCTGCACGCGCAATCAAAGCGCATGCGCGAAAGGTCACATTTGCAAATTGGTAGGGAAGGTAAGTGAAAACCATCTCTGAGAACAGTATTAGGGTCTCCTGACTGAGCAGGGGGTTGGACTAGAAAACTTCCAAAGTCTCTTCCAACTCTATTCTATGATTCTAATGCTTCAGAGGTCTATCATTTATAACTCATGACTCAGATGCTTCATATGAGGGCTGCCCTATATATATGCTAAAATCAATTTTTTCGCCTCTAGAAAACGAAGTATTCCTATTTTGTTTTTTCCCTGTTCTCCTTCCGACAAATGCTACTTGGTCACGTAATACGTTTAATCATAGTAAGTAAAAGACCAATAGATATAATGATAAAATGCTTGGTCAGTATTTATCTTGATAAGATAAAAAATGGCTGCTACCTTAAATCAGGGTAACATTCGAAGGCAGCCAAATCCAGTTTTAAACCTGCCATGCCCCCAAACCGGTTCTCTCAGCGGCGCCATAGGGTCCGCCATCTTGTTTTTTCTTCTGCGCATGTGCAAAAGCTTTTTTTAATAGTACTGTACATGCGCAGAGCGTCATTTCTGGTAGTACTGTACATGCGCAGAGGGTCATTTCCAGGAAAACATGCACTTCCGTCGCAATGCGAATGGGCGGGGAAGGTAAGTAGAACCCACCCCTGAGCTGGAGCATGTGACAGGAGCTCACCCCGCCCTGCGGCAGCAACGGGTCTCAAACATGAGTCTGCTGATTGTCAGCCCAGCGTTCTAACCTCATGAGCCACTGCACTCCTTATCTCCAACAAACGAGCAGTTCCTGGCTGCAAAAAAAAAAAAAAAACATTGCCTTGTTTTACTGACTGTGTAGAGCTGATTCTGCTAAAATAAAATAATACAATGGGAACCTGGTAAAATCAACAAGAATATGAAGTCTCTCAGTGTGAAAGTACAAGCTCAGTTCTGACGGATTAATTTTTTATTATTCAAGTAGAAAATGGCCATAACTTTACAGATAAGGAATTGGATCATTTTCTGTGTAAGAGGGTGACATTTTCACAGCAACCCTACCATTAATCTAACACATTAAATAAGCACGTTAAATTAAGCGTGGGTCCCATTTCCCGCCATTGAAGAACCTTCAGCTTCGTCTTGAAGCCTGACAAAGTGTCTGCCTTTGACCTTGCTAGTTAGAAGACTTCTGTTGAAGCCACCTCTGGATGGAGTTACTTTATCTCCAGTCTCTTAAGCCCCAAGTTCCAAATTGTGCCACTCAATCAATGCCTAATGTTACCTGTGGCTGTTCTGCACTAAAGCCAGTTGCCCTGTTAATATTCCTTGTCTTTGCTGACAGCTACATGTTGTTATGGAAACTTGAATCGCTGCATTCATTCATTAGTGGCTTTCCACACAGGGCTTCTGAATGAAATCTTATTCTAATGCCAACAATTGAATTGCCAATTTAGTCAGCCGAGAATAACAAAAGGATCTGAATCCTGTCACATAATATTAAAGATTTCTTAATCTCTCATAAAACTTCAATAATGACATACATAGCACCACATGAAAGTTCTAGCCAAAGCAACTGTGACATATGAAGAACTATAAACTAAAAAGATCCCTTCCTTCCTTTCCCTTCCTTCCCTTCCCTGTCTTGTCCTTCTTCTTCCCTCCCACCCTCCCTTCCATCCATCCATCCATCCATCCATCCATCCATCCATCTTTCCTTCCTTCCATCCATCCATCCTTCCTTCCTCTTTCCTTCCTTCCTTCCTTCCTTCCTTCCTTCCTTCCTTCCTTCCTTCCTTCCTTCCTTCCTTCCTTCCTTCCTTCTTTCCTCCTTTTCTTCTCTAATTTATATGACGGTTGAAATCGGTCATCACTGTTTTTGAAATACATACCGAAGTAGTAAAAGGGGTTTGACCTATAATTGCCAAGTGTAGAAAATTATTTAAAATGTATTTATTGTTTTATACCAACCAATGATGCCCACAGGTTGGAGGTTGAATTGGGCAAGATGCCAATTGCAGTACTCTCCATCACCCTCTTTACTTGTGAGCCCACAGTTTGTCTTCTGTTCAAAACATATTATGATAGAAATAGGGCAAGGAGGCTTAGCTGCCTTAGATAATGTAATTTGACATTGCTTTGGTGGACCAGTGAGGTGTGATTGTGCTGGAGGAAAGAGCAATTGGGGTGATATTCCTGGCATAAATTGTTCCCTCTGAAATTCAGATCCAGCACAGCAGTAGAGGGGTGACCAAGCATCACTGGGTGACAAAGCACCAGAAGCAGTTGGTCACTTATGGGGGAACTGCACCAGAGGTGGTATTTGACCGGTTCAGACTGGTTCGGGCGAACCGGTAGTGGCAATTTGACCTGGTTCGCCGAACTGGTAAATACCACCTCTGCCTGGCCCCGCCCACTCCTGCCCACTTGCCTGCTCACCACTTGCCCCTTCTGACCGCTCGCCACTCACCCCTTCCAGCTGCTCGCCGCTCACCCCGCCCCCCATATATGTTGCCTTTGCCACGCAGCCCAGCTAATCGCCTCGCTAGTTGCCTCGCCTCGCCCGCTCTGCTCAGCTCACCAAAGGTAAGCAATGCATGCTGCCCACTCACCCTTTGCCTTGGGTCAGGGCCTGGGGCCCAGGAACGCGTCTTTCCCCAAGGCCCTGGAGCCACCACCCACCACGGCCAGGTCGGGAACGTGCCATTTCCCAGCTCCGGTCTTGCCTTGGAGCTGCTGTCCACTTGCCATCTACCTTGACCGTGTTGGGGAATGTGCCATTCCCAGGTTCCATCCTGGCCCCAAAGCCGCCATCTGCCTCAACCAGATCGTGGAATGCACCATTCCTTGGCTTCGGCCTTGCCTCAGAGCCTCCTCCCGCTCGCTGCCCACTCTCCCTTAAGCACAATGCGTTGCCCCATTTCCCCTCCTTCAGAGGTCCTGGCCCTTAATCTCCCTGCTTCCTCCCCCATGACCACCTCTTTCTTCATCCTGCGGCTGCAATCTTACCTTCCTCCCATGGCTGGCTGCCAGGGAAGGCAAGCCAGGGCTGAGCCGTCACTGCTGGGCTCCCTGCCAGCCTGCATCTCGCCCCCCTTGTCTTGAGCCACACCGAAAAAAAGATGCAGCAGCTGCAGGCTTCTTGCAGCAAAAATTACCAACCTCCGGCTCTGCTCTGCTTCTCGAACGCACCGCTGCCGTTGCTGCCATGTTCTATGCACCAGCCGCGCACACTCATCCCAATGCCCGGCCGGCACATAGAACAGGATGGCGATGGCAGCGGCACATTCAAGAAGTGGAGCAGAGCCAGAGGTTGGTAATTTTCACTGCAAGAAACCTGCAGCCACCGCGTCTTTTTTTCAGTGCATCTGGAGTCCAACCCACAGAACCGGCAGGGAAAAAATTTGAATACCACCAGTGAACTGCACTGAAGATCTCCAAGGAAGGTTGGTT
Source organism: Diadophis punctatus similis (assembly GCA_023053685.1). Classification (NCBI taxonomy): domain Eukaryota; kingdom Metazoa; phylum Chordata; class Lepidosauria; order Squamata; family Dipsadidae; genus Diadophis; species Diadophis punctatus. The sequence goes on along the minus strand of JALIGW010000003.1, from coordinate 196,701,770 downwards.
GTTCGTGGGCACTTTAAAACAGCAGCCCCCAATTTTCTGGGCACCAGGGACTGATTCTGTACCGAGAGGTTTTTCTGTGAACTGGAAGGGCTGTAGTTTTGTGTGCTGCCTGCATTCCATGGGTGGGGCTTCACTTTTTGCGTGGCCCAGTTTCTGGCATGCTGTGGCCTGGTGCCAGTCCCCAGACTGGGGGTTGGGGACCCCTGCTCTAAAAGGAAGAAAAAACAGAGGGAGATTTCTGCCAACACTGCTCTTATCAGCTGCTCTCTGCTGCAGAGACCCTCAAAAGGAAATTACACATGTTTTATAGAGGCTGAAGTGGCCCTCTCTTTATTCACACTTATCACTTGATTCAGTTGAGTGATATGTTGATTTACTCTTTGAGAAGCTGAATGTGTAACCTTTTGACATTGTTTGGGGAGAGCCTGGTTAATCAACCGTGGCCCAAAAAAAATCAGGACTCTGGTAGCACTTTTCCGACTAACAAATTTCATTAAAAGGCATAAACTTGTATGAGCTGCCATTATCTTCATCAAATCACTTCATCTTCTCAATGCAAAAGGCTAAGCAGGGTCCAACATGAACAGCACACCAACAAGAACATCCCAGGTATATAGTCTACACTAGGGAGTTGAACAATATCCCAGAAGAAAAACATGGCAAGCCATTTCCATACTGTACAGAAGAAATAACATGGACAAGGGATGAGCTCTTCATCGCCTTCTAATCATGTCTTGAACTCAACACTATCTTGAACCATACTGCTGTGACCCGCCAGCAGCCCGTGCAGCTGGTAGTGGATCCCATCTGAGATGAGGCCGATGAGGTGATGCACAAGTGACCTGTACAGCTGGCACCTGAGTCGGACAGTGAAGAGGCTGGCGAGGACTTGGTGCCAGAGGCAGAGGTTCAGCCAGGGCCTTCAGAACCTTCAGCACCTTACAGCAGTGATGAGGAAGAAGAGGAGGAGCCTCTTCTTAATGTATGAGCACGCAGAGCTGCCAAAAGGCAGGAATGGCTACTCAGGAGGAAGTCTCCTCAGGAGTAGGCTTGGGGCTAATTGGCCACTCCCCAAGCCTACTTAAGGAATGACGAAGACGGAAAAAGCTCTGCAGGAAACAACTTGTTTGATAGTTTGTTCGTTCGTGTGCCTCTTGTTTGGAAAACCTTTGTTCGGCTTATCTGTTTTGGCTTACTTCTTGTGGACTGATTCCAGGCATCTTGCCAACCTGTGTAAGCTTCCTGAGATATCCAGGACTAATTACCTATCTTTGCTTTATGACTTTATGGGCTTATGCCAGCTGTTAATGCTGTATAATTAACAGCTGGTTTTTTTCAAGAAAAGACTGCTTTAAGATTTGTTTGTGTGTGAACACTACTAAGCCAGTTTATTAGTGGTTGTTAATAAATTAAATTTAGGTTTGAACAAACTGCGTGTGTGCTACGTTTTCTCTGGTTCCTAGCTGGGGCAGAACACATACAAGGTTTCCAATCTTTTCCTTTTTAGGCTAAGTATAGAGGGTCGGTCTGGTATAGCGATTAAGGTATAGAAACCAGGAGACAGAGAGTTCTAGTCCCATTTTAGGTATGAAAACCAGCTGAGTGACTTTGGGACAGTCACTCTTTCTCAGTCCATTTCACTTCACAGGGCTGTTGTGAGAAACTAGGAAGATGAAGGAATATTATGTACGTACCTTGAGTTGTTTATAGAAATAATAAAGGTGGGATAAATAAACAAACAAACCTTCTTTGGCCTTGCAAAATTGCAGCATGTGTTCTATTTTGCGTTTACTGCAGCAGCTCTTCAACTAGCCATATCTGAAGTTTTCAGCTTCAACTTCAGAATATCACCATCATGCAGTAGTTTGGCATTATGTAGAGGGCTGAACTAGAGACAGCCATGTCTTCTAACTGAAAATGCTAAGCGGTCAACTACTGCTGAAACCCCAAATGGGCTTTTTTTCCCCCCTGATGTGATATCACAAATCAACTTGCCAATTCTTTTGTTGTTGTTACTCTTTTCCGTGAACTTTTAAAGCCACCCATTCCTCCACCAAAGGATCTATTGTATTAAAAATTGCATTTTCCCAGACATGATTACAGTCCTCTACAATACACAGGCACAAGGGAGGGAAAGCTGCAAAGGCCACAATGGGAAACAAATGTGACTTGATGATGAATGTAGGAGCAATGGGAAAAAAAGGAAGATATATGATTTGAAGAGCCAGAGGCCCTTGTTCTTTATTAAATTATTGTGTTACCCATGTGCCAGCAAAAGGCATCCATGTTTTTTTTTTCCTGGACCAGAAAAAAGGAGCATCAATTGCATTTGTTCATGATCTAGCCAAATATATAGTTTCACTTGTTTCTCCAGGCTGAAAAAGAGCCACAGTGGTCTAGCGGTTAGAACACCAGGCTAGAAACCAAGTGATTGTGAGGCATGAGGTCCTTGGTGCTTTCTGAACTTTGTATTATTTTATTTTTGTCAGGCATGTATTAGATAACAGATATAAGTACTGTATAAACATAATTATGAATACATGAAATGGATACAAATAATACAATAGAACAGGGATGGTGGGCACGCTGGTGCACTGATGCACGCTCCTTAAAGACCTCTTGGGAATAGGGTGAGGTTGACAGTAGACAGTCTAAGGGTAAAGTTTTGGGGGTTTGGGGAAGAAACCACAGAGTCAGGTAGTGCATTCCAGGCATTGATTACTCTGTTGCTGAAGTCATATTTTCTGCAGTCGAGTTTGGAGCGGTTTACATTAAATTTGAATCTATTGTGTGCTCATATATTGTTGTGGTTGAAGCTGAAGTAGTCATTGACAGGTAGGACATTGTGGCAGATAATTTTATGTACTACGCTTAGGTCGGACTGAAGACGGCAAAGTTCTAAGCTGTCTAATCCCAAAATTTCAAGTCTGGTGGCATAAGGTATTCTGTTGTGAGCAGAGGAGTGGAGGATTCTTCTCGTGAAATATCTCTGGACTCGTTCGATTGTATTAATGTCCGATATGCAGTGGTGGTTTTACTTGCAGATGTTTCTTTACCAAACTAGGCAACATCACTGGTGCTCCATATTCGGACATATCATCAGTCTGTGAATCCTAGTTTCACAGTATGCGTGGGTGAGCATGGGCAGTCACTTTGGGAGGAGGAGGAAGAGGAGGAAGAGGAGACAGAACAAGAGAGGGGAGGGAGGGAGAAAGGGAGAGCGGAATGAAAGGAAGAAAGAGAGAAGAGGGAAGGGAAGGAAGGAGAAAGAAGAGGTGGAGGAGGGGGAAGAGGGAGGAGACAGGACAAGAGAGAGGAGGGGAAAGAGGGGGAAAGGGAGGGATAAATGAAAGGAAGGAATGAAAGGAAGAAAGAGGCAAGGGGAGGAGGAGGAGGAGGAGGAGGAGGAGGAGGAGGAGGAGGAGGAGGAGGAGGAGGAGGAGGAGGAGGAGGAGGAGGAATCTGAGCCGAGGTGGCGCAGCGGTTAGAGGCAGTACTGCAAGCCACTTTAGCTGACTGTGATCCGCAGGTCAGCGGTTCAAATCTCACCGGCTCAAGGTTGACTCAGCCTTCCATCCTTCCGAGGTAGGTAAAATGAGGACCCAGATTGTTGGGGGCAATATAAATATACATTGCTTACTGGTGTAAACCGCTTAGAGAGTGCTTGCACTGTGAGGCGGTATATAAATCTCACAAATAAATAAATAAATAAATAAATAAATAAATAAATAAATAAATAAATAAATAAATAAATAAATAAATAAATAAATAAATAAATAAATAAATAAATAAATAATAAATAAATAAATAAATAAATAAATAAATAAATAAATAAACAAACAAACAAATAAATAAATAAATAAATAAATAAGAAGAGGAAAGGTTTAGTTTCTCAGATGCTAGCTCTTACATGATTTTCATGGCAGCCAGGAACTGGGCACCTGATGAAGCAATGTGATTTGTTTTGAAAATTAAGGGATTATTGAGTGAAAGTGGGTGCAATCATTCAGGGCAAAATTCAGAGTCTAAACTGCAAACTCTAATTTGATCAATTTTAAAGAGATCTGAATGATTTGTGGCTTGTTTCTTTTCTTTTCTTTTCTTTTAAACTGTTTCTCACAACCAGATATATATTTGCTATTATCTTATGATATCACTGTTTGTTTGTTTGTTTGTTTGTTTGTTTATTTATTGAATTTATATATTATTTTCTACTGACAAAACCATCCTTTTATCTGGGGAAAATGGTACCAATGGGCTAAATTAAGAAGAGAAGAAAGGAAATAGTGAAACCATAGAGTGTAAAATGTAAATATGTAAATAAAAATATGTGTGTAACTAGGATAAGTGATATAAAATTTAATTGTAATATGGAACATGTGAAAATGAAAACTAATTTTGTATGATTGTAGAAATGCTTAAGGAAATACGGTAATTGTTATTTTAAAGAAAAGTGTTGAAAATCAATAAAATTTATTTTTAAAAAAACATCCTCAAACAGGAATTGGACAGCTACTCAGGCCTTTAACACACCTGCTAGAACTTCAGGTGTATCTATTAATTTCCCAGGATGCTGTAGAGGTCTGCAAATGTCCATTTCATTACAGGACACATTCTGGGTGGTTGGTTTTACAAGCCAAATACTGCAGTGGATATGAGTGTCCTCTAATCTCAAATGCCCTGCAAAATTCTCCTTGGGTCATTAAGCATGAACCTAGCTTGACTAAAGCATCTGTTGGCTGTTGAGGACATGAAAGGACACCAACTCTATTGTCACTCTCAAAAAGATGGGGGGGGGGGAACTGAACTCAGAATGAAAGCCGAGTAAATGCCGTTCAGTGTTTCAGTTATGGATCTTAGCACGACCCTCAATGCTAGAGAAAGAGCCTTTGAAAATAATAGTCCCACATCTTGTCCCAAAGGTGCTTTTTCTCAAGACGCAACTTGACTTCTTCGTTTTTCTTGGATGATGTTTCAATTCTCATCCAAGAGGCTTCTTCAGCTCTGACTGGATGGTGGGGAAGAGCTGAAGAAGCTTCTTGGATGAGAAGCGAAACGTCTTCCAAGAAAAACCAGAAAGTCCAGTTGCTTCTTGAAAAAGCACCTTTGGGACAACTGTGACCTGGATGACAGAGAATCTCCATAGACATTCAAGATCCACATCTTGAAACTGGTTGCCTTGAAGATTCATTGACTCAGAACATCCTCACATTTTGAAAGGATCTCCATGTGGGTGTCTGTGAGAGGCAGAGAAGGGGAACAAATAAGAAGAGGTGTATTATAGGTAGTCTTCGATGTACAACCACAATTGGTCAGAATGGGCCAACTCACCACAGCTAACTCGCTGTGGCCAGCTGCCATGGCCAACTCACCATAGCCAACTTGCCGCAGCCAACACACCGCAGCTAATTCGGCACAGGACAACTCACAATTCAATTTAATTATTTAAAATAAATAAAAATTATTTTAATTTTTGTCATTCACATTTCATTTTGTCCCTCCTTTTGGATCCTTTCTTCAATGATTCTATTCCTCCATTTCTTTGATATTAGCGTAAGTCTTGTCTTGCGGTGAGTTGTCCCACCCGCAGCAAGTTCGCCATGGCTAGTTATCCTGCAGCGAGTTCACCACAGCAAGTTTAGATTTAGATTTATTTAGATTTAGACTTATTATTAGAGTTGGAAGGGACCTTGTAGGTCATCTAGTCCAACCCCCCGCTCAAGCAGGAGTTCCTACACCATTTGAGACAGATGGCAGTCCAGTCTCTTCTTGAAGGTCGCAAGTGTTGGGGCTCTCACAACTTCTGCTGGCAAGCTGTTCCACTGATTGACCGCTCTCACCGTCAGAAAGTTTCTCCTCACTTCCAGGTTGAATCTCTCCTTTGTCAGCTTCCATCCGTTATTCCTTGTTTGGCTTTCTGGTGCCATAGAGAACAGCCTGACCCCCTCCTCTCTGTGGTATCCCCTCAAGTATTGGAACACTGCTATCATGTCACCCCTGGTCCTTCTCTTCGCCAGACTGGCCAAGCTCAGTTCCTGCAACCGCTCTTTGTATGTTTTATTTTCCAGACCCCTTTTCATCCTGGTTGCTCTCTTCTGCACTTTCTCTAGAGTTTCAATGTCTTTTTTGTAGTGTGGTGACCAAAATTGGATGCAGTACTTTAGGTGTGGTCTGACCAAGGCTTTATAGAGTGGTACTAGTACCTCTCTGGTCCTTGATTGTATCCCTCTATTTATGCAACTCAGGACTGTGTTGGCCTTTTTGGCTGCTGCTGCACACTGCTGGCTCATATTTAGTTGGCTGTCTACCAGGACTCCGAGATCCCTCTCGCAATCACTGCTATTGAGTGTGGTTTTGCCCAGTTTGTATGTGTATTTTTGATTCTTCTTACGTAGGTGCAGAATTTTGCTTTTCTCTGTGTTAAATTTCATTTTATTGGTTTGGGCCCAGTGTTTGAGTCTGTCGAGGTCCCTCTGGATTGTGGATCCAGATTGTGGATCCAGATTGTGGACCCTCTGGATTGACTGTGGCGAGTTGGCCATGGCGAATTGTCATAGAGCCCAACTGAGCCCAACATTTTCATTGCAGAAGCAAGACATTTGTTGAGTGAACTGCACCCTGTTTTACAACCTTTGTTGCCCCAGTTGTTAAGTGAATCACTGTAGTCATTAGGTGAATCATGCAGTTGTTAAGTGAGTCCTGCTTCCCTCATTAACTTTGCTTGTGGGGAAACTAGCTGGGAATGTTACAAATGGTGATCACAAGACGCCAGGATACTGCACCCATCATAAATACTTGTCGTTTGCCAAGTGCCCGAATTTTTATCACGTGACCATGAAAATGCTGCAACGGTTGTTAAATGTGAAAAACAGTCATAAGTCATTTTTTTCCAGTTCTGCAGAGCACTGGGCTGAGTGACAATTGTGGTGTTCCCCAATGGTGCTAGGGCTAACAGCAAGATTCGTGTCAATATATGGGGGTGGGGAATAGAGAATTGTTTTTCTTTTGTTTCGGGGTGGGTGGGTGACACACCAGCAGAGTCAAGTTAGCCATTCTAGTCAAGAGTCAAGTTCTTAATTTGTGACACACCGAGCCCAAAAGGTTCACCATCATTGACGTAGACTAACATGGGAATGTGTAGCCTGTGATTGACCATGTTTTGGAGACATTGCCTTAGCATAATGTGTGAAGCACCTTATCTTGTTAAGTCACTGTGTGATTGATTTGTTTCTTCACAGCTCGTGATGTGAGTACAGCCCTCATATTTTTTTTAATCCAGTTTGATGGCTTAAGACATCATGGGAATCTAGCTTTATAGAGAGGGGACACCAGGGTTTAGAACTGTTCCAAATGCCCAAACCGTGCTGGTTTGTTTAGGGTCATTTTTTTTCTTTATACTTCTAATTCCAAGGATTAGAAAGAGTGGGGACTCTGAGATTTGGGAGTCTTGGGGAAAAGGAATACAAATGTCTGATACATTTATGTCAGGGAATTGCGCAGCAGGCGTCCAAATATAGTCAGAGACACTGACACAAACTTATACTTTTATATAAATAAATATATTTTACATCTATATGTGGGGCAAACAAGACAGTCAGGCAAACAGGAGCATTTCATGAGGTAAATCACAGAGCACACACAGCACGCTGCAGAAAAAGGCGGGAAAACAAGGAAACTCCCCCTTTACGCCCATAGCAACCAATCACAGCGCAGATTGCCTCATGCAGGAACCAACACTTGCCAACCAATCAACTGTCCCAACGGTGCCTTTTCACTAGGCAACTGGACTTTTCTTGTTTTTTCTTTGAAGAGGTTTTGCTTCTCATCCAAGAAGCTTCTTCGGCTCTGACAGGATAGTGGGGAATGGAAGGATTTATATTCCTTGCAGACAGCTGGTCATTTACATCGTTTTAGAGGGTTGTTGAAGCACTTGGAGGTTTATCTGTGTCCTCAGGGTCACCTGAGTAGTGCTCCTGGTTCCTGTAGTCTGCAATTTTTTTCTCTGGAAATCCGTTCATATTCCCACACCATTCGAAGAGTGTTCTGGCTCACTGTACAACCTCACTGCTCCAGCTACAAAATTTAAATATCTTCACAATTCAGGATTTTGCCTTTTTAAATTTAGTGAACCAAAGAACGGTGTCTTTATTATACCTCTGTCTGACTTACCATGCAAGACCATCGTTTCGCTTCCACGAATGATGGAAAGCGGAAGAAAACCGGGATATCGAAGAATTCACAAGGAAAAATAGTAATGTTGTATCAGGATCTTTCCAAAGCCTGGCACCCTGAGAGGCATTGGACCAAAATTCATTTAGTTCCATTGTGGTTCAGAATTATGGCAACTATACATAACTGGGAAAATCTGTTGGGCAGATTAACTAAATTAGGGCACTTGAAAACCTTTCAAGAACGTCCTTGGCATGCATGCATTAAAAAAAACAACAACCTGGACCTGCTGCTTAACCAATTTGCAATATTTGACCATCAGCTTGATGCCTTCCTAAGCCCTTTTCCAACTTTTGAATTGCTCATGATCATTTAACACTTTGGTTGCAAATCTCATTTTTCTTCCCTTTGCGCTTCGGTTGTGGTCCCTAAATTGCCAATCTGCTATGGTGCCATAATAAACACTGTAGGACTCAGTAAATAATAATAATTACCAAACCCCCTGAGCTTCCCATCCCACTTAAATTAACATATCTTTTAATTAGCTTTTGGCACCGAAGGAACACATACGTTAACTCTCCTGTAATGCTCACATCCTTGGAGGAGTCGGTTAATTAGAAGCACTCCATGGTCTTTTTCATGTTCTTTCCATTTGTGTGGTGGAAAACGAAATGTATAACATTTCAAAAATATCTTTTCGAGAGCTTGAGGGCTGCATATTTTGCTTGCAATGAACTACCGCCGTGAAATTAAAAGATGAACGTTCTTGAATCCCAAGATGTTTGAAAAACAATGTGGTGCTCAACAGCCCCACCTTCTGGAAGCAAAATTCAGAAAAGTACGGAAGAAGAATAACAGAATTCAGGTTGGTCTTGACTTACAACCGCAATTGAGCCCAACATTTCGGTTGCTAAGCGAGACGTTAAGTGAATTTTGCCCCATTTTATGACCTTTCTTTATAACCATTGTGAAGTAAATCTCTGCAGGTTGTTACGCGGTTAACTGAATCTGTTTCCCCATGGACTTTGCTTGTCTGAAGGTCGCAAGAAGTGATTACATGACCCAGGACATTGCAACTGTCATAAATATGAGCCGGTTGCCAAATGTTTGAATTTTGATCATGTGATCAAAGAGATGCTGCAATGATCGTAAGTGTGAAAAATGGTCATAAGTCACTTTTTTTTCAGTGCCCTTGTAACTTTGGTCACTAAACGAATTGTTGTAAGTTGAGAACTACCTGTAACAGAGTTGTAAGGGATCTTGGAAGTCTTCTAGTCCAACCCCTTGTTCAAACAGGAGACCCTATACCCATGATGGAGAACCTATGGCACGCATGCCAGAGGTGGCACACAGAGCCCTCTCTGTGGGCACGCGTGCCGTCACCAGCTGCTCTTCTGGTTTCCGGCATGCCAGCTGGTCTTCATGGGCGCTGGAGCACTGGAAAATGGCCTTAAAAAGGCCCGAAAAACAGCCAAAAATGCCCCAAAACCAGGTCATTTTTTCAGGCTGTTTTCCGGACCTTTTCTGGGCTGTTTTCAGGCCATTTTTGGCCCTAAAAACAGCCCCAAAACAGCTGAAAATGGCCTGAAAACAGCCCCCAAATGGCCTGAAAATGGCTCAAAAAATGGCCAAAAAACAGGCATGCACACGCCAGCCAGATGGTCTTCAGGTTTCCGGCACTCTGTGTCACGATGTGAATATTGTCAGTTGTATGTCTATGCAGGGTGCTGCATCCCTATTCTAATATTATGGTACATTCCATTATAAGCAGAACACGTGATATGATCTTCTACGCATGTGTGCATTCCTGATTCTCCATTAATCACTTTTTGACTCAGCTCTTGACCGGAACGGTCGCACTTTATTAGCAAAGATGTAATTAATCAGGATTTATTGTTTTGTACCGAAATAAATATTTTCTATTAGACTTTTAATCTTGGTTTTATTTTAACTGTCTGAATTCCAAGGGAAAGATCCAAATCGACTATATGAGATTTATTCTCATTCTCACATGCCAGCATTCGGACGAATGTTCCCTTTAACACTCTGGCGCGAACATGCACACACGTTCCGGTTTGGGCACTCGGTGCCGAAAAGGTTCGCCATCACTGCCCTATACCATTTCAGGCAAATGGTTGTCCAATCTCTTCTTAAAAACCTCCAATGATGGAGTACCCACAGCTTCTGAAGGCATATTTATATGCTAATTTTATTAGCTATCTGGATTTTTGCACTTCAGATTTTGTAACCATAAGATTGAAGAAGGGAGAGAGTGATAAGAAATGGGTTTTATGGTGGCCCAGATTAGAGATGAAAGCTAGAAGATAGGGAGTTGGGTAACAGATAGCTTCAAACAACAGGCCCATAATAACATACACTTTCCTTGCTTACAACACACACATATCCTAAATAATAGCATCCTACGCACAAAGAGTTACAAGAGAATGACTTGATTTCCCATTTTTCTGCTGGCATAACCAGTCAGTCATCACACAAGACAGCTCTGCGGAAATCAACACCCACAAAACTGTCTGTTTTGCAGAGAATCTCGTAAGAGACACAAAGACAAGATGTGGGAGTGTGCAACATGTATGGACAATCTCTATCCTTAAAGTCCTGCTAGTACATCAACTCCAGGAGCAGATCCAACCCAGCTTTTACTGAGGATGACTTCTACTACCCTGTTTCCCCCAAAATAAGACATCCCCTGATAATGCCCAATCAGGCTTTTGAGTGCATGGCAATAAGGCCAAGCACTTATTTCATGGTTCAAAAAATATAAACAACAGGGTCTTATTTTGGGGAAAACATGGTATTAGTGGTAGACACCAAGTAATGGACCTAGGGCATAAATATCCCACCTTTATACATGTCACTTCCAAACAATTTCAACTGCTATTCTCTACTTCCTTCCTATTTAAATACTAGACAGCCTGCTAGACTCCCAGAAGAACCACAGCTTGGATATTAAACCACAGTGGAAAACAATGTCTGGGTTATGCTCCATCTGGGAGTTTACCGACTTTTCAATTTCAGCAACCAGCCAGCTGAGTGCCTTTTGGAAAATGAAGCCAATGAAGAATTCAAAAGTATTCAATAACACCTGCCGGTGTCTTCCAATTCTTTGACTTTCAGATTGCTCGTGTGCCATGGGGCTGCTAGAGCTAGGGGAGAGTGGAGTTATTAAGCAAGCCAGCCGATAAGAATTACAAGTCTCTGACAATAGTCTCTTACTATAGCTTAGTCAGGCGTGGGTTCTAACTTACCTCGCTGCTGGCTCGCTTCCTCCCACGCCGCGTGGCCGTGCCTCACAAGCGCGCACAAGCGCAATGCAGGGGTGAAATCCTCCCGGTTCACTCTTACATGTCGGTCATCGCAGAGCCAATGGAGCTGGTGGCGTTTGCGGCACGGGGCTGCCCCCGTTTGCTTCCCCCGCCCGCCTGGATGCCGCCATTTATTTATTTTATTCATTTATTATTGGTTCTTCTATGTCGCCCTACTCCCGAGGGACTTGATTTGAGTTATTTTGCCCTCTACGCATGCGCAAAGTGTTCTGCATGCGCAGAGGGCAAAAGAACTCAAATGGCAGCGTCCAGGTGGGCGGGGGAAGTGGGTGGGGGCATCCCCGCACCGCAACCACCACCAGCTCCATTGGCTCTGCAGCGACCAATAGGTAAGAGTGAACCAGGAGGATTTCACCCCTGGCGCAGTGCCAAAAAATAAAATAAAAATTCCAAAGAAAAAAGCCAGAATCAAGATGAAACTCGGCTTCTGTGCATGTGCAGAAGAAAAAAAAACCAGAAAAATTCCAATAAATAAATAAATAAATAAATAAATAAATAAATTCCCCCCCAAAAATTTTTTTTAAAGATGGCGCCATCCACGGACTGGCACCGACAGAACCGGTTCTGTGACATCATCATGACATCACCAGTGACTTGCTACCAGTTTGGGCGAACCGGTCCGAACCGTGAGGAATCCACCTGTGACCTTAGTGCTAGAGTAGTACATTCTTTCTCACCTTTAAACTGGTCTGGTGCAGGGGTGGGTTCCACTTACTTTCCCTACTGGTTCTGATCCTGACGGAAGTGCGCCCCCATCACGTCACACAAAAAATCTGGAAGTGACCCTCTGCACATGCGCAGAAGCCTTTGTGCATGAGCAGTGGGTTTTTTTGCAAGCCGCGGCGACCGGAGGACCAGTTCGGGAGTGTGGATCGCTGGTCATTGCTGCCGGTTTGGCAAGCAGCAGTAAATTTCTGTGCCTGCCCGAACCGGCAGCAACCCACCACTGGTTTGGTGTATCTGTATAGTGTTCTCAAAGGTGCTTTTTTTCAAAAGGCAACTGGTCTGGGTTTTTTTTTCCTTGAGGAAGAAGAAGATATCGTTTTGCTTCTGATCTAAGAAGCTTCATCGATTATGATGCCTGGGGAATGGAAGGATAGGTACTGACAGTTGAGACTGAATGGTGGGAAGATGGAAGGTTAGGTTCTTATAGGATGGTGGATGTGGGGGTTGGATGGAAGGATTGTATTTCTTTACAGTCATTTGGGTGACTGAGAATCTCCACAGGCATTTATCTGTGTAGTAGTCTATGTAATGGTGTGTGCGAATGACCTTGGAAGGCAGGGAAGAGCCCCTGCCAGGGGAGCAGTCAGATAAGAGGCAGCTGAGTATGCAGAAGGATGGGAGCATGGAAAACATCTGAGAAGAGAGCCTTCCTAGATTCTTGGGCTGTAAAGGTGAGGATGGAGAAATTCACTTTCAAACTTGAATGATTCTGTTGATGTAACTATACAATAAAGTAGAGTTGGTTCATCCGGGAATGCTTCTTGTCTGAATTTGCAGACATCAATCTGCAATTGAGGTTGACATCAATCTTGGAAGACTGAAAGTACATTTATTCCCCCCCCTTGCCTATACATTCCAAGAAACTAGGGAGGGTCTCTTTTGAGATGTTTGCCACATCTGTATTGTTTTCGTAGGGTCAGCTGCCTCTTATCTGACCATTGCCCTGGCTAAGGCTTTTTCTCCCGTCTCCCAAGGTTGTTCTCACTTACCATTATAAATTCTGTGTATAAAACATACCAAGAGATCTAAGAGTGTGGTGGCTCATATGGTTAGGACACTGGGTTGACAATCAGCAAGCCTGCGTTCAAGATCTGAGTGCTGCTGTGTGGTGGGGTGAGCTCCCGTCATTCGCTCCTGCCCACCTAGCAGCTTGAAAGTGTGCAAAAGCGAGTAGATAAATGGGTACCATTTTGATGGGCAATTAACGGGGGACATGAAAGGAGCCCCAAACAGGGCATCCCCTAGGCCAGTGATGGCGAACCTTTTTTTCCTTGGGTTCCGAAATAGTGCACACGCACGCTATCACACGTGTGTGCGTGCCCACACCCATAATTCAAAGCCCCTCACTCGCCCCACCCTCCTGCGCATGCGTGCGCGACCCATCCCACTCCCCCGTTTCCCGACTTCCAGTGGGCCCGGTAGGCCCGTTTTTTTGCCCTCCCCAGGCTCCAGAGGCTTTCTTGGAGCTTGGGGAGAGCAAAAACGCTCCACCCCCGCCACCCTGGAGGCCCTCCAGAGGCCAAAATCGCCCTCACAGAGCCTCCGCGTGAGCCAAAAATCAGCTGGCGGGCACTCACATGCGCACTGGAGCTGAGCTAGGGCAACGGCTCGCGTGCCGGCAGATATGGCTCCGCGTGCCACCTGTGGCACCCGTGCCATAGGTTCGCCATCACTGCCCTAGGCAATGGTGATGTCACTGGCTAATTCTTTCAACCCGGATGGGCCTTGGTGCTTCCAACACAAGTGCGATGCAAGCAGGAGACCTGGTAAAGGAGGCATTTCTACAGCCTCAAGTTGTAGTAACTTCACCCTCTTCTTTCCTTGCCCACCAGTCTATGTTTCTTCTTTTCCATCACCCTCATTTAACGTTGTCTTCTTTTTACAAATATATTCACCTTATTCATGGCTGATTTCAAAACCTTCACAACCGGTCGGTGAACTGATGCCACTAGAAAGCCCCCTCCTCATAAATACAGATAGTCCTCGACTTATGATCACAATTCAGCCCAAAACTTCTGTTGCTAAGCAAGACAGTTGCTAAGTGAGTTTTGCTCCATTTTGCGACCTTTCTTGCCACAGTTAGGTGAATCACTGCAGTTGTTAAGTTAGTAACCCGGTTGTTAAGTGAATCTGGCTTCCTCATTGACTTTGCTTGTCAGAAAGTCACAAAAAGGGGATCACATGACCCCAGGACACTGCCACCGTCATAAATATAAATTAGTTGCCAAAGCCTGGATTTTGATCATGTGACCATGGGGAGGCAGCAATGATCCTCTGCTAAGTTGTGTTTGTATGAAGAACGGTTGCAGGATTTGGGTTTGGCTAGTCTAAAGAAAAGAAGAATTAGGGGTGACATGATATAAGTAATTCAATATTTGAGGGGCTGCCACAAAGAAGAGGGGGTCAACCAGAGGTGGATTCCTGCCGGAGCTGTCCGGTACGGAGCTCCGGTAGAGAGCGACCGATTGCGCAATTTGCGTGCAACCGCTCCAGAGCCCTCTCCGCAGGCCCAGTGTGCGCGTCACCATCTTTTTCAGTGAATTTTTGGCCGATTTTGCTTCTGCGCATGCACGGAAGCAAAATCTTGCTGAAATCTCACGAGGGGATGCGCGCGTGCATGAGATTTCAGTGAGATTTTGCTTCCGCGCATGCGCAGAAGCAAAATCTCACCGAAATCTCGCACGCACGTGCATCCCCTCGCAAGATTTCGGCGAGATTTTGCTTCCGCGCATGCATGCCCAAATCGTGGAGATGTGCGCGCAGCACACCGGCACCAGTAAGTAAGCAACCCGCCCCTGGGGTCAACCTATTTTCCAAAGCACCAGAGGACAGGACAAGAAACAATGGATAGAAACTATTCAAGGAGAGAAGCAACCTGGAATTAAGAAGAAACTTCCTAACAGTGAGAACAATTAACCAGTGGAACAGCTTGCCTTCAGAAGTTGTGGGTGCTCTATCAATGGAGGATTTTAAGAAGAGACTGGACAGTCACTTGTCTGGAATGGTATAGGGTCTCCTGCCAGAGCAGGGGCTGAACTAGAAGACCTCCAAGGTCCCTCCTAGCTCTATTCTATTCTAACCTCCAAGGTACCTTCTAACTCTGATCATCATAAGTGTGAAAAGTCACTTTTTTCAGTGCCACTGTAACTTCAAATGATCACTAAACAAATGATTGTAAGTCAAAGAGGACCTGTGCACCCTGCTTTAACTCTGGAGCTATTATCTCCTCTTTGGAGAAGAGTATGTTAACCTCCTCACCAGTAGTGGGTTCTAAAACCCTTTACTACCGGTTTGACTTGCGCTTGTGAGCGCACGCGACACTACTGCTCATGCGCAGAAACGTCCCGGGCGGCTGGGCAGAGCGTCCTGGGTGGGTGGGTGGAGCGTCCCGGGTGGGTGGAGCGTCCCGGGCAGGTGGGCGGAGACTCCTGCCACCGGCGCTACCGGTTCTTATAACCGAGCCAAACCGGGAGCAACCCAGCACTGCTCCTCACACTCCCTTTGAGAAGTATGACTCATTATTAATATATTGAGGAATACGATTCAATCAAAATATTGTAGCTCTAACTTTCGTATCTGATTTCCGTTTCCTTCTCCTTTTTTAAAAAGAAGCTGATGCATTAGGGGAACCCACGCTTTCCCGAGCATTGATAGATGTTTTTCTTTCTTTCTTTTTCTCCTCCTAACACAGCCTCTGAACCTAATTTGATTCCAGATCTTATTGTATTGCTTAATATGAGAAGAAACAGTTGGGTTTCGAAAATGGTAGAGGAGGCATTGAAACTTGCTCTCCAGCCCTGACTCCCCAGATCGTCTATCCTCTTGCTAGGTTGAACCCAGTGGTGGGATTCAATTTTTTTTTACTACCAGTTCTGTGGGCGTGACTTGGTGGGCGTGGCATGGCTTGGTGGCAGGGGTGAAATCCTCCCGGTTCGCCCTGGCCCGTCCTTCGGCATATAGCCGATGGAACTGGTGGCTGTCGCGGCGCGGAGCTTCTCCCACCCGCTTTCCCCGGCCCGGCTGAACGCCGCCATTCGGGTTATTTTTCCCTCTGTGCATGCGCGCGCATGCACAGAGGGAAAAATAACCCGAATGATTGTGGTCAGCCGGGACGGGAAAGCGGTGATTGTGTTCAGCCGGGCCGGGAAAGCGGGCGGGAGAAGCTCTGCGCCGCGACCGCCGCCAGTTCCATCGGCTATACGCCAAAGGACTGGCCCGGGCGAACCGGGAGGATTTCACCCCTGCTTGGTGGGCGTGACAGGGGAAGGATACTGTAAAATCTCCATTCCCACCCCACTCCAGGGGAAGGATACTGCAAAATCTCCATTTCCTCCCGATCAGCTGGGACTCGGGAGGCAGAGAATAGATGGGGGCGGGGCCAGTCAGAGGTGGTATTTACCCGTTCTCCGAACTACCCAAAATTTCCGCTACCGGTTCTCTGAACTACTCAAAATTTCCACTACCGATTCTCCAGAACTGGTCAGAACCTGCTGAAACCCACCTCTGGTTGAACCCTAACTCCCAAATATCCATTCAATCAGCCCTAAAATGCCATTTCATTGCAGGACTCCCCAGAATTGACACAGAGCAGTGAAGTGTCGGCGACATTAAGAACTGTGGACTTCATCTCTCAGAATTCTGGGAATTGAAGTCCATGAGACATAATGTTACCAAGGTTGGACAACCCTGAGGTAGAGGGAGGATTGTGAGAGGGGAAGAAAATGGCAGGTAGCTCCTCTTCTCGCAAAGGGGAGAACACCCAAATTTAATTCAGTCATCTCTTTATGACTATGCAGAGAGCGACTTCAGATTTACAGGACTGCTTTAATTTTTACCGAGCCGAAGACCAGTCAAAATCAATGACATTACAGGCAATTATCTATCAACACCCACCAGCATTAGCCTGGGGGAATCTGCACACTGAAATTCAAATCCATAATGAATGTAGTTCAGATGAGGAATTCTAATTTTAATTTCTCTCTCTCTCTCCTTCCCCCTCTCTCCCTCCCTCCCTCCCCCCCTCTCTTCCTCCCTCTCCCCTTCCCTCCCTCTTTCCCTCCCTCTCCTTCGCTCTTCTCTGTGTAATCATACTTGTATATATCCATGCCCCAATAAACATTGCAAAGGATTTGGTTCTCAATAGCTTGAAAACAGCAAAGGGTTACCAAGCCAGTGGAGCTCTGCAAATCTCCCAACTCATCATCAACTACTGTATTTACTTCCTGCTTCAAGTCATTTTTCTTCTTTACCTTCAAAATGGGGAGAAATCCATCTCTTCCCCTGTTACAGTCATCTTTGTATTTATTTTACTTTGGATTTAAAATTCATAAGCCCATTCAAACTGTTTCAAACCCCAGCAAAATACATCTAATGCAATTCCTGGGATTTGGGAGGTTTGCTGTTTTCATCCTTCCTCCATGAGATTTTGGGGCCCTCCTTGCCTTAATGAGGGTGCACAAGTCTGCGTCTTAAACAAGCCAATGGCACTACAACAATAACAATTTTGCATTTCTGACTGTGGGACAGATCCACCCAGTCTAATTTATTCCAGATTCTTCCATTTGTTCCGAGGAGTAATTCCTATTAACTGTCATCACCGGCATATTGTTACAGCAAGCATTTTCTTGTGTGCATATATTTGTACTATGAAACCAGAATGATGGATTACTTAGAACAGAGGGGGGGGGGAAACTCTTGTTTTTTTCTGGGAGTTTATATAGGATAGTCTTATATTTTTACTTTAATTTTACAGAACATTGCACAGTCTATCTGTTACTGCAATCTTAAAAATGACTGATAGATATAAAAATTCTGAGTAGAGTTTGCTGCTGAGACAAAGTAAGCAACCTTGAATGGTCTCAGAAAAATTAGGCATGGATGAGTACAGCTAGACCTCGACTTATGACCACCATTAAGCCCAACATTTCTGCTGCTAAGTGAGACAGTTGTTAAGTGAATTTTGCCCCCTTCTTATGACCTTTCTTGTCACAGTTGTTAAGTGAATCACTGCAATTGTCAAGTTTAGTTTTAGATTTATTATTAGAGTTGGAAGGGACCTTGAAGGTCATCTAGTCCAACCCCCTGCTCAAGCAGGAGTTCCTACACCATTTGAGACAAATAGCAGTTAGTAACACGGATGTTAAGTAAATCTAGTTTCCCCACTGACTTTGTTTGTCAGAAGGTCGCAAAAGGGGATCACATGACCCCGGGACACTGCAACTGTTATCAATATGAACCCGTTGCCAAGTGTCCAAATGTTGATCATGTGACCATGGGGATGCTGCATCTGTCATGAGAAAAATGGTCATATTACTTTTTTTCAGTGATGTCGTAACTTTGAACCGTCTTTAAATGAACTGTTGTAAGTTGAGGACTACCTGTATTTTAATGGCAAATTGTCAGACTGGCCTGGGAAATATTAGATGGCAATGCCAAACTGCATGGATATAGCCCTAAGAAATCAGAATTCCTTTATTTGAGGAAGATGTTAACATATTTAAATCTGCTCGGGGTGCATTGTCAGAAGTAATCAAAATTGTTTAATAAATAAAGAGACCCAGAACAAAAGAAGCAGGGGGGAAAAAAACCTAGGCAGAGATCTTATCAAACTTTATTAAAAATCCTCACGCGTTCTTAAGGAGAACTTTGAAATTAAAATAGTAACATCAATACAAGGGTCACTAAAGAAGAGCCGTAAAAAGTTCCTCAAAGTTATCCCTGAAAGCATTTGCTGTGAAACACAAGAGAAAATAAATCTTCCAAAAGAATAGGAAGAAAGCTAACCATTATGAGATAAGGACTCAAACTTGGCTTCTGAGACACCAGCCTTAAATCCTAGGAACTAAATGGTCTTGGGTTTCTCTTATAGAATATAGAACATAAAACGTAGAATAATAGAGTTGGAAGGGACCTTGGAGGCAGAGGTTCGGTGATAGCGCGCAGCGTTCAAAATGCAGCAATTTGAAGCTCAGCTGCTTACCTTGTAAAGCAGCCCCGGTAAGTAGAACAGCGGAGGCGTGGAAATCAGCTGTGCCGCGCGAATCAGCTGAGCCAGAAAGAAGGAAATATAGGACAGGATAGCGCAGGGGTGGGTGGGCAGGGCCAGCTGATCGTCAGAACTACCGGTTCACCCGAACCGGTCCAAACCAGCAGCAGCCCGCCACTGCTTGGAGGTCTGCTCAAGCAGGAACCCCATACCATTTCAGACAAATGGTTGTCCAGTCTCTTTTTGAGAGCCTCCAGTGATGGAGCACCCAGAACTTCTGAAGACAAACTATTCTATGGGTTGATTGCTTTCACTGTTAGGAATGTTCTCCTTAGTACTAGATTACTTCACTCTTTAGTTAGTTTCCATCATTTCTTCTTGTTAGGACTATGTCCAAACAGTTGGGTTGGAGAGAGAGGGGGGGGAGGGAGGGAGGGAGAGGGAGAGGGAGAGGGAGAGAGAGAGAGAGAATGATGATGATGATGATGATGATGATGATGATGATGATGATGATGATGATGATGATGATGATGATGATGGATGTTGGGGATGTTGTATGTTGTATGATAGATGATAGATGATAGATGATAGATGATAGATGATAGATGTTGGATGATAGATGATAGATGATAGATGTTGGATGATAGATGTTGGATGATAGATGATAGATGATAGATGATAGATGTTGGATGATAGATGATAGATGATAGATGTTGGATGATAGATGATAGATGATAGATGATAGATGATAGATGATAGATGATAGATGATAGATGATAGATGATAGATGATAGATGATAGATGATAGATGATAGGCAGGCAGGCATGTTACAGGAGAAAAAAACCTCCTTCACTTCATCTCTCACATTTAAATAATCATCCTCACAAAATTGTAGTTTGTTTCTTTGCCACTAGGGATGAAGAAATCCTATCTGAAATGAGTTTTTTTCCTCCTTGCAAGTTTAATGTTTACCTTTTGGATTTTAATATATACCCTAATTCAGAAGATTTTAAAGATACAACTGAAATCAGAAGTATTCCTGTTGGGACTGATGGACCATGGTGACTTTGGACCATGGCTGGCTGGGGAATTCTGAGAGTTGAAGTCCATAGCTCTTAAAGTTGCCTGTTGTAAAAGAAAGCAAAGTACCAATAGTAATTGGCCCCAATCCCAGAACATCTGGAGCAACACCTTCAGCGTTGACAAACTCACCATCAGTCAATTGCAAAAGGCAGCTTTACTTGGGACAGCTTACATCCTGCAATAATACCTTTACTGTTATTAAGCAACAACTGCCTACCCCCATGTCCTTGGGAAAAACTCGATAGGTGGATAAAAATGCCAAATCTAGTCTAAACATCTGATTGACTGTGCAACCAACCATGTAATAATAATAATTACAGGGCAGTTTTGCTAAATATTTAAATGGAGAGAAGCAAATGCACTTTATTTTCTCAGCAACCTATGAAACAATGAACTGAATGGATTTTTTTAAATGAATGAAATTCTATGGCTCTGCATCACTGATGCTGAGCCATAATTCCTCCTCCTCCTCCTCCTCCTCCTCCTCCTCCTCCTCCTCCTCCTCCTCCTCCTCCTCCTCCTCCTCCTCCTCTAATCTGTTTTTGTTTTTGCACTGAGCAGGCAAGAGGAAATGACACTGCACTGCAGTATATCTAGGAAATTGTAAAGAAGGCATTTATGGCCTCTAAGGAACTCGGAACTGAAGGGGGGGGGGGGGTGCGGAGAGGATTTATTCCGTGCAAAACGAGGACCTAGAAATAAAGCCATGCTTTATCTTGTAGAACATGGACCCCTGAGACACACCCTTCCTTTGTTCAGGTGTTGATGGAGCATGAATGAGCTCACCTTTCAGGTTCTTCCTCCCCCCCCACCCCAAATATTTCAGGGAAGCTAACCTGTGGTTTTGTCATTCCTCCCCAAGGCCTTTCTCACATTCCTGCAGTATGAATGACCTAGATTTCCTGGCTTGCTTGTTCCTGCAGCTCCTTAGTGTCCCCACCTGCTTCTATCTCTCTCTCTTCTATGAATGAGGGAATGGAGGGAGAAGGTTTCGTGGGTGCCTTAGGGAATAAGCAGGAGAGAGAGAGAGAGAGAGAGAGAGAGAGAGAGAGAGAGAGAGAGAGAGAGAGAGAGAGAGAGAGAGAGAGAGAGAGAGAGAGAGGAGGGAAGGAGGGAGAGAAGGAGAGAGAGAGGAGGGAAGGAGGGAGGGAAGGAGAGAGAGGGGGAGGGAGGGAGAGAGAGGAGGGAAGGAGGGAGGGAAGGAGAGAGAGGAGGGAAGGAGGGAGGGAAGGAGAGAGAGAGGAGGGAAGGAGGGAGGGAAGGAGAGAGAGGGGGAGGGAGGGAGAGAGAGGAGGGAAGGAGGGAAGGAGAGAGAGGAGGGAAGGAGGGAGGGAAGGAGAGAGAGAGGAGGGAAGGAGGGAGGGAAGGAAGGAGAGAGAGAGGGAGGGAGGGAGAGAGAGAGAGAGAGAGGAGGGAGGGAGGGAGGGAGAGAGAGGAGGGAAGGAAAGACAGGGAGAGGGAGAGGGAGAGGGGAAGGTGGGATAGATTTGGAAGAAAGCAACAATCTGTTCTTCTTCGTTTCTTTCCCTCTTTCCTCTCCTGCTGACTTTTCCAGCCGCACAATTAGGTGGTAAATTCCACTGGCGCGGAGCAGAAGCTGAGAAAAGAATTGAGCAAAGAATCCATGAATGGGGGAGAGGGGAGGGAGGAGGAGGAGGAGAAAGCAGGAAGGATAAGAGAGGGGAGGGAGGGAGAAAGGGATGGAGGAATAAAAGGAAGGGGAGGGGAGAGGAGAGGGAGGAGGGAAGTGAAAGGAGTGGAGGGAAAGGGAAAGGGAAAGGGGAAGGGGAGGGAGAAAAAGGCAATGGGGTAGAAATAATCCTGCATCTATTTATTTCTTGTCAAGCATCCCTTATCTGAAGTCCAATGCTTGTACTGTTAATCTTAAACGAGGCATCAACCCTTATTATACCCAAATGCATAAAAGTTCAAGCAGGAACATGACTAAACAAACCATGACAATACACAAGCGAGCAAAGTGTGGAAGGTTAATACTCTCAACAGCACAACACCGAACCATAGAATATTTATTTATTTATTTATTTTGCTGTTCTTATATGCCGCCCTACACCCTTGGGACTCAGAATAATGATTCTGTTATGGCTTTCTCTTGGGCTGTTTCACAAGAAGTCCTCATTTGGGCTTTTCATTTCACACCTTCATATATATAACCTTAGATGGAGGATTGTACTGGGTAAAACACTTTAAAAACACAGACAACCCCCCCCCCCATGAAGCTCAAGGAAAATGTTGTATAACACAATCATTTGTGATTATTAACACATTTTGCCTGTAGTCCTACCTTCAGGTACACATGGTTTAAACCAGGGGCGTCTAACCTTGGCAACCTTAAGATCTGTGGACTTCAGCTCCCAGAATTCCCCAGCCAGCATGCAATACTGCACCTTAACCTCTGCGCCAGCAGGGCTCAACATCAACCCTGTGAGGTGGGGAGAGAGAGAGAGGGAGGGAGGGAGGGAGGGAGGGAGAGAGAGAGAGAGAGAGAGAGAGAGAGAGAGAGAGAGAGAGAGAGAGAGAGAGAGAGAGAGAGAGAGAGAGAGAGAGAGAGAGAGACTGGCCCCACCCAGCTGGCTTTCATGGCTAAGGCAGGACTTGAACTCACGGTCTGCTGCTGCTTTCTAGCCAGATAACCTTAATCACCACACCAAACTGGCTCCCATTTTATATTAGCAATTATCCATTGTTTCCTTTTTGTTAAACACACTGTGTGCTGAAGCTCATTTGACCTGCACACCATTTCTCCTATGATCTAATTATTACATCTCCTACTAATGACATGCCTCCGGCAGGAGCCTTCTGCTTAAAACGGAAATTATTGCTTTCCCAAAAAAGTTTTTAAGCCCAGGGAGTTCACCAAGGTTCAGAACACTAACACATCAGGCAGGCTAGAAAAGACAGGAGGAGGAGAAGTTGACCTCATTTTGGAACCAAGCTATGAAACTCACCAGCCTAACTTCTCCTAGCTGATAGCAATTACATCTGCCTGATGAGTTGATTCAGAAGAGAGGAACACCAATAAAGTGTTGTCAGGGCTGACCTTCTCCAAAGTCATCGGAGAAAGGGAGGGAGAATGACAGAAGGTGGGGGGGAAAGGTTGGGCCTCTTTCCAAATTTATTTTATGTATTTATGTATTTATTTTTGTCAAGTATATGTTGGTAATATTCATAGATATAGCATTGTTTATATACATAAGATGGGTACTGATAAGCGGGAACATTAGGACAGGGACGGTGGGCACGCCCGTACAAAAGTATTTCTGATATGTAACCTGACAAGCAAGCAAGAAAAAGGTGTGGAGACCCTAGAAAGAGTGCAGAGAAGAGCTACAAAAATAATAAAGGGTTTAGAAGCTAAATGGTATGATGAATAACCAAAGGGCTGCTGATTCAGTTCTACAGAGGAATTATTGAGTCTGTCATCTGCACCTCCATAACTGTCTGGTTTGGCTCTGCAACCCAACAAGACAGACACGGACTTCAACGGATAATTAGAACTGCGGAAAAAACAATTGCTGCCAACCTGCCTTCCATTGAGGACCTGTATACTGCACGAGTCAAAAAGAGGGCTGTGAAAATGTCTACAGAGTACAGACCCCTCACATCCTGGACACAAATTGCTTGAACTCCTACCTTCAAAACGTCGCTATAGAGCACTGCACACCAAGACAACTAGACAAAAGAACAGTTTTTTCTGAACGCCATCACTCTGCTAAACAAATAATTCTCTCACCACTGTCAAACTATTCACTAGGCTGCATTACTATTACTATTAGTTTTTCTCATCGTTCCTATCACCCATCTCCTCCCACTTATGACTGTATGACTGTAACTTGTTGCTTGTATCCTTACGATTTATATTCATATTGTTTCCTGATTGCTTACTTGAACCCTATGACAACCATTCTTGACAAATGTATCTTTTCTTTTATGTACACTGAGAGCATATGCACCAAAGACAAATTCCTTGTGTGTCCAATCACACTTGGCCAATAAAGAATTCTATTCTATTCTATTCTATTATTCTTTTCTTCCTCACTACTATCTATCTCTTCCCACTTACGATTATAACCATGTTGCTTGTATCTTTCAATTTATATTGTTTTTATTTGTTTCCTAGTATGATTTAATAGCTTATTAGTAATCTTGACTATCACTAAGTGTTGTATCTTTTTATTCTTGATGAATGTATTTTATTCTCCTTATGTACACTGAGAGCATATACACCAAAGACAAATTCCTTGTGTGTCCAATCACACTTGGCCAATAAAGAATTCTATTCTATTCTATTCTATTCTATTCTATTCTATTCTATTCTATTCTATTCTATTCTATTCTATTCTATTCTATTCTATTCTATTCTACTCTACTCTACTCTACTCTACTCTACTCTACTCTACTCTACTCTACTCTACTCTACTCTACTCTACTCTACTCCTCTACTCTACTCTATTCTTTTCTATGACACTAAGTAAGTTTAGCATAACAAAGAGTCTGTCTTAGGGGTGACATGACACATGTCTTTCAATACTTGAAGGGTTGCCACATGAAAGAGCGGGTCCATTTTTTTCTGCGAAGCATCTGAAGGCAGGACAAGACACCATGGATGGAAGCTCCTCAGAGGGAGATCTAACTGGAAATAATTTCCTAACAGTAAGTTAGTAATTTCCTAACAGTAAGAACAATTAATCAATGGAACAACTTACCTCCTGGAGTTGTGGGTGATCCATCATTGGAGGTTTTCAAGAAAAGATTGGACAACCATTTGTCTGAGATGGTATAAGGACTTCTCCCTTCAGCTGGTTATAAGTGCAAGGACCAGTCATAAGTTTCTTTTTCAGTGCTGTTGCAACCGGTCACTAAACCAATGGTTGTAAGTCAAGAACTATCTGTATTGGCTTCAATTTCCTAGGTATCTCCTGCTTGCTTGTGGAATGGGATAATTCTCCCCAGCCATCTCACAGTGGCCATCTTACCACAGCCATCTCACCATGGCCAACTTGCTGCGGGGCAGCTTGCTACAGAAAATTCTATGTGGATAACTCAACACCATAAATGTTAGCCACCACTCTTTCGTTGACATTATTTCCATTTTTCTCAATGGAAATGTTGAGACATTCATAGAACTGGAAGAGCCAATAGTAACATGGTCAGCCAATGAATCTGCATAGTAACTCGGTCAGCCAATAGAAGTTAACTGCTACTGAGTCTGTGCAAGAAGCTGTAGGCTTAAGACTGGATGTGGTTTTCAGTTTCATTATGTGCTTATATCCATGAGCTCTCTGTTAAGAAGTCTGCTGTGAACTTGCTGTAATGAAGATAATTCTCTGTAATTGAATGAAGAGAATCA
>JALIGW010000003.1:196566094-196671094 GCA_023053685.1 Diadophis punctatus similis | reverse complement strand
ATAGGAGACCCGTAGGCCACTGGCACCTGAGGGCGTTGATTCCCTCTGCCTCCCTGTTCTGGTAACGGGAGAAGAACCTCGGGAGTTGTGTGTTTGTTGATGTAGCGAATAGGTCTATCACTGGCACTCCGAACCTTGCCGTTATGTCTAGGAAGATCGCTGGGTGCAGCTGCCATTCCGTGTCGTCCACCTTGGTCCGACTGAGCCAGTCCGCCTGCGTATTGGATTCCCCTGATATGTGGTCCGCCGTCAGGGATGATAGGTGCAGCTCCGCCCATAGTCCCAGACTCCTCGCTTCTGTCATGAGAGTTCTGGACTGGGTGCCCCCTTGTTTGTTGATGTGCGCCTTGGCTGTCATATTGTCTGTTAGAATTAGAATGTGGGTTCCTGCAATCTTTGGTAAGAACTGCTTCAGTGCCAGGGAGACTGCCCGAAGTTCCAGCCAGTTGATGGAACATCTGGCCTCCCTCTCGGACCACTGACCTTGTGCAATCATGCCGGTGGAATGAGCCCCCCAGCCCGATAGGCTGGCGTCTGTGGTTATTATTGTCTTGTGGGTGGGTTTGAAGACTGTGCCCTTGGAGATAGCCGAGGAAAGCCACCAGCGTAGAGATCGTTGCACCGTTGGGGGAACTGTGACCTTGAGAGTTGACATTCCCCTGTCCTTCTTCTGGAACGGTAAAAGGAACCACTGAAGCTCCCTTGAGTGAAGGCGCGCCCAGGGGGTGATGGATATGCATGATATCATTTTCCCTAGGAGAGTCGCTAATGATGTTAATGGAGCCCTACCTTCCCGTAGGATCTGGTAAATTAGGTTTCTGATGCTAAGCTGCCTCTCCTGTGAAAGCGACACTAGGCATAGCCTGGAATCTATAATAGTGCCCAAATGTGGTAGAGAAGTGACTGGGGTGAGGTGGCTCTTATCCATGTTGATGGAGAAGCCGTGTTGTTCTAGGGTCTGGATAGTTGTTAGCAGATGCTGCTGGGCTAGATCCCTCGTGGGAGCGTGCACGAGTATGTCGTCCAGATAGCATTGGACTCTTATGGGTATTGTTCTAAGATACGCCGCCAGGGCCACTAGGATCTTAGTGAAAACCCTTGGGGCTGATGAGAGTCTGAAGGGGAGGGCCCTGTACTGAAAATGTTTGCCTGCATAGCAAAATCGAAGAAACTTCCTGTGTTGATGGTAGATAGGTATGTGTAGGTAGGCCTCCGTTAGGTCTAGGGATGCCATGAAATCTCCCTGGTGAAGGCTTGACAATATGGAAGACAGGGAGTGCATTTTGAACTTGCTGTATTTAAGATGCAAGTTGAGGCGCTTTAGGTCTAGGATTGCTCTCCAACCCCCCGAAGACTTGGGGACCACAAAAAGGATTGAGTAGAATCCCTGTCCCTGTTCTTCAAATGGGACTAGCTGTGTGGCCCTAATATCCAGCAGATGCTGAACTGCCTCATCCATGAGAGTTCTCCTGGATGGCACCCTGGACAATGGGCAACTAATGAAGTTTTCCGGGGGGGTAGAGAGGAAGTCTAGTGAGAGACCAAAGCGGATGGTCTCCCGGACCCAGGAGTCCTGAGTCGTCTCTTGCCAAATTGAGTAGAATTTGGCCAAGCGCCCTCCAATTGGCACTCGGCTTTCCCTACCATTTAGCTCTTCTAAAGGGGCGGGACCCTGCTCCCCCTCTTGCTTGTCATCTATATTGCCTCCCCCTCCCAGCTCTATCGGATGATTGTCGCTGTCTACTGCCGTACTGACCTGGGGTCCGGGGGAAGCTGGAACCCTGGTCAGCTGACCGAAAGGGCTGCCTGTAGTATGGAGCCGGTCGGGGGTTTCCCTTCCTTGAAAGATGCGGAAGGATCTTCCTCTTGTCATGGCAACCACCAGGATAGGGTCTAGTGAGTCTCCGAAGAGTGTCTTCCCCTTGATGGGTCCCGTTGCCAGCTTCCACTTGTGTTTGGTGTCTGCTTGCCACTGTCTCAGCCAGTGCATACGTCTGGCCACCACTGTAGCCGCCATGGCCCTGGATGCGAAGCGGGAGGTGTGTAGGGTTGAATCTGCTAGGAACTGCACTGCAGCGAATGCTCTGTTCATGTCTTGTTGAGCTCTCAGGTTAGATTTGGGGATTTGGTCTTGGATCTGGCGAAGCCAGATTAGTGTGGTTCTCGCGAAGAATGATGACGTAGAGGCGGCCTTGACTGCCCAGGCTGCTGCTTGGTAGGCCTTTGTTAGTCTGTTCTGTTTTCCTGTCCTCAGGTTTCAATAATTCCTCTGCTTCTCCTGGCATGGTATTAGTCGTGTGCAGGGCCTTGACTGGGGCATCCACCGTGGGGATGGCCAGAATCTCTGCAAGATTGTTGGCTACATTAAATATCCTACGATCAGTGCTCGAGGAGGATGACCCTGATACTGGGGATGTCCATTGTCTCAGTACTGTATCGACAAATAACTGTGGTGTTGGTATGACTTCCCTTTCTGGTGTGGTTTCTGAGAATAGGGGATCCTGTTGCTCCTTAGAGGTTGAAGGCACCTCAGTATCAGGTACCTCTAAGCCAGATGCTGCTCTAGCTTTAGTCAGTAAGGACTTAAATAATCCCAGAGGAAAAAGTCCTGAGGGAACAGGTTGGTCCTGGTTCTGATCCTCTTCCTCTGAGAGGCTAATATTAATATCCTCCTCTTCCTGCTCCCCATCTGGGTTATCCACTTCTGATGTGGCTGACTGGGGTTCTGGGTTAGCTTCCTGTCTAGGCCCCCCCCCCCCGTACTGCTAGGATTTCTCTGCTTTCCTAACCCCTGGTTGGATCTCTTGTCAGCCCTCCCCCCACTTGGGGAATTCCTGGCTTCCAAGGCTTGTTCTACTGCTGCGGTTATTAGCAGATTTAAGCTGTTCAGGTCTAGGGTGAGCGATGGCCCCCCTCCCCCTGAGGTATTGAGATTGGGGCACCTGGGTATGCTCTCATTTTGCGCTTGGCCATTTGATAGGGGGGTAGATCGAGTGGAGAAGGCAGATCCCTGTCATCCCCATAGGTCCTGCATTTGAGCAGTTCTGACTGGGTTATCCAGGTCCCCGGGGGCTTCCTCCCCCCTTCCCTGGCGCGCCTCGGAGCTCCTACGGCTCACTTGACTCTCTGCCGCTGCCCCTCTGGTAGCTGTACTTTCCGATCCCTCCCTGGGGGGAGGGGGAGTCTCATCTTCGCAATGGGCGGTTCGTCTTATACTGGCGTTTGCCGCCCGGCTTGCCCGGCTTGCTTCTGGTTGTTGCCATTACTGAGGTGGAATTCGGAAGAAAGGGAGCACTGTTACTTTATTTTGGGTGCCTCCGGTTGTGATTTACTCTTCTTTGCCCTTCCTAGAAACCTCCCAGGACAAAGGCATCCACGGCTTCCACGAGGTGAGGGCACCAAATACGGCTTCAAAATGGCCACCGGACTATTGCGAGCATGCACACTTTTTTGTTTCCAGTAGACTCCGGCGGCAGGTTTAAATGTCCGGAGCTAGTTAGCCTTTGCGATCTCCCACGCCGGCACAAGGCTCGCGGCGCGCTGGGGTGAAAGCACCCGACAATTACCTCACCCCCCCTTGCGCGGTCTTAAGAAGCCGAGAGAAGATAGTGGCCGTGGGGGGGGATTGGGGAGATCGCCCAACCGCGATGCAGAGCCGGGCTCCACGTGCGGTGCCGCGCTCAGCCGCTGCCGCTCGACTTTCCCAAATTAAGAAGACTGAACAGACCTGATTGTTCTTCTCACTTGGAGCTGAAGGGATTGTGTTAGTCTGTCGTTCCTTAGGTGAATCCAGTATTCAGGATGGGAGTATAGCCTGCCACGATTGTCCAGCTGAAGGACCGAGTTGAACTGGAATCTAGTAAGATGGTCCCGGTTTTTTATAGACTCGGTCCTTTATGCTGAGTGACGAGGACAGCCCATCCTGAATGCTGGCTCCACCCAATATGGAGAAGAGAAGGATTGACTTAATCCCCAGAGCACTAGAGGGCAGGACAAAAAATAATGGGTGGGACCTTTTTAAACAGAGCTCCAACCCGGAAGTAAGGAGAAATTTTCTGATCGTGAGAGCAATTATTCAATGGACTATCTGGCCTCCTGGAGTTGTGAGTGCTCCATTACTGGAGGTTTTCAAAAATAGACTGGACAACCATTTGAATGGGATGGTATAAGGTCTCCTGTCTTGAGCAAGGGGTTGGACTAGAAGGCCTCCAAGGTCCTTTCCAGCCTTGTAATTCTAGGTTCAAATGTTTGGTGCCTAGGCTGGGAATCTGACATGGAATTCTCTATTCTAGTTTCTGTTTTTGACATTTTCCAAGCAATGTCCCAAAAGATGCTTTGCTAGGTGCTGGGTGGAAAGTAGGATGGGTCTAGCTCCCTATCATGCTGTCCAGGAGAAAAAGACTGAACTTTGAATGGGGTCAAGTGGAGGACTTTTTTAAAATCTCAAAACCTAAGGAGAGGGCTGCAAATGTTGATGGATCTTCCTTCTCCCCTTCTGACCAATTGAGGCCAAGTCCTGGAGCTGTTTGATATCTTTTTGACATCAAATAATTCCAATTTCTTGTGATCTGGAGGATCACAACTTGAAATGTCAGGCTCTGCCTGTGAAAATCGTTTGTCTAGCAGGAAAGAACGCATGGCCTATTACTGAAAGATAGGGTGACTGTAGATTCTTAGCACACAAGGATGTCAACAGAGCTCAGAATGGACTTCTTAACAGAGCAAAAGCTTATGGGCCATCTCCAGATGGTTGCAATTGAATCCAGCCAGGAAAAAGGATATGGAAAAGGAGAACTCATACGATGACTTCTTCTCGGGCCTAAGTCCTACATGGGTCTGTCTGTGACTTCTTTGGTCACCACAAAGTATCATTATTCTTCCTCCTCCTCAACCTCCTGCTCTCATGCTGCTTCCTTATAGACCAGCGTTTCTCAACCTTGACAATTTGACGATGTGTGGACTTCAACTCCCAGAATTCCTCAGCCAATCATGCTGACTGGGATATTCTGGGAATTGAAGTCCACACATCTTCAAGTTGGTAAAGTTGGGGAACATGCTCTAGGCAATCCCTTTCTTTGGTAGACCACATTTGGGGGTACATCTTGACTTTCATCTAGTATCTCTCAGATGTTATTGATCCTAGGTCAGTGATGGCTAACCTTTTTCTCATTGCGTGCCAGCACACATGCACGCGACACCACCACCCCTGTGCGCCCCACCCCCATGCATATATGTGCTACCCAATGCTCCCCTGCCCCCCTGTGCATGTGTGCATGACCCCCGTGACCCCCCGCCTCCCTGTGCATGCATGACCCCCCCGTGCTCCCCCACCCCCTACACATACATGCGCAACCTCCCGTGCTCCCCTGCCCCCACACATTCATGTGTGACCCCCTGCACCCCCCACCCACCCACACATGTGTGGTTGACCGCCCGCCCCGTTTTGGGCCTAGCAGGCCTCCCTGCAGCCTTCTGGGACCAAAAACAGGCCGCAGGGGGGGCACCACACTCCCCCACGCCCTGTTTTGGGTTTAGCAGGTCTACTTGCAGCTTCCTGGGACCAAAAACAGGTCACGTAGGGCACCGCACCCCCCCTGCACTCCCCACACCCACCATGCATGCGCACATGACCCACCCCACCCCCATGCATGTGCGCATTTCCCTCATGCGCCCTGCCCTCCACACATGCATTGCAGATAGCCAAAAATTAGCTGGCCAGCAGGAGGCGCACATGCATGTGTGATGGAGTTGAGCTGGGCGACGGCTCGCGTGCCCGCAGATAGGGCTCTGCTTGCCACCTGTGGCACTGTGCCATAGGTTCGCCATCACGGCCCTAGGTGCAGTATGCCCTGTTATCTCTCCCCTTCCTCCTGCACCAGTCAGGATGAGGATGGGAAAGAAAAAAATCCTCCCTCTTTTCCTCACTCCTTTTCATAACATTCTTCTGCTCCACCTCCTGCTGTGGCACCATGTTTAAGCTGAGATATATAGATATTGAAAATTCTCTTTCCTGCCATCTGGCATGTGTCCAGATGTTTGTAGCCCAGACATAGTAGCCCTTCACGCAATGAAATGTTTTGAAGGCATAGGTCAGGGAATGAGCAGCTGGTGGAGGGTTCCTGTGGGTCTCAAGATGGTCACCTCTCTCCATTTTAATATAGTTCCCTACTGCTAGAATGAAAACACAGTGGTAGAACTCTCAATTCCATGTTTTAACTCAATACAGTGTTGTGACATATATCAAGCTTATGTACTTTCCCTGCTGCTGTTCTGTCTAGGCTTCAACCCCCTCAGCCAAAAAATCATAAGGACTGGATAAGGATACAAGTTCAAGACTGGAATTTTTATTATTATTTATTTTATTTATGTTCAGTCCTGCAACTTCACCATATTCTTCTATTTTTCTAATTAGTTTGAGTCCAGGGGTAGGATAGCAGAGGTTTCTGTGGGACAAACCTGAGAGAAATAAAGGTATAGGATAACAGAGGTTTCTGTGGGACAAACCTGAGAGAAATAAAGGGATAGGATAGCAGAGGTTTCTGTGGGACAAACCTGAGAGAAATAAAGGGATAGGATAGCAGAGGCTTCTGTGGGACAAACCTGAGAGAAATAAAGGTATAGGATAACAGAGGTTTCTGTGGGAAAAACCTGAGAGAAATAAAGGGATGGGATAGCAGAGGTTTCTGTGGGACAAACCTGAGAGAAATAAAGGGATGGGATAGCAGAGGTTTCTGTGGGACAAACCTGAGAGAAATAAAGGGATGGGATAGCAGAGGTTTCTGTGGGACAAACCTGAGAGAAATAAAGGGATGGGATAGCAGAGGTTTCTGTGGGACAAACCTGAGAGAAATAAAGGGATGGGATAGCAGAGGCTTCTGTGGGACAAACCTGAGAGAAATAAAGGGATGGGATAGCAGAGGCTTCTGTGGGAAAAACCTGAGAGAAATAAAGGGATGGGATAGCAGAGGTTTCTGTGGGACAAACCTGAGAGAAATAAAGGGATGGGATAGCAGAGGCTTCTGTGGGACAAACCTGAGAGAAATAAAGGGATGGGATAGCAGAGGCTTCTGTGGGAAAAACCTGAGAGAAATAAAGGGATAGGATAGCAGAGGTTTCTGTGGGACAAACCTGAGAGAAATAAAGGTATGGGATAACAGAGGTTTCTGTGGGACAAACCTGAGAGAAATAAAGGTATCGGATAACAGAGGTTTCTGTGGGACAAACCTGAGAGAAATAAAGGGATAGGATAGCAGAGGTTTCTGTGGGAAAAACCTGAGAGAAATAAAGGGATAGGATAGCAGAGGTTTCTGTGGGAAAAACCTGAGAGAAATAAAGGGATGGGATAGCAGAGGCTTCTGTGGGAAAAACCTGAGAGAAATAAAGGGATAGGATAGCAGAGGTTTCTGTGGGACAAACCTGAGAGAAATAAAGGTATGGGATAACAGAGGTTTCTGTGGGACAAACCTGAGAGAAATAAAGGTATAGGATAACAGAGGTTTCTGTGGGACAAACCTGAGAGAAATAAAGGGATAAGATAGCAGAGGCTTCTGTGGGACAAACCTGAGAGAAATAAAGGGATAGGATAGCAGAGGTTTCTGTGGGAAAAACCTGAGAGAAATAAAGGTATGGGATAACAGAGGTTTCTGTGGGACAAACCTGAGAGAAATAAAGGTATAGGATAACAGAGGTTTCTGTGGGACAAACCTGAGAGAAATAAAGGGATAGGATAGCAGAGGTTTCTGTGGGAAAAACCTGAGAGAAATAAAGGTATGGGATAACAGAGGTTTCTGTGGGAAAAACCTGAGAGAAATAAAGGGATAGGATAGCAGAGGTTTCTGTGGGACAAACCTGAGAGAAATAAAGGTATGGGATAACAGAGGTTTCTGTGGGACAAACCTGAGAGAAATAAAGGTATGGGATAACAGAGGTTTCTGTGGGACAAACCTGAGAGAAATAAAGGGATAGGATAGCAGAGGTTTCTGTGGGACAAACCTGAGAGAAATAAAGGGATAGGATAGCAGAGGCTTCTGTGGGACAAACCTGAGAGAAATAAAGGTATAGGATAACAGAGGTTTCTGTGGGAAAAACCTGAGAGAAATAAAGGTATGGGATAACAGAGGTTTCTGTGGGACAAACCTGAGAGAAATAAAGGTATAGGATAACAGAGGTTTCTGTGGGACAAACCTGAGAGAAATAAAGGGATAGGATAGCAGAGGCTTCTGTGGGACAAACCTGAGAGAAATAAAGGGATAGGATAGCAGAGGCTTCTGTGGGACAAACCTGAGAGAAATAAAGGGATAGGATAACAGAGGTTTCTGTGGGACAAACCTGAGAGAAATAAAGGTATGGGATAACAGAGGTTTCTGTGGGACAAACCTGAGAGAAATAAAGGTATAGGATAACAGAGGTTTCTGTGGGACAAACCTGAGAGAAATAAAGGTATAGGATAACAGAGGTTTCTGTGGGACAAACCTGAGAGAAATAAAGGGATAGGATAGCAGAGGCTTCTGTGGGACAAACCTGAGAGAAATAAAGGGATAGGATAGCAGAGGCCTCTGTGGGACAAACCTGAGAGAAATAAAGGGATAGCAGAGGCTTCTGAGGGACAAACCTGAGAGAAATAAAGGGATAGCAGAGGCCTCTGTGGGACAAACCTGAGAGAAATAAAGGGATAGCAGAGGCTTCTGTGGGCCAAGCCTGATAGAAGAGGAGAGGAGAGGCTTCTGTGATGCAATCCTGAGGAAGAGAAGAGTTTGAGTGAAAGGAGGCAAGCAGAGGAAACAACGAAGGAGCAGAGGCCGTGGAAGGATAGCCCAGTGGGCAGTTCAAAAGAGAGTGAAGAGAGAGGAAAAGGAAGAAGCTCCAACCAGCCAACTGAATAGCACCCCATCACATGACCTACCTGCTGAGAGGAGGCTGACCACCACCCCATCGCGTGACCCTGGCAAGTAGAGGTGCATCAGGAAGGGACCAGGCTGGACTGGCAGCCAGACAAAGAGGGCCAGGAGAACCTAGACTCCAGCGACCCTTACGAGGGTAAGTGCTACATCTTTATATATTATTTATTATATATAATTACCCTCAAACATCTCTTCTACTTGGATGACATCAAGCTGTATGCTAAGAGTGAACAAAAGATCAACTCGCTGATCCACCTGACACAAATCTACAGTAAGGATATTGTGATGTCATTCTGACTGGGGATGTGTGACTGCATGGTAGTAAAAAGAAGGTTTTCACTGGAAGTTTTTAAGAAGAAATTAGACAACCATTTGTCTGAAATGTTATAGGATTTCCTGCTTGAACAGGGGGTTGGATTAGAAGACCACCAAGGTCCCTTCCAACTCAGCTATTCTGTTATTCTGTTAAGAGGCAAGGAAGATAGCAACAACTTGTTGTTGTTAGTCGCAAAGTCGTGTTTGACCCATCGCGACCCCATGGACAACCTTCCTCCAGGCCTTCCTGTCCTCTACCATCCTCTGGAGTCTATTTAAGCTGACGCTGACTGCTTCAGTGACTCCATCCAGCCACCTCATTCTCTGTCATCCCCTTCTTCTTTTGCCCTCAATCATTTCCAGCATTAGGCTCTTCTCCAGTGAGTCCTTCCTTCTCATTAGGTGGCCAAAGTATTTGAGTTTCATCTTCAGGATCTGGCCTTCTAAAGAGCAGTCAGGGTTGATCTCCTTTAGGACTGACCAGTTTGATCGCCTTGGAGTCCAAGGGACTCGCAGGAGTCTTCTCCAGCACCATAGTTCAAAGGCCTCAATTCTTTGGCGCTCAGCCTTCCTTATGGTCCAACTTTCACAACTGGAAAAACCATAGCCTTGTCTATACGCACTTTTGTTGGCAGGGTGATGTCTCTGCTTTTTAGTGTGCTGTCTACCTTTGCCATGGCTTTCCTCCCCAGGAGCAAGTGTCTTTTAATTTTTTGGCTGTAGTCCCCATCTGCAGTGATCTTGGCGCAACATCTAAGTACCACCAAAGGATCAGACATATCCTGAAGAGCCAGTTCAATTGGAAGAACCAGATCCATGCAGCCAACATGTAAGGTGGTCATCAGACACCTTCTCCTATAGTGAGTTAACCAAAGGAGGACATGGAGGCTGATGTGAAGATCTAGAAGGTTTTCATAATGTACTGAGGTTTCCACCCCAACACCCAAAGACTGTAAACCAGCCAGAAAGTTTGGAGGCCATGGCAAATTCTCATCCTAACCCACTTTACTTGGCTTTTTAAAAATTATTTAGATTTCTGTATTGCCTTTCATTTCGGACTGCCTCTTCCAATTTTTTTCAAGAACAGGAAATTAGACCAGATTGAGCCAAAATGACTCAACCAAAGCACCCCATGGGTTTCCGTAGAGGCATGTGAGCTTGACCCTGAGTGGCTCATTTTTATAACAATAATATAATATTATAAAAAATAAAGGAAGGTAAATGGAAGATATAAATAAATGTCAGATGAAAATAAGATGAGAGAGAGAGAGAGAGAGAGAGAGAGAGAGAGAGAGAGAGAGAGAGAGAGAGAGAGAGAGAGAGAGAGAGAGAGAGAGAGAGAGAGCGCACAGTGAGGTCAGGAAGAAGATTCTGTAAGTAGATAAAAACGTGGGAACCCCAATAGTTGCAAGATGGTACCTTACAAACCATTTTTCATATATTATTTTATAAATACAGGTAGTTTCAACTTACAACCATTCATTTAGTGACCATTCAAAGTTACAACAGCACCGAAAGAAGTGACTTATGACCATTTTTCACACTAGACCGTTTTAGCACCCTCATGGTCATGTGATTAAAATTTGGGCATTTGGCGACTGGCGCATATTTATGAGTTGCACTGTTCTGAGGTCATGTGATCACTTTTTCTAACTTTCCCAGCCAGCGTCTGACAAGCACGGGAAAGCCAGATTTACTTAATGACTGCATGATTCACTTAACAGCTGGAGCGTGGCCAAAAAAGTCTGCAAAATGAGGCACAACTCACACAACAACCGCCTTGATTAGCAATAGAAATTTTGAGATCAATTGTGGCCTAAAGTCAAGGACTTCCTATATGGAAAATAGACAATCACATAGACATCCCAGCTGTCAATTCTGAAGCGAACCTGGCTGAAGCCATCTTGTCCTGCCTCACAGTTGCCATGAAGCCTGAGAAAGAAGGGGAGGGGGGGAATAGATAGCCCAGTTTACAGTCAAAACAAAAAGTTTTCTTGTGGGAACCAAGGTCATTGTATGTTGTGGCCTGCCCTCAGCTTGTGCAGCCTGGGCCTTTGGAACCTTCAGTACCTCTTGGCAGTGCTGAGAAAGGAGGGGCTACTCCTTTCCTGAATGCAAGAGCACGCAGGGCTGCCAAGAGGAAGGAAGGTTTACTCCAGAGGAGGTCTACTCGGGAGTAAGACTTGGGGCTAATTGGCCACTCCCCTAGTCTATTTAAGGTCATCAGTTGAAGCTAACAAGCTGCAGAGAACAACTTTTGGAACTCCGTCTGATCATAGTTTGTGCTCCGTGTTTGAAAAACTTCTGATTTGGCATTCTCTGCATTGGGTTGGATTATCAAGGACTAATTTCTAGGAACTTTGCCAACTCTTGGAAAACTCCGTAAGATAACTGGACTTAATTTACTGGTCATTGTTTGCGACCTCTTTGAACTAATACCAGCTATTAATGAAGTTAATTAGTAGCTGGTTGTTTGCCAACAAAGACTGTTTGTAACTTGGTGTGTGCATTCTTTACTGATAAAAGGTTTATTAGTAAAAGTGTTGCATTAAACTGCTTGTGTGGTTGTGTGCTTCGTGGGGACAGAACATCGTAACAGGTGGCTGGTGAAGGAGGAGAAGAGCCTGCCTGCCGTATTCATTGGACAATGTGACTGATGACACTGGGAGGTGGGGGCAGTATTAATCTTTTAATTAGGTGAAAACCTTGGGAACTTTCAGAGTTGAGTGTGCCAATGTGATGTATCCAGTGAACATGTTCTAAGAACATTTTCTACCTGCCTCGGAGTTCTGCTTTCAATGGGTGCATTACTCCGAATGCTGACATTAGCTTAGTCAACCCTTCTGGATAATTGCATTCCCATTGGCGCCTGCAAATGTTCTACATCAAATTCAGATCTCCTTATTTCCGAGAGCCGATGTGGCGCAGTGATTAAAATGCAGCACTGCAGGCTACTGCTAGTTCAGCAGTTCAGCTGTTCAAATCTCACCGGCTCAAGGTTGACTCAGCCTTCCATCCTTCCGAGGTGGGTAAAATGAGGACCCAGATTGTTGGGGCAATATGCTGAACTCTGTAAACCGCTTAGAGAGGGCTGTAAAGCACTATGAAGCAGTATATAAGTCTAAGTGCTATTGCTATTGCTATTTCCACTGATAAGATATATTTCCCAATAAGTAATGAAATTCCCTCTTTCAAGTCACGTATTCTCAGATGCGAGCACCTTCATGAATTACACATTCCTGGTCAGTTTTGCAAAGGGGAACGAGCGTTCCATCTCCTGCTCAGTCTGCTATCAATCAACCTCACCAGGTCATCTCAGTGTTTACCATAATTACAGCTGGGAACAAATTAAAAAGAAAAAAGAAAAACAAGCAAAACTTATGCAAAAGTCAGGTAGGCTACATCCGGCGAGTTGCCTGGGAAACATACAAGGGATAGCAAAAAAAAAAAAAAGGCAAGGAAAAAAAAAAGACAGCAAGAACATAAATGCCAAGGAAAAGGATTGTTATGACAAAATGAACAAAGTCACTATGGACCAGCGTTGAGTGCATTTTTTATATATATACTTACATTCATAGGATGTCAAAGGTAGCTTTTGCTCACCGATTGATCATGATACATTGCATCCAGTTTTGGTCACCACACTATAACAAGATGAGATTTTAGAAAGAGTGCAGAGAAGAGCAACCAAGATGATCAGGGGACTGGAAGCTAAAACATACGATGAACGGTTGCAGGAACTGGGCATGGCTAGTCTAGTGAAGAGAAGGACCAGGGGAGACATGATAGCAGTGTTCCAGTATTTTTTTTTGAATAAGTTTTTATTTATTTTCTCTCCACATTTATCACATTTACATTTGCACATATACCTCCAACACATCAATAGAATACATTTTCATCAAAAAATCAATGATCTATTTTTATTCCTAGTCTTACTATAATTAATCTGTCTCTTTCTTCCTTTTTTCCTCATTCCCCTCCTTCTTTCCACCTCTCCTACCTACCTTCTTACTCCTTCTCCAACTTCCCGCTCAAGCAGGAGTCCCTACACCATTTCGGATAAGTGGCAGTCCAATCTCCTTTTGAAAGTCTCAAGTGTTGGAGTTACCACCACCTCCGCAGGCAAGCTGTTCCACTGGTTAATCGCTCTCACCGTCAGAAAGTTTCTCCTCACTTCCAGGTTGAATCTCTCCTTGGTCAGCTTCCATCCATTGTTCCTTGTTTGGCTTTCTGGTGCCATAGAGAACAGCCTGACCCCCTCCTCTCTGTGGCATCCCCTCAAGTATTGGAACACTGCTATCATGTCATCCCTGGTCCTTCTCTTCGCCAGACTGGCCACGCTCAGTTCCTGCAACCGCTCTTCATATTTTGTGTGTAGAAGCTCAGGAGAATTTTGACCTTTCCTCCCTGAAAAATTGAAATGCTTTCTATCTCTCCTTGAGTCAGCATAAAACTATACTGGCCTGAAATTTATTGTTCCCATTGCTAAGGTCTGGCCTACTTAGGAAATGGGTGATAAAATCTGACAGATTTAACACGCTTTGAGTTATCCTTGGATGCTATTGGAATTAGAGAGGAAATACGACCTTAATAGCTAAAGTTACTTACTCTAACTGTGTTTCATTCCTGAATGAGATTAAGATATGAATGCCATAAGAACACGATAGGAATAAATAAATAAAAAGTGACTAAACTATGTTTGTTTCCACCTAGAATCTCTGAGAATGGCGATTTCATTAGGGTACCTTTGGCATTTTATGTGTCCACATTTCTTTGTATAAATAACAATGAAGTCTGGAAAAGTAAAACCAAGGGCAACTTGGGAACCGTCTAGATGAGACCATTGTGGACAACTAAGACAATTTATTGCTCTTCAGTTTTATTTCTCGACCTCACAACAACAGGAAATGGAAAAAAGATGGAAAAGATAGATTGGAAATGATTTAACAGACAGCTATAGAAATGTAGGTACCATAGATCTTATGAATGAGGATTTTTTTTTAAAAAAATTAGCTGTTATTCACTTTCCTAAAGTTCTTTGCAATTGTAACTTTAGAGTAAACCTATGGACAGGCTATAGAATCATAATCTAATCTCTGTGGAACCAAAGCTTCCAAGGCAGGGGTGGGTCCCACTTACCTTCCTTACCGGTTCGCATCGCAACGGAAATGCACGTTTTGTGTGCGCGTGCAAGCCCATGTCATGTCACGCAAATGATCCTCTGTGCACCGGTTCGGGGGCGTGGACAGCCGGCCATTGCTGCTGGTTCGGCGAGCGGGTGGAAATTTCCGCCACCAGTAGTGAGAACCGGTCCGAACCGGCAGCAACCAACCACTCTTCTGAGGAACCAGGGATCTAAACAAGGTGACACTTTTTAAAGCTATTTGACTCTAGACTTACGTGCATATCCTCGGGAATAAGCAGGGGTGGGCTGCTCTGGCTTCGCCCGGATTCGGGTGATCCTCTAGCGAAGATTCTGCGCTGTTCAGTGAACCCCCAAATCCCACTTCTTACTGGCTTCATTCATGAGGTATTTCAGCATTGAATATTTTATCCCACATTGCCACTTACTGGGGTACTGACCTCAATAGCTAAAAATGTGTGAGCTGTCGTGGGTGCACCTAGATACACCCACATTACACCAATACTCTGCAAGCTGCACTAGCTCCCTATTGGTCTCCGGAAACAATTCAAGGTATTGGTCATTACCTTTAAAGCCCTATATGGCTCAGGGCCAGGTTATCTTCGAGACAGCCTTCTGCCATACAGCTCCCAGCAACCTGTGAGATCCCACAGAGTTGGTCTCCTCCAGGTCCCGTCAGCTAAACAGTGCTGGCTGGTTGGCCCGTGGGGAAGGGCCTTCTCTGTGGCTGCCCTAGCTCTCTGGAACCAGTTACCTCTGGAGATCCAGACTGCCCCCACCCTATTGGCCTTCCGAAAAGCAGTAAAGACCTGGCTTTTCCGGCAGGCCTGGGGCCATTGATCTCGCAGTGATAATCGGTGAGATCTGACCATGAAATGATAATCATGGGTTTTAAATTGTTTTAATGTTAAGATGTTTAGGGAGTAGGGCGGCATAGGGAGGCATACTCCTTAGGGAGTAGGGCGGCATAGAAGAACCTAATAATAAATAAATGTTTTAAATGTTTATTCTGTTGTTAAACTGCCCAGAGTCCTTTGGGAGTTGGGTGGCATATAAATTTAATAAATAAAAAATAAATAAATAAAAAATAAAAAGAAGAAAGAAAAACAGTCACTGATATAAATGAGAAGAAAGGAGCTTGAAACTGCAGTCGCAATTTTGATAATGATAGGATGGCGAGAAAAATGGGCTTTAGAGGACAGGAAAGACCTACGTGGAGTCCTTGATAAGTCAAATGGAGCGGAAAATGAAGCAGAAAAAACAATTACTGCCAACCTGCCTTTCATTGAGGACCTGTAAACTGCACGATCAAAAAGAGAGCTGTGAAAATATTTACAGACCCCTCGCATCCTGGACACAAACTCCTGGACACTTCAACTCCTACCCCCAAAACGACGCTACAGGGCACTGCACACCAGAACAACTAGAATAGAATAGAGTAGAATAGAGTAGAGTAGAGTAGAGTAGAGTAGAGTAGAGTAGAATAGAATACAATAGAATAGAATAGAATAGAATAGAATAGAATAGAATAGAATAGAATAGAATAGAATTTTGTATTGACCAAGTGTGATTGGACACACAAGGAATTTGTCTTGGTGCATATGCTCCCAGTGTGCATAAAAGAAAATATACGTTCATCAAGAATCATAAGGTACAACACTTAATGATAGTCCGGGTACAAATAAGCAATCAAATCATATTAGGAACCAGTCAATGTAAATCGTAAGGATACAAGCAAGAAAGTTACAGTCATACAGTCATTAGTGGGAGGAGATGGGTGATGGGAATGATGAGAAGATTAATAGTAGTGCAGACTTAGTAAATAGTTTGACAGTGTTGAGGGAATTATTTGTTTAGCAGAGTGATGGCGTTTGGAAAAAAACTGTTCTTGTGTCTAGTTGTTCTGGTGTGCAGTGCTCTATAGCGTTGTTTTGAAGGTAGAAGTTGAAACAATTTATGTCCAGGAGGGGTCTATAAATATTTTCACAGTCCTCTTTTTGACTCTTTCAATGGAAGGCAGGTTGGTAGCAATTGTTTTTTTCTGCAGTTCTAATTATCGTCTGAAGTCTGTGTCTGTCTTGTTGGGTTGCAGAACCAAACCAGACAGTTATAGAGGTGCAGATAACTAGACACAAGAACATTTTTTCCCAAACGCCATCACTCTGCTAAACAAATAATTCCCTCAACACTGTCAAACTATTCACTAAGTCTGCACTACTATTACTATTAATCTTCTCATCGTTCCTATCACCCATCTCCTCCTACTATGACTGTATGACTGTAACTTGTTGCTTGTATCCTTACGATTTATATTGTTTCCTAGTATGATTTGATTGCTTATTTGTACCCTATGACTATCATTAAGTGTTGTATCTTGTGATTCTTGACGAATGTATCTTGTCTTTTTATGTACACTGAGAGCATATGCACCAACGATAAATTCTTTGTGTGTCCAATCACACTTGGCCAATAAAGAATTCTAATTCCAATTCTAAACTT
Organism: Diadophis punctatus similis; assembly: GCA_023053685.1. Classification (NCBI taxonomy): domain Eukaryota; kingdom Metazoa; phylum Chordata; class Lepidosauria; order Squamata; family Dipsadidae; genus Diadophis; species Diadophis punctatus. The sequence continues at coordinate 196,654,237 of JALIGW010000003.1, read as the reverse complement.
GGAAGCTGAATTTAGCCCGAGGGCCGAGTTCCATAATCTTGTTTGAAGAACCGAACTCTCGATTCTTTTCTTCCCTTCCTGCTCTAAAACCCGTTAAAACGGTCTCCGGTTTTCCCTGATAATAGTTTTCATTTGCTGATACAGAAACTGGTGCTGACATTTTATGGCTCCTTGTTCAGTTCGGCAAAGTCCTTTGACGTCAAAGGAGCCTTTCAGTGCATCAGCAGAAATTACACAGCCAGGACCTCAGAAAAGAGCCGATACCAATTCAGCCTAAAGAAATCCCAAAATCGTTGGCAATCATTTATCTTGCAGAACATTTTGCCAATGCCTTCTCTCCCCCCTCCACCCCCAAAAAAAGAAATTGATCAATTTGTGCTGAACGACTTGATGGGAGTAATGCTTATTTTGTGCAATTCGCTGTCTGTTCGGTATATTTTTCACCAGAAAATTGCAGGAATTGAAAAAGGCACTGGCAGTGGGCAGAAGAAAAAGCCAGCATATACAGTAAGTGGGCTGAAGAAGGAAGCCTACGAAAAGTTTATATCCCTGTTGCTTTCCTTCCTTCAATAGCTCTTCCTGCTTGCCAGAATGATTCAGACACCCACGAACTAACTTGATGGCAAATTAAAGCAAACTTTTGGTGGCCACTTAAGGACTCCGGGAAGGCGGGGGGGGGGGGCAGGAGAAGAAAAGATAGGAGGATGAGGAGAACAACTAAAGCAGAGGTGGGTTCCTCCCGGTTCGGACCGGTTCTATGGAAGTGGTAGTAACTTGGCGGCCTGGGTCGCTAGAACCGGCAGCAACCCTGGCCTGCCACGCCCCTGAACCTGCTCTCTTGGCGGCGCCATAGGCGGCACCATCTTGTTTTTTGCTTCTGCGCCCACACAGAAGCTGTTTTTGCTTTTGTGCATGCGCAGAAGCTTATTTTTTTAGCACTGCGCATGCACTGCGCATCCACGACGCATAAAGGAGTGAGCAAAGAAAACCAGAACCCACCCCTGAACCTAAGTGAAAAGCTCTCTATTTTGCAGATGAGAAGGGTCAGGATCCTGACCGGCTCAAATTTGACTCAGCCTTCCATCCTTCTGAGGTCAGTAAAATGAGGATCCAGATTGTTGGGGGCAATATGCTGATTCTGTAAACCACTTAAAGCATGGGGGTCAAACTCACATCATCACGGCAGCGGGTAGGGTGACTTTTCCCACTTCGCTAAACTGGGTGTGGGCGTGGCCAGGGCGTGACACATCCGGCCCCCAGGCCTGGCTTAGAGAGAGCTATAAAGCTCTGTGAAATGGTATATAATGCTAAATGCTATTGCTATATTTATAAACTGCCCCATTGTGCTTTACAGCACTCTCTGGGCATTTTACAATGTCAACATATTGCCCCCAACAATCTGGCTCCTCCTTTTACTGACCTCAGAAGGATGTAAGGTTGAGTCAACCTTGAGCTCCATCAGGATCGACCTCCTGGCTGTGGGCAGAATTAGCCTGCAATACTGCATTCTAACCACTGTGCCACCAGGGCTCCATTAACCCCAAATCATTTTCATATGGATGCTTTTTCCTTTTTTTTTTCCTTCCAGGATATCCCCATTTCCTATATTTTCCCCATTTGGGCAGGAAATTAAATTTTGGTGGTAGAATTGGAAACAGTGGTGAAATCCATTTTTTTTACTACCAGTTCTGTGAGCGTGGCTTGGTGGGTGTGGTGTGGCTTGGTGGGCACATGATCGTTAGCAAGCCATAGGGAACCAGCAACAAAGGTTTTTTGTTGTTTAGTCACTAAATCATATCTGACTCTTTGCAATCCAATGGACCATGACATATCAGGTCCCCCCTATTCACGACTGTCTCTCCAAACCCACGCCTACTATGTTGCTGACACCTATCAAACCATCTCATCATCTGCTGTCCACTTCTCCTTCGGCCTTCCATCTTTCCCAACATCAGGGTCTTTTTCAAAGAGTCCTCTCTTCTCATTAGGTGGTCAAGGTATTTGAGCTTCAGCTTCAGCATCAGGGGTGGGATTCAGCTGGTTTGGACTGGTTCGGGTGAACTGGTAGTGGCGACCTGCAGGTGGGCCTGGGTGGTGGGCCCGCCCAGGTGCAATCCCATCCTATATCACTGTGTTTTTTGACACCAAACACATGTGCGGACCAGGGGTGGGTTCTAACCTACCTTGCCGCTGGTTCGCTTCCTCCCATGCCGCATAGCTGCGTGTGCATTGCGCACTGTGTGGCCATGTTGCACAGGGCGGCAAGCGTGCATGCACAGTGCCAAAAGCTCAGCTTTTGCACATGCGCAAAAGCAAACCCCAGCAAAAAACAGTTTTTAAAAAGCCCAAAACAAGATGGCGGTGGCCACAGACCAGCACCGACAGAACCGGCTCCATGATGTCACCACTGGTTTACTACCAGTTCTATAGAACCGATTAGAACAGGTAGGAACCCACCTCTGGTGTGGACATAGCGCGCGAGTGAATTGCCGTGTTTTTTAATATCGCACACATGCACGGACGGCACGCACGAATGAATTGCTGTGTTTTTTGACGCAGTGTGCATGTGTGCAAGGCGCGCATGCGCTCACATTTTCAATTCAGGGTGAACCAGTTGTTAAATTATGTGAAGCCCACCTCTGTTCAGCATCTGTCCTTCCAAAGGACAGTCAGGGTTGATTTCCTTTAGGATTGACTAATTGGATCTCCTTGCAGTCCAAGGGACTCTCAAGAGTCTTCTCCAGCACCACCATTCAAAAGCATCAATTCTTCAGCGCTCAGCCTTCCTTATGCTCCAACTCTCACAGTCATACCTTACCACTGGGAAAACTATAGCTTGTAACAAAGGACACACACCTCTGATAGAGGACAGTCCTTCCAGAAGGTGAATTCATTACTATGCTACTACAGTCCTCCCCCTTCTGTCCCTAACTGATAAGGCTAAAAATTAAGTATCAAAGCTTTCTAGTTAATTTATCTGCAACAAGAAAGGGAGAGTTAAGGCATTGTAACTAACCTGTTTACAATAGGAAGAAGGGCCAGAATGCAGAGAAGAGCAACGCAGATGATTAGAGGACTGGGCCTAAAGCATATGACCAATGCTTGCAGGAACTGAGTACAGTATGCCTAGTCCAGGGGTAGGCAAAGTTGGCTCTTCTATGACTCGTGGACTTCAACTCCCAGACTTTCTGAGCCAATCATGCTAGCTCAGGAATTCTGGGAGTTGAAGTCCATGAGTCATAGAAGAGCCAACTTTGCCTACCCCTGGCCTAGTCTAACAAAGAAAAAAACTAGGGGTGACATCATTGCACTCTTCCAATATTTGGGAGGCTGTCACAAAGTAGAAGCAGTCAACCTATTCTCCAAAGCCCCTGAAGGCAGGACAAGAAGTAATGGATGGACACTTCTCAAACAGACAACTAGAACTAAGGAGAAATTTCCTGTGATTGAATCAGTGAATTGATGGAACAGCCTGCCTCCAGTAGTTGTAGGTGCTCTCTCACTGGAAGTTCTTAAGAAGAGATTGGACAGCCATTTGCCCAGGATGGTATGGGGGTCTACTGCTTGATCAGGGGTTCGACTTGAAGACCTCCAAGGTCCCTTCCAACTCTATTACTCTGAATTCTGTTGTTGTGCCCTCCTTTAGGATGGTACATGTTCTTTGATAAGGCTACCATGAAGCCTTCCAGGAGTTTTAGGGCCAAGATGTGAGGCCCAAGAATGAGAGAGGACCATAAGAAAAAACATGTGTGTGTGTGTGTGTGTGTGTGTGTGTGTGTGTGTGTGTGTGTGTGTGTGTGTGTTTGTAAAACATGTACAAGATAGGTATGGGTATAAACATAAACATAAACAAATAAATACAGATAAATGAGGACAATAGGACAGTGGAACCGGGACGGTAGGCATGCTGGTGCGCTTATGCACGCCCCCTTACTGACCTCTTAGGAATGGGGTGAGATCGACAGTAGACAGTCTAAGGTTAAAGTTTTTGGGGTTTGGGGAAGAAACCACAGAGTCAGGTAGTGAATTCCAGGCATTGATCACTCTGTTGCTGAAGTTGTATTTTCTGCAGTCGAGTTTGCAGCGGTTTACATTAAGTTTGTATCTATTGTGTGCTCATGTATTGCTGTGGTTGAAGCTGAAGTATTCATTGACAGGTAGGACATTGTGGCAGATGATTTTATGAACTACATTTAGATCGGTTCGAAGGCGACATAGTTCTAAGTTGTCTAAGCCCAAAATTTCAAGTCTAGTGGAATAAGGTATTCTGTTGCGAGCTGAGGAGTGAAGGACTCTTGTGAAATATTTCTGGACTCTCTCGATTGTATTAATGTCCGATATACAGTGTGGGTTCCAGACAGGTGAGCTGTATTCGAGAATTGGTCTAGCGAATGTTTTGTATGCTCTAGTTAGCAGTGTAATATTGCCAGAGAAGAAGCTATGTAAGATTAGAATCTAAGAAACATCTAAGAAACAGGTGAGCCAAATGAAAGTTTTTCAACACAATGAGATTTCTCTGGCTAAAACTAGCTAAACCAGTTCTATCCCACCTGTGTCTCCTGTCTTGTGAGAATGTCTTCTTGGAGGCCCTCACTCATCCTGCAGGAGACCAATTCAAAGACTCCGGAGCAGCAATGAAACCATTCATATTTTCTCCCTTCCTCTCTTTTGCAAAGTGAATGGAACTATGCTGGCACTGAACATTTTAATTGCAGCTCAGTACAATTATCAATCTCCCAGAGAGAAAGGACATATTAGAGAAGGGGTAGCTGAGAGACTGTTTGAATGGCTTCTCCTGCTTCTGAGTCAGACTTTTGATCTCTCTGGCTCTGCACCGTGCACTGTGACAGCAACAGTTCTTCGAAAACTTCAGCGAGAAGTCTTTTCCAGCCATGCTGTTTAAATATGCTTTAAAGTTCACCCCTCGAGTGAGGAGATTTAAGCTCAAATCTAGTTTCCTCAGTCTCAGCTGTGGTGTTTATTACAAGAATAAAACCGAGAAGGGATAGCAGGCATCATTGTCTGAACGCTCTGTTGGAAGGGCTGACAAATATGACAAATTCTTCGTGTAGAGGCAACATCCTCCTTTCTCCAAATCTCAGGGACTGTCAGGAGTTGAAATGGCTGTTGCTTTGCAAAAGTTTGGTCTAGTGATTAAGGTACTAGACTGTGAGGAGGCTGCGAGTTTTAGTTCCGCCTTAGGCATGAAAGCCGGCTGGGTAACTTTGAGCCAAGACTGTGTGTTCTACCCACCTTAATTAGTGTTCTGCCCCAGCTAAGAACGTAACACAATGCACAGTTTGTACGAACTTATTTAATCAAATAACCACTACTAATAACTGTCTTAGCAGTGGATATGCACACACCAATCTAAGCGCAGTCTTTTCTTGCAAGCAACCAGCTGCTAATTAACCGTCATTAACAGCTGGTATCAGTTCAAAAGTCTTAAAGCAAAGAAGAGCAAAGAAGAGCAATTAAGTCTTGATATCTTATGAAGCTTCAGAGAGTTGGCAAAATACCCAGGAGTAGTCCTTGGTAACCAAACCGAAGCAGATAAACAAAGCTGAGGGTTTTTTCAGACACGAAGAGCACTATGACCAGACAGATTTCCAAATGTTTCCTGCAGCCTTTCAGCTGCCTCTGATGTCCTTAAGTAGACTAGGGGAGTGGCCAATTAGCCCCAAGTCTTGGTCCCAAGGAGACCTCCGGAGTGACCATTCCCGCCTCTTAGCAGCTCTGCATGCCCTTGCATTCAGAAGAGGAGAAGCCTCTTCTCCCTCATCACTGCTATGAGGTGCTGGAGGTTCCGAAGACCCTGGATGAACCTCTGCCTCTGGCACCGAGTCCTCGCCAGCCTCCTCACTGTCTGACTCAGGTACCAGCTGCACAGGCCGCTGACGCAACACCAAGTCCGTCTCCTCTCGAACAGGATCTGCTATCAGCTGCACAGGCTGCTGGCAGGCCACAACAACTTGGGTCTATGACAGTTTGCCACAGTCAACTCTCCATGGCCAACTTGCCACTGCCAACTCGCTGCAGGACAACTCGCCATGGGCAACTCGCCACAGGACTACTCACTGAAGGACAAGAGTTACACTAATATCAAAGAAATGGTGGAATAGAAACATTAATGAAAGGATGCAAAAAGTGGGACAGAATGAAATGGGAATGGTACAAATTATTTTTAAATTTTTATTTAAAATAATTAAATTGAATTGTTAAATTGTCCCGCAGTGAATTATCATGTGGCAAGTTGGCCTTGGGAGTTGTCCAGTGGCAAGTTGGCTGTGGCTGCAAGTTGGCTGCAGCGAGTTGGCCGTAGCATGTTAGCCATGGTGAGTTGACCGTAGCAAGTTGGCCGTAGCAAGTTAGCCATGGTGAGTTGACCGTAGCAAGTTGGCCATAGCAAGTTAGCCATGGTGATTTGACTATAGCAAGTTGGCCGTAGCAAGTTAGCCATGGTGAGTTGGCCGTAGCAAGTTGGCCGTAGCAACTTGGCCATAGCAAGTTAGCCATGGTGAGTTGGCCGTAGCAAGTTGGCTGTGGCAAGTTAGCCATGGTGAGTTGACCGTAGCAAGTTGGCCATAGCAAGTTAGCCATGGTGAGTTGACCGTAGCAAGTTGGCCATGGCAAGTTAGCCATGGTGAGTTGGCCGTAGCAAGTTGGCCGTAGCAAGTTAGCCATGGTGAGTTGGCCGTAGCGAGTTGGCTGTGGCAAGTTGCCCCTTTCTGCCTAAAGCATGAGAGCCAGTTGGGGGACTCTGAGCCAATCATCATGAGACAATGAGTTCTAGTCCCACCTTAGGCATGAAAGCAGGCTAGGTGACGTTGGGCCAATCACGAGGAGATGGTATGTTCTAATCCCACCTTACACATGAAAGCCAACTGAGTTACTTTGGGCCAGTCACTCTCTCTGAGCCCAATCCACCTTACAGAGTTGTTGTGGAGATAACAGGGAGAGGAAGTATTAGACATGTTTGCTGCCTTGAGCTGTTTATAAAATAATAAAGGCTGGATATAAATAAAATAATAACAATAATGTAAAAGGAGGCCAACCACACCTTTCAATGGAAGGATTCAGCAGCCATCTATCAAAATCACTTCCAAGAAGCACAAATGGACAATGGTCAAGAAAATCCACTGATGTTTGCTGAAAAATGTGTACAAAGTATACCTTTTGGAACAAAAATGGGACAAAGAGAACCATATCTTAGCATTTCTTTTTTTAAAAAAAATGTGCTATGGTACATTTTATTGGACAAAAATTATACAGTATATGAAGGAAGTTGATTACTTTGCTTGACTTCTCACCTGCATTTGATAGTACCAACCATAATACCCTTTTGGTTACTTGCAGGATTGAAGATTGAAAACAATCTTTTGCAATAGTCTTGTGTCTTCCTAAGTAGGACAGATCCAGTTGATGTGGGTTGGAGGGAAGAGGTTGAACATTAGAGCATTTTAATGTGGGATGTCTCAGGGTTAGTATCTATCCTGGATAAGTTAGGACACTGATGGCTAACCTTTTTCTCGTTGTGTGCCAAAAGTGTGCGCGCGCATGCCAGCACCCATAATGCAATGTGTGGATGACCCCCCTGTGCCCCACCCCCGTGCATGCATGCATGACCCTCATCTTCGCACACACACACACGACCCTCCCCATGCTCCCCATGCCCCCACGCATGCGCACACAAACCCCCGTGACCCCCCACCCCCTGTGCAGGTCTGTGTGACCCCCCTGCCCCATTTTGGGCCTAGCAGGCCTCCCTGCAGCCTCCTGGGACCAGAAATGGGCCGTGAGAGGGGAGCCGCACCCCCCATGCCCTGTTTTGGGCCTAGCAGGCCTCCCTGCAGCCTCCTGGGACCAAAAATGGGCCATGAGGGAGAACGCCGCACCCCCTCCATGCCCCATTTTGGGCCCAGCAGGCCTCCCTGCAGCCTCCTGGGACAAAAAATGGACTGGGGATGTGTTGCCCCCCACGCTCCCCCACCCTTCACACATGCACGTGTGACCTTCCCCCCTACACATGCGCGCACATCTCCCACATGCGCCCCGCCCTCTGCACATGCATGGCAGATACCCAAAAATCAGCTGGCTGGGCGACGGCTCGGGTGCTTGCAGAGAGGGCTCTGCGTGCCACCTGTGGCAAGTGTGCCATAGGTTAGCCATCACGGAGTTAGGATAGGCAGATAAATTCCTGACTTAGTGCTTAGCATAAGGTGACCAGACGTCCCGCTTTTGGCGGGACAGACACGCTTTTCAAGCGTGTGTCCCGCGTCCCGCATTCTTTCCAAAAAGTCACGCTTTTTTGGAAAGAATGCCCGACGAAACAGCGGGATGTCTGGTCACCTTAGAGCAGTGCTCCCCAACCGGTGTGCCGCGGCACACTGATGTGCCTTGAGGCCATGCCAAGTGTGCCGCGGCAAAAGGGGCAGGGCGGGCGGGGCAGGGCGGGGCGCGCGTCCTACCTGGGACTTTTCCTGGTAGCTCCAGTCACGTTCCTTGCTAATAGCGTCCAGAGCAGAGCAGCCCCTCCCAAAAGATCGCGAGACGTTATCTTTTGGAAGGGGCTGCTCTGCTCTGGGCGCTATTAGCAAGGAACGTGACTGGAGCTACCGGGAAAAGTCCCAGGTAGGACGTGCGTCTCGCGCTGGGGGTTGGGCGGGCGGGGCAGGACTGGCGGGCGGGACGGGGCGCGCGTCCTACCTGGGACTTTTCCCAGTAGCTCCAGTCGCGTTCCTTGCAAATAGCGTCCAGAGCAGAGCAGCCCCTTCCAAAAGATCGCCAGAATGATGGGATTTGCAAATGCCAGAGATCACCATGGCAACCACAAACAGTTGGGGGCGACGCACCCCTTCTAAAGGGCCGGCCTCGGCATCATCTCCGAAGCCTCCCTCCTTCCCACCCCCCACCCCCAACTACCTGAGTGATGGAGGCGCGGCAGCCAGTTTGGGGCTCGGGGCGGACCCCGGAGGCCCCATCACCCCCGCCGGATCACACAGAGCTGCCGCCGTTGCCCTGGGGCCGGGCGGGTGACAGGGAGACCGCGGCGCTTGGATGCCTGGAGCTCGCAACAGAGACCTAGCCCCGAGCCTGCCATGGGCTGCTGCGGGAGCGCCGCCTCGCAGGTAAGCTGCCGGCTGCCTCCTTTCCCCGCCTCCCGCCTCCCGTTCGTCGCTTGCCAGCCCAAGCCACTGCTGGCTCCCGAAGGGGAGGCGGGAGGCGAGGAAAGGCCTCCTGCCTCCCCCCCCACCTGGATGCCGACATTTGCATTGTTTTGCCCTCTGCGCATGCGCAGCGTTCTGCGCATGCGCAGAGGGTAAAACTCAAATGGCGGCGCCCAGGCGGGCCCGCCCCCCATCCCGCTTAAAAAAAAATATCTGGTCACTTTAGCTTAGCAGGTGACCCAGGATTAGAGTGAGACTGAACAAACTGTGGTGAAATCCCAGCACAGGATCTCCTGTTCAAGCAGAGGCCATCTGGTTCCAGAGTAACTCCCTCTCTGCCTCCAGACAGAGAGGGGCTACTCCTGTACAAAACCTCCTGGACTCAGAAGTCCTGCTGGAGCAGCAAATGAAAGCCATGTACAGAGCAGCTTCTGTCCATCTTTGGCTGGTTTGTAAGTTGGGACGGTATAGTAATGGCAACTCCTGACTTTTATCATCTCACGCTTGGATGACTGCAATTCACGTCACATGGGGTTGTCCTTAAACATAGCTTAAATATGAACACAAAGGGAATCCAGGGAAACTTGATACAACAGGTTAACACCAATCATGTGTCTGTAGAGATTCTCAGTCATCCAGGTCATGGTTGACCCAAAGGTGCTTTTTCAGGAGGCAACGGGACTTTCTGGTTTTTTCTTTGACTTCTCATCCAAGAAGCTCTGACAGGATAGTGGGGAATGGAAGGATTTATATTCCTTGCAGATAGGAATATTTATATCCTCCTCCTCCTCCTCCTCCTCCTCCTCCTCCTCCTCCTCCTCCTCCTCCTCCTCCTCCTCCTCCTCCTCCTCCTTCTCCTCTTCTTGGTTGAGAAGCGAAACGTCTTCAAAAGAAAAAACAAGAAAGTCCATTTGCCTCCTGAAAAATCACCTTTGGGACCCCAATCATGTGCAAGTTCCATTAGGTAAGACTGATGTCAAAATCTGAGTTATGACCAAGAGACAAGCCCAGAGACAAGTTTCCTCGGTGATGTCTCCCTTGTTCTAAGATTTTTTCACCTTTCCCCGTGGGAATGGGTCCTTCCTTGTTGCTGTTATTGTTCAGTTACTAGGTTGTGTCCAGCTCTTTGCAAACCGCATGGACCATAGAGTGCCAAACCCCCGCCCTTCACTGTCTCCCTCAGTCTGCCCAAACCCATATCCACTGCATCAATGACACTACCTAACCATCGATTCTTCTGCTGTCCCCTTCTCCTTTTGCCTTCGATGACTCCTTCCTTGCTATCATTTGAAAAGAAAAGAAAATGGTAAAACAGTATTTTATCAGAGAACTTTTAGGGAAAACAGATAGGACTTGCGGTGATGAGTGACTCAGCGGGTGAATAATTATTTGTATTTGTTTGGGTTTAATATGTGTTTATGTTTTGATTTGGTGTGTTCATTTTATGCTAAGTCAATTAGAGTTATTCAATAAGGTGACATATGCTAAATAAAGACTGCTGTTATGCCAGATCATCACCAAAAGAATTTTGGTTTGGATCCAAGCAGGAAGGGAGGAGATGAAATGGTGCAAGGTAAGTTAGGTGACCACTAAGATGGTTGGTGGATGGAAGAGTAACAAAGATTATTAGGGGACTAGAGGCTAAACATATGAAGAATGTTTGCAGGAATTGGATATGTCTATTTTAATGAAAAGAAGGACTAAGGGTGACATGATAGCAGTGTTCCAATATCTGAGGGGCTCCCACAAAGAAGAGGGGGTCAATCTATTCTCCAAAGCACCTGAAGGCAAGAAAAAAGAAACAATGGATGGAAACTAATCAAGGAGAGAAGCAACCTAAAACTAAGGAGACATTTCCTGACAGAGCAATTAATCAGTAGAACGACTTGCCTCCAGAATTTGCGAATGCTCCAACACTGGAAGTTTTTAAGAAGAGATTGGACAGCCATTTGTCTGAAATACTTTAGGGTTTCCTACTTGAGCAGAGGGTCGGACTAGAAGACCTCCAAGGTCCCTCACAACTCTTGTTATTTTATATTCTGTAAATCAGGGATATCAAACTCAAGGCCCGGGTGCTGGATCCAGCCCATGGAGTGTTTAGATCTGGCCCGCGGGGCTGCCCTGGAAACAGCAAACGACTGACAGAAAATTCTGACAGAAAATTCTAAGCGGGATCTCTCTTTGATAAGCTTCCATTGTTACTTCTTGTCCTGCCCTCAGGTGATTTGAAGAATAGGTCAACTACCTATTTTCTGGGACAGCCTTACAGATATTGGAAGATTGCTATCATATCATCGCTAGTTCTTCTCTTTGTTAAGAGTTCTTTGTTAGAGAATAATTCATCAGTGGAGTGGCTTTCTTCCCGAAGTTATGGATGCCCCGTCACTGGAGTTTTCGAAGAAGAGATCGGACAGCCATTTTTCTGGAATGGTGTAGGGTCTCCTGCTTCAGCAGGAAGTTGGACTAGAAGACTTCCAAGGTCTCACACAACTCTTGTTATTTTATATTCTGTAAATCAGGGATATCAAACTCAAGGCCCGGGTGCTGCATCCGGCCCATGGAGTGTTTAGATCTGGCCAGAGGTGGGTTCCTGCTGGAGCTGCCCAGTGCGCAGCTCCAGTAGGGGCCGGCAGATTGCACAACCGCTCCGGAGCCCTCTCTGCCAGTCCACCGGGCGCGTCGCCATTTTTTCTGGTGATTTTGGGTCGATTTTGCTTCTGCGCATGCGCGGAAGCAAAATCGCACTGAAATCTCACGAGGGGATGCAGGCACGCGCGAGATTTTGGCGAGATTTTGCCTCCACGCATGCGCGGAAGCAAAATCGCACATGGGGCGCACGCGTGTAGCGAGCGCACCCCCCCAAAGCATGGAGATGTGCGCGCATGGCTCCGGCAGCAAGGTAAGCGAGCAACCCGCCCCTGGATCTGGCCCACGGGGCTACCCTGGGAACAGTGAATGACTGGCCTGCAGTGCCTCTGCCACCCAAAACGGAGCTCAGGAGGGCCATGTGCGGCCCGCCCAAGCTCTGTTTTCACTGGCAGAGAGTTGCAGGAAGCCGTCACAGTCAAAAACGGAGCTCAGGAGCCCATTTTCGCTGGCAGAGCGCTCAGACCACCACAGCCCCCCTCCCGACATGAGTGACATCGAACTGGCCATGCCCCCCCCGTCCTCCCCCGAGGTCAAACACAATGCTCAATGAAATCGAGTTTGACACCCCTGCCTTAAATAGTCAGCAGGAGTCTATCCTATCCCAAGGTTGTGAGTTAACTGGCAGCAGTGTGTTAGTAAACAATCATTATTGAGGAGCCGAGGTGGCGCAGTGGTTAAAAGCAGCACTGCAGGCTACTTCAGCTGACTGCTAGTTCAGACGTTCAGCTGTTCAAATCTCACCGGCTCAAGGTTGACTCAGCCTTCCATCCTTCTGAGGGCGGTAAAAATGAGGACCCAGATTGTTGGGGGCAATATGCTGAACTCTGTAAACCGCTTAGAGAGGGCTGTAAAGCACTATGAAGCGGTATATAAGTCTAAATGCTATTGCTATTGCTATTGCTATTATTCAATTTCAGTAGCAGTGCTGGTTCCCATAACAGAAAACAATTCCATGTCACTTGTGGCCTTTAGTTAGCATTTGAAGATCAAATTTCAAGTGCCATAGGGAAAGCTCAACATAGAAAAAAGGTATGATATACCTCTTGCATTCGAAGCAGACACATATGAAAAGATTTGGGGAGATAGCAGCCTAAACTTACTAAATTCAGCAGTTAATATTCCTGTTTGATGATTAATGTCTAGATGAATATTATTAGTTCTTATTCTGTTATGTAAATGTTATGTTTCATTAAGCACTGAACATTTAGAAGCACCAGTTCATAGGGTTCATCTCTTTTATGAAGTCACATTATTAAGCACAATGCGCTTTAATTGTTAATCAGTTTCTTTATTAACAAGACTCATTTTATGCTACAGAAGGACACATCATGCTTTTATACAATGCTGTGCCAAAATTGGGCATTCAAATATCTCAAAAAAAAAAAAAATCTCCTGGGAAAGAAACATATTTTTCTACTTATTCTCAGGGTAGTTGAGATTTTTTTAAAAAAAAAATCAGGTCAGTCTTTGAACTTAGGTATATCAGGGGTCAGCTATGTGAGTATCAAGGTGCCCAGGCAACATAAACAGGTAGATGGATGATAGATAGATAGATAGATAGATAGATAGATAGATAGATAGATAGATAGATAGATAGATAGATAGATAGATAGATAGATAGATAGATAGATGTGTGTGTGTGTGTGTGTGTGTGTGTGTGTGTGTGTGTGTGTGTGTGAGAGAGAGAGAGAGAGAGAGAGAGAGAGAGAGAGAGAGAGAGAGAGAGAGAGAGAGAGAGAGAGAGAGAGAGAGAGAGATACATAAAGATAGATAGAGACTGTATACTTAGTTACTGCATACACAACAGGTAGTCCTCAGATTACAACCATTCATTTAGTGACCATTTGCAGATACAATGACATTGAAAAAAGTGGCTTATGACCAGTTTTCACACTTACGATCATTGCAGCCTCCCCACGGTCACATGATCAAAATTCAGGCACTTGGCAACTGGCTTGTGCTTATGACGGTTTTACTGTCCCAGGGTCACGTGATCATCATTTGTAACCTTCCCAGCTGGTTTCCAAAGTCAATGGGGGAAGCCAGATTTGCTTAGTAACTGTATGATTCACTAAACTCCTCCAGTGATTCACTTAACAACTGTGGCAAAAAAGATGATAACATGGGACACGACTCAACTGTCTTGCTGAGCAACAGAAATGTTGGGCTCCATTGTGGTCATAAATCAAGGATTACCTGTATACATACATACCAGCGGTGGGTTTCTCCCTGTCCGGTCCGGTTCTAAGAACCAGTAGCGCCGGCAGCAGGAGTCTTCGCCCACCTGCCCGGGACGCTTCTGCGCATGCACACGTGCAAAATGGTAGTAAAGCGTTTTAGAACCCACTACTGATACATACATACATACATACATACATACATACATACATACATACATACATACACATACATACATACACATACACATACACATACACATACACATACACATACACATACACACACACACACACACAATACACATACACATACACATACACACACACACACACACACACACACACACACACACACACACACACACACACACACACACACACACACACATATATATATATATATATATATATATATATATATATATATATATATATATATATATATATATATATATATATATATGAAATGAAATGTCATATTAAGATCACAAAATCTTGCAAAATTTTGAGGGTCTCATATGAGATTTTGCAAGAATTGGTGCAGGACGATGAAAAACTTAATCAGGAGGATGAGTGGTGCCGAATTAATGAAGTTTTTCTGGATCTGGCCCTTTATGTACATTTTATCCCATTTACAATGTCAGAGAGCGGAATTCACATTAACACCCACCCCACACACACCAGAAAAATTGGATTGGAAAGTATAGACCTGCTTTCCCTAATCATAACAAAATAAGAACGTCGCTTATTTATTTATCACAGTTCTATCCTGCTGCAATTAAACGGCTCTAAATGGCTCACACAGAATATAAAACAAGTTAAAACTTCCACAGGCTGATTAAAACCTGGAAGAGGGCATCCAAAGCAGTATTAAATGAAACATAACAATAAATAGAAACAACAGAAAAATCACTGAAGTAAATCAAGTTCCTTGTGAGTGTTGATCACATAGTAAGCTACTAGTATGCCCTGCAAACTAATTGGTTGGTATAACAATAAAATATGCTGGCCTTCACTTAAACAGAGCCTTCATAATCTCTAAAAACAAATGATAAACACTTTTTATTATGGGGTTTCTTTTCATATGCTTTGACATACCCAAATTGTATACATTGGAAACAATAGGATGATAGCAAAATCAGTACATTTCTGTTGAGGTTTTCCTGCAACATCAGGAGAGTGGTGCTCCCGGTTCCTGTAGTCTGCAATTTTTCTTCTGGAAATCCATTCCTTATTCCCACACCATTCAAAGGGTGTTCATCCCAAATTGTATAGCTCAAAGTCAGTTGAGATTCTCAGTCATCCAGGTCATAGTTGTCCCAAAGGTGCTTTTTCAGGAGGCAACTGGAACTACTCAGGTGGCCCTGAGGACACAGATAAACCTCCATGTCAAGATGAGAATAACTCTCATTAGAGGCGAAAATAGATCTTTTCCTGGAACTCTGACATTAGAAATGAAACCGCAGTTTAAAGTTCTAAGTAGAAATATTTATTTCAGTACAAAAACAATAAATTCTCATTAATTACATCTTTGCTATAAAAACACGTCTTGCTTCCACAGAAGCTGGAACAGAAGGACTGATCAAAGAAAGGAATGTACACATGCGTACTAGGAACATATCAATCACGTGCTCAGGAATAAACCATTATATTAAATAGGGATGCAGCTCCCTGCATATACATGTAACAGGCAATAATCACTGCGTGACACTCCAAGTGCTTCAAGGACCCTCTAAAAGGATGCAAATGACCAGCTGTCTGCAAGGAATATAAATCCTTCCATTCCCCACCATCCAGGCAGAGCTGAAGAAGCTTCTTGGATGATAAGCAAAACATCCTCAAATAGAAAAAACAAGAAAGTCCAGTTGCCTCCTGAAAAAAAGCACCTTTGGGACAACCATGACCTGAGTGACTGAGAATCTCTACAGACTTTTATGCCTAGTGGGTTTTCTTCCTAACTCCTTACTGCGTCCTTGAAAATCTTGCATCAACCAGACCTTTAATGTTTCCGACATGCTATTTTAGCTAATCATCTTTTTTCGCCCGACAGTGGGCTGCCCCAATTAAACACTGACTTGGTTGCACTAATGCATTTAAAGACTCTCAGCTCTGTCTAATGTCTTCACTCATCTCGCAGAGCAGCGTCTGACTGAGTTAACTTGCTCTTTTGATTAAAAGAACAGGTGTTTTAAAATAGCACTTCTCTTGTGCTTACAACGGGTTGACTTGCACACGCATTTCCTTCATTCTGCAGTCACATCTAGGCCACTCTGGAAACTGATAAAGGAGAATATTTGTAGTTTAGTGTTGAACGGTGCAGTCCTTGGTGCTCTCTAAGCTTGGCGGTTTTCTTGCAGATGTTTCATTAAACAAACTAGTGTAGAAAGTTAGCACCCACCCCTCTCCTAGAAGAATGAAATATTTTGAGAAGTATTAATGTTGAGAGATGAGAATAAATCTCATAGAGGCGATTTGGATCTTTGCTTGGTATTCAGACAGTTAGAAATAAAGCTGAGATTAAAAGTCTAATAGAAATATTTATTTCGGTACAAAAACAATAAATCCTGAATAATTACATCTTTGCTAAGAAAACGTGACCGTTCCGGTCAAGAGCCAAGTCAAAAGAGAATTAATAGTGGATCAGGAATGTGGACATGCGTACAAGATCATATCACGTGTTCTGCCTGTATTGGAATATACCATAATATTAGAATAGGGGTGCATCACCCTGCATAGACATACAAGTGACAATATTCACACCGTGACAATTAAAAAGGCAGAATATTATATTTCCCTGGATGAGAAATGGAGAAACATGCTCTTGGAAAGCAGCCCCCACCTTTCTCGATAGCCCTCAGCCAATGCCAGCACTGAAGAGATAAAGAGATAGCTAGCTCTATTCATAAGCAAATACCCTCACCCAAGATCCAACAAAGGTAGGATTAGCCCTCAGCCACAATAGGAATTGCCCAAAGCCCCTTCACTGCATCATCTCAGTTGCACCACCACCCAGCAGTTCAAACTTCAACCAAACTTAGCTCAGACAAACTCCTAGGATTTGTACATGGGAGTCTGACAACAGCCAATAGAATACATGTTCTTGCACAGGAACAGGAAGCTCAAGTGCAAAGCCCAAGAGAAGGTATAAATACCCCCCACTCTCAATTCCATGTGTTCAGCTGCACCAGAACTACAAACCCATGTGGTTCTGCTTCATTAATAAATGGACCCTCTTTCCAATCAGCCTCCAGCCTCCATTTTGTCTGCAGTGCCCTTCTCCCGGCTTGGAACTGAACCAGGTGGATATTTCTTCCAACACTAGGTAACATCATCAGTGTTAGGAAGAAGTGGGGTTTGCTGTCAGTTTATATTCTAGTGCCTTGCATGTCAGTATTGATAGGGATGGTCTTATGAGATTCTTTGATTGGGATGTTTGCTGTTAGCTTCGTTGGCTGTTCCTTCATTGGCGTATTGTTTACTACTTGATTATTGATCTGATGTTAATTTTGGAGTTAATCTATGCTCATCTGGGTGCTGATTGTTGGAGGGGGAGGGGTTTTTTTGTCCTTTTGTTCCCCCCCCCCACCAGCACTGACAGGACAAGCCACTCACATGCAAACTGAGAGCAAACCCCAGTCCTTCCTACCAGCACTGATGATGTTACCTAGTTTGGGTAACGAAACTCTGCAAGCAAACAGTGAAGCTCAGAGAGCACCAAGGACCCCCGAGCTACATAAATATTTCCCTTGCTGAAAAGTCCTTTGTTCCTGTTTTTGTCAGGCCACTGTAGGTTTTCCAACTTTCACTTCCATAGAGCGTGATAGAGAAAGTCCTTTTCTCGTTTAAAAAAAATGATTTGGAGATTTGATTTGAAAGTCAGTCAGTCAAATCACATTGGAATAAGCTCTTTAGACGGAATCAGTGAATCAGATGCATCAAATCAAATGCCTTCAAATCAGTTGGAGGATTTGAATCAGATCAAATCAATTCAGTGAAAGGATTCAGGCTGCAAACCAAATAAACTCTTAATCAACTACATTTTCTAATCCAGAGAGGGGAAACCTGCAGGCAGGGGGGAGGGAGGGAGGGAGGGAGGGAGGGAGGAAGGAAGGAAAGGAAAGGAAAGGAAAGGAAAGGAAAGGAGGGAGGGAGGGAGGGAGGGAGGGAGGGAGGGAGGGAAGAAGGAAGGAAGGAAGGAAGGAAGGAAGGAAGGAAGGAAGGAAGGAAGGAAGGAAAGGAGGGAGGAAGGAAGAAAGGAAAATTAAAATTGTAAATCTTCATTATTATACAGTACATTATAGACTTCATTTAGACCAATTAAAATGGCATGCAAGACTAAAGAAAAATATGAGTTTTATTCTAGAAGTGCCTAATTTCTCCTTCATTCATATCCAGTTTTCCCCTTGTCTCTCCCAGATGCATTTCCCGGGGACCACCCACAACCCTCCACTTAGAAAAAGTTCCTCCACTAATCACATTGTTTACCATTCAAAAGTGAAACTAGCCAGCTATAAAAAGCAGAGGGATGCATTTAACTTGCTTTCGACTTTGAAGAGGTTGTGGATTATTTAAAATATATACAGGATGTCATCATCCCTCATGCCTGCTGGTGGACGAGTATATTTGTGTCTAGTTGGTTGGCTAAGTAGAGATTAATCTGGTCTTTATTTGTCATGGAGTTGCATAATTATTTTCCCTGATCTAACAGCTGGAAGGCAGGCTTAAATCAGCAAAGCAGAAGTGTCACAAATAAATCTATTCTTCAGTGATCGGAATTCAAAGGAAGCAAAAATGCAATTAGTCGAGGGGATGTGCACTGAAATTATTAATGTAGCATGCCGAAGTAATATTTTTTTCTCTTTCTGACATTGGCCCATCGAGATCAGTTGTGTCTGTAATGTGAGAATGACAGATTGAAGTAAAGCTCTGTAATTCAAGGACAAACATTTGATCTTTGGAAGATTAGTGTTCTATTCGGACCAAGAGAACTGTTTCCTTGATCACGATCTGGAGCAGAAAATGGGAACTTAAACTTGGAGAATATGCAGCAATAGCAAAACTAATAGTATTCTGCATGTACCCAATAGAGATTTAAGCAAGAATGATTCATAGAACATAGATAATAGAATAATAGAGTTGGAAGGGTTCTTGGAGGTCATCTAGTCCAAACCCCTGCTTGAGCAGGAGACCATATACCATTTCAGATAAGTGATTGCTTTTTGAAAGCCTCCAGTGATGGAGCACCCACAACTTCTAAAGGCAAGTTGTTCCATTGGTTGATTGCTCTCACCATTAAGAAATTTCTCCTCAGTTCTAGTTTGTTCTCTCCTTGGTTAGTTTCCATCCATTCTTTCTCGTCTTGCCTTCTGGTGTTTTGGAAAATAGTTTGGGCCCCTCATCTTTGTAGGAGCCCCTCAAATATCGGAACCCTGCTATCATGTCACCCCTAGTCCTTCTTTTCTGGAGGCAAGCTGTTCCACTGATCAATTGTTCTCTGTTAAGGTGAGAATAAATCTCATAGAGGCGATTTAGATCTTTTACTTGGAATTCAGACAGTTAGAAATAAAGCCGAGATTAAAAGTCTAATAGGAAATATTTATTTCGGTACAAAAACAATAAATCCTGAATAATTACATTTTTGCTAAGAAAACGCCACCGTTCAGGTCAAGAGCCAAGTCAAAGAAAATTAATGGTGGTTTAGGAATGCACACATGCGTACAGGATCATATCACGTGTTCTGCTTGTATTGGAATGTACCATAATATTAGGATAGGGGTGCATCACCCTGCATAGACATACAACTGACAATATTCACTACGTGACATTCTCACTGTCAGGAAATTTCTTCTTAGTTCTAGGTTGCTTCTCTCCTTGCTTAGCTTCCATCCATTGCTTCTTGTCCTGCCTTCAGGTTCTTTGGAGAATAGCTTGACCCCCTTTTCTTTGTGGCAACCTTTTCGATAGTGGAACACTGCTATCATGTCACTCCTAGTCCTTCTTTTCATTAAACTAGACATACCCAATTCCTGCAACCGTTCTTCAGATGTTTTAGCATTCAGTTTCCAAATCCTTTTGCTCTTCTCTGCCCTCTTTCTAGAGCCTCAACTTCGTTTTTTATATTGTGGTGACCAAAACAATTTAGTCCTAGTCTCCCCCCCCCATTAAACTAGACATGCCCAATTCCAGCAACCGTTCTTTATATGTTTTAGCCTCCAATCCCATAATCATCTTTGTTGCTCTTTTCTGCATTCTCAACATCTTTTTTACATTGTGGTGACCAAACCTGGATGCAGTATTCCAAGTATGATCTTACCAAGGCATTATAAAGTGGTATTAACACTTCCTGTGATCTTGATTCTATCCCAATCTAACATACAACTGTGTTGGCTTTTTTGGCAGCTGCAGCACCACAGCTGGCTCATATTTAAATGATTGTCCACTATGACTCCAAGATCTCTCTCACAATTACTATCCGTACTATTGAGCCCAGTACCATCTATACCAGGGGTCACCAACCTTTCAGACCCCAGGGACCACTAAATTCATAATTTTAAATCCCGCGGACCACTAATATGATCTGCCTAATGACCAGCTGGGTGGGCATGGCTATGTGGTCATGTGACTGGGTGGGCGTGGCCAATTCAATGTCACTTACATCAAGGGGTGCCTCGCCAGCCTCTACTCGCCCCTCCCCTCCCAGCCACTCCTCACCTGCCCGCTCAGGCTCCTTAGGGCCCCAACAGGAAGCAGTTGTTGGAGCTAAGCAGCCACCATGAGAAAGAGTTGGCAAAACAGCTGGCTCAGTTCAAATTGGATCTGACCGAGAAAGAGGCTCAGCAGAAGCACCTCACTGAGGACTACGAGCATAGGCTTTCCAAGCAGAGGGAAGACTATGAGAGTGCAAGGCCAGGTACAGGTGCCTGGAGGCTCAGCAGTCTGAGATGGTCAGCCAATTCCAGGCCATGATGCAGTCCCACTGGAACAAGGCCCTCCGGCTCTTCGCCACCAGCAGCGTTTCCCTCCAGCCTTCACCCAAAGCCCCACACCAGGAGGCTGAAGCAGACCCCAAGTTGGAATTTCTGCCCCCCTCCAACCCGCACAAAAAAACCCCGAAGGGGGAGACTCTCTGCAGCAACACAAATGTTCATTGCACGTATCCGGCCCAGGGGCTGTAGTTTGAGGACCCCTGATTTAGTACAATATAAAAACATGTAAATAATTTTTCTGCGGACCACCAAAATTTTCTTGCGGACCACCAGTGGTCCACGGACCACCAGTTGGTGACCGCTGATCTATACCATAACTGTGCCTTTGGTCTTTCTTGCCAAAATGTTTTAGCCTCCAGTCACCTAATGTTTTCTTGTGGGAAGCAGAGAACAGGACAGAGTTTCCCATGGTGGTCTTCGTGGTCCATATTGTCCATCTTCTGGTCATTTCACAAACTAATCGGAATCAGCTAGCCTGATCAGTCCATGTAAACAACTTGGCTCGATTTTCTCTGCTTATATAAGTAGCTTTTCGCAGTAGCTTCCCACCTTTGACATATATCGTAATTGGCAGCTCATAGAAGGTGCAATTGGATTAGAAAGCAGTTGGGCTGGGGAGCCGATGAATTTTGGAGGAAAAATACTATCAGGGAAATGAGATGGTACATATGTTCTGGTGCTGCAGTGGTTAGAGTGCAATATTGTTGGCAAACTCTGCCCACTGCCAGAAGTTCGATCCTGACTGGCTCAAGGTTGACTTAGCCTTCCCTCCTTCCGAGGTCGGTAAAATGAGAACCCAGATCATTGGGGGGCAATAAGCTGACTGTAAAACTGCTTAGAGAGGGCTGTAAAGCGCTATGAAGCGGTATATAAGTCAAAGCACTATTGCCATGTCCTGCTTATGAAAGACAACCAGCACATTGAAGGAGATGGTCACAATGCAGTTGGCATAAATTACAGTATATTGGGCATGAATGAATTTTTTTAGATTTAGATTTATTATTAGAGTTGGAAGGGACCTTGTAGGTCATCTAGTCCAACCCCCTGCTCAAGCAGGAGTCCCTACACCATTTGAGACAGATGGCAGTCCAGTGTCTCCTTGAAGGTCGCAAGTGTTGGGGCTCTCACAACCTCCGCTGGCAAGCTGTTCCACTGGTTGATCACTTTCACCTTCAGAAAGTTTCTCCTCACTTCCAGGTTGAATCTCTCCTTGGTCAGCTTCCATCCGTTATTCCTTGTTTGGCTTTCTGGTGCCATAGAGAACAGCCTGACCCCCTCCTCTCTGTGGCATCCTCTCAAGTATTGGAACACTGCTATCATGTCAACCCTGGTCCTTCTCTTCGCCAGACTGGCCAAGCTCAGTTCCTGCAATCGCTCTTTGTATGTTTTATTTTCCAGACCCTTTATCATCCTGGTTGCTCTCTTCTGCACTTTCTCTAGAGTTTCAATGTCTTTTTTGTAGTGTGGTGACCAAAACTGGATGCAGTATTCTAGGTGTGGTCTGACCAAGGCTTTATAGAGTGGTACTAGTACCTCTCTGGTCCTTGATTGTATCCCTCTATTTATGCAGCTCAGGACTGTGTTGGCCTTTTTGGCTGCTGCTGCACACTGCTGGCTCATATTTAGTTGGCTGTCTACCAGGACTCTGAGATCCCTCTCGCAATCACTGCTATTGAAGTATTAAAGAAAAAAATGAAGTATTATTTATTGTACCCAAATATCTTTAGGTTATGTTTCCATCAATGTAGTCAAGTCAGCATTCAGAAACCACAATAAATATTAAAAATCAGAAAACCAACATGAAGAACAGAAAGAGTCATCAAGAATCATCTCCTTCTTGAACAACTAAAGCAAAGAAATGGGAATCAATGACCATCACCAAGTCAACCAATCCTTATTCTCTCCCGACCCATTTTCCAGTTTTCAGTATAGGTAGTCCTCAACGTATGACCACAATTGAGCCCAAAATCTATGTTGCTAAGTGAGAAATGTGTTAAGTGAATTTTGCTCCATTTTACCATTTTCCTTGCCCACATTTCTTAAGTGACTCACTCAGTGGTGGGTTGCTACCGGTTCGCACCGGTTTGGGTGCACCGGTAGCGGAGGTGGGAGGCTCCGCCGACGCACCCGGACGTCATCATGGATGATCTGCACATGCACAGATGCACATCTCCGAACCAGTAGCAAAGGTAAGTGAAACCCACCACTGGACTCACTGCAGTTGTTAAGTTAGTAACATGGTTGTTAAGCAAATCTGGCTTCCCCATTGACTTTGCTGGTCAGAAGGTCGCGAAAGGGGATCATGTGACCCTGGGACACTGCAACGGTCATAAATATGAATCAGTTGCCAAGCTGGTCTGAATGTAAATCACATGACCATGGAGATGCTACAATGATCATAAGTGTGAAAAATGGTCTTACATTTTTTCAGTGTTGTCGTAACTTTGAACAGTCACTAAATGAACTGTTTATGTCAAGGACTACCTTTATTCTCCAGGCTAATCGAACTAACCTATGGGTGGAAAGGAATATCTAAAAGTAACCTTGTCCAACTAGGATATTTCCCTATTTTTAAAGCCAATAATAAATGACAGCTCTGGTAAGGACTACGAGAACCATTAAGATCATTCAGGTTCATTGTTGATTAAAAGTTTGCATTCTGACCTTCAAAAAGCTCACCGGAAAGCTAGTTGAATTTTGTAAAGCCTCTGACGAGCTTCATCCGAAACCGGTTTCATTTGTTGCAAACCTTTCCTTTGTGTGAGGAGCACTGCTTGTGTTATTTTTGGCTTTCTGAAAAGGAAGGTAAAGAACCCAACATCTGACGGAAAGCTTTGTGTACAAAATAAGATGGGGAAAAAAGCTGCCCAGCGCCAGCACAAGAATTCATCAAATGTTTCCCCCTTTGACGTCGAGAGGGACAGAAATACTGTGTTTCCCTAAAAATAAGACCCGGTCTTATATATTTGTTTTGCCACCAAAAAAAGGCATCAGGTCTTATTTTTGGGAGATGTCTTCGACTGACTCATCTCGTGGCAGCGGCACCGACAGCCCCACCCAGCAGGAGCCCGCTGCCGGCCCACTTCTTCTGCAGCCGCTTGTTGCTGCTTGTGCGCGTAGCCCCGGCCTCCGTTTTGCTATCACAGGTCTTCAGGAAAGGTTTCTGCAACTGAGAAATGTTCTTCGGATTGACACGCGTGTTGTGCCTGGCCTCCGTTTCGCTGTCAGCAGCCTTCAGGAAAGGCTTATGCAGCCGAGAAACAGGCTCCAGATTGATGCACGTTCCCCCCAGCCTCATTCTGCTGTCCAAAGGAATTATGAAAATAGGTCTCGAACAAAGTCATGGCAGATAGGTCCCCTGGATGCAACCAAACATGTCTTCTGAAGGAACAGCGACCAACAGTTGTTGCTGAGTGTCACAAACGGGAGGCTGATTAATGTGTATGCTAACTTGGCGCTGAATGAGAGAGGCGAGGCTCGGAAACGTTCAACTCTTTATTTGGGCTGCAGCCCTGCTAACATGACTCGCTCCTGGCTAACTGAGAGAACGAGCAAATACCCTTCGACGTGACAGCTCGTATATAGTCCCAGCTGTCAACGTCTAAACCAATTGCTGGCCCGTATTTGTCCCGCTTCAGCTGGGGGGGCTTCCAGCCAATCACAGGCTTTTCTGACACCATGTGGTCTCGCTGGATGCGACACTGATTATTCTTATTTTCTGCTTGCACACATTGCATAATTCTCTGGTTGCCCATTGGCCACTGAGAGTTTGATTGTCCTGGTACCTCAGGCCTGAAAACATGTCCAAATATATACAGGTGGTCCTCGACTTACGACCACAAGTGAGCCCAACGTTTCTGTTGCTAAGGGGAGACAGCTGTTAAGTGAGTTTTGCCCCCTCCCCCGTGTGACGACCTTTCTTGTCGTGGTTGTTAAGTGAAATCACTGCAGTTGTTAAGTTAGTAATATGGTTGTTAAGTGGATCTGGCTTCCTCATTGATTTTGCTCATCAGAAGGTTGCAAAAAAGGTGATCACATGAGGAGCAGCCAGCATAAACGTGACACAATTGCCAAGTGTCTGAATTTCGATCGGTGTGAAGATGGGGATGGTGCAATGGCCATGATTGTGAAGAACGGTCATAACTCACTTTTTCAGTACGGTTGTAACTTTGAACGGTCATTAAATGATCAGATCAGATTAACAGAGTTGGAAGGGACCTTGCAGGTCATCGAGTCCAACCCCCTGCCCAAGCAGGAGACCCTTACATCTGCCTCTACCTAGCATCGAACTCACAACCGCCTGACTGTGAGGCAAGAGCTCCACATGAACCATTGTAAGTCAGTTGCCAAGCGTCCAAATTTTTATCATAAATTTTGTATTTGTTTTTTAAAAAAATAGTCTTTATTTGGTTTTTTAAAAACAACAGACAAAAACATACAACAGACAAACACAGAAAAAGAAAACTAATCACTTTTACAGCTTTTCCTTTACAGTTTCACTATTATTTACAATTTTCCTTATTTCAACTAATACCATATACATATTCTCTATATTTCTTTGTATCTCTATGTAATGAATCTCCCATTTGTTTTTCCCGATTCCTCTTTACTTCATATATATTTATATACATCAAAGAGTTTTTTAAAAAGCAAGAAAAAAGAAAAGACTCTTTTAATATACATACATTTCCCCCCCTCTCATTCCTACTTTATAAGAATATTTTAAACTTTTTATTTTGTTCCAACCACTTATACCATTTATCCCATATCTCATAAAACTCCGTTTCCTCCTTGTCGTGTAGCTCCATCGTTAATGTACACATTTCCGCACATTCTAATATTTTTCTCACTGTCATCGTACTGGTGGGGACATTATCTGACTTCCAATTTTGAGCATAAACAATCTTGGCCACGGTTATTAGATGAAGTATTATGTATCAAATTTTGACTTAACAACCACATTTGGGACCAGAATTTCCATAGCTAGGCGGTTGTTAAACAATTTGTGCCTAATTTTAGATTTTTTTTTTTGCCATGGGGGTTTAAGTGAATCACTGCAGTTGTTAAGTGAATTACATAGTCGCTAAGTGAATCCAACTTCCCCCATTTGCTTTGCCTGTCAGAGGCTGATTGGGAAAGTCTCAAATGCTGATCACATGACCCCCAAAATGCTGCCACCACAGTAAGTACTTTCTAGTACTTATTAGTTTTTAATAAAGTGACTCTGGGGAGGCTGGGATGGTCATACATGTGAGGACCGGTTGTAAGTCATGTTTTTCAGTGCTATTGCAATGTTGAATGGTCACTAAATGAATGGTTGTAAGTCAAGGACTACCTGTATAAGACATGGCTGCTGGATTAATCATCTTCTGTCTGTATACTCAGACAGACATCCCACCCCCCCAAAAAAATCATATTATGACTTTTTCACTGCAGAATTTAACTTCCTAAGACGTTCAGACTGCAGTCCTTTATTGGTGTCCTAATGATTTGACTCCCAAATAAACTCGTTCTAGAATCACATTACTGTACGTTTTATAGCCTCCTGCGTGCAGAGCAAGCTATTTTCTGCTCATCCATTTGCTACTCCCAGTAGAAGAATCCTCCAAGACAATTTCTGCTCTGCTGATAGGCACCAAGGTGCCCTCCCCCGTAATTCCCCCTAAATGTGGAGCAAACTGCATAGAAACATCTAATATTTGGACCCAGAAAGAATTATAAGAAAGAAAAATGTAGTGCAGCTGGTACATGACTTGCAACCATTTATTTAGTGACGAATAAAATAAGAATAGAATAGAATGGAATGGAATGGAATTTACTTATTTATTTATTTATTTGGGAATTCTTCTATGCCGCCCTACTCCCTAAGGACTCAGGGCGGCGTACAGCATTTTAAAGAACACCAAACAATAAAATCATTAAAACAATTTAAAAAAAGTTTTTAAAAAAGACATACAACACCATGCATACATGGGGGAGACCTCAGATGTAAAATTGTCTCAGAACCCTGCCTGCAGGAAGAGCCATGTCTTAATGGTTTTTCGGAAGCCAGCAAGGTGGGGATGATTCGGATCTCTGGGGGAAGTTGGTTCCAGAGAGCAGGGGCCCCTACAGAGAAGGCCCTCCCCCTAGGCCCCGCCAGTCGGTTATTGTTTGGCTGACGGGACCTGGAGGAGACCCACTCTGTGGGACCTGACTGGTCGAAGGGAAGTGTGAGGCAGAATGCAGTCCCGAAGGTAACCTGGTCCTAAGCCATGTAGGGCTTTAAAGATGATGATCAACACCTTGAATTGTACCCGGAGACCAATGGGCAGCCAATGCAACTGGTGGAGTATGGGTGTTACGTGGGTGTATCTTGAGACACCCACCACAGCATGCGCAGCCGCATTTTGCACCAATTGTAGTTTCTGAATACTCTTCAAGGGTAGCCCCATGTAGAGCGCATTACAGTAGTCCAATCGGGAGGTGACAAGGGCATGAGTGACTGTGAGTAGAGCCTCCTTCTCCAAGTATGGTCGCAATTGGTACACCAGGCGAACCTGTGCAAAAGCCCCCTAGCCACAGCTGTGAGGTGTTGGTCTAATTTTAGCTGTGGATCTAGGAGGACTCCCAAATTGCGAACCCATTCCGAGGGAGTTAATTTTTCTCCCTCAAGAACCAAGGAGGGACAGTCGACATGGTCCTTAGGAGGCAATATCCAGAGCCACTCAGTCTTGTCGGGGTTTGAGTCTGTTTCTCCCCATCCAGGTCCTAACACCGTCCAGGTATCGGCACATTACATCGACTGCCTCCCTGAATGAATGGAATGGAATGGAATGGAATGGAATAGAATAGAATAGAATAGAATAGAATAGAATAGAATAGAATAGAATAGAATAGAATAGAATAGAATAGAATAGAATAGAATAGAATAGAATAGAATAGTTGTTGACTTCACCCGATTCCTAAGAGGTCAGTAAGGGGCATGCATAAGTGCACCAGCGTGCCTACCATCCCTGTCTTAATGTTCCCTCTTATCAGTACCCATCTTATGTATATAAACAATGTTATATCTATGTATATTACCAATACGTACTTGACAAAATAAATAAATAAAAAATAAAGAATAGAATAGAATAGAATAGAATAGAATAGAATAGAATAGAATAGAATAGAATAGAATAGAATAGAATAGAATAGAATAGAATCTGGAAGGGACCTTGGAGGTCTTCTAGTCCAGCCCCCTGCTCAAGCAGGAGAACCTATACCTTTTCAGACAAGTGACTGTCTAGTCTCTTCTTAAAAACCTCCAGTGATGGAGCACCCACAACATCTGAAGGTAATTGTCCTCACTGTTAGGAAGTTTCTCCTTAATTCCAGGTTCCTTCTCTCTTTGATGTCACAATGAAGTTACAGTGGACATTATGACTGGTTTTCACACTTAAGCCCATTGCAGCATCCCCATGGTCACATGATCAAAATTTGGATGCTTGGCAACTGATATGTATTTTATGAGGGTTATGATTCCATTTTGCCACCTTTTGACAAGCAAAGTTGATGGGGAAGCCAGATTCAAGTGAACAAGTGTGGGGTTAACTTAACCATTGCAGCGATTCCTTTAACAACTGTGACAAGCAAGGTCATAAAATGGAATGCAACTCACTTAATAACTGTCTTGCTTAGCGGTGGAAATGTTGTGTTTAGCATGTTTGTAAGACAAGGACTACCTGTATTCTGTACTTAGAGAAAATAGCATAACCATCAAACTGATATTATACAAGGATATGTGTGATGAGCTGGATGTGCGAATGCACTGTAGAATAGATGATATTTCTCAGTTTTCAGTGCCACAGTTAAAGAAAAACATACCCAATGTGTGCATATAAGAGTAACTAACCATAATAATGAAAGTCTGAAGCCAAGTCATATGAGAAACAGAAGACCTAAGCAATAGCAATAGCACTTAGCCTTAGACTTATATACAGTTTAGTATCAGGGGTGAAATGCTACCAGTTCGGCCAGGTTTGCGCAGCAAATTGCGCGCTTCCAAACTGCTAGGGAAGGTAAGTAGATTTCACCACTGGCTTAGTTCATAGTGCTTTTACAGCTCTCTCTAAGCGGCTTACAAAG
Source organism: Diadophis punctatus similis (assembly GCA_023053685.1). NCBI lineage: Eukaryota > Metazoa > Chordata > Lepidosauria > Squamata > Dipsadidae > Diadophis > Diadophis punctatus. Next base: position 196,625,146 of record JALIGW010000003.1, on the reverse strand, counting down.
TCAGCATATTGCCCCCAACAATCTGGGTCCTCATTTTACTGACCTTGGAAGGCTGAGTTTGCCAGAGAAGAGATACATGATCACTGATTTAAAACATCTGAAGGATCACCACGCAGCAATAGATCAAGAATGACCTCCAGATGGGAAGACTAGAGCCAATGAAGACAATTGTGGGGTTAAGGAACGAGAAGCAGATTTGAAGAAGAAACTTCTGCTAGACATTAGGAGATACTATTCTTAATGATGAGGTCTGATTGAAAATATCTTCATTGTTGGAGATAGTCAAGCAAAGATTAAATAGCCAACAAGAACTTGTAGCTTTGGTTTCAGTTACAAGAGTCCTATTCTGACTCTAAGTTGGATTAGGAAATCTTCAGACTCCTTCTGAAGGTGTTCTAGCCCAACATCAGATCAGTACAAGGATCTGCTACAGGGATCTAGAATCCCGTGACATTCTAGAATGCAATGATTCTGTGATTCTGTGATCCAATCTTTAGCAAAGGGCTGATCAGCCAATTCAACCCACTCACTTAGTGGCCAGCCATAAAGCAGAGCACAATCAAATAAAGCAGGTCCATCCATTGACCCAGGTCAAGGGAGAAAACCTTGACCTGGCTTGACAAAGTAGGTCAATGGATACAGGTAGACCTCGGCTTAAGACCACAATTGAGCCCAAAATTTATGTTGCTAAGTGAAACATTTGTGAAGTTTGCCCCATTTTACGACCTTTCTTACCAGTCGTTAAGTGAATCACTGCAGTTGTTAAGCTAGTAACACGGTTGTTCAGTGAATCTGGCTTTCCCACTGACTTTGCTTGTCAGAAGGACGCAAAAGACGATCGCATGACCCGGGAACACAGCAACCGTCATTCAAATTTCATTCACATGATTGTGAGGATGCTTGCAACAGTCGTAAGTGTGAAAAATGCACAAGTCACTTTTTTCAGTGTCGTCGTAACTTCGAACTGTCACCAAGTGAACTGTTCTTAAGTTGAAGACTACCTGTATTACAGGAAGAGTTGGCAAAAAAATAACAACCCAATTCTTCTGATATTTTCTAAATCGGTGAATGAAAACTGGGTCAGCTTATCAACAATTTGTTGATCTCACACTGTCATGCTGAAGCCCATGGCCTTGAAGAAGTAGATCTTATTTTTCAAACTACGCAGGAGACTCCAATTCATGCTATTTATTTCGTGCTCACACAGAGAGAAAGAAAAGCTTCCATTTTTTAGCCAACCCAGCTTCAGCCAGGCAAGAGACATAACAGCAACGATTAGCCAGCCATGGAAATTATTTGATGCTTAGAAAAGTCAGGGGAATCGTTGTAGGCATCGCGTCCTATCATAAAGCATCTGAGTTGCTTTACTGAGTCTTCCTAAGGCTTGTTAGCAAGGAGGAACGGGGGCAGGATGACCGAGAGGGGGCAAGCAGTAGACATGAGGAACGACAGAGCTCAGGCGATGAGCAAGGACTGCCCCCTCCTGATCCCCGAGCACAGAGAGTGGAGAGAAGACAGGAACAGTGCAGGCCAACCTGACAACTCGGGAGGAGAGCACCCCGCCCCTCTTCACAAGGCACACCTGGGGACTGAGATTTAAGAAGACACTGTGGGGAGGGGCATTTGTCGGGAACAAAAGCTGAATTGGTAGAGTTTGGTGTGCCGGTATAAACATTTGGAGTTTGCAGGGCTGCTTGCTTCTTCCTGACTTCGTGGACTCAGTGGCTTGTTCCTTACTTGGTTGACTCATTGTTTGTTCCTTGGTTCGTGGACTCATTGTTTGTTCCTTGGTTCGTTGATTCATTCCCCAGTTCCTTTGTTTTGCTGGACTGGGCACAGCCAGAGGTTGCTGTGTGTGTGTATGTGTGTGTGTGTGTGTGTGTGTGTGTGTGTGTGTGTGTGTGTGTGCGCGCGCGCGCGCGCTATACTCTGGGACTTGCCAAGAATGTGGGAGTGTTTGAGGGGAAATTTGGAGCATTAAAGGGTAGTTTGAACTCTCAGCTGGCTGTGTGACCTTTGTGCCTTGTCCCACAAGGGTCATCACACAAAGGTTCTATCTTCTGACCAGTGTCTATGGAGATTCTCAGTCATCCAGGTCAGTGGTCTCCAATCTTCCCAGCTTGGTGGCCTGGCCTAGCTTGGGGCAGGGGGGAGGAGGCATGTGAGTGGCAGGCGCACATGTGCACACAACTTGCAGGAATGGAGCTTTGTGAACAAGAGGAGGGTGCTTGTACTTGCTTGCAAAGCTCCACTCGTGTGAGCTTGCAGACACTTGCGCTCGTGCGCAAAGCTCCACTCATGCAAAGGGAGCTTCGCATCTCTCCCATGGGCCCAATTTTGAACAGGTTGTGGCCTGATAGTGAGCCATGGCCTGGAGTTGGGGACCTTGGATCCAGGTCATGGTTGTCCCAAAGGTGCTTTTTCAAGAGGCAAGTGGGTGGGTTTTTTGGTAGAACTGAAAAAGCTTTTTTGGATAAGAAGCGAAATGTCTTCAAGGAAAAACAAAGGAAGCCTAGTTGCCTCTTGAAAAAACACCTTTGGGACCTTCTGACCAGCTTGCACATAACTTCTTTCTTTCTTTCTTTCTTTCTTTCTTTCTTTCTTTCTTTCTTTCTTTCTTTCTTTCTTTCTTTCTTTCTTTCTTTCTTTCTTTCTTTCCTTCCTTCCTTCCTCCTTCCTTCCTCCTTTCTTTCCTTCTTTCTTTTTCCTTTCCTTTCTTTCTTTCTCTTTCCTTCTTTCTTTACTTCTTTCTTTCTTTCCTTCCTTCCTTCCTTCCTTCCTTCCTTCCTTCCTTCCTTCTTTCCTTCTTTCTTTTTTCTTTCTATCTTTCTTTCCTTCTTTTTTCCTTCCTTCTTTCTTTCTTTCTTTCTTTCTTTCTTTTTCTTTCTTTCTTTCTTTCTTTCTTTCTATCTTTCTTTCTTTCCTTCTTTTTCTTTCTTTCTTTCTTCTTTCTTTCTTTCTTTCTTTCTTTCTTTCTTTCTTTCTTTCTTTCTTTCTTTCTTTCTTTCTTTCTTTCTTTCTTTCTTTCTTTCTTTCTTCATTTACATTTATTTGTCAAAAGAAAATGAGAAATTCGAACCAGCAAAATGAAAACAATTAAAATGCGAGAAGGACGATAGGCACCTTAGTTTACTTATGCACGTCCTCCTTAGGAACCCCTTAAATATGAAGTGAAGTCCACAGAAATTAGAATTAAAATGGTGAAAGTCTGACATAACCATTAAAATGTATTTCCCCTTAGCATCAGGGATCTAAATCTGACCTGAGCATTTTATGGGCCCCAGTTACATCCAACCCTTTGGTTTCTCCTGCATGGATAGCTTTTACTTTGACGCAGCGGTGAAATCTACTTACCTTTCCTACTGGTTCGGAAGCACACACTTTGCATTTTACGTGCTTTTTCACCCTCTGCATATGCGCAGAAAGCTTTGCACATGGGCAGAGTGACGGAGTGAGAATAAATCTCACAGAGGTGATGTTTGATCTTTCTCCTGGAAATCAGACATTAGAAATAAGACCGTAGTTTAAAGTTCTAATTAAAATATTTATTTTGGTACAAAAACAGTAAATTCTGATTAATTACATGTCTGATATAAAATGCGACTTCCTTCATTGGAAGCCAGAAGAAGAAGGTAGAATGTAGTTTCAGGAATGCACACATGCATACAAGAACATATCAGTCACGTGCTCAGGAATGAACCATTATATTAGATAGGGATGCATTTCCCTGCATATACATGTAACAGGCAATAAATCACACCGTGACACAGAGGGTTAAAAAAAATGGTGATATCCGGGCCAGTGGGCAGAGCCTCGCATGGCCGCCACTACTGGTTCTCCGAACCACTGGCGGCCGCCACTACCGGTGCGCTCGAACCGGGCTGAACCGGTAGCATTTCACCCCTGCTTTGAAGGCAACTTCCACTTTTTAAAATTTGTGCATGTGTGTGCATGCCAGAGCAACTTCGGGTGCCTATATTCGGCTATCTAGCACAGTTCCTGTTTCTCATGTGGCCCCTCAGGAAAATTAATTGCCTGCCCCAATCTATACAGCAATCTTTTAGAAACATTGCAGATGACAATTGCAGCAATTCCAGGAAAAATAAAATCTCTCCATTTTTAGTAAGGAGAATAAACATAATGCTGCTGTGAAAGTCTCATTTAGTTGATTGGCAAAGCTCAGGATATTTACTGTTGGGATCTTATTGCTTAACAAGCTATCTAAATAATTCCCAAGAATGTGGTTGCGTATGGAACTATATGCAATTTCCATCTTACTGTAATGCCTGTGTAGATATAAGAGTCTTGAGAAATCTACCCGTGGATTTATCTTCAAGCAAAACGGAAGCGATCCGTTCAACAGAATTCAATGCAAAACTGCCAAGCATTTATGGACTAAGGCCCATTGAAAAAAATATTCTGAACTCAAAAATTGGAAATAGTACATATTTAAGTAAAAATATACATGTGACGAAGTTGTGCATAGAGAAGGATGCTTGCGATACAAATTTAGACTTTTAACTTTATGTTTAAAAATATCACCAGAATAGGCACAGCTGATTGAACAGAAAATGGTTGAATATACATACAAGTAGTCCTTGACTTATGACCGCAATTGAGCCCAAATTTCTGTTGTTAACAATTGTTAAATGAGCTTTGCCTCATTTTACAACATGTCTTGCCACAGTTGTTAAGTGAATCACTGCAGTTGTTAAGTTTGTAACAGGGTTGTTAAGTGAATCTGGCTTCCTCTTTCACTTTGTGTTAGAATTCATTGTTGGAACATATTCTTATGCAACAACTACAGTGGTATTTAGCCAGTAGATGGCAGTGTTTACAAGTTTGGATCTATATGCTCTTTCGTTCTAAGTCAAGTTTACAGTAATATAGTTGAGCAGAAAAGCACATGGTGACTGTGCTCTTTGTTTGCTCTTTGTGGTGCTTAAACAGAATTTCTAACACTTTGCTTGTCAGAAGGTCACAAAAGATGAACATATGACTCTGGGACATTGCAACTGTCATAAATTTGAACCAGTTGCCAAGCATCCAATTTTTGATCATGTGACCACAAGGATGGTGCAATAGTCGTAAGTGTGAAAAACGGTCATAAATCACTTTTTTCAGTGCTGTTGTAACTTCAAATGATTACTAAATGAATGGTTGAAAGTTGAGGACTACCTGTATTATAGGAATCTTCCATCATGGCAAATGCTATGAAGATATTCTCTAAAGCTAAGGACCAAAGAATATTGCTCTTTGGATAGAAATTCTGGAAAACTCTGGAAAATTTCCCCGTGCAAGTTTAGGAATAAATTCCTTCCAATTTCACATTGTGCTGCCAATCCAGAATAATTGACATCTGTACATATTATCCTTCTGTCCATTTATCCATGCCAAAGATAACATGGAGAGTTTCTGTCTACTATTCTAATCTATCAACATCTCTCTTTTGCGAATTGTGAAGTCGAGAAATCAGAAACAGGGTCTTTCCTGCCCTGGCCCCTATACAGTATGTATGGATTTGGATTGACAGAAGAGTTTTATCAGGAAGCAGCATTGCCAACTTTTTAGAGAACTGCCATGAAGGATTGCCTTGATTGGGTTTAATAGCTGTTACGATTTTATTACTCTAAAATTGAAATCTATTTTAGTATTTATTCTTTTGATTTTTCTATCACAGGGGTCGGCAACCTTAAACATTCAAAGAGCCACAAAGGTTCTAAACCGGAAGCCCCCCGTTCAATTCTGGAGCCGACCGGAAGTCCGGTTCCCACACCATAGAGTCTCCTCCTAGCGCAGCATCCTTTTTCCTCTACCTGTCCTAACCGAAATCCCTATCAATTGTGGAACCGACCAGTGACAGGGAGCTGTAGCAGAGGAATGAAAGAGCCACATGTGGCTCCAGAGCCGCGACTTGCTGACCCCTGATCTATCACATTTAAATAGCTACCCATCTCACCGAAGTGACTCTGGGCAGCGTACTATATAACTGGAGATCAAAACATCAAATCAGTTAAACAATATATATGGAGGAAAAACAGAATAAATAAAGCAAGATTACAGAAAAGGAGATACTATATACAGTGTGTGTGTGTGTGTGTGTGTGTGTGTGTGTGTGTGTGTGTGTGTGTGTAAGACAGCACACAGATTCTTTTTCACGCAGAGATCTCTAATAGGTGGGGATGCTGTTTCTACTGGTTATGTTACGGCTGCATTAACATTTTATGTTTATTCCTATTGTTAACGTTCATTGTACAGTATGCAATTTAATTCTTGTATAGGCATCTTGGCTATGTTTTTGCTCGATTTGTTTTAATTAAATGGTATAGCCTATGAGGACAGGGAGGCAGATGGGCTTCTGTCCAGCCGGTGCAAGAATTTAAAACAGCATAATTTCCCCCAGTTACATAGAGGAACTACATTTTAGATATCACTCTTCTTAATTGAAGCAAAAGGCACAGAATGCAGTCAAAGAAAGCAGGGCACTTTTAAAAATTAAGGAAGCAGAGAAAACACAAGGCAAATTTGGTGGAAATTGTTAAAAATGACTTGGGGCAATCTACAAAAAGGGATAAACAAAAAGATAAGAGCAACTCAGCCTGGAGACTATATGTGAGAGAAAGAGGGTGAAGACAGCACCTCTCTAACTGTTCCCAGAGTCTATTATAGATGCAAATAGCAGAGTCATCAGCACTGTTCCTTCTAAGCTGCGCGGCCACGCGGCTGCGCACATAACGAGAGAACGCCGCACGAAAGTTTCTAACTTCCGCATGGCATTTTCTAATGGCAGAGGCTGCGCGCCTGCATGGCCGCACACATGAAAATAGAACGCCGTGCTGCAGTTTCTAAATGCGGCGCGCCGTTTTCTGATGTTACAGGGAACATTGGTCATCAGTCTGGAAAGATTTTGTCTATAGATGTGGAAGAATAGAATAGAATAGAATAGAATAGAATAGAATAGAATAGAATAGAATAGAATAGAATAGAATATAGAATATAGAAAATAGAAAATAGAAAATAGAAAATAGAAAATAGAAAATAGAAAACAGAAAGGAATAGAATAGAATAGAATAGAATAGAATAGAATAGAATAGAATAGAATAGAATAGAATAGAATAGAATAGAATAGAATAGAATAGAATATTGGAATGAAGAATAGAATAGAATAGAATAGAATAGAATAGAATAGAATAGAATAGAATAGAATAGAATAGAAAATAGAAAATAGAAAATAGAAAATAGAAAATAGAAAATAGAAAATAGAAAGGAATAGAATAGAATGGAATAGAAAGGAATAGAATAGAATAGAATAGAATAGAATAGAATAGAATAGAATAGAATAGAATAGAATAGAATAGAATATTGGAATGAAGAATAGAATAGAATAGAATAGAATAGAATAGAATAGAATAGAATAGAATAGAATAGAATAGAATAGAATAGGAAATAGAAAATAGAAAATAGAAAATAGAAAATAGAAAATAGAAAGGAATAGAATAGAATAGAATAGAATAGAACAGAATAGAATAGAATAGAATAGAATAGAATAGAAAATAGAAAATAGAAAATAGAAAATAGAAAATAGAAAATAGAAAATAGAAAGGAATAGAATAGAAAGGAATAGAATAGAATAGAATGGAATGGAATGGAATGGAATGGAATGGAATGGAATGGAATGGAATAGAATAGAATAGAATAGAACAGAATAGAATAGAATAGAATAGAATATTGGAATGAAGAATAGAATAGAATAGAATAGAATAGAATAGAATAGAATAGAAAATAGAAAATAGAAAATAGAAAATAGAAAATAGAAAGGAATAGACTGGAATAGAATAGAATAGAATAGAATAGAATAGAATAGAATAGAATAGAATAGAATAGAATAGAATAGAATATTGGAATGAAGAATAGAATAGAATAGAATAGAATAGAATAGAATAGAATAGAATAGAATAGAATAGAATAGAATAGAATAGAAAATAGAAAATAGAAAATAGAAAATAGAAAATAGAAAATAGAAAATAGAAAGTAATAGAATAGAATAGAATAGAATAGAATAGAATAGAATAGAATAGAATAGAAAATAGAAAATAGAAAATAGAAAATAGAAAATAGAAAATAGAAAATAGAAAATAGAATAGAAAGGAATAGAATAGAATAGAATGGAATGGAATGGAATGGAATAGAATAGAATAGAACAGAATAGAATAGAATAGAATAGAATAGAATATTGGAATGAAGAATAGAATAGAATAGAATAGAATAGAATAGAATAGAATAGAATAGAATAGAATAGAATAGAATAGAATAGAATAGAAAATAGAAAATAGAAAATAGAAAATAGAAAATAGAAAATAGAAAATAGAAAATAGAAAGGAATAGACTGGAATAGAATAGAATAGAATAGAATAGAATAGAATAGAATAGAATAGAATAGAATAGAATAGAATTCTTTATTGGCCAAACGTGATTGGACACACAAGGAATTTGTCTCTGGTGCATAAGCATTCAGTGTACATAAAAGCAACAAGTAATAAAGCATGATCATGATCATAAAATACATTCATCATAAATCATAAGATACAAACGCAAAGTGATAGTCATAAGACACTAAATAAAAGCAATCAACATCAATCATAAGATACAAACAACAAGGTGACAGTCCTAAGAAGCTAAAGGGATAGGTAATAGGAAAGACGAGAAGGATAATAAACAACAACTTGGAAGAACTGCCACATGTCATTTAGGGCCTGTCATGGACAGAGACAATGGGATTCTTGTGTTGAGAAGTACCCGCTCTAATATAGTCAACTTTGAAAATAACATTTGTCTGCTCCAGAAATGGCGGTGAGAAGGCAATTTATTGGAACACACTGCTTGCTAAGTGTCCTTTTCTGATGCTGGTTCTCTTTCTCCTTCCTTATTAACATGGAACGATTGGGGCTTGCCAAATAAAATTTACAACAGAAGAAGGCCAAAATCAACTCATTAAAGGAGAGAATGTGTCACTGCTCCATTTGTTGTGTATTTTTTCCCCCAAATAAATAAACTGCAATATTTACTGATTTGTAAACACAGGGTGCTTTTTTTAAAAAAAAAATTATCAGTTGCAAACACCGTGTTTGCAATTAAATGACATTCTGCCCATAATTGGGAATGAATCTTAATCGCAGGCACAGCCAAAATGACAGCAGAAATTGTAAAACCCTTGTACTCATACTTCCCTGTATCTCTTTATTTCTCCAAGTTCTTGTTTTTTACTGACACAATTGCTTGCTTACTGAATTCTGAAGATTGTTTTGTTTCCCTTTATGGTTCATGCCAATGATATCTGATTGCTCTGCGTAGAAAAACCAAGTATTGCAAATTATAATTTAATTGTTTTGCTTACGCGTGAGAGTTCAGCTGCTGATCTAGAATTGCAAAAGAATACTCCCCAGTAGTACTATGATATGTGTTTAAGGCTTATGATAGATAACAGAATAACAGAGTTGGAAGGGACCTTGTAGGTCAACTAGTCCAACCCCCTGCTCAATCAGGAGACCCTACACCATTTCTGACAAGTGGCTGTTCAGTCTCTTCTTGAAAGCATCCAGTGATGAAGCATCCACAACTTCTGAAGGCAAGCTATTCATTTGGTTGATTGTTCTCACTATCAGAACATTCCTCCTTATTTCTAGGTTGAATCTCTCCTTGATCAGTTTCCATCCATTGTTCCTTTTCTGGCCTTTGGGTGCTTTGGAAAATAGCTTGACCCCTTCCTCTCTGTGGCAGCCCCTCAAATTTTGGAACACTGCTATCATGTCTCCCCTGGTCCTTCTCTTCACTAGACCAGCCATGCCCAGTTCCTGCAACCATTCATCGTATGTTTTAGCCTCCAGTCCCCTAATCATCTTGGTTGCTCTTCTCTGCACTCTTTCCAGTCTCAAATTCTCTTAGTGACCAGAACTGGATGCATTATTCCAGGTGTTACCTCACTAAGGTTTGTTAGAGAGGTACTAATACCTCATGCAGTATTTGCAAACTAGGAGTAAACAATGATAGATTTTGCAGGGTATATATTTTTTTCTAAAGCTGATCAGGTTTGAATACGCAAACAGGAAGGCTGTCAAAATTCACATTTTTTCTAAATATGTTTGCAGCACTTTAGCACTGTCAGATCTGCAAGATTGTGCTGCCAAAATCTGATAGAGAAAAAAACATTGAATTATAACAGTATATGGTGGAGGTGACGCCAGCAATTATGTTACCGCCCGCTCATATCAATATGAATGTGTTGATGTTTTCCAAAAATACAGCAACATATGTAATAATGTCAGAATAGGTTGAAAAACTCTTCTTTTGTAAAGAAGAACCCAACAATTAAAAGTCAATTAATGCCATTTTTGGGGGGTGCATGTGCTTTAGGGAGCTGGGTGCATCAGAAATTAGCAGGGTAGTCCATTGCAGGTTGAATCAGACGTAAATTCTACAGGTTGTTCTCGATTTATGAACACAATTGAGCCAAAAAGTTACGTTGCTAAGAGAGACAGTTGTTAAGTGAGCTTTGCTCCATTTTACGACCTTTCTGGCCACAGTTGTTAAGTGAATAGCTTGAGTTGTTAAACTAGTAACACAGTTGTTAAGTGAATCTGGCTTCCTCGTTGACTTTGCTGATAAGAAGGTTGCAAAATGTGATCACATGACCCTGGGACACTGCAACCATCATAAATATGAGTCAGTTGCTAAGCAGTCCAATACTGATCACATGACAATGGGGATGTTTCAACAGTTGTTAAATGTGAAAAACGGTCACAAGTCCCTTTTTTCCAGTTCCATTGTAACTTCAAACAGTCACTAAATGAACCGTTGTAATTTGAGGACTATCTGTCTTGAATTCAAGAGGATTTACTCCCAAGGAAATAAAATGAGAATCAGCTAAAAGGGATCTCATACAAATACACATACAAACTGGGCGAAACCACACTCAATAGCAGCGATTGCGAGAGGGATCTCGGAGTCCTGGTAGACAGCCAACTAAATATGAGCCAGCAGTGTGCAGCAGCAGCCAAGAAGGCCAACGCAGTCCTGAGCTGCATAAATAGAGGGATACAATCAAGGACCAGAGAGGTACTAATACCACTCTATAAAGCCTTGGTCAGACCACACCTAGAGCACTGCATCCAGTTTTGGTCACCACACTACAAAAAAGACATTGAAACCCTGGAGAAAGTGCAGAAGAGAGCAACCAGGATGATAAAGGGTCGGGAAAATAAAACATACAAAGAGCGGTTGCAGGAACTGAGCTTGGCCAGTCTGGCGAAGAGAAGGACTAGGGGTGACATGATAGCAGTGTTCCAATACTTGAGGGGATGCCACAGAGAGGAGGGGGTCAGGCTGTTCTCTATGGCACCAGAAAGCCAAACAAGGAATAACGGATGGAAGCTGACCAAGGAGAGATTCAACCTGGAAGTGAGGAGAAACTTTCTGACAGTGAGAGCGATCAACCAGTGGAACAGCTTGCCACCAGAGGTCGTGAGAGCCCCACCACTTGCGACCTTCAAGGAGAGACTGGACTGCCATCTGTCTCAAATGGTGTAGGAACTCCTGCTTGAGCAGGGGGTTGGACTAGATGACCTACAAGGTCCCTTCCAACTCTTAATAATAAATCTAAAATCATTTGGGGACCTCTATTTTCAACCTCCAACTGCTGCAGTGGATCTATGACATTGGTATAATGAAGGTACTGGAGAGAGATGGATCTATCATTAAGACTGAAGACAAAATATACGGAAAGGCCATTCAACTCCTTCATGATTCAATGCCTCAACAGTTAGTCTTTAACAGATTAACAGAGTTGGAAGGGACCTTGTAGGTCATCTAGTCCAACCATCCACCCACCCAAGCAGGAGACCCTACACCATTTCTGACAGATGGCAGTCCAGTCTCTTCTTGAAAGCCTCCAGTGATGAAGCTCCCACAACTTCTGAAGGCAATTTCTGTTCCATTGGCTGATTGTTCTCACTGTCAGAAAATTTATCCTTATTTCCAGGTTGAATCTCTCCTTGATCAGTTTTCATCCATTATTCCTTTTCTGGTCTTTGGGTGGTTTGGAAAATAGCTTGATCCCTTCCTCTCTGGGGCAGCCCCTCAAATATTGGAAGGCTGCTATTATGTCTCCCCTGGTCCTTCTCTTCGCTAGACTGGCCATGCCCAGTTCCTGCAACTATTCATTGTACATTTTAGCCTCCAGTCCCCTAATTATCCTGGTTGCTCTTCTCTGCACTCTTTCTAGAGTCTCAACATCTGTTTTATACTGTGGGGACCAAAACTAGATGCAGTACTCTAGGTGTGGTCTTACTAAGGCTTTATAGAGTGGTATTAGTACCTCACTTGATCTTGATTGTATGCCTCTGTTAATGCAATTTAGGATTGCATTGACTTTTTGGGCTGCCACCGCACACTGCTGGCCAGGGGCGGGTTCCTAATATTTTTACTACCACTCTGTGGGTGTGGCTTATTTTGTGGGTGTGGCTTGCCAGCCATGTGACTGGGTGGGCGTGGCTTCTCGGACTGCTGAAGGGAGGGGAACTGAGATAGGTCCTGCCGCCCATTCCCCCTCCCCTCAGCAGCTCGAGAAGCCTCAAACGTGCGAAAATGCCTGGGATCATCACCGCGCGTTCGTGGCTTCTCGGACTGCTGAAGGGAGGGGAATGGAGATAGCTCCTGCCACCTGTTCTTTCAGCGTCTCACACGCACCCTCAGCCATCCTCCCTTGCTTGGACTCACTGTGGGGTAGGAAGGCAGCGCATGCACAGTGCCGGAAGCTCGGCTTCTGGGCATGCGCAGAAGAAATTTTTTAAAAAATGGTGGCGCCCAGGCACTGGCAACCGACCGCACCGGTACTGTGACGTCACCAGCGGGCCACTACCAGTGCTATAGAGTGGACCGCACCTGTAGGAACCCACCACTGCTGCTGGCTCATATTTAGAATAGAATAGAATAACAGAGTTGGAAGGGACCTTGGAGGTCTTCTAGTCCAAACCCCTGCTTAGGCAGGAAACCGTACACCACTTCAGACAAATAGTTATCCAACATCTTCTTAAAAACTTCCAGTGTTGGAGCATTCACAACTTCTGGAGGCAAGTTCTTCCACTGATTAATCGTTCTAACAGTCAGGAAATTTCTCCTTAGTTCTAAGTTACTTCTCTCCTTGATTAGTTTCCACCCATTGCTTCTTGTTCTACCCTCAGGTGCTTTGGAGAATAGTTTGACTCCCTCTTCTTTGTGGCAACTGCTGAGATATTGGAACACTGCTATCATGTCTCTGGTCCTTCTTTTCATTAAACTAGACATACCCAATTCCAGAAACCGTTCTTTATATGTTTTAGCCTCCAGTCCTCTAATCATCTTTGCTGCTCTTCTCTGCACTCTTTCTAGAGTCTCAACATCCTTTTTACATCATGGTGACCAAAACTGAATGCAGTATTTAATTGGTTGTCCACTAAGACTCCAAGATCCCTCTCACAGTTACTGCTGTTAAGCCTGGTTTCAGCCATTCTATATGTGTACTTTCGGTTTTTCTTGCCTAAGTGTAAAACTTTACTTTTCTCTACATTGAATTGATTTTGTTAGATAAGGCCCAGTGTTCAAGTCTGTCAAGATCCATCTGGATCTTGAGCCTATCTTCTAGGGTGAAAGCTATTCCTGCCAGCTTAGTATCATCCGCAAATTTGGTTAATTCCCCTTCACAGCTGAGCCCAAAATTTCTGTGGCTTAGTGAGACAGTTGTTAAGTGAGCTCTGCTCCATTTTACAACATTTCTTGCCACAGTCGTTCAGTGAATCACCACAGTTGTTAAGTTATTAACACGGTTGTTAAGTGAACCTGGCTTCCCCATTGACTTTGCTTGTCAGAAAGTTGCAAAAGGGGACACTGCAACTGTCCTAAATATGCAACCAAATTTTGTTTTAATGTATGCCTATTAGCGTACAGTCAAAGTGACAATAAAGCTATTCTAAGTCTAAGTCTAAATATGAACTGGTTGCCAAGCATCTGAATTTTGATCACATGACCATGGGGCTGCTGCAACAATCATGCAAGAAATGGTCAAACGTTACTTTGAATGGTCACTAAATGAACTGTTGTAAATCGAGGACTACCTGTATTTGCCATCTTCGGCTGTAAAAAAAAAAATCAACCACAGAAATGCTGGTTCTTTTGGCAGTTTAATCCTTTAGCGGGGAGGATATTTTTCACGTCCGATGATGGTTTCACACAATCTAAGTGAAGGTGGGAAGCCGGTGAAAGGCTGGACAATGGCAGAACCTGTTCTTCAGGAAGGAATTAGCTGAAGAAGACAAGCAAGAAAAAATTCTGATGTTTTTCCTTATTGATGTAACTAAACTACATTTCATCAGAGACCTCAAAAAAGTCTTAAAGTCGATCCGACTTTGTTGTCTTTATATTTGGTGGTTTTCCAGATATTTAAAACCCTAGGCAGGAAATCCTAAAATGAGAATTTGATTAAGCTTCTGTTGTCAAAACATGGCTTAATATGTCATATGTTTAAGTCTGGATTACGGTGGGTGGGTTGGGGAATGTAAAATGCCCAAGGCTGTCTCATGAACAGCAAACAAAAATTGAATTTGGATGGACACAACCACTCGAGACTCTTTTCATTGTACTGCCTAAGATCTTAAACTTCCTGGAACAAAGGTTTGAGCTGAGACAACCTGTTCTCACTGGAGAACTAGTTGGATCAGTTTTTTTTTCTCAACTGTTGCTGTGTAGATGCAATGGGTTGGAATAAGAGTCCCGAGGGAGTAGGGTGGCATAGAAGAACTTCGAATAAATAAATAAATAAAATAAATAAATAAATAAGAGGAAAATTCATTTATGACACATCTGAATGTGCACTTTGCTAATCTGGTTGCTAATCCCAACGCATAAAGTGTAACCTTGTTAGCATTCAAAATGTGCAGCTTTCTGAGTTTTATCATGAGGTTTGCTAACAATTTTTATCTAATTTGTTGTTCGGGGTGTTTGGGGTGTTCAGGGAGGGGTAGCACCTCTGGTGTAGGGGCATGTCGTGTCCTTTTACGGCAGCTCATTTTAGGGCAGCTTTTAGGGCAGCTTGTTCACCTTTGGTCTCCACCTGACACTCAGCTCTCACCTGTGGCTCCTAGCAGCTGTAGCATGCACAGCGGCCACACCCCGGGCAACAGCTTCGACAGGCTGGCCAAACCAGGTTGAGAGTAGCCGTTGGGTCATCGACCTTCGGTGAAATAGGGACTTGTCTATCCCGAGCATGTGAAGTCAGATTCTGGCAGACTGAGCGGATGAAACCTACTAGAATAGGACAACGGTCATGAAGACGGTCTCTGCAAGCGATGTGGTACACTAAGAGCACGGCAAGACACGAAAGACACCCAGGTCAACCACTGTGCCCAGCCCATCTCCAACTGTCTTGACTCTTGTCCTGCTATTTGGAGCAAGATGGAATCTGGGAAGAGAGAGTGAGGCTGACTATGCGCACCTCTCCCTCACTTTAATCCAATTCACGCGCAAGTCTTGACATCCCACCCCAAGTCCTGTGAATGATAAATGTCAAGGTCCTCATCGAATACGATGGACGAACATCATCAGTTTGTTGTTCATATTAATGTTTCAACTTTCAATACCCAATGCTTTAATATTTTTATCTCTCTCATTGTTTTGTATTGTCATTTATGCATTGTAAACCGGTCTGAGTTGCAGCATAGAAATTTAACATATAAATCAATGTATATTACAAAAGTGTATGAAATGGTAATTAATGTATACTGTGGAAAAGTCTAAAGGGGAAAGAATTCAAATTCCTGAGAAAATATAAAAAGGGGCATGTTAAAACAAATTATAGGCAGTCCTTGACTTATGACCACAATTGAGTCCAAAGTTTCTGTTGCTAAGTGAATCATTTTAAAAGTGAATTTTGGCCCATTTTATGACCTTTCTTGCTGCAGTCGTTAAGTGAATCATGGCAGTTGTTAAGTTAGTAACACGGTTGCTAAGTGAACCTGACTTCCCCATTGACTTTGCTTATCAGAAGGTCACAAATGGGGATCACATGACCCCGGGATACTGCAACTGTCATAAGTATGAGTCAGTGGCCAAGCATCTGAATTTTGATCACATGAGCATGGGGATGCTGCAATGGACGTAAGTATGAAAAACTCACTCTTTTTCAATGCCGTTACAACTTCAAACTGTCACTAAACAAACTCTTGTAGGTCTAAGGCTACCTGTATGCACAACAGCTGCCTATATCAGGCAAAATTGAATAATATAGTAAAATAATAATAAGAAAGCCTAATTTTAGAAAAATGGGCACCAAGTATTAAAACCTAGGCTTCCAAAATAAACATTCTCAAATTTGACAAGCCAAATCTGCAAGAAGAAAACTGAAAGAAGCTGAAATTAAGAATTGGCCACGTTTAATTAATTAAGTAGGACTGTAGTTCCCACGAGATCTGCACTGACTAAGAATTCGAAGTGAGTTGTGGTCCCAATCTTTCAGGACGAGGCCCAATTGCAGAGACTAATCTGCTGTTGGGAAGAGGGAGATATAATGTGGGAAGCCCGCCTCCCCTCCAAGAAGAATGAAATATTTTGGGAAATATTAAAAAAAGGCAGAATATTATATTTCCCTAAAGGAGAAATGGAGAAACAAGCTCTTAAAGACAGAATGCAGCCCCCCATCTTTTCTAAATAGCCCACAGCAGATGCCAGCACTTAAGAGATAAAGAGCTTATTGAAAGAAGAAGCCAACTATCTAGATGGCTCTATTCATAAGCAAAGCAAACACTGCAGTCAGAAACCCATTCAAGACAGCAAAGTTTGACAGCTAACAAAAGCCGAGTGATAGGATTAGAAGCAGCCCCTCACCCAAGATCCAACACAGGACGAAAGCCATTAACCCAAAGGTTGATCAAATTAGCTCAGACAATCACCTAGGATTTGCATTTCCTCTTTTGCCTATAGAGCCAGCTATGACCCCTACATAACCCCTACATGACCCCCCCCCCATGGTTATCTGACAACAGCCAATAGAATGCATGTTCTTGCACAGGAACAGGAAGCTCAAGTGCAAAGCCCAAGAGAAGGTATAAAAACCCACCCACTCTCAACTCCATTTTGTCAGCTGCCCAGAACCACATGTGGTTCTGCTTCGCCAATAAACCATCTTTCCAATCAGCCTCCATGTTTCCAGTGTCTTTCTCCCAGATTGGAACTGAACCCGGTGGATTTTTGTTACAACAATAGAAAATAAAAAAGGTTGAACCTGTTTTAGCCAAGGTGGAACAGAATAGCCAAGGAAAACAAAATGAGCTGGGTGTGTCTAAGAAAACAGGACTTCGGCAATAAAGGATGCCGCGGAAGGCAATTCCGCAACTGTGTTGGGTGAAGGAAAATCCATTTTTGTCTCCGGAGCAAGAAGAGTGAAGGAAAGGTTGGAGAACGTGAGCCACTGACGTGCCATGTTGGAGGAAAGAGTGACAGTGAGGAATGGCTTTGGGTCCAGAAGAGGAAAGCCACAGCTGAGAAGCCGCTGGAAGGGTAGACAAGTATGTCTGTTTCCAAGACATGGCTAATTAATCTGCGATAACATGGCCTTAATAGTTCGCATTGAGCCAACATAATTGTCCCCAAGGGATCCTATTAAGAAGTTATCCGATTAAAATATGAGAGGAAGCCTTGAAAAAGGCAGATCCTGTGGTTGGTGGTGGAGAGAACTGTAAGATGTGATTAATCTTGACATACTCAATGCACTCATCCGTGGTGACTAGCATTCTCCAGTTTTTTCCCCCCAGAAGATGGATGATGATTTATTACATTTACATCCTGTTTTCCTCTGAGAGTTCAAGGAAACTTGCAGGGGAAATCTCACTTAAATTCCTTATAACAGCAATCTTGTGGAATAGACACAGTTTGTTCCAGACATGATGAAGTCAACCACAACAGACTCGGGTGGTGGAAGGAAGATGACATCCGACAGCTGGTTTGTCTGGACAGAGACTGAATGGAAATCTGGAATGGGGGGAATCTAGGAATTTAATAATAAAATGAAGTTAGCCTTCCCAAATCAGAGGAGCTGAGATAGAGAATGCAACTGAAGGATTGTAAATATGGGAAGGGGCTTTCAATGAATTTTAAATGTGGACATCTATGCACTGGATTTTACAATTGGTTTACTTAAGCCCAACTATTTATTATGCCCAAAAAAACTGTTCTAAAGAGTCAGATTGCTTCACAAGGCAAAATGTAGATGATAGATAGATAGATAGATAGATAGATAGATAGATAGATAGATAGATAGATAGATAGATAGATAGATAGATAGATAGATAATGAATGAGAGAGAGAGGAGAGAGAGAGAGAGGGGGGGGGGAGAGGGAGAGGGAGAGGGAGAGGGAGAGGGAGAGGGAGAGGGAGAGGGAGAGGGAGAGGGAGAGGGAGAGGGAGAGACTCAGGCAGGAAACCCTATGCCATTTCAGACAAATGTTTGTCTAAGTTGAGCACCCACAACTTCTGGAGGTGAGCCATTCCATTTGTTTTCACTGTCAGTTCTAGGTTGCTTCTCTCCTTGATTAGTTTCCCTCCATTGCTTCTTGTCCTGCCTTCAGGATGTCAAAACTGAGGTGTTGCTGTTTTTTTTTAGCTTAGTTTCTACCACCTGTTTGAATTTAGAACTGAGGAAAGAGCATTATTGGCATTCACAAGTGTGTTCCTCAATTTATTTGTAGCGTTCTCTGCTCTTTAGGGATTTGAAAGGTTTCTGCAGTCTGAGTGGGGGAAGCAAAAACTGGAAGGCGAAAGCAAAGAAACAAAAAAAAAAACACCACAGCACAGAAAAGATAATTAAAGAGCCACTGGTGTAGGCATGGATGCAAAAGAAAAATGAAATATATACCATTTGGCTCGGTTTAGATTGGCAGGTGGGAAGGCAGCTGTTCTGACTCTGTGGGTGTAGGAAGGAAGAAGGAAGATGGCGAAGGAAAGTGGGTGATGTGGAGATAAGACCAAAAAAGACACGGCAAGATGGTTTCAAGGAAAGTTGAAGGCTGTCTCCTCCCTCGGTTGAGGCATGAAGTGGGTATTGCATGAGGCGCGTTTAGCTGAGTCACCCAAGCATCATGTCAAGGATTGATTGGGTTTATTAGATTTATTTTATTACTTCAATTCAAGGCAGCGAACATACATAATACTTCTTCCTCCCCCTTTTCCCCAACAACAACGCTGTGAAGGTGGGTGGCAGCCCTGAAGATTTCCAAAATGGTTTCATTATAGGTAAAGTAAAGGAGTCCCTGGAGGTTTTACTCCATTGCCGACTCTAGGGGGTTGTGCTCATCTCCATTTCAAGGCCATTCAGCCAGCGCTGTCTGAAGACATTTCCGTGTTCATGTGGCCAGCATGACGTCACGGAGCGCTGTTACCTTCCCACCGAAGTGATACCTATTTATCTACTCACATTTGTATGCTTTCAAACTGCTAGTTTGGCAGGAGCTGGGGTGAGGATGGGACTCATCCAGTCATGTAGAGCTTGGGTCTCGAACCTGGGCTGCCGGATTTCCAGCCAACAAGCCCAGCATCTTAACCATTGAGACACTATGCTCCCCCTTCATGGTATTATAGGGAGGGAAGGAAATCAAAGCTATTTCAATAGTAAACCACCGCTGCTAAATTCTTTACATGTCATAAAATGTATGTATTGGTAGCGGAACACACCATCTATATTTAGTGGTACTTTGGTTATAATTATAGTATGACCTTTCACATCCACAATAAACTTTAGACTACGCTGTAGAAGCAGGTGAAAACCAAAATGGAACTAGAAAATCTCAGTGGGATTTCTCTTCTCCCAGTTTCTCTTCAAGAAAGAAATAAGGGAGGGGAGGTAGGTATGGGAGGTTATAAATTGCCTTGAGGCCATCCGCGCGCTTCTTGGTGGTTAAAATAAAAATAAATTGGAATTCCATGCCAAGTTCACATGGAAACTGGCCCAAGTATATCTCAAGGTAACGTTACTTAATCATGTGGATGAAGAAATTGAATAGCATCTTTTCATAAAGTAATCACCTGTCGGGTGATTACTTTAGTTCAATAATGAGTTTCTGCACACGCACAGAGGTTTGTTACACTCAGGTAGCCCACTCTATTTCTAGCAATTGTGCAATCAGCACTGGAGATAGATGATGTCATATCCCTCCCCCTCTGTTGAGAGAGGGCTGTTCAGTTTTGACATAGATGGCCTCTTTAACCCCTCTTTCACATCTCCAGTCTACAACACAGTCCTTTCAACAGTTCCAATAGAATAGAATAGAATAGAATAGAATAGAATAGAATAGAATAGAATAGAATGGAATGGAATGGAATGGAATGGAATGGAATGGAGTGGAGTGGAGTGGAGTGGAGTGGAGTGGAATGGAATGGAATGGAATGGAATGGAATGGAATAGAATAGAATAGAATAGAATAGAATAGAATAGAATAGAATAGAATAGAATAGAATAGAATAGAATTCTTTATTGGCCAAGTGTGATTGGACACACAAGGAATTTGTTTTTGGTGCATATGCTCTCAGTGTACATAAAAGAAAAGATACATTTGTCAAGAATCATGAGGTAAAAAACACTTAATGATTGTCATAGGGTACAAATAAGCAATCAAGAAACAATCAATATTAATATAAATCGCAAGGATAGAAAGCAACAAATTACAGTCATACAGTCATAAGTGGGAGGAGATGGGTGATAGGAACAATGAGAAAAACTAATAGTAATAGTAATGCAGCCTTAATAGTTTGACAGTGGTGAGGGAATTATTTGTTTAGCAGAGTGATGGCATTCGGGAAAAAACTGTTCTTGTGTCTAGTTGTCTT
This sequence comes from Diadophis punctatus similis, assembly GCA_023053685.1. Classification (NCBI taxonomy): domain Eukaryota; kingdom Metazoa; phylum Chordata; class Lepidosauria; order Squamata; family Dipsadidae; genus Diadophis; species Diadophis punctatus. The sequence continues at coordinate 196,604,245 of JALIGW010000003.1, read as the reverse complement.
GGTGTGCAGTGCTCTATAGCGTCGTTTTGAGGGTAGGAGTTGAAATAATTTATGTCCAGGATGCGATGGGTCCCTAAATATTTTCACAGCCCTCTTTTTTACTTGTGTAGTATACAAGAAGGCTCCACACCCATTTGCACAATACAGGTGACCCTGATGACACAGATAAACCTCCAGTTGGCCTCAATGGCTCACTAAAAGGATGCCAATGACCAGCTGTCTGCAAGGAGTATAAATCCTTCCATTCCCCACCATCCAGTCAGAGCTGAAGAAGCTTCTTGGATAAGAAGCGAAATGTCTTCAAAAGAAAAACCAGAAAGTCCAGTTGCCTCTTGAAAAAAAGCATCTTTGGAACAGCCATGACCTGGATGATTGAGAATCTCCATAGTCATACATAAATGCTGCTTAAAATGAGTTCATTTCTTCCTCTGACATCACTGTTGCACTATCCAATAAATCCCAAAATTGAACAGAAATCTGTTTCTTGGCACTTTCTATTCACTGGATTAGGCCTTCCCTCTGCGGAGCAAAACGGAATTTACTCCATCTTCCATCTGCCAGCCCTTCAGATATTTCAGAATTAAGCCTTTAGCTCTAGCCTTAATTTCCCCTTTTTTCAGATTAAACACATGCCACAGGGCACTGCATGCTTTGTAAATAATTTAGGAAGTATACTTCAGACCTCGCAAAAGGGTAGCATCTGTCTCCTACTCATTAAGAGAGATTAATTTTTGTTGGCCTTTCTTGCAAACCTGGGAGGAGGAGAAATCTTCACCAATTTAAAAACAAAAACTGGATTTCTGTACACATTTTCCTAATATGCACACCTGGATTAGATAATCCTCAGCAATATAGTGTTACATTCTTCAGTCTTATAAACAACATGATTGTATTCTTTGCATTACCATTGGTCAATTTAAATAAATCTAGAAGGAACAGATTGGGGAAGGGTGATGTAATGATTGGGTATTAGAACTGTCAATCACAACATATTTTGGGTGTGGGGCAGGGGTGGGATTTAGCTGGTTTGGACCGGTTTGGGCAAACCGGTAGTTGTGACCTGTGGGTGGGCCCAGGTAGGCCCGCCCGCCAACCCGCCCGGGCGCAATCCTATCCTATATCGCTGTCTGTTTTGATGCCACACGCATGTGCGGATGGCGTGCGTGTGCAAATTGCCATGTTTTTTGATGCCACACGCATGCACGGACAGCGTGTGCATGAGTGAAGCTATCCTGTCTTACACAATCACCATTGTTTTGACGTTTAACTAATTGATAAAAAGATGGTTTGATTCAGCGGTGGTTGCTCCCGGTTCGCCCTGGTTCTAAGAACCAGTAGCGCCGGCGGTAGGAGGCTCTGCCCACCCAACCAGGACGCTTTTGCGCATGTGCAGAAGCATTGTGTGCGAGTGCGCACACGAACCGGTAGTAAAGGGTTTTAGAACCCACTACTGGTTTGATTCCTTACATCATCATCATCATCATCATCATCATCATCATCATCATCATCATCATCATCATCATCATGTTGCAATCCCAAAACATCTGGAGCACCACTTGAACACTATCGTCATTGACAAATTTGCCATCAGTCAATTACAAAAGGCAACTTTGCTTGGAACAGCTTACATCCCAAGACAATACTTTAAATACTGTCAAAACAACACATATCTATTCTACGTCCTTGGGAAGGACTCGATAGGTGGCTAAAATGCCATATCGCATTTAAACATCTGGCCGACTGTGCGACCAACCATAATAACAACTTATTAAATTTATATGTCACCCAACTCCCAGCAACTCTGAGCGATTTAAATGTTAAACATGCCTTCCCATGGTTCATCTAGACATGCTGATTCAGATAGGCAGACAATAGGACAGGAAGACACAAAGAAATAGAGGAGAAAAGCCAATGACTTTCCAAATGAGAAAGAGGTAAGGTGGTGTCAGCAAATCCATAAGATCACTTCAGATATTAATGTTGGGAAGAAAGGGAGGGAGGAAGGGAAGGAAGGAAGGAAAGAAAGAAAGAAGGAAAGAAGGAGGAAGGAGGAAGGGAGGAAGGAAGGAAGGAAGGAAAGAAAGAAAGAGAGAGAAAGAAAGAAAGAAAGAAAGAAAGAAAGAAAGAAAGAAAGAAAGAAAGAAAGAAAGAAAGAAAGAAAGAAAGAAAGAAAGAAAGAAAGAAAGAGGCCCTCATAACAGAGAAGATACATGACAATTGGCCTGCAGTGATTGAGAGCAGTGTCTTCTCTTCGTCTTCAGATCTCAAGGAAGGAAGTTGGCAGCTCTGGCACTGAGGTTAAAAACCTGCAGCTGCCATCATAAACTCTAAATGATCATTTTATCCTATGAGTATTACTTAACACAGAGATACAAAAACTGGGGTCTAGCAGAATCCCTTTTTGTGCCTGTTTTGTGGCATTTATATTTGGGGAAATTAGAGAGATCCAGGCCAACATGAATCTTTCGGGTTTTCATGCCATCTCCCAGCAGCCCGATCTACATTTGAAGGGTAGCCCTTGGTGTGCTGAAGGCAATGCTCAGAGTGGATAGAAACCGTATCTTTACAGGTGTTCCTCCTTTAATGACCGCACTTGCAAACCAGAAACTTGGGCCTTAAGCAAAGCGATTGCTAAATCGCATAAGCACAGCTGTACTTATGATCTGATTTCTGTTTTCCTTTGCTTTACAATAAATACCCTGCATTTAACTGTAAAGGGCTGTTAAATGAGGCAGTCATTAAATGAGGGCCGCCTGTAGTGCTTAAGACTTTCTGTCCCTGATTTATTGAGTTAACTTCTGTTAGTGGGCATACATCTGGGAGTATGAAGGAATTGTCATGGGTTTCCTTATTAGCCCATTTAAGTGCTATTTTCATTCATTCATTCATTCATTCATTCATTCATTCATTCATTCATTCATTCATTCATTCATTCATTCATCCCAGGGGTGGGTTCCTAATTTTTTTACTACCACTCTGTGGGCATGGCTTATTTTGTGGGTGTGGCTTGCCAGCCATGTGACCCGGTGGGCGTGGGCCTCGGGAGCTTGGCAGCAGCCAGAGAAGCAGGGGGGTATTGCCCACCCACAAAGCAGCCCCCCGCAGCAGGAGCAGCAAGACCGCGGCAGCAGTTCTTCTAGGAGGCTTCATCCGGCCTGAATGCTTCTCCCCATTCGATGATCCTAGGCTCCTGCCGCCTGTTCCCCCTCCCCTCAGCAGCTTGAGAAGCCTCGAATGTGCAAAAATGCCTGGGATCATCACTGCGTGTTCGTGGCTTCTCAGACTGCTGAAGGGAGGGGAACTGAGATAGGTCCTGCCGTCCGTTCTTTCAGCATCTCATGTGCTCCCTCAGCCATCCTCCCCTGCTTGGACTCACTGTGGGGTAGGAAGGCAGCACATGCGCAGTGCCGGAAGCTTGGCTTCTGGGCATGTGCAGAAGAATTTTTTTTAAAAAAATTTAAATGGCGGTGCCTAGGCACCGGCAACCGACTTCACCAGTACTGTGACGTCACCAGTGGGCCGCTACCAGTGCTATAGGGTGGACCACACCGGTAGGAACCCACCACTGATTCATTCATTCAGCATATGGCCTCTACAGAGGTCATGCAATTACCGATATACAACACTAATAAAATATATTGCACATGCAAACGCAAATACAATAGACAAGACAAATTGTTAAATTAGGGCAAAACAAGACAAATTGTTAAATTAGGGTAAAACCATGATAAAATCGCCATAGTATGGTGCCCCAGAATCCCAATAGCATAGATGTTCATATTATAGTCATATTATAGTTTGACTTTGACTGAACTGGATATTGTATTATCTCTCGCAATCAGAAGCTACAGAGACGGCAAGTGGGTTACCACAATCCTCCTAAGAATTCATTGACAAAAGATATTGGACCCCAGGTCCATATCCTCCGTCTAAACGTAGAAGGTTTAAGCAGAAATAAATACATTTTCTTCTGTGCAAAAACAGGAGCACAGCACAATCAAGAATGAACAAAAGAGCTAAGGAAGTCTGCCATTTGTGTCGCTTTTGTGAAGCAGAAGGCAACTTCGTCTCTTGCGCGCTCTTTCACAATTGCTCTGCTGGTTTTCCTTTTATGTTATTTTTTGGGTGGGGGGAGGTAGTGAGGGAGAAGGGAGATTGGGAACGATTTGGAAAGCAAAAAGTTTTGCAAAAAGCCAAAACGTTCAATCGGGCCCCGGAGGAGTCCTGCTGCTATTAATCAGTACCTCACTCTCGTTCCAGAATCCTATTCTGTGAAACTATTATTCGCCCACTGCAAATCTTAATGATGCAACTTCCCACTTGTATATTTCAGCTCACCTCCTACATCCCAGCATGAAATGCCATGGCCAGGAGGAAAGATGGCTACTTTCCATCAAAGTCTGAAGTGGGTTGGTCAGACTGGTTTAGAGGCATCCTGAACAATTACAGCCCAATTGTTTTAAATGTGCTCATCGGAGCAATCCTCAGGTGTTTCATTGGGACTTCAACCCTCAAAGAAGGCCGACGAGCTTTCTCCTGTGCATTGTTGTGGCCTGTCGGTCGCCGGCCTCTCCAGCAACCGAATCAGAGGAGGAGGAGGAAGAGGCGTGAGAGTCAGGGTCAGCATCAAGGCAACCTGAGAGCTCCGAGGGGAAGAGGGAATGGAGCTGGCAGAGAGAGAGAGAGAGAGAGACAGAGGTGTAGCCTGGGCCATCCATCAGCCCTCAGATGGAGAGTCAACAGCCCCCAGGTCTGGAGGTGGCTGGTGAGGAAGAAGAGGAACAGTTGGGTCCAGTGCCTGATGCGTGGATGCGCAGAAGGCAGAGGAGAGGAGAGCAGTGGAAATCTATGGGCCGGTCCTTGGGACAGAAAAGCCACCGCTGCTAGCAAAGCCCCACCCTAGCTCTGGGGATAAAAGGCAGGGGGCGGAGATGAATAGATGTGGCAGACAACTATTCATCTCCCTGCCGGGCGAACTTGGTAGCCTGAGGTGAAATAAACTTTTTTGCCATGGCTGCTGGTGCTCCTAATAAAGGAATCATTGCTTCAACTACAGAGGGTTGGTCATGTTTGGGGAGCTGGGTCAGAACATGCATAATGGCTATGGAGCCAGAGGCAAACCTCCCCTCAAAGGCAGGATTATTTTTTTTTATCTCTGGTAGTCAAAGACACATTAATAATAATAATAAAAGTCAACTCCAAATTTGGAGATGATATGAGTATCATTCCATTCCATGATGATGGGGGCTGGTTCTTCTGAGAGAACAATCTTTGTTCCCCTCTAAATTTCAGGTGGGAGTTCAACAGGTTGAAATTTTATTTATTTATTTATTTGATCTGTATTCTGTTTTGTTACTTTAGAAAGAACTCAAGGTGGAGAACGTACATACCGTAATAGTTCTTCTTCCTCTATTTGCCCCCACAATAGTTCTCTGAGGTGGGTTGGGCTGAAAGAGAATGACTGGCCCAAAGTCACTCCCTGGCTTTCATGCCTAATGTGGGACTAGAACTCTCTGTCTCCTGGTGACTGGCCCAAAGTCATCCAGCTGGTTTTAATGCGTAAGGTGGGATTATAATTCACAGACGCCTAGTTTCTAGGCCAACAACTACGTCAACTGAAAATGACTGGCCCAAAGTCACTCCATGGCTTTCATGCCTAAGGCAGGACTAGAACTCTCTGTCTCCTGGTGATTGGCCCAAAGTCACCCAGTCAGCTTTCATGTTTAATGCGGGACTAGAACTCTCAAATCTCCTGGTGACTGGCCCAAAGTCACTCAGCTGGTTTTCATGCCTAAAGTGGGTCTAGAACTCATAGACTCCTAGTTTCTAGGCCAGCACCTTTGCCAACTGAAAATTCAGGCATAAGGACAGATAAAATTGGGCAAATTGATGGATAAATAAATATATTATCCATAGAGAACCATCATGTTGCAGGGAAGTATATTACAGAAAAGCAAATGCGAGGAACATACTCTGAGGAAAGCATCTCATTGGGTGGGTTTCCTGGCAGAATCCTGGCCAGGATTCATCCTTACAGGTCAGACTTTGTCTTGTGTTATTGTTGCTTAACAATTGTCAGAGTCCGTTCCAAATATGAATCCCAAAAAGGGTAGTGGCAACGCGGCTCCTTTGAAACTCTGCCATTCGGGGAAGTGAAGAATGAACAACTCTCATCCGAACAATCTGTCATAGCGACCAAGCAGAAATAATTATGATACATCACAAAAATCGCACCCAAGTAGAAATACGGTATCCAAGCCAGAAACATTACGATTGTGTGTGGGGGGGAGGGGAGATGTTCTACTTCAGTGGTTCTTAACCTTGGTCTCTTGAAGATGTGAGGACTTCAACTTCCAGAATTCTGGGAGTTGAAATCCATAAATCTTCAAATGGCCAAGGTTGAGAAACATTGATCTACTTCCTTTCTTTCCCTTTCTAGTTTTCAGTTATACACACACTCACACACACACACACACACACACACACACACACACACCAGTGGTGGGTTCCTACCGGTGCGGTCCACTCTATAGCACCGGTAGTGGCCCGCTGGTGACATCACAGTACCGGTGCGGTCGGTTGCCGGTGCCTGGGTTTAAAAAAAAATTTAAAAAAAAATTTGTTACATTATTTTTTAATTTTTAAAAAAATTTCTTCTGCGCATGCCCAGAAGCCGAACTTCCGGCACTGCGCATGCGCTGCCTTCCTACCCCACAGTGAGTCCAAGCAGGGGAGGATGGCTGAGGGAGCGCGTGAGACGCTGAAAGAACGGGCGGCAGGAGCTATCTCCATTCCCCTCCCGAGGGGGAGGGGAAGCCATGAATGCGCGGTGATGATCCTAGGCATTTTCGCACATTTGAGGCTTCTCGAGCTGCTGAGGGGAGGGGGAATGGGCAGCAGGACCTATCTCAGTTCCCCTCCCTTCAGCAGTCTGAGAAGCCACACCCACCCGGTCACATGGCCGGCAAGCCATGCCCACCAGGTCACATGGCTAGCAAGCTACACCCACAAAATAAGCCAAGCCCACAGAGTGGTAGTAAAATAATTAGGAACCCGCCCCTGACACACACACACACACACACACACACACACACAGAGAGAGAGAGAGAGAGAGAGAGAGAGAGAGAGAGAGAGAGAGAGAGAGAGAGAGAGACAGACAGACAGACAGACAGACACACACACACACACACACACACACACACACACACACACACACACACATACTAAAAGCATGCAGCATTAGAAAGCATTGTCCACTTTTTCTCTCTGAGTCTTGAAGTACGAAACAAGAGGATAAATTACTCTTAGCAAACTTTGTACACAGTGTATCTGGGATTTAATCACTCCAAGTACATTCTCTGCATGCAATACAGAGAAGCTGTACTGCTCAACACAGGTGAAAACAATGGCTGGTTCTCTGCTGACAGCTTTCCTTTCCCCTCCTTCTGTTTGAAAACAACTGCTGAAACTGTGTGCCAACAGAACAAACTCCTGAATGAAGTATTTAATGGAAAATCATCAGCTCAAGGAGGAGAACGCACATTTTGCAAAAGGATGTGTGTGTTTGCGTGTTCGAGCGTGTGTTTTTAATTGTGTCTTAACTGGGTATGCCATCCAGAGTCACATGCCAGGGAGCTGCGGTGGGTTGCTCCCGGTTCAGACCGGTTCTTAGAACAGGTAGCGCTGGCAACAGGAGGCTCCGCCCACCTGCCTGGGATGCTTCTGCGCATGTGCAGAACCAGTGGCAAAATATTTTACAACCCACCACTGCCAGGGAGACAGGTGGCCACATAAATCTAATAAATAAAATAAATGTATTGCTGTTCAGACTCTGATTGGATCTCCTTGCGGTCCAAGGGACTTTCAAGAATCTTGTCCATCACCACATTTTGAAAGCATCAATTCTTTGGTGCTCAGCTTTCCTTATGGTCCAACTCTCACAGCCGTACATTACTACTGGGAAAACTATAGGACTCTAAAAGAAACAAAGGTGTGTGTGTGTAAAAGAGAGCAAGGGAGCGGGAGGGAGAATCTTCTGGAATTCTTTCCAAACCTTTCATAATAGTCATGTGACCAAGAGAGAATAAAGAGTTTAGAATGCAAGTGTTAGCAACATTCTGAGCCACTGCCCACCTCTGTCTTCCCCATGGATACATTGGAGGATACTTCTGCATTGCTTTTACTGAAGCCCACAGTCAGACTTAGCCACTTTTCAAATGTGATCTCGCTGTGAGTGCGATTCTCTTCTCACACCAACTTTGCTCTTGTTCTGCAATGGTGGAGAATATCTGTAGCTCGGATGTAGTATGAGGGTGAAGGTTCGTTCTTCCAAGCTTGTGGGTTGGTTTCTGAATGTTTCGTTACCAGGCGAGGTAACATCTTCAGCGGAGTTTAGCGGATGTCAGTGTCGGTGTTTATAAGGGCTTTGGGTGTGGGTGTGTCAAGTGAGGGTCTTGTGATGGGTCAGGCATGAGTCATCAGTGAGTCATGTGATGAGGTTTGGGATAAGGAGGTTACATCCGGTCAGGGTCATTGGGAGGAGAACTGCTGGTGGAGGGAGTTGCATGGACTGGGTGTAGGTTGGAGCTGTCCATGGTTGGCTGTGCAGTTGATTTGGATTCTGAGGGGCTCATAGGCTATACTTGTAGGTCAATGTGCCTGTTGATGGAATTGCTTGTGGAGTGCCAGCCTTTGATGAACTCATGAGCATGGTGGAGACTAGAGGCTAAAACATATGAAGAATGGTTGCAGGAACTGGGCATGGCTAGTCTAGTGAAGAGAAGGACCAGGGGAGACACGATAGCAGTGTTCCAATATTTGAGGGGCTGCCACAGAGAGAAAGGGGTCAAACTATTTTCCAAAGCACCTGAAGGCCAGACAAGGAACAATGGATGGAAACTGAACAAGGAGAGATTCAACCTGGAAATAAGGAGAAATTTTCTGACAGTGAGAACAATCAACCAATGGAACAGAAGTTGCCTTCGGAAGTTGTAGGAACTTCATCACTGGAAGCGTTCAAGAAGATACTGGACTGCCATCTGTCAGAAATGGTGTACAGTCACCTGTTTGGGTAGGGGGAAGGGGGTTGGACTAGATCGGGGGTTGGCAACCTATGTCTCCCTGTCCCATCATTGACTGGCCTCAGCCTCCCCTCCCTCACCTGTCCTGAAAAGGTAAGGGCAACGGCAGGAATGGAGAAGTGGCCAGGGCTGATTCTCCGGCACTGGTTGAGGAACATAGCCACCCCCAGTGGAGGGTTCCCTTCGGGTGACCCTCCTCCCCCTATCGCGACTCCCTGGCTGGCTGTGGCAGGGCCAGGAAGGTGCGCATGCGCAGGGAGACCCTCAAGCAAGCGCCAAAGTGCAGCAAAGGTGCGTGCGGAGGGCAGCCGGCTGCTCGCTTGAGGGTCTTTGGACGCGGCTTCTCTCCTGCCCTAAGGATCTAGCCATTGCCTTGCTGTTTCCCACCCCCCTCCCCCCGCAGCTCTTTGGCCGAGCAGGGTGGCCGTAAGCTCCAGCCTGAAGCAGCATGAAGCGAAAGCTGCCTTCGCTCTGGTGACCCTCCTCCCCCTTCTTCTTCTCTCATGTGGGGGGGGGCATGGCAAGGCGATGGCTGAATCCTTAGGACAGGAGAGAAGCGGCCCTGTAGCTGCCTTCATGCCACATTGCGCATAAGGCAGGCTTCACTTCCTGTGCTTCGGGCTGGAACTCACGCCCACCCCACTCGGCTGAAGAACTGTGGGGGGACACACCAAGGTAATGGCCAGATCCTTAGGGAAGGAGAGAAGCCCACAGCCAGCCAGGGAGTCATGAGAGGGGGAGGAAGGTTGCCCAAAGATCGTTCCTCATCACACAGAGAGAGAAGGGGAGAGAGAGGGAGAAAGAGCGAGTTGGGAGAAAGAGAGATAGGAGAAAGAGAGAGATGAAGGAGGGAGGGAGAGAGATGGGTGGGGAGGAAGGGAGATAGAGATAGAGATGGGGAGAGGGAGAGGGAAAAAGAGAAAGAAAGATGAGAGGGAGGGAGAGAGTTTGGAGAGGGAGAAAGAGAGATGGAGAGAGAGAAAGAGAGGGAAAAGAGAGAGAGAAACCTGTTTCTCATAGAAAAAAAAAACCTAGAGACACAAAACCTGGGTAGGTGTAGCTGGAGGTGGGGTGTCATGTGACTCGGTGGGAGTGACATCAAGTTGGCCACGCCCACCCAGGTTTTGTGGCTCCGGGTGCTTTGTTTTCTCTGGGAAACGGGTCCAAATGGCTCTTCGAGGTTTTAAGGTTGCCGACCCCTGGACTAGATGACCTCCAAGGTCCCTTCCAACTCTGTTAATCTGTGAACAATTGTGATTTGTTTAATAACCATGGCAAAAAGGGTTTTAAAATTGGGCACAACTGACTCAACAAGTGCTTGCTTCCTAACTGTAATTCAAGTCCCAATTGTGTCTGTAATTCAAGGACTACCCATATAGGACATTGTAAATCATCTCTTTTTAGAGCAGATCTATTTTAACCTAATGCAACAAAATCCTTAATTACAGGCATAGAAATATTCCTTTTGTCTGCCTCGAATCTTTCCCACACCCTAATTCCTAGCTTCATGTAATGATTCTCGGTTTTATGAGACAGGAAGAAAAACATCCCTGTATATATTTTCTCCACAAACATCCCAGAATTGGCATTTTGCACATGTCTGTAAATTTTATAAAAATCTATCATGTCTTCTTTTGTTGTTCATAACATCCAAAGTGATACATATCTCTGCTTCTACCTCTATTTATATCTCAGTCTATATTTATCCTATTGATTCAGTTTGAGAAATCAATCCAATTCTGTCCAGACATACAAACTGAATTATCCGATTGATTTGAACTGTCCTCTGGACTGGTTTCCTTAAAAAAAAAAACTTCTTACACCTGCCTATAAATCAGAAATATTTTGAAAACATTTCGTTCCATCAACAACTGAAATTGATTTCCCGATTTGTCTCAGAGACTCGATGAAACCTTGTTCAAATTAGATATTTACCATATTTTTCGGAGTATAAGACACACCGAAGTATAAGACGCACTTAGTTTTGGGGGAGGAAAACAAGGAAAAAAGGCCTCTGCCTCCCAGCAATTTGCCAAACAGCAAACAGCAAACAGCACAGATGATATACACTGTTTTCTGTGCATTTCTGTGCATGTGTGCTTGACCCATAGAAATAGCAAAGAATTGGAGAAATGTACATTATGGCAGTATATTAATCCCAGAAAGTTTTCTTAAATGTAATCACACTAACTCCTCCCAATTATTTAAATAGATCTACTCCAAACATGACTAAGTCAGGGTTTAATTCAGCTGCCTTATTTTAATACTAATACTAAATACTAAAACAGGACATTTCAGATTATACTTTTACAGATATTTAAAATTGATGTGGCTTTCTGGAAGGCTTTCTGCTATTTAAAAGAAGATACAATAGCACTGGGCCTCTTCAGAGCAATAATTTATTTTAAAAAGCTTCTTCATTTTGTTAAGTTGTCTAGAACAATAATAAAGCAGTCTTTAAAAAATAAGTCTTATAATTTGAACACTCTACAAACATTTAACAAAATAACATTAACAGAATCTGCCTCTACCTAGGATAGAACTCACAACCTCCTGATTGTGAGGCAAGAGCTCTACCTCTAGGCTACAGTAGGTGTACCTTACATTCTTGCAATTTCAGCAGTGTAACATTGCCAGCAGTTTATCTCCCAGCATTTTGTCTCATTACAGCCACTGTAGTTAGTTTCATTTTACCATGTGGCTTGCAAGCCTCTGTCAGCTGTAGGTCGGGAGGCAGATAATCTCTTAGTGTGCTAATAAGGCTTCTGTTTCTGTTCTATTTGCTGCAAAGAGGTAAATTGTTGGCAGGCAGAGGCCAAAGGGTGGAGGTGGCTGGGTGGGGCTACATTCAGTGTATAAGACACACCCAAATTTTCACCCTCTTTTTGAGGGTAAAAAGGTGCGTCTTATACTCCAAAAATATGGTAAATCAAATACCATCAAATACCCCTCCTCAAAATATCTGTATTTTGGTGCTATGACTGTTGTTGTTGTTGTTTAAATGCAATTAGGCTGCATCACCAGAAGTGAAATTTCCAAATTAGGGGAAAAATAATTTTAATCGATCAGATTCCATGATCCCATCTTAAATTTCTTGTCCAAATTGGACACCATACTTTAAAAAAAAGATCCAGAGTATCTGGAAGAGACACAGAGAAAGCCAACTATGAGGGTGGCAATGTTCAACCAATAGTAAGAACGGTTCAGTAGTAGTATCATTACCCAGAGAGGTGATGGGTAGGTTCCATTTTGCTCTGTATCTTCAATTAGACTACTATCTTGTGTGGATGCTGAATTTGGGTCCTTCTGCTAGACAGCAGACTTGTTTGTTTGACTTGTATGCCAAATATCTCACCTAGAAGTTGCCAGCAAAGGTCTAAATATCTCCTTCCAACTCTTCCTTCCCAAAAGCACAACAAAGAATGTTCTTTCTGCGCCAACTCAGAAAGCTCAAATTGCCCAAGGAGCTGTTGACACAGTTCTACAGAAGAATTATTGAGTCTGTCATCTGCACCTCTATAACTGTCTGGTTTGGTTCAGAGGATAATCAGAACTGCAGAAAAAACAATTACTGCCAACCTGCCTTCCATTGAGGACCTGTATACTGCAAGAGTCAAAAAGAGGGCCGTGAAAATATTTACTGACCCCTCACATCCTGGACATAAATTGTTTCAACTTCTACTCTCAAAACGATGTTATAGGGCAGTGATGGCGAACCTTTTTTGGTTCGCGTGCCAAAAGAGGGGGGGAATGCGGGGGATCACGTGTGTGCATGCCCACACTCATAATTCCATGCACCCCCGCACATGCACGCATGACCCCCCTGCTCCCAGCATGCAATGGCATGCCCATTTTTCGCTCTCCCCAGGCTCCAGAGCCTTTCTAGGAGCCTGGGGAGGGCGAAAACGGCCTTCCCCACCCCCTCTGGAGGCTGGAAACAGCCTGTTTCCCGACTCCCAGTGGGCCCAGAAGGCCCCAAAACCAGCCGGCTGGTGCACACATGCACGCCTGACCTGAGCTCACGTGCCCACCGATATGGCTCCGCATGCCACTTGTGGCACTCGTGCCATAGGTTCGCCATCACGGTTATAGGGCATTGCACACCAGAACAACTAGACACAAGAACAGTTTTTTCCCCGAACGCCATCACTCTGCATAACAACTAATTCCCACAACACTGTCAAACTATTTACTAAGACTGTATTACTATTCTTTCTCTCATCCTTCCTATTACCTATCTCATTTTCTACTTATGACTATAACTTTGTTGCTTGTATCTTTACAATTTATATTCCGAGCTACAAATATTCTCCTTTATTGGTAGATAATGTTTTCTTGCAATGTTTTCCCTTTTCTCTGGAACCCAGTGCTGTGGCTTAGTGACAAGAGTTGTGCTTTCTGCACAGATGTTGGCATTATTTCTGTGCCTTCTGAACAAATCTTGGCTGCCGTGTAAACTACCTCTCATCCCATCCCAGCGGTATCCTTTGTCTTTTCTCCCTTTGAAGGATGTCAACTGCTCCAATATTGGCCAATTGGACAAGCCCAGGCCGAAGTCGTCCTCTGCTCCAAGCAGCATAATATAATTGTCTATGCTTTTAGCATGCTGTCATTGAATCTATCATTCTGCTTCGTTTTTAATCTGCAATGTGCTGCACGTTGTTTGCAGTGTTTAACCCCTTGTCTTACTGAAAGAACGTCAAGGTAGAAGATCGTTTTGGAATTGCTGGAGGTTCGCAATTTCTGGTGGCGCTTTCCCAAATGGCAATCAAACAAAACTGCAGCTTTAATTCTGGAGATACATCATGCAGGTTAGAATAAGCAAATTACACAGAAGGTTCTAATGCTCTTTGAGCAGCGTTTATGAAAAACCAATCCTTGCTTCATTTGAAAAGGTGGGCATGAAGCTAAAAGAAGGAACTTGTTCTAAAATGAGACCTCTGAAGACAATGTTTTCGCAAGCCAACAACAATCTGGGAACTATAAGGGGTTCCACATTAGCTAAACTTCTTCATATTGAAGGGTGTTAGAGAATTCGTCTGGCTTGACATTCTTAAACATCTTCTCTGTGGTCAACATTGGTTTCAACTACAAAAAAGATGTTGAGACTCTAGAAAGAGTGCAGAGGAGAGCAACCAGGATGATTAGGGGACAGGAGACTAAAACATATGAAGAACGGTTGCAGGAACTGGGCATGGCTAGTCTAGTGAAGAGAAGGACCAGGGGAGATATGATAGCAGTCTTCCAATATTTGAGGGGCTTCCACAGAGAGGAAGGGGTCAAGCTATTTTCCAAAGCACCTGAAGGCCAGACAAGGAATAATGGATGGAAACTGAACAAGGAGAGATTCAACCTGGAAATAAGGAGAAATTTTCTGACAGTGAGAGCAATCAACGAATGGAACAGAAGTTGCCTTCAAAAGTTGTGGGAGCTTCATTACCGAAGGCTTTCAAGAAGAGACTGGACTGCCATCTGTCAGAAATGTTGTAGGGTCTCCCACTTGGGTGGGGGGGGTTGGACTAGGTGACCTACAAGGTCCCTTCCAACTCTGTCAATCTAAACAGGTTTGTAAATCCCTTAGCCAAGCAGATCTCAAAAGGTAAAGCAGAGTCAGGCCTGATAAACACTTGGCTGAGAGACCCACAGGATATTTTGAGGCTGAGTGTAGCATATTCTAGGAAAAAAGGAGGGTCAAATCTCTTCCATTCTGTTGACAGTTAACCTAAATGGCCCACCTAAAGAGACCTAAATTGCCCACCTAACACCCTTTTTAGAAAAGTTTGAAGATGAAGGGACGCCGTCCCATGGGAGTTGGGCGGCATATAAAAGCGACCAAATAAATAAATAAATAAATAAATAAATGAAAAAGTAAATTGACTCCTAAACAACCAGTCCTTGCCTCCTCCTTTCCTTTCCTGCACCAAAGGGCAGGACAAGAAGTAATGGGTGGAAGCTTGTGAAAGAGAGATCCTACAGTAGAAGTAGGATGGTGAGAACAATTACCGTATTTTTCAGAGTATAAGACACACCTTTTTCCTCCCTAAAAGAGGCTGAAAATTTGGGTGTGTCTTATACTCCGAATGTAGCTTTTTTGAAGTTTTTTTTTCCAGCCCTAACGAGGTGCTAACGATCTTCCCCAGCTTCCTACTCCGTCCGAAGAAGTTTTTTTCCAGCCCTAAGTCTTTGCAGGCTTGTTTTCATTCCTACTCCCTTCGAAGAATATTTTTTTCAGCCCGAACCAGGGGATAAAATAATGTGCTGAAGCTGACCAGACTAAGGACGCTAGCCAGATGAATACCTGGTAGGCAGATTGTTTTCCCCCATTTTCCTCCCCAAAAACTAAGGTGTGTCTTATACTCCAAAAAATACGGGTAATCAATGGAATAGCTTGCCTCCCAGAGTGGTGTGTATTCCATCACTGGAAGTTTTTAAAACCAGATGATCAACCATTTGACCATGATAGTATAAGTCCTCCTGTCTTGAGCAAGGGGTTGGACTAGAAGACCTCTGAGCTTCCTTCCTTCCTTCCTTCCTTCCTTCCTTCCTTCCTTCCTTCCTTCCTTCCTCCCCCCTTCCCTTCCTCCCCATCCTTCCCTCATTTACCTCCCTCCCTCATTTTCCTTCCTTCCTTCCTTCCTCCATCCTATCCCATCTTCCTTCCTTCCTCCCTCCCTCCCTCCCTCCCAAACAATCTCTTTCCACCCCTCTTGAAAGGCAAAGAAATGAGCATTAGGGATGCCTCTTCTTTCTTTCTTTCTTTCTTTCTTTCTTTCTTTCTTTCTTTCTTTCTTTCTTTCTTTCTATCTATCTTTCTTTCTTTCTTTCTTTTTCTTCCTTCCTTCCTTCCTTTCCTTCCTTCCTTCCTTTTTCTTTCTTTTTTCTCTCCCTCTCCCTCTCTCTCTCCCTCTCCCCCTCTCTCTCCCCCACTCTCTCTGGAGCACCTCGTTTCCAAGATGCCGACCGCCTTGAGCTAAACCGGTTCCAACTCGGATCGACTTTTTTATAATTATTATTAAAATTCTCCTCCTGCCCACTAAAACTCCACAAACGCCCCTTCTGCACCCTCCCCAAAAGCCAAGAGACGAAGTTTGCGCACCTGCGCCTTCGGCAAACTCCAGACTGGTAGAGCCTCCGTGCCGGAGTTTTTGGCCAGCAAACAGGTGTGGGGCCCGTGTGATGGGGCAGGTGTGAACGGACACCCGCGGGCAAGCCGTCGCTTCTTTGCTGGGGAGGGGAGCGGCGAGGAGAGGAGAGGAGAGGAGGGGGGAAGAGAGAAAGAGGCTGGTACTTCTTTAAGTGGGCGCCCAGGGGAGCCGAGCCGAGAGCCTGACGTCACCGGGCCATCAGCTGACCGCGCTGGGTTCTGCCCTTCCCAGGCGAAGAGGCGGCTGGGCGAGGAGAAGCCCGGCCGAATCGTCCCTTCGCCGGGCTCGGATTTCGACCGCGAGGGACCAGCCGGCCGTTCCGGGCTGCAGGAACCGAAGCAAGCAGCCGAGCTCGGCCGGCAGACGCGGTCCGGGGACGGAGCGGCGAGCCCGGAGCGCGCAGCAACTTTGGCGAGCTGGGAGGGAGGGAACCGGCTCTGCAAAGTCCTGCCCCAGGAGAGGCAAGTGTTCCGGAGACGAATCTGCCACGGTCCCGGGCCCGTCCGGGGCTTCCTCGGCTTCCCCTCCGCGGAAGGGCAGCCCGGCGTCTGCGGGAAGCTTGCGTGGCGTCTGTGGCGCGTGACTGGGGGAGCCGGCTGGTCCACCCGCGGCGTGGGAGCGCAAAGAGGACGGAGGGCGGCGGGTTGCAGATGCCGGTGATGCATCCCGCCGCCGGCTTTCCGGCTGCGGAGGAAACGGCCGAGTAGCCCCGGAGCGGGATCCAACCCCCTTGGGCTCCGACTCTGCATTTCACCCAGCCACCCCCCGGGCCATGCCTCGCTTCAAGATCTCCCGAAAGAAAAGGAAAAGTCCTCGCTTCCCGCCCGTCTGGGACCGCTGCAGCCTTGGGGGGCGATCGCGGCAGGGCTGTCGGGACGCCCGTCCAGAGATGATGCTCCGGGGCCGAAAGAGTCCAGCTTTGGGCCGCCTGCCTTGAAGCTGCTCGCCCGCCTCCCGCTCCTTGGCTTGGAAGGCGCCGAGCCTCCGCGATCCTCGTTCTGGGCTCCCTGCCTTGATCCCTGCCTCCGTCGGTCCAGTCCCTCCCTGCCTCCTTTCTCCTGGCTGGACCGATGTCGCCTCTTTTCAGCAGCCCTTTGGAGACCGAGATCCCCGCAGCGACAGCCACCTCCAGCCTTCCCAGCTGCGCCTGTACAGCCTCGGAGGTCGCCGCTGCTTTTTTTTTCTGCCCACCTGTCTCCTAAGCCCGTAACTTCCAGCCCTGGAGAAGTTGCATGCAGCTCCCTATCAACCCGCGCGTGCTTATAAAAAATTACTCTTGGCCACCTGTCTGTGGGATTGCGCTTTCTCTTTTCTTGGATTCAGTCTAAGGCTGCGAGGAACTTCAGGAACTTAAAAGGATGGGAAACCCTCCTGCCTAAAACTGGGAAGGCTGCCAAGGAAAACAAGGACTGGGTGGCTCAGAATGTAGGATGGGAGCTTCCAAACTGCCCTCTTTGGGGATCTCCGCCTCCCCACAATCCCAAAGGCGCCCAGGTGTTTGTGGCCTTCCCTTACTTTGGGTGTAGGCTCCATGGAAGCTACCAACCAGGACTTGGGGGGCCTGTGGCTGTGATTCCACTCAACAAGACTTCCAACCGACCTTCCGACCCTACTCTTCATCCTGCCCAGCTGACCTGGAAGCCGAAGGGGATGCAATTGGCGAAGCCCCAGCTTGCTGCCAAGGTATATCCAGTGCCAACGAAGGCATGGGGAGGACCCCGTCTTCTGCTGCCGCTGACTGACCTTTGATCCCCCTGCCAAGGAGGTGGGGGGAGGGGAAAAAAACCAGCTGCCTTTCAATGTGACGGGACCTTCCCCCTCCTGCTCCGACCTCCCACCCGCCATGGAGCTGTCCGAGGTACGCTGCTTGAGCGACAGCGACGAGTTGTACACCATCAACCAGTCGCCCCCTAGTGGTGGTGCCCGCTCCCAACGCCTGCTGTGGCAGACCGCCGTGCGCCACATTACGGAGCAGCGTTTCATTCAAGAACACTGCAGTGGCAAAGCCCTCGGCTCCGAAGAGTCCTGCTGCCCCAATCACAGCCATCCTTCCCGGCGTCAGTCAGCAGGCAAGAGCCTCAGTGGCCACAACAATGGGGGCACCAAAGTCTTCCCTGAGCGCAGCAGCAGCAGTGGAGATCTGGGCTTCCTGCACCTGGATTGTGCTCCCAGCAACTCCGATTTCTTCCTGAACTGGGGCTACACGTACCGGGGTGTGATCTTCCCCACTTTACGCAACTCCTTCAAGTCTCGGGACTTGGAGCGCCTCTACCAGCGCTACTTCCTGGGCCAGAGGCGGAAGTCGGAAGTGGTAGTGAACATCTTGGATGTGCTCACCAAGCTGACTCTCCTCTTGCTCCACCTGACTTTGGCCTCGGCCCCCATGGACCCCCTCAAGGGCATTCTGCTGGGCTTCTTCACGGGCATCGAAGTGGTCATCTGTGCCTTAGTGGTGGTCAGGAAGGACACGACCTCTTACACCTACCTGCAGTACAGCGGTGTGGTCACCTGGGTGGCGATGGCCACCCAAATCTTGGCTGCGGGCTTGGGTTGTGGTCTCCTTGGTGACGGCATTGGCTACGTGCTCTTCACTCTCTTTGCTACCTACAGCATGCTCCCTCTGCCCCTCACCTGGGCTATTTTGGCTGGCTTAGTTACCTCCCTCCTGCAGCTCACCATGCAGAACTTCATCCCTAGACAAGTGGTGATCTCCATCAACCAGGTATTTCTTGTGGATTCCTTCCTCTTCTTCCCCCCTGCCCCCAGTTAGGCAAGTCGGTTCAACCTCTTACTCAGGGTTAGTTGGAAGCGGGAGCAGATCATTGCCAGAGCAGACCTAACCAGGACACAATATGGCATCTCCTGCCTAAGATGTGTAGGATTCTGAGATCTTTGTCTGTGGTTATGGTCAGGAGAGGAAGAGGTCCTTTTGCAAATCACAACAGGAATGTTCTTTCCTCTGCGATACAGATGGTGGCTCCTGAAAACAGCACCCTTTACAAAAGCAAGTGTGGTTGGTAGCAATACTTAATCAGAGGGAAAGAGACTTTTTATAGGATCGTGTCCCTTCCCCAATCTCATTTTTCCTAAGTTGATCCTTTCGGCTCTCATGGGAGTTGAAGTCCAGCAACCACGGGGAGCCTCAGAATGGAGGGCAAAGCCACAAAATAGATTGGCGTCTCCGTTCTTCTTTTACGGATGGCCAAGAAAATGTACACAAGGTCATCCCAAGTTGGGCTTCCTGCTTCTGAGTTGCCAGATCTTTGCGGAGAAATAAGCTGTAGATTCTCAGCTGAGCACGGCATTCCTAACACCAACTGCAGCTGCTTTAATCTGGACACCCAGATGCAGTGGGTCTCTGAGTCAACCCTATGCTTTCCCCCTCAAAATATTCTTCAATGCCGCCGAGGCCAGGAGGGGATCTGTTAATCGCATCGGAGTGTGTACAAATCCAGACTTTCAGAAAGAAGGGAGGCTATTTTGGTGTCCCTGGATAATGTCACGTAATTCCCTCTCCTCTGAGTTCTCATTCAATGCTGCATTGGGTCCCGGTAGTATTTGATCAATTATTCAGCAGAGTTCATCAAGCGGAAGAAGAGCTGTTTTGAGAGTAGCTTTATATATATATGACAAGCAGAGTATACTTTTACATGAAAAGTAAAGTCATCCTTGTTCAATTTATAGAACTCTTCCCCAACCGCTGCCATGTGTTTGTCAATTCCCCTCTGGTACTTCAACACCCACGTTGTTTTGCTGGGGCTGAGATTAGGCATAATGGGACTTGAACACAATTATAATGTCCCAGGCTGGGACAAGTTGGGATATAGGATTTCTGCCTTTATAACACTCTTCTTATACTGTACTACCCAATTTTTGTTGGCTGACTGCTGTGTTTTGTTAGCTGGGGTCACTGGCCAGTTGTTGTTGTTGTTGTTGTTGTTGTTGTTGTTGTTGTTATTATTATTATTATTATTATTATTATTATTATTATTATTATTATTATTATTATAATATAATTATTATTATTATTATTATTATTATTATTATTATTATTATTATTATTATTATTATTATTATTAGAGTGAGATGTCGTGCAAATGCAAACTTGTGCATATTTACCTCTTGTATCCATTGCAGCGGTGGGTTGCTCCCGGTTCGGCCCAGTTCAGTGAACCGGTAGCGGCAGCCGGACGCTCCACCCACCCGCCCGGGACGCTTCTGTGCATAGCAATAGCAATAGCACTTAGACTTATATACCGCTTCATAGTGCTTTACAGCCCTCTCTAAGCGGTTTACAGAGTTCAGCATATTGCCCCCAACAATCTGGGTCCTCATTTTACCCACCTCGGAAGGATGGAAGGCTGAGTCAACCTTGAGCCTGGTGAGATTTGAACAGCTGAACTGCCGAACTAGCAGTCACTGAAGTAGGTTGCAGTGCTGCTTTTAACCACTGCACCATCTCGGCATGCACAGAAGTGTCGCGCATGTACGCGAGTGTGCGCGCAAACTGGTAGCAACGGAATTTAGAATCCATTACTGATTCATAGGACTTTCCCATCGGTATCCCAACCTGTTTAGTTTTGATGTTTATAAAATGACAACTTGAATGTGGTCCGATGGCCCAAGCCATCTGCTAAATCTGTGGCTGAGGCCTCCGGGATTATATCAATTCTCATCTGTCCATTAAATCAGGCTAGTTGAATTCAGCGTTGTTCTGCTGTTGTTCGGGTTCATGTCCTGAAAGTTCTGAAACCCTATTTAATATGAATCAAATAGAGCTCAGTACAACCAGTTTGGCTGGTGGTCTGATTCTCAGTTGTGATTAACTTAGGGGAAATAGGAAGACCATAGTTTTTCCTATTAATAGAAGCCATTTATTTGGTAAATTGGTAATTCAGAGATTAATTACGCTGAGTCTTTGTGGTTTGGTTTCTTGAAACTGGAAAAAAAAGGCCTGGGAACTAAAACAATACAATTATTAAAATTTTGACTTCTGGAAGGCATGGTGAATTTGTGTATTGATTTAGCTGTTTATTTTATGCAGATACACCAAAGACAAATTCCTTGTGTGTCCAATCACACTTGGCCAATAAAGAATTCTGTTCTGTTCTGTTCTGTTCTGTTCTGTTCTGTTCTATTCTATTCTATTCTATTCTATTCTATTCTATTCTATTCTATTCTATTCCATTCCATTCCATTCCATTCCATTCCATTCCACTCCACTCCACTCCACTCCACTCCACTCCACTCCACTCCACTCCACTCCACTCTACTCTACTCTACTCTACTCTACTCTACTCTACTCTAGGAAAGAAAGAATACTCAGATTGAAAAATTCCTACAAATTATCATCTTGTGACAGAATTAAATATAATTTGCTGCAACAATATCCAGTCCAAATGTGAGAAAGCTCTAAGCTAGTTTAGAAATTGTTTTAGCCAGGAAGGTTAAATGTCGGACTAACATACAATAAATGGCATCCACACAAAAGCTTTCAATAGGTCAGTAAATGATCTAACAGGTGCATTTTATAAGGAAGGGGAAAGCTATCATTTCAGATTTATTTCCTGTTCCAAAACAATTCCTTCCAGAAAAGAAGTTTCCCTCAGGCAGACCAGAGCAGGAGGAAAACAGAATGTTCTGGAAAAGAACAGAATATTCTGCCCTTGAAACTTATGAGGTTTGCACACACCTATTGCATAATAGGGTAAGCTGTGTTAGTTTAAAGCTTGGATATTTTATTTTATTGTGGTTTAATACGTGATGCAAGCCCACTTGACCTACTTAATTTATGGCTCAACATATGGTGTTAGAAACCCAGAAGAAGAGATGAATTTAGTAACTCAGCAGGTCATTATACACAGTCCTAGTGTATTTCATGGTGAGGTGGTAAGAATTCCTTACATGTATAAACTTTGTGGCTTGGGAAATACACTGGATTCTTTTAGGAATAAGGTTCCCAACTTTTTCAGCTGACTCATTAACCACCTAGAACAGGGGTCTTCAAACTTGGTAACTTTAAGACTTGTGGACTTCAACTCCCAGAATTCTGGGAGTTGAAGTCCACAAGTCTTAAAGTTGCCAAGTTTGAAGACCTTGAGATATACAGTATATTGGTCACTAGGAGTAAAAAAATGACTTTGAGATATATTAAAAAATTCCCGTCTCACCCTTCTGGGTAGTCTGTGCTTTAAGACTTATGGGTCTTCCCTTCTCACCCTTCTGGGTGGTCCACAACTTTAAGACTTGTGGACTTCAACTCCCAGAATTCTCCAGCCAGTTATGCTGGCTAGAGAATTCTGGGAGTTGAAGTCCACAAGTCTTAAAGTTGCCAAGTTTGAAGACCTTGAGATATACAGTATATTGGTCACTAGGAGTAAAAAAATGACTTTGAGATATATTAAAAAATTCCCGTCTCACCCTTCTGGGTGGTCTGTGCTTTAAGACTTATGGGTCTTCCCTTCTCACCCTTCTGGGTGGTCCACAACTTTAAGACTTGTGGACTTCAACTCCCAGAATTCTCCAGCCAGTTATGCTGGCTAGAGAATTCTGGGAGTTGAAGTCCACAAGTCTTAAAGTTGCCAAGTTTGAAGACCTCTGACCTAGAAGCTTGTGAGCTGAAAAAAAACATTGATGCAGATACTCTACAGGTCTAAAGTCTTCATTTATTTATTAAATGTGTATGCTCCCCTCTCCCATTTTGCCTAGCGACAACTCTAGGCGGCTTACTGTAGGAGAAGGAGTGGTGGAAGCTGGGGGCGGAATTAAAAAAGAGATAAGCTTAGAATCCCTATGTAGTCCTTTTTAAGTCCGTTTTAATATTAATATTAAATTTTAATGTTAATATTATTTGAATGGTTTCCTGTGTTGCTTTTAATTGGTTGTAAGCGTAGGAGAGTGGCAATATCTGGGGGTGGAGTTAAAAGAGGGATCAGCCTAGAATCCCTACGTAGCCACAAGCGGACTCTGCTTGATGCTACGTTGGGATTCTAGGCTGCTCCCTCTTTTAACTCCACCCCCAGATATTGCCACTCTTTCTCCTATGCTTATAACCAAATAAAGGCAATACAAAAAACATTAAGATAATATGAACATTAAAACTGACTTTAAAATTAACAAAGATGGCAAGGAAGAGAGCCAAACACACATGAGGAAGGGATGGTGGTGGTGGGGTCTTACCTCAGTTCATTCACCACTTTCAATTGGCAGAACCCAGGTTTTGGGCCCTTTTAGAAGGCCAAAAGATGGGTGCAGACTTCACCTTGGGGGGAATGATGTTCCAGAGGGTGGGAGCCAGGCCAGAAAAGGCTCTTTTGCTGGACCTCAAAACTAAGTCTTTAGCTGGTCTTCAATTAGTTTCATGAATGAGTGACATCCAGTGTTACATGGTGGGCACGTGCTGGCTTTGGTAAGGCCTTACACCCTGTGGACCAGATTCTGGAGGTACACAAAGACAACTGTGTACACACACACACACACACACACACACACACAGAGAGAGAGAGAGAGAGAGAGAGAGAGAGAGAGAGAGAGAGAGAGAGAGAGAGAGAGAGAGAGAGAGAGAGAGAGAGAGAACTGTGTGACAACTCTGTCAATAGGAGAGATTAATGCAGTCCAAGTGAGCTGCAAGGGAAGATCTTTTAGAATAGGGGTCTCCAACCTTGGCAACTTTAA
The DNA here is from genome assembly GCA_023053685.1 of Diadophis punctatus similis. Classification (NCBI taxonomy): domain Eukaryota; kingdom Metazoa; phylum Chordata; class Lepidosauria; order Squamata; family Dipsadidae; genus Diadophis; species Diadophis punctatus. The sequence goes on along the minus strand of JALIGW010000003.1, from coordinate 196,580,346 downwards.
GACCTGTGGACTTCAACTTCCAGAATTCCTCGCTGGCTGAGGAATTCTGGGAGTTGAAGTCCACAGGTCTTAAAGTTGCCAAGGTTGGAGACCCCTGTTTTGGAAAGTGTCTTCTAACACTGCATGATGTCACGTCTCCCTCGTGTTTTCTCTTCCCCTGCCCAAGCTTTTTAAAGTGCTCTCTAAAACTGGCTTAAAGTCCTGAAACATTTTAATCTTCCTAGTTTATTGCAGCCACACTGTGTCTTGAGCCCAGGCCCTCAGTATAGCTCTCACTCATTTTGCTCTTTGGTTGAATGAGTTGATCTCTGCTCTGTTCCACTGCTGGGTTTTCAGAGCGATGCTGTGATCGGATTGTGATTTGACTAGATTTCTGTATTTTTTTTAATTTAAAAAACCTGCTTTAATTTGTTCGTCACTCAGGGAAACTTGTGATGGGATAGGAAATAAGTGGAAAACAGAAATCAGAAAATCTCTATCAGGAATTGGCTAAGAAACCTATTTCCAGGTTGGAGAGAAAGAACATTCCTATTTTTTTAATCATTTTTATTAAGTTATTTACATTAAAAAAATAAAAAAAAGAAATAAAAAAACAACAACAATAACAAATACATGACAAACATAAAAAACACATGCAGCTGTAAACTTCAACCTCTGTGATTATCTTACAGCAATTTTATATTGACAGTTTATATCTATAGAATTTTTAATTCATTTGTTTTGAATATTTATATAACATATATTATATAATAACTGTTAATAGACATTAAAGAAAGCCAAAATAAAAAAGTAAAATTCTAATTAATAATATAATATTATAATATATATCTTTCAGAATTGTACAGTGTAGTGACCCCATTCTTTCAAATATTTCTCAGATATAATTATACACAATCTCATCTATGTTATATTGTATATCCTATATTAGTCAGTTTTTCGTACCAATCATAAAATGTATTCCAAATTTTGTAATACTCAGAGTCCTCCTTTCCTTTTAGTTCCATTGTCAATTTATCCGATTCTGCACATTCCAGAATTTTCCTAATTACAGTGTTTTCATTTGGGATATCATTCTGTTTCCAATGTTGTGCAATAGAACATTCCTATTTCCAAACTCTGCATATGCCAGATTCCCCTGAAAGTACCCTATTTCCCCCAAAATACGGCATCCCCTGATAATAAGCCCAATCAGGCTTTTGAGTGCATGGCAATAAGGCCAAGCGCTTATTTCAGGGTTCAACAAAATATAAGACAGGGTCTTATTTTCAGGGAGGGAGGGAGGGAGGGAAGGAAGGAAGGAAGGAAGGAGGGAGGGAGGGAGGGAGGGAGGGAAGGAAGGAAGGAAGGAAGGAAGGAGGAAGGAGGGAAGGAAGGAAGGAAGGAAGGAAGGAAGGAAGGAAGGAAGGAAGGAAGGAAGGAAGGAAGGAAGGAGATAGATGGATAGGTGGATGGAGATAGATAGATAGAAAGATAGATACATAGATAGCTATAGATAGATAGATACTCTGTTTCCCCCAAAATACGGCATCCCCTGATAATAAGCCCAATCAGGCTTTTGAGTGCATGGCAATAAGGCCAAGCGCTTATTTCAGGGTTCAAAAAAAATATAAGACAGGGTCTTATTTTCAGGGAGGGAGGGAGGGAGGGAGGGAGGGAGGGAAGGAAGGAAGGAGGGAGGGTGGGAAGGAAGGAAGGAAGGAAGGAAGGAAGGAAGGAAGGAAGGAGATAGATGGATAGATGGATGGAGATAGATAGATAGAAAGATAGATACATAGATAGCTATAGATAGATAGATACTCTGTTTCCCCCAAAATACGGCATCCCCTGATAATAAGCCCAATCAGGCTTTTGAGTGCATGGCAATAAGGCCAAGCGCTTATTTCAGGGTTCAAAAAAAATATAAGACAGGGTCTTATTTTCAGGGAGGGAGGGAGGGAGGGAGGGAGGGAGGGAGGGAAGGAAGGAAGGAGGGAGGGTGGGAAGGAAGGAAGGAAGGAAGGAAGGAAGGAAGGAAGGAAGGAAGGAAGGAAGGAAGGAAGGAAGGAAGGAGATAGATGGATAGGTGGATGGAGATAGATAGATAGAAAGATAGATACATAGATAGCTATAGATAGATAGATACTCTGTTTCCCCCAAAATACGGCATCCCCTGATAATAAGCCCAATCAGGCTTTTGAGTACATGGCAATAAGGCCAAGCGCTTATTTCAGGGTTCAAAAAAAATATAAGACAGGGTCTTATTTTCAGGGAGGGAGGGAGGGAGGGAGGGAGGGAGGGAAGGAAGGAAGGAGGGAGGGAGGGAGGGAAGGAAGGAAGGAAGGAAGGAAGGAAGGAAGGAAGGAAGGAAGGAAGGAAGGAAGGAAGGAGATAGATGGATAGGTGGATGGAGATAGATAGATAGAAAGATAGATACATAGATAGCTATAGATAGATAGATACTCTGTTTCCCCCAAAATACGGCATCCCCTGATAATAAGCCCAATCAGGCTTTTGAGTGCATGACAATAAGGCCAAGCGCTTATTTCAGGGTTCAAAAAAAATATAAGACAGGGTCTTATTTTCAGGGAGGGAGGGAGGGAGGGAGGGAGGGAGGGAGGGAAGGAAGGAGGGAGGGAGGGAGGGAAGGAAGGAAGGAAGGAAGGAAGGAAGGAAGGAAGGAAGGAAGGAAGGAAGGAAGGAAGGAAGGAAGGAGATAGATGGATAGGTGGATGGAGATAGATAGATAGAAAGATAGATACATAGATAGCTATAGATAGATAGATACTCTGTTTCCCCCAAAATACGGCATCCCCTGATAATAAGCCCAATCAGGCTTTTGAGTGCATGGCAATAAGGCCAAACGCTTATTTCAGGGTTCAAAAAAAATATAAGACAGGGTCTTATTTTCAGGGAGGGAGGGAGGGAGGGAGGGAGGGAGGGAGGGAAGGAAGGAGGGAGGGAGGGAGGGAGGGAGGGAAGGAAGGAAGGAAGGAAGGAAGGAAGGAAGGAAGGAAGGAAGGAAGGAAGGAAGGAGATAGATGGATAGGTGGATGGAGATAGATAGATAGAAAGATAGATACATAGATAGCTATAGATAGATAGATACTCTGTTTCCCCCAAAATACGGCATCCCCTGATAATAAGCCCAATCAGGCTTTTGAGTGCATGGCAATAAGGCCAAGCGCTTATTTCAGGGTTCAAAAAAATATAAGACAGGGTCTTATTTTCAGGGAGGGAGGGAGGGAGGGAGGGAAGGAAGGAAGGAAGGAGGGAGGGAGGGAGGGAGGGAAGGAAGGAAGGAAGGAAGGAGGAAGGAAGGAAGGAAGGAAGGAAGGAAGGAAGGAAGGAAGGAAGGAAGGAAGGAAGGAAGGAAGGAAGGAAGGAAGGAGATAGATGGATAGGTGGATGGAGATAGATAGATAGAAAGATAGATACATAGATAGCTATAGATAGATAGATACTCTGTTTCCCCCAAAATACGGCATCCCCTGATAATAAGCCCAATCAGGCTTTTGAGTGCATGGCAATAAGGCCAAGCGCTTATTTCAGGGTTCAACAAAATATAAGACAGGGTCTTATTTTTGGGGAGGGAGGGAGGGAGGGAGGGAAGGAAGGAAGGAAGGAAGGAAGGAAGGAAGGAAGGAAGGAAGGAAGGAGGGAGGGAGGGAGGGAGGGAAGGAAGGAAGGAAGGAAGGAAGGAAGGAAGGAAGGAAGGAGATAGATGGATAGGTGGATGGAGATAGATAGATAGAAAGATAGATACATAGATAGCTATAGATAGATAGATACTCTGTTTCCCCCAAAATACGGCATCCCCTGATAATAAGCCCAATCGGGCTTTTGAGTGCATGGCAATAAGGCCAAGTGCTTATTTCAGGGTTCAAAAAAATATAAGACAGGATCTTATTTTTGGGGAAACACGGTAGGTAACCAGTTTTGTAGAGATGCATGCATTTTTGACATGGAAAGATAAAGGAAATGTTTTTTTTAAAAAAAATTCCAGCAGAATTACCGCATACCTCCCTACGACCGGTTAGGTCCCACAGAGTTGGTCTCCTCCAGGTCCCATCAACCAAGCAATGCCGGCTGGTGGGACCACGGGGGAGGGCCTTCTCTGTGGGAGCTCCGTCTCTCTGGAACCAGCTCCCACCAGAGATCCGGACTATCCCCACCCTAGTGGCCTTCCGCAAAGGCGTGAAGACATGGCTCTTCCTGCAGGCGGGGTGAAAAGAGATTTTATTCCCCCATAAATGATTGTTTTTTTAAAAAAATTGTAATTTTTTAAATTGTTTTTATTATCTTCTTTATTGTTCTTATTTCTGCTGTACATCGCCCTGAGTCCTACGGGATTGGGCGGCCTGTAAGAACTTTTAATTAAATTAAATTAATTAAATTAAATTAGAAGACCACGCAACATCCATTCCCTTCTTGGCAGGGATGGCATTCTTTAGGGCAGAGGTCTTCAAACTTGGCAATTTTAAGACTTGTGGACTTCAACTTCCAGAATTCTCCAGCCAACTATGGAGAATTCTGGGAGTTGAAGTCCACAAGTCTTAAAGTTGCCAAGTTTGGGAACCCCTGCTTTAGGGCAAGCCTGGGAAATTTGAAAAATGGATAATGAAGTGAAATATTTTAAAGGGAAAAAAAATCAAGGAAGTCCAGTTGCCTTTTGGAAAAAGCACCTTTGGGTCCACAAATGATGCCATTCTTTTTCAGGCTACCGTGGTGCTGCCTCAACATCATCTTTCTCGTGATGTATGAGCAATCCATATTTATCTTCCCTTGTGGTCCATAAAGTTGGTCAGTGATGGTCAGTTGTCAAATGACCAGTCACAAGAGTGGATAAGCTAATGGGCATAGATCGGACTTCCTCAATCTGATGCTTTGGAAGGTGGGTTGGTGGCCTCTCTCTTCCAAAGGCTGCATAGCCATTTATTATGCACTGCTGTGTTGTGAGGAAGTTTGTCATTTGATATACTTTTGGACTGGATTGTTAGGAAAAGATTATGCACCTGCCTAACCTTGGTCTGCTAAAGAGTAGCGGGTTCATCAACATGCTGGCCTAGATTGAAGTGGAGTTGGGGGAATTGTACTCAACATATTATATGAACCTAACCATTGCAGTAAATTAGCCATCATATGATAGCAGAATTCCAGTATTTGAGGGGCTGCCACAGAGAGGAGGGGGTCAAGCTATTTTCCAAAGCACCCAAAGGCCAGACAAGGAATAATAATGGAAACTGATCAAGGAGAGAGTCAACCTAAAAATAAGGAGGAACTTTCTGACAGTGAGAACAATCAACCAATGGAACAGCTTGCCTTCGGAAGTTGTGGGAGCTTCATCACTTGAGACTTTCAAGAAGAGATTGGACTGCCATTTGTCAGAACTGATGTAGGGTCTCCTGCTGAGTGGGGGGTTGGACTAGATGACCTATAAGGTCCCTTCCAACTCTGTTAATCTGTCTGTATCTGTAGCCAAGAATTGTGGGGTTTTGTTGTTAAGGTTCAAGGTATTGTGTGAATCAACTATTCCTAACTTTTGTGCCTGGCTCTCTTATGTTAGAAATATTTTAGATAGATTTCCTTCATGGAATGAATGAATGAATGAATGAATGAATGAATGAATGAATGAATGAATGAATGAATGAATGAACGAACGAACAAACGAACAAACAAACAAACAAACAAACAAACAAACAAACATCACACACACACACACACACACACATGTTCCTGTATATGTCTGTGCTTCATGGAGTAGATCTAACTATGTGGTTCCTAGGAGGCAAAAATGACTTGATGTCTATATACATGCCTATAAACACACACACACACACACATGCATGGCACAAACTGTACAAGTTAATATATAAACTATTCCAAAGAGACTGTCAATTTAGGCAATTAAGGCTGTGCCCTAATATATAATGTACTACCAAATGTTGTGGTAGTAGACAAGGACTAGAAGAGAGCGGCGTTGACCAATGTAGGAGCCGTGGTGGCGCCGTGGTTAGAATGCCGTATTGCAGGCTAACTCTGCATTCCACAGGCTGGAGTTCGATCCCGACTGGCTCAAGGTTGACTCAGCCTTCTGTCCTTCCAAGGTGGGTCAAATGAGGACTCAGATCATTGGGGGCAATACGCTGACAATATAAACCACCCAGAGAATAGCAATAGCACTTAGACTTATATACCGCTTCATAGTGCTTTACAGCCCTCTCTAAGCGGTTTACAGAGTTCAGCATATTGCCCCCAACAATCTGGGTCCTCATTTTACCCACCTCGGAAGGATGGAAGGCTGAGTCAACCTTGAGCCGGTGAGATTTGAACAGCTGAACTGCTGAACTGCAGTGCTGCATTTTAACCACTGCGCCACCTCGGCTCTTGTGAATATTGTAAAGCGCTACGGAGTGGTATATAAATTGCTATGGCTAGTGGTGCCAAGTGACAATTACATCTGGAAGAAGGAATATGACAAGCTAGAGAAGTACCAGGGCCTGAAGGGAGAACTAAAGAAGATGTGGAAAATAAGGCCAAAGTGATCCCAGTAGTGGTAGGAAAACTCGGGGCTGTGACCTCTAGGGTGAAAACTAATCAAGGAGAGAAGCAACTTAGAACTAAGGAGAAATTTCCTGAATGTTAGAACAATTAATCAGTGGAACAGCTTGCCTCCAGAAATTGTGAATGCTCCAACACTGGAAGTTTTAAAGAAGATGTTGGATAACCATTTGTCCGAAGTGGTGTAGGGTTTCCTGCCTAAGCAGGGGGTTGGATTAGAGGATCTTCAAAGTTCCTTCTCTGTTATTCTATTCTATTCTATTCTATTCTATTCTATTCTATTCTATTCTATTCTATTCTATTCCACTCCACTCCATTCTGAAGAGCTTCAAGCTAATCTACAATTTTTAATAGAACAGCTTTTGAATTTTTTTTCATGGGTGGGAGAGTGGCTCTAGCAGATCCCAGGAATGACGGCAGAACTCTCTCTGTCCAAAAAAGTACAGTGCTAGGAACAGCTAAGATACTGTGCCGAACAGGGTTGCGTTCCACTTACCTTCGCCACCGGTTCGCATCGCGATGTTTCACGCTCGCGATCCCCTTGTGCAATTTCACGTCCGTGCATGCTCAGAAGCAGGATTCAGCCCGAAACACAGCTGAGGAGCTGATCAGCTGTGCTTCAGGTGAAGAAATAAAGGTGAGTATTAACCCGGGGGCAGGCAGGAGGGCTCTTTTTCAAGCCGCGGAAGAGGAGAAGCCATCCAAACATGGAAAAATTCACCAAAAATTCCCCAAAAAAGATGGTGGCACTCATGGACTGGTACTGACTGAACTGGATCTGTGACACCATCATTGCATCACCAGTGGGTCGCTAACAGTTCAGGTGATCTGGTCCGAACTGGGAGGAACCCACCCCTGGTGCCGAACCCTCAAACTCCCAGGCCCCAAGATTGAGGAAGGCACAGACCACCCAGAAGGGTGAGAAGGGAATTCTTTAATATATCTCAAAGTCATTTTTTTACTCCTAGTGACCAATATACTGTATATCTCAGAGGTCTTCAAACTTGGCAACTTTAAGACTTGTGGACTTCAACTCCCAGAATTCTGGGAGTTGAAGTCCACAAGTCTTAAAGTTGCCAAGTTTGGGGATCCCTGGTATATCTTGTTAATTGCAAGATTGGTAGATGGAGCAAGATATTTCAGCTTGGTGACCTCTGAGCATCCTCCTCTGAGTTTCCACGAGGGTGTATTTTCAGGCTACAGCCTTGTAGCCCAAAGTGGTCATCTCTTTGGAATCATTCATATATTGACTTGTACGGTTTGCATCCTAATTTTCTTTCCATCTGTCGGAGCCATTATGGCTATTGAGGGGGGGGGAACCCAACTTGAGTTGTTGTCCAAAGCATCTGGATTGCCCTACGATGTATTAGACTCAGAAACCAATTGGAAGCCAGTGCAGATGGCACAGACAGTACACAGCAGAATTATATTTGCTGGAGGCCTGCCCATATTAATCAATGTCCACTCCGAACCAGTTAAATTTTACAAATGATCATCAAAGGCAGTCTCGCATGTGGCAGATTTTGCAATAAATCTCACCGAGATGTCTCCAGATCATGAGTAATGAATTCAGAGTAAGCGCCAACTTCTTGGTTACCGCATGGGTAACTAAGCTCCAGCAATTTTCGATCTCCAAGACTGAATGGAACAAGGAAGCTTCTGTTTGGCAAAGGGGAAGGAAAGAGTGTTTGAGGAAGATACAGGAATATATCATTTTAAGGTTAAGGCTTTGGGCTTGTCGGCTGGAAAGCTAGCAGCCCAAGTTCGAGACCCAAGTGCCACGTGATGGGGTGAGCTCCCATCCTCACCTCAGCTCCTGCCAACAACCTAGTAATTTGAAAGTATGCAAATGTAGGTCGATAAATAGGTACCACTTTGGTGGGAAGTTAACAGTGCTCCATGACATCATGCTGGCCATATGACTGTGGAAATGTCTTCGGACCGTGCTGGCACAATGGCCTTGAAACAGAGATTAGCAATGTCCTGTCTGTCTGTCTGTCTGTCTGTCTGTCTGTCTGTCTGTCTGTCTGTCTGTCTGTCCGTCCATCCGTCCATATCCATCTATCTATCTATCTATCTATCTATCTATCTATCTATCTATCTATCTATCTATCTATCTATCTATCTATCTATCTATCTATCTATCTATCATCTATCTATCTATCTATCATCTATCTATCTATCTATCTATCTCTATCTCTATCTCTATCTATCTATCTATCTATCATCTATCTATCTATCTATCTATCTATCTCTATCTCTATCTCTATCTCTATCTCTATCTCTATCTCTCTCTCTCTCTCTCTCTCTCTCTCTCTATCATCTATCTATCTATCTATCTTTCATCTATCTATCTATCTCTATCTATCTATCTATCTATCTATCTATCTATCTATCTATCTATCTATCTATCTATCATCTATCTATCTATCTATCTATCTATCTATCTATCTATCTATCTATCTATCATCTCTCTCTCTCTCTCTCTCTCTCTCTCTCTCTCTCTCTCTCTATCATCTATCTATCTATCTATCTTTCATCTATCTATCTTTCATCTATCTATCTCTATCTATCGATCGATCGATCTATCTATCTATCTATCTATCTATCTATCTATCTATCTATCTATCTATCTATCTATCTATCTATCTATCTATCTATCTATCTATCTATCTATCTATCTATCATCTATCTAATCTCACAGTCATTTGAATCTGCAGGTAGATATCCATGAGTTGAGGTCTTTATCTGTTTGGAGTAAAGTCTCATCTGCTAATTGAGATCAATGAACAGTTTTTTTTTTTTGCCAATTCCTTCTTGGAAGTCCTGAGCCTTCCTCAGACAGCTCTAAAGAAGGAGAAAGGAGGCAAATATAACAGAAAAAAAGTCTATTTGGCCTCCAGAAAACCTCTTCCCCATTGTAAGGAACATCATGAATATTAATCTGAAATATACTATTTCTATTTATTTAACGCAGGGCACAGCTCACCCCAAGAGATACGCAGTTGGCCTAAATTTAGATTGCACTAATCATGGATAGTATGATTAAGGAATGTTCACTGCAGCTGTATCTGAGTGAACAGCTCCTTATCTGCACAAAGATTTCACAGAATCCAAGATTACGAGTTCATGGAGTCACATTTTCCACCCTCTCTCTCATATCCGAACTCAAGAACACCATAAATACTATTAACATTCTTCAGCCCGCCCACCCCTGTAAAATTTTGTCACTGGCACTGCTACACTTGGTGCAGCAACTAAAGTCACCCTAAGCCTTCCCGTCAAAGTTGATTCTGTGAAATGATTGTGTGTGTTTGTCTATGTGTTTCTCTGTGTGTAGTTTGCTGGGCAGGAATAGAAGAAGTGCCTTGTTTGTCCTTTAGCAGGATGCTTTCCAATCTCTTCCTCTAGCCTACAGTTCCAATTAGAAACCCACCCAAATAGGTAACCAACCTGGCTCCTTCTTAGCTTCCATAGACAGAGAAAGTCAGTGAGATGCTGCCCGCTTGCTAAGTCATGAAAATAAATTCTATCGAACACAGTAGGGAGTTTCATTTGAGGAAGGGCCGTGTCGTATATATTTCATCTCTCTTGTATGAAGAGATTCAAAATGTTATTCATAAATTTCTCAAGTAGCGCTACTTTGAATTGATTTAGACCAGCCTTCTTAAGATTTGCAAGGTCAACTCTTTCACCTTCCTTTAATCTGAATTGGGCTGTTGAAACCTGGAACCCAATCAGGGAAAAAGTTAATAAATAGAATGTTGGTAACATTGGGTGATTTTTAATCTTTTTTTAAAATGCACATTGAGTGTCATAACCTAGTTTGAATTTAAGGACAGTTCAGCAAATTCAAACAAAGGTTGGAAGATATGCTGTGATCCAGAGAGTTCGCAATACTGAGAATTCAGTCTGAATTTGCAAAATAACATGGCCAAGAATAGAAGATGTAAACTTTCTTTTCAATGAGAGAAAAATAAGGTGTGTTAGATCTATGCTACAGTTCTATCTATTATCAAGAGGTCTATTGATAATTATGTTTGCAAGCCAGGGACTCGGGAGCTGTCCCCAATTTGGGTGCTGAAATTTTATCTGCTCTTACTTAAGATACGTTTGAATTGCAGCATTTTCATTTGGCGCCCTCTAGTGTTTTTTATTCTTATTTTGGTTTTAATACCACTTAGAATACCGTTTTTCAATTGTTAGGCTTTTGATGCAATCTTTTTTCCATTAATCCAAAGAGTAGATGCCTCCCAGAAGGTTAATTTCATTTCAGATCAAACCTTTCCAGGAACAAACTTGACCTTCAAAATTCACAGGAGAGACCAATATGAGAATTATGGAGCAAGGGGGTCGGGAGTGAAGGGCTGTTTCTCAGAATATTACTAAATAAAAGAATGAATGATATTTACTCTATGCATTGGATGATTTTCTCCAGTGCAATAGCATATACATTTTCTGCAGATAAAATAAATACCAATGTTATGTCTATTACAAGTGTTCCTATCATAAAAGGTAGTTATTTCCAACAATTGCTTTATCAATATTGGGACACAGCTATTGAGAATTTTATTTTCTGATTTTATATCACCTGTCTGTGTTTTCTTCTGAGAATATCAACAAAGAAAACAGAAATATGGGATATTGATTGAGATGTATCCGGAAGAATGTTTGGAAAAAAGCATGGATGAAGGGAATTGTTTTTCAAAAGAAGAGAGCTTCTTCTAATATTTTATGAGCCCTTTGCTAACACATACCTATACACACTCTTCACACACACACACACACACACACACACACACACACACACACACACACACACTTTCACCAACCCTTCTACACCAGCTCTTTTTTTCTCAAAGTTTTTTTATTTTTTCCTCCACCACTTTTACATTTCAATGAACATATACCTTCAATTATTACAATAAAATACACAATTTTATTGTGATTGTGAATGTTGGAATGATATTCCATCATTCAAAAGTCAGCATCTTATACATACGCCTATATCATTGATCATCAGTCTATTCTACTTTTCTTTCCATTGCACTCCTGCTCTCTACCTCTATCCTCTCCTCCTACTTTCTTACTCCTTCACTCCTCCTCTACTCTCTCTACTCCTTCTCTTCCTCCCCATCTACTTCCTCTTACGCCCTCTTAACCTTCCCCTGAGTACTCTTCTCAGATACACCAGCTCTTAAAGTTTGCTAGGTTGAAGCCATAGACCTCCTTACACAATCTAAACAGGTAATTGAGGACAGATGGAAAACTTTGTTCATAAACCGAACTAACTATGGTCTGACTTGAAACCTTGCTGTTGTGTATTCACTGTTGGCCAACGAGTTGGACAATTTGATTTCTTATAACGTATATGGTGGTCTACTGCCTACCTTTCATAGGAGTCAAGGTTACATAGCTTCCTTCTTCAATATGCTGTGTAATTTGAGTTGTCGTAGCCCTAAAAATTCATTTAACCATGTATCAGACCATCCTCTCAAAACTCCCTGAAAGATTTATTTTTTCGTTGCAGCTGTATTCAGAAGACTAAGTTTGATAGGGTCTCAATTAACAAAGCTGAGTTTTAACAGAATAACAGAGATGGAAGGAACTTTGAAGGTCTCCTAGTCCAACCCCCTGCTCAAGCAGGAGACCCTCTACCAGGGGCGGGTTCCTAAATTTTTTACTACCACTCTGTGGGCGTGACTTAATTTTGTGGGCGTGGCTTAATTTTGTGGGCTTTGCTTAGTTTTGTCGGCATGGTTTGACGGTCATGTGACTGGGTGGGAGTGGCTTGACGGTCATGTGACTGGGCGGGCATGGCTTCATAGTCATGTGACTGGGCGGGTGTGGCTAAGTGGTCACGATCCTAGTTCCCCCTACAAGGATTCCTGCATCCGGACCTTTTACAATCCCCCAAAGGATTAAAAGAAACCAGATTCCATACAGCTCTGAACCCTTAAGGCAAACCAAATACAAGTGGTCCTCGCTTAATGGCCGGTTGCTTAGCAAATGTTCAAATTTATGACTGACCTCCACAGAGCTACTTGACCTGTTTTTTGAGTTTTGACAGCCTTATGCAATAGCAATAGCAATAGCACTTTTCTTATATACCGCTTCATAGTGCTTTATAGCACTCTCTAAGCGGTTTACAGAGTTCAGCATATTGCCCCCAACAATCTGGGTCCTCATTTTACCGACCTCGGAAGGATGGAAGGCTGAGTCAACCTTGAGCCTAGTGAGATTTGAACAGCTGAACTGTTGAACTAGCAGTCAGCCTGCAATGGCTGCATTTAACCACTGCACCACTTCAGCTCACACACGCGCACACATACACATTTATGACCAGTTACAACATCTGTGACGTCACCAGCCAGTCGCTACCAGTGCTATAGAGTGGACCACACTGGTAGGAACCCACCACTGCCCTGTACTATCCAGACAAGTCACTGTCCAGTCTCTTCTTAAAAACCTCCAGTGATGGAGAACCCACAACCTTTGGAGGCAAGCCTTTCCACTGGTTAATTGTTCTCACTGTTGTGAAATTTCTCCTTAGTTCTAGGTTGCTTCTTTCCTTGATTACTTTCATCCATTCCTTCTTGTCCTGCCTTCTTGTGCTTTGGAGAATAGGTTGACCCCCTCTTCTTTGTGGCAGCCGTTCAGATACTGGAATGTCACCCCTAGTCCTTCTTTTCACTAGACTAGACATACACAATTCCTGCAACCATTCTTCATATGTTTTCTATTCTACCATCCTCCCTTTCCAATTTTTGCACAGGTTCGCCTGGTGCACCAATTGCGACCATACTTGGAGAAGGAGGCTCTACTCACGGTCACTCATGCCCTTGTCACCTCCCGATTGGACTATAATGCACTCTATATGGGGCTACCCTTGAAGAGTATTCAGAGATTACAATTGGTGCAAAATGCGGGCTGCGCATGCTGTGGTGGGTGTTTCAAGATACACCCACATAACACCTATACTCCGCCAGTTGCATTGGCTGCCCATTGGTCTCTGGGTACAATTCAAGGTGTTGATCATCATCTTTAAAGCCCTACATGGCTTAGGACCAGGTTATCTCCGGGACCGCATCCTACCTCATACTTCCCTTCGACCGGTCAGGTCCCACAGAGTGGGTCTCCTCCAGGTCACGTCAGCCAAACAATGCTGGCTGGTGGAGCCTAGGGGGAGGGCCTTCTCTGTGGGTGGCCCTGTTCTCTGGAACCAACTTCCCCCAGAGATCCGAATCATCCCCACCTTGCTGGCCTTCCGAAAAGCCGTTAAGACATGGCTCTTCCTGCAGGCAGGGGTCTGAGACAATTTTACATCTGAGGTCTCCCCCATGTATGCATGGTTGTTGTATGTCTTTTTTTAACTTTTAAAATTGTTTTTAATGATTTTATTGTTTGGTGTTCTTTAAAATGCTGTACGCCGCCCTGAGTCCTTAGGGAGTAGGGCGGCATAGAAGAATTCCTAAATAAATAAATAAATAAATAAATAAATAAATAAATAAATAAATAAATAAATAAATAAATAAATAAATAAATAAATAAATAAATAAATAAATAAATAAATAAATAAATAAATAAATAAATAAATAAATAAATAATTAAAAAAAAATAAAAAAAAAATAAAAATAAAAATAAAAATAAATAAAAATAAAAATAAAAATAAAAAAAAAAATAAAAAAAAATAAAAATAAAATAAAAAATAAAAT
>JALIGW010000003.1:196358594-196563594 GCA_023053685.1 Diadophis punctatus similis | reverse complement strand
ATTCTAATGAAAGTGACTCTTCTCTTGGCAAGATGGTGCCCGCCAATAGAGATAATACTTCCCAGATGGTTAATTAGTCTAATGTCATATAAAGCAGCTTCTTACATTCCTATCAATTTCCAAGAAAATATTCAATTGAAATAAATTAGTTTCTGGAACATATCTGCTAATTTTTATCCATTATGAAGGGAAATAAAAGTCTATTTTTGTGCCATTATGGACAGGAATTAATCTTGATTTAAAAATACCAGATATTCTTTGCTCCCATTAACACCGGTGAAGATGTGAAGTTGGAAATCTTCTCTTTTGGCTTATGCTGTTTAAAACCTGCTAGCAAATTAGAGTTTTACAGAATAGGAACTGAAATGGCTTAGAAGACTAGTTTTTCAGCTGAGAAGACGATACGGGTTAAAACTAAGTTCGCTGCCAAATAATTCACACACAACGGTAGTTTCATTTCTTAATTCGGGACTTGACTTTTCAACAGTGCATGGAAGAACTAAAGATTTTTCACGTGAGACTATTTATAGCCTATATTAGCTTATTAGTAGCTGGATACCTGTGCTTCGCTACAAAACTGTGATCGGGCTTGATAAATTGACAATTAAAGCTTGAAAATTAATGAGTAGTTACGATCAGGTTTGATACATTGACACTTAAAGCTTGAAAATTTATGTAGAATGTGTAACTCCTTAGCATCAGAGTGTGTTAATATAAGGCAACTGGCAGGTGGAACAGAGTTCCTTTCAGATGGGGAGGGGGAGTAGAATGTCTAAACTCCCAGCCCACAGGCCGGATGGGTCATGTGCTGGCCACACCCACACCCGGTTTGGCGAAGGAGTAGCATCAGAGCATGTTAATATAAGGCAACTGGCAGTTGGAACAGAGTTCTTTTCAGGTAGGGAAGGGGAGTAGAATGTCTAACTCCTTAGCATCAGAGCATGTTAATATAATACTGTATAAGAAATACTAATGATCTGATGGTAATTTTGAAAAATCCTTTCTTAGTGAGCACCTAGAAGCCCAAAGGAACATACGTGCCAAGTTTCAAGTTTGTAGGCTTTACAGTTCTGGAGATTTCGTGATGAGTGAGTGGTATTTGGCTTATATATACTGTATATAAGGGAATAAGGGATAAGGGATAAGGAATAAGGGAAGAGAGCCTGTGGCCTAGAGATTAAGCTGCTGCCTTACAGGCAGGCGGCCCAGGTTCAAATTCCCAGTAAGGGTATGGCTATCTGATGAGAGCAAAATAGCTCGAAATAGATCTATAATAGTCTCCCTTCATTTTCATTTATCAGCAAAAAAATATTACGCACACACACACGTGTGTGTGTGCACGCGCGTGCACGTGCGTGCGTGTGTGTGTTTCAGTTTTAAGTCTCTCTGGCCCCAGCTTCTGAATCCCTTTGTCAAACAGTACATCTGAACCTTAAGACTGATTTTCCCTGTGATGTGTATTTTTGAACGCAGCATTTAGAGCCAAGAAGTGCATTTCAAAATTGGAGATTCTTACAAGCCAAATAAAGTTCTTTTGATGATCCTCATTATAGTGTAGAAGAACATCCAAATAAGAATTAGCACAAACAAAAGTAAAACAGAAACAAGCTGATACTATCTCTTTGATGGATTATGTATGATCAAATCACTGTCAGGTGCAAGCAACCATATAGACACGTTTTCTTCATGGTAATCTGTCCCTAACCTTGTTTCTCAAATCTCTTGATGGTGCAGCCATAGCTACTGTGAATTTGTCCATCCATCTTGTGTGTAGTTATCCTCTTCTTTTTCGCTTTCCTTGGAAGATACTCCCTTTAATCATCTCTTTGGGGAGACCTAAATCGCTGAAGCTTAAATCAGATCATTCAGTCGTATCATTTTTCAACAGCAACTTTCCAAGTGTTTTCAAAACCTTCCCAAAAATACCAGAAATCCATATATATATTTTTGCACGCAAGGCCAGTTTCATTAAAAATTAAAATCAGGCTAAACCTTAATTTACAACCCCTTTGCTTCAAAAACAGAGCTTACAAATCCTCAGTTGCTCATAGCTATCACACCATAATGAGCAAACATTGCTTTTAAGGTTTTTTTAATTCTTATAAGATGAGCAGGAACAACGTATTTTGAAGGTCTCGCATCCCATTGCTGGAATAAAGCCTTTTACCAGTTACTTTGTCAGACTGCACCAATTGAATACTAGATAAAATAAAATGCCGGTAGATTTATTTATGAACTAATGCAACCAGAAGGAAATTGAATTCATTGCAATTCATTACATTCTATTGTAATACATTTTACTCTATATTCTCTTTTGTGAAAAGAAAAAGAAAATAGAGTGGAATTCCAGTGATGTTCTACTGTAGTATTCATGGTCTTTGCATAAAGCTTGTAAAAAAATTATTTCTTGCTGGCCAATTAAAGATAAAGTTGTAATTGATAAAATAGAGCGGGTTGCCATTTTGGCTGAATAAATTAGAAGCAAAAAAATTTGATCAGCTGCATGGTGTTCATCTATTTGCCACGGACAGGTACTTATTAAGTTGAATTATTTCAACTTATCTTGCTTGGACATTTTCTTTTTTTTTATTTCTTGGCTGTTGAACAGTGTTTCCATCTGGCTTTTCTTAATTGCCAAGATATGTTGCAAGATGGAATGATGACACATGCTTCGTAACACCTCAGCCTACAGCTGATTGCAACAGATTAGTTTCAGAAGCAACAAGAAATGTAGAACGGATCATGATAAATGTCTTTTATTAATATAAAGAGTAAGGGATGTGTGTTTGCACGGACATGCAGGGGGAGCAAAAACTTACCACGATAGGAAAGTTCCATAACACATAACAGCCTTGTATGAGCCAAGGGTATCCACATCAGAGGTGGGTTCCTGCCTGTTCCTGCTGGTACGGTTAATAGCTGTTGTTCGGCGCAGAGCCGAAGACGCTGCTGCCGTTCGCGGCGCGGGGGCTTTCTCCGGGCGCTGCCGCCGCCCACATGGACGCCGCCAATTGCGTTCTTTTGCCCTCTGCGCATGCAGAACGCTTTGCGCATGCACAGAGGGCAAAAGAATGCAATTGGCGGTGTCCATGCGGGCAGCGCCCGCGCCCGGGGAAAGCCCCCACGCCGCGAACGGCAGCAGCATCTTCGGCTCTGCGCCGAACAACAGCTATTAACCGTACCGGCAGGAACCCACTACTGATCCACATGGAATGGCAGACTTGATGGTGTGGAAGGAAAAGGGGGAGGGAGGGAGGGAGGGAGGGAGGGAGGGAGGGAGGGAGGAAGGAAGGAAGGAAGGAAGGAAGGAAGGAAGGAAGGAAGGAAGGAAGGAAGGAAGGAAGGAAGGAAGGAAGGAAGGAAGTCCAATTGCCATCTTGACTTCTTTGATCCTAGCCTGTACACACTGGTTATATACAGTAAAAGGTAAAGATTCCCCTTGCACACATGTGCTAGTCGTTCCTGACTCTAGGGGGAGGTGCTCATCTCCGTTTCAAAGCCGAAGAGCCAGCTCTGTCCGAAGATGTCTGTCTCTGTGGTAATGTGGCCGGCATGACTAAACGCCAAAGGCGCACGGAACGCTGTTACCTTCCCACCAAAGGTGGTCCCTATTTTTCTATTTGCATTTTTTATGTGCTTTCGAACTGCTAGGTTGGCAGAAGCTGGGACAAGTAACAGGAACTCACCCTATTACGCAGCACTAGGGATTCGAACAGCTGAACTGCTGACCTTTTGATCAACAAGCTCAGCATCTTAACCACTGAGCAACCGCGTCCCTTATATATATTAGATTGAGGTTTTAAAGTATGTTTCCAACACTTGTACATATGCAAACAAGTAATTATTTTCCTCACTTACTATTGGAAGAAAATCCAGTACAAGCAACTAGAAAAATATCCTAAAATATCAAACAACAACAATTAACATCAGATAAAACAACACTGACAAAATATGAAAACCAAAGGACTCATAGTTTGATTTTGAGTGATGCCATTAAGCTTCCTTCCCCCTTCCCTCCTTCCCCTCCCCTTCTTTCCTTCATTGGCCCCTCTTTCTTTTCCTTCCTTCCTTCCTTCCTTCCTTCCTTCCTTCCTTCCTTCCTTCCTTCCTTCCTTCCTTTCTTTCTTTCTTTCTTTCTTTCTTTCTTTCTTTCTTTCGGCAAATCAGTAGGGAAATTATGTGAATCTGGTAACATCATCCGTGCTAGTCCTTGTGCACTGATGATGTTCCTTAGTTGGGTAATGAAATGTCTGCAAGCAAACTACCAAGCACCTGAGTGCACTTAAGAGTCCATTTTGAACTGTACAAATTGTTCTCGAAAGGGAAGGGAATTAAGTTTATTTTATCAAAACTTCACACGCTCAGATCTCAGCTTTTTTCCCACTGTTTCTAAAATAGCAGTTGAGTATGTGGAGGGCTAAATATAAATGTTTATTTTTGTTGTATTGCAGACACCTCTGCATTCCTTTTGAGAGAGAGCATCCGGGCCAGATGCTCTGGCCCAAGTCTGATGCTGCAGCCTCTGATTCTGCCAGTGGTTGGATCCTGCCGGTTTAACAACCGGTTCGGTGATTGTGTGCTGTGCGTACATGAGCAGTTTTATGAAAACTAAACTTCTGCGTTACTGCTGGGGAGAAACACAGCTGAGGTGCAGCAAACCCCTCTGCCACGCGAATGAGCTGAGAAGATTTATTTATTTTTATTTATTTTATTTATTTATTTTGTCAAACATGTATAGGATAGTAGTTGTTTGTATAAACATAACATAAGTTTTAAAAAGTACCGATAAAAGAGGACAGTAGGACAGGGACGGTAGGCACCGTGGTGCACTTATGCACGCCCCTTACAGACCTCTTAGGAATGGGGTGAGGTCGACTGTAGACAGTCTAAGGTTAAAGTTTTGGGGGTTTGGGGAAGAAACCACAGAGTCAGGTAGTGCATTCCAGGCATTGATCACTCTGTTGCTGAAGTCGTATTTTCTGCAGTCGAGTTTGGAACGGTTTACATTAAGTTTGTATCTATTGCATGCTCATGTATTGTTGCGGTTGAAGCTGAAGATTGCTGCAGTTGAAGGTGAAGATATAGGTCATTAAAGTGCAGGGGCAGGCAGGCGGGACCAGCTGATCGTCAGAGTGAACCGGTTCGCTCCCAGCTGATCGTTGGAGCATCCGGTTCCCCCGAACCTGCCCGAACTGGTAGAATCCCACCCCTGAATTCTGCCCTGTATTCATATGAATACAGGTTTCTCTAAATCTAGCTGCAAATGCATTAGTTTCTAAATCAGCTTGAAACCTGTGCTTTTTTTCCAAAAACATGGATTCCAATCAATCAATCAATCAGAAGAGAACTGGGAGGGACCTTGGAGGTCTTCTAGTCCAGTCCCCTGCTCAAGCAGGAGATACTGTACGATTTGAGACAAGTGGCTGTCCGGTCTCTTCTTAAAAACCTTCAGTGTTGAAGCACCCACAACTTCTGGAGGCAAGTCGTTCCACTGGTTAATTGTTCTCACTGATAGGAAGTTTTTAGGTTGCTTCTCTCCTTGATTCATTTCCATTCATTGTTTCTTGCCTTGCCTTCTGATGCTTTGGAAAATAAGTTGACCCCTTCTTCTTTCTGCTAATACTTTGTTCAATATAACATTTTTTACACTCATCTCCCCCTTTTGAGTAAGCATTCCATCAAGTTCAGCTCCTTGTTCTCCCTTGTCACCATTCATATCTAGCTTGCAATTGTTCACTCCATTTGCTCTGCCATTGGTCTTTGATTCACTAATTTTCAAGTCTATGCAATCTGCGAATCCCCATTCCCCTTTGAGGAACAATTAAAGTATCTGGGTGTATTTAGCCTACGGAAGAGACAACTTAGATCAGCTATAATAAGAGCAATCTTTAGCTATCGGAAGGGTTGTCACACAAGAGGGAGTTAATTTAATCTCAGTTGTCCCAGGGGGCAGAATTAGACGCAATAAGTTGAAATTGTAAGGAAAGTGATTCAAGCTAAACATCAAAAGAAACTTCTCCACTGTCTGAGCTGTCAGACAATGAAACAGGCTGCTCTGTGAAGTGGTGAATTCTTCTTTGTTGGACATCTTCAAACAGAAGTTGGATGCTAAAGATGTCCTAGCAGATCCAGCGTTAAGTAGGAAGTTGGCAAGGTTGCATTTAAGGTTCTCTCCAATTGCATAATTCTATTATCACTGGGATTCTGAACTAAAAACATAGCATTTGCATATAAAAGCATATCTATGCTCACTTTCTTAATAATGTACATCTAATATCACTGTTAGCATTTCTTATGCATTTACCCATAAATTCTAGAGAATTGATCACATTCTAGAAGATGCTCAGGATTTACCTGTTGTTTTTCCCCAGTTCCTCTATCTTATAAGATAGAGGAACTGGGAGTTTCTATAACCAGGAATTTATATTTTGCTGAATATTAAGGACTCAGACCTCTACCCATGGTTAAAGAAAACTAACAGAATTACAGAGTTGGAAGGGACCTTAGAGGTCTTCTAGTCAAACCACCTGCTCAAGCAGGAGACCCAATACCAGGGGTGTCAAACTCGATTTCATTGAGGGCCGCAACAGGATTGTGTTTGACCTTGGGGGGGGGCAGGATGGGCGTGGCCAAGGTGGGCATGGACAGCTCGATGTCACTCGTGTTGGGGGCACCTGTAGTGGCCAAGTGCTAAGGCAGGACTTCCCTGAGACCCTCCCTCACTCTCATTATAATCTCCTTCCTTCCTTCCTTCCTCCTTCCTTCCTTCCTTCCTTCCTTCCTTTCCTTCTTTTTCCTCCCCTATTCCTTCTCTTTTCTTCTTCCTTCCCCTCTTTCCTTATTTTTTCTTCCTTGCTCTCTTCCCATCTTCCCATCTTTTTCTTTGTCGTTCCTCTCTCCCTTTCTCCTTTCCTGTCAATCCTTGCATGCTCAAATGCAAAAGGGGAAACATTTCTCCTTTCCTTTTGTTTTTAGTTTGTTTTGATAGCCCTCTGCCAGCGAAAATGCAACCCGGGGGGGGGCTGCACGACACCCCCCCCCATGCACCATTTTCAGCTGCAATGGCCTCTTGCAGCCCTCTGCCAGTGAAAATGGGGCTCGGGTGGAGGGCGCAGCCCTCCTGAGCTTCATTTTCGCTGGCAGAGGCACCGTGGGCCAGTCCTTGGCTGTTTCCAGGGCAGCCCCATGGGCCAGACCTAAGCACCCTGCAGGTGCTTGACACCACTGCCGTATACTGTTAGACAAATGGTTATGCAATCTCTTCTTAAAAACTTCCAGTGTTGGAGCACTCACAACTTCTAAAGACAAGCTGTTCCACTGATTAATTGTTCTCACTGTCAGGAAATTTCTCCTTAAGTTATAGGATGCTTCTCTCCTGGATTAGTTTCCACCCATTGCCCTCAGGTGCTTTGGAGAATAGGTTGACTCCGCTCTTCCTTGTGACAACCCCTCAGCTATTGGAAGACTGATATCATGTCACGCCAGTCCTTCTTTTCATTAAACTAGACGTACCCAGTTCCTGCAACCGTTCTTCATACGTTTTAGCCTCCAGTCCCCTAATCATCTTTGTTGCTCTTCTCTGCACTCTTTCTAGATCTCAACATCTTTTTTACATCGTGGCAACCAAAACTGGATGCAATAGTCCACGTGTGGTCTTACCACAGCGTTATAAAGTGGTATTAACACTTTACATGATCTTGATTCTATCCCTCTGTTAATGCAGCCCAGGACAGCTCTACCATATTTCCATTATTAGCCCGTATAAATACAGTAACACCTTGGTTAGATGAATTGTGCACTGAGCATGATTTGAACTGTTGTTAAAAGAATTACATAAGTGAAGCATTCATCTCCCCCCCCCCACGTCTATTAAAAAAATAATGAAACAATATTTGCTAGTTTCTCCACTAAATAAAATACCTGCTATTTTTAACTGAGGTGTTAATTGCAAATCAACACAGTTCTTCAAACCTTATTAATCAACAGTGTCCATGACAACAAGGTTTTGGACGGCACGTCTTAAATATGTTGCAAAGAGGAGAGAGAGAGAGAAAACGACAACAGCTTTTCAATATCCTCCACTTTGAACCAAAGTCTACTGCAAAAACCAAAGAAAGGAAAACCAGCGAGGATCAGTATAGCTAAACAGAATGAGCTCTAAATCTTCTTTGCTTTGACATTGAGGGGGGGACATTGAGTCCCTGCCTTTTTCTCCTTACTAAATGAATTGCCTTCTGTTACATTCCACTTGTATTCTTACAGTATTTAAAGAGTGTATTTAAACTGTGTATAGCTCTGATTTAAAGGAGGAGAAGCTTTTGATCTTCTTCCTATTGGCGTATTCAGTTAGAAAGGGGAGTTTAGGGACCTTGCAAATATGGCAGCCACCCTGTTACCTAGCAACATCTCTAACCAAGCTCCTAAGTGTAAATTTGGGGGCGCTATGGTATCCCCTCACCTGTTGGTATTAATAGCCTTAAAAGTCCCATTTTTGTTAGGCTGGGAGGGCTCAGGAGTTCCTGGCCTCTCTAAGAGCAGAATTAACCAAATTAATATAATATAATAGGAAGGGACCTTGGAGGTCTTCTAGTCCAACCCCCTGCTCAAGCAGGAGACCCTGCACTATTTCAGACAAATAGTTGTCCAATCTCTCTATAATAACGTTTATTAAATTAAATAAAGGGGCCATAAAGATTCCCCACATCTGTGCTAAATGATTTGGAGAATTGCTTTTTGCCTCAGATGGAAGAACTTGACCCAACTATTGTTTAGTCAACCAAGTTGACAGTACAGGTAGTCCTCGAGTTACGACCGCAATTGACCCCAAAAATTATGTTGCTAAGTGAAACATTTGTTATGTGAGCTTGCCCCATTTTATGACCTTTCTTGCCACAGTTGTTAAGTGAATCACTGCAATTGTTAAATTAGTAACATGGTGGTTAAGTGAATCTGGATTCCCCATTGACTTTTTACTGATCAGAAGGTCGCAAAGGGGGATCATGTGACCTTGGGACACAGCAGTGGTCATAAAAATGAATCCATTGCCAAGCATCGGAATCTTGATCGTGTGAGCATGGGGACACTGCAATGGTTGTTAAGTGTGAAAAACGGTCACCAGTCTCTTTTTTCAGTGCCATTGTACGGTCACTGAATGAACTGTTGTAAATCAAGGACTACCTGTATCTAGTTACAATACAAAATAAAATAAAATAAAATATAATAAAATAATAAAATATAATAAAATAATAAAATAAAATAAAATAAAATAATAAAATTAAATAAAATTAAAATAAAATAAAATAATAAATAATAAAATAAAATAAAATAATAAAATAAAAAATAAAAAATAAAATAAAATAAATAAAATATAAAATATAATAATAATAAAAGAAAATAAAAGAAAAGAAAATAATAAAAGAAAAGAAAACAAACACAACACAACACATAAAAGAATAAAATAAAATAAAATAAAATAAAAAGAATAAAATAAAATAAAATAAAAAGAATAAATAAAAAATGAAATGAAAATAAAAATAAAAATATGGCCACTTTGTTCAGATGGATCATTTCAGCATGAACTGTTGATTGGCAGCACCCCACTCCCTGCAGAGCTGTGCAAAATCTGGGGTGCTGCTGGACAGGTGGCTCCTTCTCAAAGAGCAGGGGGCAGCTGTGTCCAGGGGGGCCTTTGCAGTCACATTTATGACCCTTGCTGTGTCCCAAGGTATGTGATCCCCTTTTGTGACCTTCTGATCCCGTAAAAAGTCAACGGGGAATCCAGATTCCCTTAACAGCCGTGTGACTAACTTAACAAATGCAATGATTCACTTAACAACTGTGGCAAGAAAAGTCATAAAATGGGGCAAAACTCGCTTAACAAATGTTTCACTTAGTAGCACAAATTTTGGGGTCAGTTGTGGTTGTAAGTCGAGAACTACCTGTCCTGTAACATCCCACCTCATATCTTGACACATGCCTTATGGAACAGCTTCCTCCTAAGATTTGAAAGTCCACAACTCTCCTGGTCTTCCAGGTGTGAAGTCCTGGCTTTTCTCACAGGTATTATGTTAGGTGGATGTTAGAGAAACCCAATATATACAGTATGTGTGTTGGTCAGAGGTGGGTTCCACTTACCTTCCCTGCCAGTTCGCATTGCGACAGAAGTCCAGAAGGTTCTTTGCACCGCTGCAGCTACCGGAGAACCGGTTCGGGGGCGTGGACAGCCGGCCATCGCTGCTGGTTCGGTGAGCGGGGGCAAATTCCCGCCACTGGTAGACTGTGGGCTGCAGGAGGCCGTCGTGGCTGAAAACAGGGCCTCGACGAGTGACATTGAGCTGGCCACACCCCCTGGCCACGCCCACCCAAGTCCCCCGAGGTCAAACGCAACCCTGATGCGGCCCTCAATGAAATCGGGTTTGGTATAGAGTTTCCCTGCCTGAACAGGGGATTGGACTAGAACAGGGGTGGTCAAACTATGGTTCTTTGAGGACCTGTGGACTTCAACTCCCAGAATTCCTGAGCCAGCCATGGGTCAGGAATTCTGGGAGTTGAAGTCCACAGGTCCTCAAAGAACCATAGTTTGCCCACCCCTGGACTAGAAGACCTCCAAAGTCCCTTCCAACTCTTGTTATTCTGTTAAGTTGCTGGCACTTACTTGTTCGGCAGCCTCCCAGCTCCCTAATTTTTTTCCCCTCAAATAAATTGAAAGCATTTTTAAAAAGTCAGATGGGACAAAGATACCGATGCAGATGCCAAGTAAGTTGTCTGCAGACAATGCAGTGGGGACTCCAGTTGGAGACAATTGCTCATGAATGTCTCATTGACTTCTGCTTGGTGAGAGGGCTGCTTAATTTCGCTTCCCAGATGGAGATATACTGTAGATCATCTTGCATTCAGCTCTTCTGGCTCAGCCAAATCGTCGTGCGTGTTGAGTTCAATCGCGCAGCCGAGGCAGCCGTCTTGTGGATGTATAAGTAGTGCTTAGAAGTGGTACTGAATCACAATATCCAGCAAATTACATTAAAATAATGCTAAAACCGGTGATGAGAGAGATTTTGGGCGTCTTTGTTCCCTTTGATAGAGCAGCCATGAACAGCGGTATCTCCACTTAAGTAAATGAAAATGACTTCACAGAAAAGAAATCTTTTGCATCAAATATCCAGCATTCCATTATGATACATTTCAAGGGAGTTGTTGGAATTTAACAAATACCAACAATCCTTCCTTCCTTCCTTCCTTCCTTCCTTCCTTCCTTCCTCCCTCCCTTCCTTCCTCCCTTTCCCCCTTCCTTCCTCCCTCTCTCTCCCTCCTCCCTTTCCCCCTTCCACCCTTCCTCCCTCTCTCCTGTCCACCCTTCCTTCCCCTTCTTCCTTCCTTCCTCCCTCCCTTCCTCCTTTTCTCCCTCTCTCCCTTTCCCCCTTCTTCCTTCCTTCCTTCTTTCTTTCCTTCCTCCCTCCCTCTCTCCCTCCCTCCCTTCCTCCCTTCCTTCTTCCTTCTTTCCTCCCTCCCTTTTCGCCTTCTTCCTTCCTTCCTTCCTCCCTCCCTCTCTCCCTTCTTTCCTCCCTCCGTCCTTCCTTCCTTCCTTCCTTCCTTCCTTCCTTCCTTCCTTCCTTCCTTCCTTCCTTCCTTCCTTCCTTCCTTCCTTCCTTCCTTCCTTCCTTCCCAGGTGGGTTCCTGCCAGTTCGGACGGGTTCTATAGAACCGGTAGTGAGAATTCCCCCCCTCTCACTGAACCAGCAGCGATGGCCAGCTGGTGATGCCCCCGAACCGGGTCTCTCAGTGGTGCCATAGGCACCACCATCTTCTTTTTAGCTTCTGCGCATGCGCAGAAGCTGTTTTTTGGGTTTTCGGCACTGCGCATGTGCTTGTGTGTCCGTGCGGCATGGTCATGCAGTGCGCAATGCGCACCTGCACAATGCGCACGTGCCCACCCAGCACTGGAGGAAGTGAACTGGCAGCGAGGTAAGTTAGAACCCACCCCTACCTTCCTTCTTTCCTATTTAAAACACAGAACAAAAAGCTATTACAGGTAGTCCTCAACTTACAGCAGTTTGTTTAGTGACCATCCAAAGTACAACGGCACTAAAAAAAGTGACCAATGACCATTTTTCACACTTACGACCATTGCAGCATCCCCATTCCCCACGGTCACATGATTTACATTTGGATATTTGACTACTGGTTCATATTTATGACGGTTGCAATTGTCCTGGGGGTCATGTGATCCCCTTTTACGACCACCTGACAAGCAAAGTCAATGGGGAAACCAGATTCACTTAACAACCCTGTTAGTAATTTAACAACTGCAGTGATTCCCTTAACAAATGTGGCAAGAAAAGTCATAAAATGGGGCGAAACTCACTTAACACATTTCTCACTGAGCAACATAATTTTGGGGCTCGATTGCAGGAGTGGGTTCTAATTTACCTCGCTGCCGGTTTGCTTCCTTCGTGCGCGTGCAAAAAAAAAATTCAAAAAAAACAAACCCCGAAACCAAGATGGCGATGCATGCTCAGTGCCGGAAACTTGGCTTCTGCAAATGTGCAGAAATAAATAAATAAATAAAAAAGATGGCGGCGCCCAAGGACTGGCACCGACTGAACCAGATCTGTGACATCATCGTGATGTCACCAGCGGGTCGCTACCGGTTCGGGAGAACCGGTTTGAACCAGGAGGAACCCACCTCTGCTCCATTGTGGTCATAAGTCAAGGACTACCTTTTCTTCATCATGATATGTAGACAAGGTGTCTATTGCTAGAGAAACTTTAGTCATGGGGAGGTTTTTTTAAAAAAAATGTTTTGAGAACCAAAAGGATGTAGTCAAAAGGAATATTACTTATGCCTACCTGATGCAGCATTCATTGAAAGAAATGTGTTAAAACATTAGCTGTTTTCTCCTGCTAATGAATGGGTTCCACACTTTAGGTTTTATTAAATAACTGAAAATAAATTTTATTTAAGCGAGAAGAGGGAGTGTCTTCCTGATAACATTGCAATTTAAACCAGCCCATTTTTCAATGGTTGAGACAATAGCTCAGGGGTCCTCAAACTTGGCAACTTTAAGACTTGTGGACTTTCAACTCCCAGAATTCTCCTTCAGCCAACAAAGCAAAGCTGGCTGAGGAATTCTGGGAGTTGAAGTCCACAAGTCTTAAAGTTGCCAAGTTTGAAGACCTCTGCAATAGCTCTTTGTTCCCCTAACTTCCAAAACTGAACCGAACAGTTTCATGTTTTGTTTAAAAAGATTTTTTTTTTAAATTACTCTGTTGGTATTTTTTTCTGCCTCTTGGTAGGGTAGGATCAATCAGCATGGACTCAACTCCTTTATGATCATCAGCTTAAAAAAAAGAGCTCTGAATTTCTGTTGTTTTCAATGGAACCACCTCAAAGAATTCCAGTTCTGTCTACCCCAGAACGAGGAGCATTCATGCTATTTTTAAGTATTCATCTGGAATACAAGCATGAGACGTTTTGATGGATTACTTTGAATTAAGGCCGTTTTGTTCCAAGCTTGAGACAATGCATATGTTCTAGTAGATGTGCATTCTTCATTGGCTGAGACATTTTTCTGTCCAGGGCATTTTTCTGTCCATTTTTCTGTTCTGTCTACAAAATAGCTCCTTTGAGTCCATGGTAAAATCTTGTACTGAATAAAGAAGATAAAAAACAAAATGATTTTATCACACTGCATCGTGCGCACACATAGAGAGAGAGAGAGAGAAAAGCTAGTTCAGGTTTACATTTTCAACAACAGATATCTAAAGAAGAAAAAATAAATAAATGTCTGGGAACGATGCTTGTTTATTGGATTTCTTTTTATTTAGAATATTCCTGCAAAGCAGGTTTGCTTGGCATTGTTCTGAAATAAAACAATGCATTTTGAAAGATGACAAAAGACAGTTTTTTTTAAAAAAAATGCCATTAAAATACAGGTGCAGAATCATGTATGTTGCCCAGAATCACTTGTTCAGATGGGTGAGTATAAAAAAATCAAAACAATAAAAAGAAATGCAAAGAAAATTCACTTATAGCAATCCATAGTGACGATAGATAGATGACAGATGACAGATGATAGATGATAAATAGATGATAGATAGATAATAAAAAAGAGGGGGGGGAGAGAGAGATGATAGACCAATCCAGTCATACACATACATAGATGACGAAAGATAAAAATAAATACAGTAATTGGGAAATTTACTGTAATTTCCAGTTTAATTGGCTCCCAGCACCCTTCCAATATTCAGATCAGAGCAAACACAAAGAGTTGCTTGAAGAGCTAGTTGCTCTTCAACTAGCAAAAAATATGTTTATGAAAATCAGCAAACATCAAACACAGTTAACTGGCAAAAAAATGGGATAAAAAGCAGGCAGATGCAAGAAGAAGAAAATAACAGCCGAAAGTTAAAAGGGGGGATGATTTTACAACAGGAATCTGCATTTCTCAATAACTGTGTGTCGTTCTGTCCATCCATCCATCCGTCCAGCCAAAAGACAAAAAACTTTTCAGAGTCACTTATGGAGTAATTAGCATGTTCTCTTTAATCCAGCTTTAACTCGTTTGTGTCTGTAGCAGGAGCTATGGAAAGGAGGACACCAAGTGATCCCTCTGTTCTGCAATGCTGTGTTTTGTACCCTCTTCTGAAGGAAACAATGTGGTGAACGGGGAGGATGGGTCCAATAAGTAAGGAAGCACAGATAATATATGCAAATGCTACTTGGGGCGGGATCGTGGATTTTCCTTCCAATAAATTGGCTTATCTGATGCAAATTTGCAGAAAACCTATTGGTACCATAAAATCCTTGTCTAAAATCTTGGCGGAAAATGATAACATTTGACATTGTGTCACCTCAATATTTGTCATTGGTTTTCTTTTCTGGGTGTGTGCGTGTGCGTCTATGTCTTCAAGACAATCTTGACTCCTGGCAATTTTGAGGAAATATTGTCACAGGTGGTTTACCATTACCTTCTTCCTGGGTTGAGAGAAAGTGACTGATCCAAAGTCACTCATGTGAGTTCATACCTAAAGTAGTACTAGAACTCATGGTCTCCTGGTTTCTAGCTGGTGCTTTTACTTATTGCACCAAACTAAGAGAGTGTAACAGTAACAGAGTTGGAAGGGATCTTGGAGGTTATCTAGTCCAAACACTGCTCTTGCAGGAGATCTATAGTATTTCTGATAAATGGCTGTCCAGTCTCTTCTTAAAAACCTCCAGTGTTGGAGCATTCACAACTTCCGAAGGCAGTTTGTTCCAGTGATTCATTATTCTCACTGTTAGGAATGTTCTTCTTAGTTCTAGGTTCCTTCTCTCCTTGGTTCATTTCCATCCATTGTTTCTTGTCCTGCCTATAAGTGCTTTGGTAAATAAGTTGCCCCCCTCTTCCTTGTGGCAGCCCTTCAAGTATTGGAAGACTGCTATTATGTCATCCCTGGTCTTTCTTTTCTGACGGAATAAGAATTTACTGCTAGAGGTGATAAGATCTTTTTCCCTTGAATCTAATCCTTGTCAAAAATAAAGCCCGAGAATATTGTATAAGTAATAAAATATTTATTTCAGTATAAAAGAATATAAAACCTAAGAACTACATTTCTGCAATCTAAACACGTCCTCCTTCGGAGAGGACCAGCACAGAAGAAAAAGAAAGAAAGAATGGAATATTACACATGTGCAGATCACTCATCACGTGCCTGCTTTGCTAGGAAGTCTGGGTACCATATAGTTTAGTGTATGAGTGCAGCTGATAATCAAAAAATCACATCGTGACATTTTCACTAGACTTAATAATGTTACTTTGGTGCCATTCGTCAGCCTTTTGCATTCATTAACTGAGATAACATGATGGGGTGCTCATATAACCTCAAATGAAGGTTTTCATATTCTCCTCCATTGATCCCAGTGGCCTGATGAATTCTACTATGATAAATCCTCCTTTAACAATACTTGGATTATCTACACCGCAAGACATGTTGGCAGGTCACCTATGAATGGTAAGATCAGAAAGACAGAAGAAGAAAAATTTACAATGCTGTGAGATACAATAAGAATAAAAATTGGCACTCAGGAAGTTTGGTTTTTTTTAGATAAATTGAAATGTTGGAATCATTTGTTGTTGAACACAATGGGAAAACTATGGAGATGTCTTCGTTATATTATTAATCAAGGTTGTGGGACTCTCTATTCTGGGTATGAAATGTTCCCTTGGAACATTCTGTCTTCTTCAGAGAATGGTTCAGAGAGTTTGTCATTTCTAGAAGTACATTTTCTAAAGGGAGGAGTGGACCATGGTGTTCCAAAGAAAAAGAATTATGCTATCAGGGCCATCAAAAATTTTCATGATACCATGTTTAGGAGGAGGAGGAGGAGGAGGAGGAGGAGGAGGAGGAGGAGGAGGAGGAGGAGGAGGGAGGAGTTAAAGTAGTATATATTATTATATAATAAATGTTTGGTTGTCGATGAACAATCTGAAATTTCAATGGAAATTCTCAGTCATCCAGATCATGGTCGTCTGAAAGGCATCTGGATTTAGAAGTTCTGAACTGAAGAAGCTTCTTGGATGAGAAGCAAAACATCTTCAGGGGGGGAAAACAAAGTCCAGTTGCCTTTTGAAAAAGCACCTTTCAGACCATGTGAAATTTCATGAAGAGACCAACGAGCTGAAGAGGTTCTGGATGCCTGTTTTAGAACCAATGTGCATTTTTTGTAATGGATCATATGCTCCATTACCTTGCTATGGGGGTTGAATCTGGCAAGCAAGCCAAGATCCTAGGATGTTTTGGTATTGCATTATTACTGTTGTTGTTGTTGTTGTTTATTTCAAAAAGTTTTATTAGTACAAAGTACAAACTTACTATTTTACATTCAGTACCTGTATGTGGGCACCACAAAAGTCAATGGGGAAGCCAGATTCACTCAACAACCGTGTTACTAACTTAACCAACTGCAGCGATTCACTCAACAACGGTGGCAAGGAAGGTCGTAAAATGGGGCAAAACTCATTTAACAAATGTCTCCCTTGGCAACAGAATCTGTTGTCACTCGATCAACATTGGCTCAAAAGTCCCATAATTCATGCCTATTCACTTGATCCGATGTTTTCTCTAAATCAGGAAAGATGCAATAAATGGTCTTTTTCACTTTCTCAGGTCTGAAAAACATCTCAGTTTCGTTGGGGAGGTGGGGGAAGGGCAGTGTCTTGGGGAAAAAGAGTTCTCACATCCCTGTTTTTAATCTTGCTCTTTTTGTGACTAGCGTATGAATAGCCTATCTCCTCCTTGCCAGAAACTAGCTGTTTTCTGACTGATTAAAATACATATTGTAATGTCATCTAGCAAAACTCTTGCCATATTCCGTATGACAGGTTGCAGATAAAAAATGAATTACGCTTGAATTAAAATCCATTTCCAAATATGAAATTATCTTACCCCGTTTGACTTATTTGACTTATCCTTACCGCGTGGACCAGAGAGATGGTGGGTTTTGTTTAATATTGACTTTGTTGAGTGCTTCAAGGTCCCCCTGTGAAGGTTATCTTGTAAATATAAATTTGATTGAATCCCTCATTGAGTTTCTATGTGGATTTAAAAAAAAAATGAGATCGGTGCTCTTAGCCTCTGGAAAATTGATAATGTGGCTTACTGTAATTGATCTGTTTAGTTTCTGTGGGTTCTTTGGGAAGAAGAAGACAAGTGTTTGCAAACTGATTACATCTCCTCACGTTTTATGACAAAATAGGATTAGGTATCTGGATTTGGCTAAAAGGGGTATAAATTAAACTGATGGACTTTGAGAATATATAATAGGTGTTGTATTGAGATGGTTTGGTAGAACAAAATATAAGGAAGGAAAGACAAATCTTTGCTGGTCAGCATCTCAGAATAAATATCAAGAAATTTTGAGGTCCTTTGTGTTCTCTGACTTTGGTGGTTTTCCTGCAGATGTTTCATTACTAAACTAGGTAGCATTATCAGTGCATCGATGATGTTACCTAATTTGGTAATTAGGGGCGTGCATCAGGGGTGAAATCCTCCCGGTTCACCCTGGCCCGTCCTTCGGCATATAGCCGATGGAACTGGTGGCGGTCGCGGTGCGGAGCTTCTCCCGCCCGCTTTCCCGGCCCGGCTGAACGCCGCCATTCGGGTTATTTTTCCCTCTGTGCATGCGCGCGCATGCACAGAGGGAAAAATAACCCGAATGATTGTGGTCAGCCGGGCCGGGAAAGCGGTGATTGTGTTCAGCCGGGCCGGGAAAGCAGGCAGGAGAAGCTCCGCGCCGCAACCGCCGCCAGTTCCATCGGCTATACGCCGAAGGACTGGCCCGGGCGAACCAGGAGGATTTCACCCCTGGCGTGCATAAGTGCACCAGTGTGCCTACCGTCCCTGTCCTAATGTTCCCTCTTATCAGTACCCATCTTATGTATATAAACAATGTTATATCTATGTATATTACCAACACGTACTTGACAAAAATAAATAAATAAAATAAAATAAAATAAAACCACCAAGCTCAGAAAGAACCAAGGATCATTCAGTTTAATCCTGAGCTACAGATATGCTCTTCTTAGGCCTTTGAACTATGGTGCTGGAGGAGACTCCTGCGAGTCCCTTGGACTGCAAGGCGATCAAACTGGTCAGTCCTAGAGGAGATCAATCCTGACTGCTCTTTAGAAGGCCAGATCCTGAAGATAAAACTCAAATACTTTGGCCACCTAATGAGAAGGAAGGACTCACTGGAGAAGCGCCTAATGCAGGGAACAATTGAGGGCAAAAGAAGAAGGGGACGACAGAGAATGAGGTGGCTGGATGGAGTCACTGAAGCAGTCTATGTGAGCTTAAATGGACTCCATGGACAGAGGAATGTTGTCCATGGGGTCGCAATGGGTTGGACACGACTTCGCAACTAACAACAACAACAAGGTTTTGGGTGACTAATATTCAAGCAACCTTTAAATGTTTTTTAAAGAGATAGCTTGGTGCAATGGTTAGGCATTAGATTAGTGGCCTAACCACTAATCTCCAGTGGTCTGGAGACCATGTGTTTTGTGTAGCCTAAGGCACAAAGCCAGCTGTGTCACTTTGGGCCAGTTCTTCTCTCTTCACCAAGAAGAAGGCAGTGGCGAACTACTTTTAAAAATGCTATCCCCAAAATTTCTCCAGTGGAAAGGGATAGGATGTAAAACCATATAATACATTAATAGAGAAATAAATACCCATGATTGAGACTGTTTTGGGCAGGCAATATGAGGAATGAATTCCTTTGATTGTTGAAAATCATCTATAAACATAATCATCTAATAACTGTCTGGTTTGGTACAGCAACCAAACCCCCAAAACTTTACCCTAAGACTGTCCACTGTTGACCTCACCCGATTCCTAAGAGGTCAGTAAGGGGTGTGCATAAGTGCACCAGCATGCCTACCGTCCCTGTTCTAATGTTCCCTCTTATTAGTACCCATCTTATGTATATAAACAATGTTATATCTATGTATATTACCAACACATACTTGACAAAAATAAATAAATGAAAATAAATGAAAATAAATAAATAAACGAAACAGATTCAGATTTCAACAGATAGCTAGTACTGCAGAAAAAAGAATTGCAACCAGCCTGCCTTCCATTGAGGACCTGTATCCTGCATGAGACAGAAAGGGGGCTGAGAAAATATCTACAGACCCTTCACATCCTGGACATAATTTTTTTCAATTCCTTCTCTTAGGATGCCACTGTTGGGCACATGCCAAAACAACTAGACACAAAGGCAGTTTTTTCCCCATGCCATCACTCTGCTAAACACCTAATTCCCATAGCCCTGTCTTATGCCTAAGGGTATCTGAATAGTAGTAGGGCTATATTTACTATAATAGTAGTAGGGCTATATTTACTATTATCCTTCTCATGTTTCCTGTTACCTACTCCTATTGATATCTTATGACTATCTGCCTGTCTGTTGGTTGTATCTTATGATTTATGATTGTATCTTATGATTTATCACTTTGTTGCTTGTATGTACACTGAGAGCTTATGCAATGACAAATTCCTTCTGTGCCCAATCACACTTGGCCAATAAAATAATTCTCTTCTCTTCTCTTCTCTTCTCTTCTCTTCTCTTCTCTTCTCTTCTCTTCTCTTCTCTTCTCTTCTCTTCTCTTCTCTTCTCTTCTCTTCTCTTCTCTTCTCTTCTCTTCTCTCCTCTCCTCTCCTCTCCCCTACCCTACCCTACCCTACCCTACCCTACCCTATCCTATCCTATCCTATCCTATCCTATCCTATCTTCCTTTCTTCTTCCCTCCTTTCTATCCTATCCTATCCTCCTTCCTTCTTCCCTCCCTCCCTCCCTCCCTCCCTCCCTCCCTCCCTTCATTCTATTCTATTCTATTCTATTCTATTCTATTCTATTCTATTCATTTTCTATTCTACTCTATTCTATTCCTTCTTCCCTTTTCTATTCTATTCTCCTTCCTTCTTCCCTTCTCTCTATTCTATTCTATTCTATTCTATTCTATTCTATTCTATTCTATTCTATTCTATTCTATTCTATTCTATTCTATTCCACTCTACTCTACTCTACTCTACTCTACTCTACTCTACTCTACTCTACTCTACTCTACTCTACTCTACTCTATTCTATTCTACTCTACTCTACTCTACTCTACTCTACTCTACTCTATTCCTTCTTCCCTTTTCTATTCTATTCTCCTTCCTTCTTCCCTTCCCTTCCCTTCCCTTCCCTTCCCTTCCCTTCCATTCCATTCCATTCCATTCTATTCTATTCTATTCTATTCTATTCTATTCTATTCTATTCTACTCTACTCTATTCTATTCCTTCTTCCCTTTTCTATTCTATTCTCCTTACTTCTTCCCTTCTCTCTATTCTATTCTATTCTATTCTATTCTATTCTATTCTATTCTATTCTATTCTATTCTATTCTATTCTATTAATTTTCTATTCTACTCTACTCTATTCCTTCTTCCCTTTTCTATTCTATTCTCCTTCCTTCTTCCCTTCTTCCCTTCTTCCCTTCTCTCTATTCTATTCTATTCTATTCTATTCTATTCTATTCTATTCTATTCTATTCTATTCTATTCTATTCTATTCTATTCCATTCCATTCTATTCTATTCTATTCTATTCTATAAATATGGAACAGTGTTCAGAATCTCCCTTGAGGAAAAGCCAACTTTACGGGGTTTTTTCAGTCTGTTTTCTCTCTTTCTGCCTTTCTTCTCTTCCATTATACATGCAGAGCAGAATCTCAGACGTGTTGTCATAAAGGACTATTTATAACGCCTGTACAACTCCATGCATGTGTCAGAGCGCTAAATTAGGGGGAAAGGAGCAAGTTAATATTTATTTGAGCACTTTCGGGCTGGGGCTGGCGGAAGAGGCATCGAGCAAAGATGTCAGAGAGATTACAGTTGATGAACCCATTTTAGATATAACAAGGGGTGTATAAACCTGGAACATGATATAACGGAATAATCCCAGGAGCGATGCCACTGTTACAACCTGCTCTATCCGATCTATTAAAGGGCTGTGTGTGTGTGTGTGTGTGTGTGTGTGTGTGTGTGTGTGTGTGTGTGTGTGTGTGTGTGTTTCAATCTCCCAAATCTCTAAAGCACTTTGCCAAATTATTTCATACAGTCATCTGGAATAATTGTTTTATATACATATGGGAACAAATCCCATAAGGAAACATTAAGTTGATGAATTTGATGCTTGTTGAACTTGGGAGAATGGAAAAATCCCACCCACCCCCGAAGGCAGGAGCGGATCAGGGTTAGATACTGTAGGTTTGCTTTGCTATAATAAAATGAGAATGAATTAAAATGGAAATTGCATGCAAGTATGTAGGGGAAATGCATTTCTGTACACCAGTCTACCTTAACCTAATCTGGGATTCTTAACAGATGTGTTGGGATTATAATTGTGTAAATTCAGAATACCAGAATACCAGAGTTGGGATGGACCTTGGAGGCCTTCTAGTCCAACCCCCTGCTCAAGCAGGAAAACCTATACTATTTTAGACAGATCTCTTCTTAAAAAACCTCCAGTGATGAAGTACCCACAACTTTTGAAGGCAAGCCGTTCCACTGATTGATTGTTCTCACCGTCAGGAAATTTCTCCTTAGTTCTAGGTTGCTTCTCTCCATTGCTCCTTGTCCTGCCTTCTGGTGCTTTGGACAATAAGTTGACTCCTCTTCTTTGTGGCAGCCCCTCAAATACTGGAATTCTGCTATCATGTCACCCCTAGTTCCTTCCTTTCACTAAACTAGACAACAACCGTTCTTCATGTTTTAATCTCCAGAGTCCCCTAAGCATCTTCTTCTCTGGAATTTTTCTTGTATCTCAACTTCTTCCAAAATCTACGGTGATACAATGCTGCTTACACATTCTGAATGTGATCATTTTCAAAACTGCAAGGTTATTTATTTATTTATTTATTTGTTTGTTTGTTTGTTTGTTTGTTTGTCAAACATGTATAGGATAGTAGTAATTTGTATAAACATAAGTAAAAAGTAACGATAAAAGAGGACAATTGGACAGTAGGACAGGGACGGTAGGCACGCTGGTGCGCTTATGCACGCCCCTTACAGACCTCTTAGAAACGAGGAGAGGTCGACTGTAGACAGTCTAAGGTTAAAGTTTTTGGGGTTTGGGGAAGAAACCACAGAGTCAGGTAGTGCATTCCAGGCATTGATCATTCTGTTGCTGAAGTCGTATTTTCTGCAGTCAAGTTTGGAGCGGTTTACATTTAGTTTGAATCTATTACGTGCTCGTGTATTGCTGCGGTTGAAGCTGAAGTAGTCATTAACAGGAAGGATATTTTGGTATATGATTTTATG
Organism: Diadophis punctatus similis; assembly: GCA_023053685.1. Classification (NCBI taxonomy): domain Eukaryota; kingdom Metazoa; phylum Chordata; class Lepidosauria; order Squamata; family Dipsadidae; genus Diadophis; species Diadophis punctatus. The sequence continues at coordinate 196,540,750 of JALIGW010000003.1, read as the reverse complement.
AACTACATTTAGATCAGATCGGAGGTGACGTAGTTGTAAATTGTCTAATCCCAGTATTTCAAGTCTGGTGGAATAAGGTATTTTGTTGTGAGCGAAGGAGTGAAGGACTCTTCTTGTGAAATATTTCTGGACTCTCTCGATTGTATTTATGTCTGATATGCAGTGCGGGTTCCAGACAGGTGAGCTGTATTCCAGAATTGGTCTAACAAATGTTTTGTATGCTCTGGTTAGCAATGTAATGGTGCCAGAGAAGAAGCTACACAAGATTAGATTAACAACTCTTAGGTTAGGTTAAGCATGGGTGAGGGTAGTATCCATCTGATAATCCTCCTTTGGCTGGATTGTCCCAATTTTCACTCTTTTCAAGTGTTGTGTAAATAGCAAATCATTTTCTTCTTTTAACAACCCCATAATCCCTTGTGGGGTGGAGTCTGGGCAACTGAATGGAGCTGAGTGTTTACTGGCCGGATGCCCTCCCTGTCGCCAATGCAGAGTTTTGTTCAGCAGATACATTCTCATTGTGCCTAGAGAGAGAAATGTCTGCCTCTACCTTAGGATCGAACTCTTAGCCTCCTGATTGTGAGGCGAGAGCTCCACCTCTAGTCCACCGCACCCCTTGTGTAAATAGCAAATCTAAAACCAAATTTCCACAGCATCCAGCTGTGTAGTACAGAAAACAAGTGGGTGACTTTGCAATATTTGCTGAGACCCATATACAGTAAGACACTGTTGTGAGATTTCAGATTAAGCAGACAAAATCAGAACAGAGCTGAAAGAATATAGCAGGCAAAGTGTTTCTTGACTGTTTGTTTGTTTATTTGCCTTTATTCTTAGCGTAGCAAGAGTCTTGGTGGCACATAATCAATTAATCAATCAATGAGAAAGGCATCATTTTCTTTGAAAGACTGGCTTTTCCTGACAGATACCAGAGCGAAGGAGATTCAGCTAATGGGTATAAATAAACTCACAATTCTCTATCCTGTTGTTGGGCATCTGGCTTTAAAGAAGAGTGGAGTGTAGAAAATTACTTTATAAACTAACTGCTCTAACAGTTTGGGGGGACTAATTGTCGGTCAACAATCATACTGCTTCTGCTAAACGGACAGAGAGCCTCCAGTCTCATGAAATTTAATTGCCACTGAATTTTCCATAGGAGTTAATCAAGATCATATAAAACTTAGCTGGCAATCTTTTTGAGGCTGGCAAAACCTTAGAGTACACTGTCTACAGTTGACCTCACTCCATTCCTAAGAGGTCTGTAAGGGGCGTGCATAAGCGCACCATCGTGCCTACCATCCCTGTCCTTCTGTCCTATTGTAAGCCGCCCTGAGTCCCTCGGGAGTTGGGCGGCATATAAGAAACCATAAATAAATAAATAAATAAATAAATAAATAAATAAATAAATAAATAAATAAATAAATAAATAAATAAATAAATAAATAAATAAATAAATAAATAAATAAATAAATAAATAAATAAATAAATACATACATACATACATACATACATACATACATACATACATACATACATACATACATAAATTGTCCAACTTTACCTATACATACTTTGCTTTTGTTTATGTTTATAACATACCTGTTATCTTGTACATGTGTTATAAATAAACAAACAAACAAACAAACAAACCTAGATTTTTCTTTCTCTTTGGATCTCTTTTTTAGTCTTTGGGAATCTGCACAGGAGAGACAGATTCAACACAATGTTGTTGTCTTCTTGCTGTCTTTTTTGTCTTTTTTGCTGTCTTTTGTCTTTTTTGCTTCTTCTGAGTCACCCTGAAGCCTGCATTCCTTTAGCAACAAAGAGTACTTAATTCTTACCTTGCTAGCCATCTTCCTCTTCCTTCCCCTCTTCCTTCATCTCTCCAACAGCCACACCTCTCCAACTTTCTCTCAGGTTTTTACCCATTTTAATGTTTTCCCTGCTATGAGAGACTTTTTCCTACGGTATGTGAAGTGCTTATCTGTTGTTCTTGCAGCACTATTCCAGACTCAGGTTATCACCCTGAAAGCTTGACAAAATGGCAGACAATGTTTACCTTCTCTGTTCTGTCATAAATACATTAACTGTGGCTATAGTAGGACCTCAGGTCATGAATGCTTCTGACCACAACCACAAATCGGGTGCCAACCAAAAAATCTGCTAAATGTTTCAGTCTGATCGCGAACACATCCTCTGGTGGCGATCAAACACAGCCGCAGCTATTTTCCCTGCCACAGTGATTTCCCCTTCCGCACCATTTTTTTTTCTGTGCACGCATGCGCAGTCAGTCTTGCTTCTGGTCACGACCAAATCGGATTGCGACCGAAGTCCTGGAACGGATTACGGTCATGACCGGAGGTTCCATTGTATAAAGTTTGTCTCCTAAGAACAGTGTGTGTGTGTGTGTGTGTCTGTGTCTGTGTCTGTGTCTGTGTCTGTGTCTGTGTGCACACTATACCATATTGGTAGGTGAGCATTGTATGTTCATTTTGCTTTACTGGAGTCAGAAATGTGGCACATATGAACACCTGCACAACTTTTTGAACTTTGAATGGTATCCTGAATGCTCCAAATGGGGCTGATGTTTCACCAAAATCTCACACAACCTTGGAATGAGAAGATCAAAGTTTGTAAGATATGCAATGAGACATTGTTGTAGTTTGACCATATTTGAGGGGATGGAGAATATATGCAGATGAAAATATGAGGGGACTCGGTGCTAGGAATGTTGACTCATATACCGGAAGGTCTCCAGCTATTTTTGCATTCTGGAACTTCCTTCCTTCCTTCCTTCCTTCCTTCCTTCCTTCCTTCCTTCCTTCCTTCCTTCCTTCCTTCCTTCCTTCCTTCCTTCCTTCCTTCCTTCCTTCCTTCCCTCTTGTCCTCCTCCTCCTTCTCCACCACCACCACCTCTTCCTCATTGTCCTCCTTCTCTTTCGTCTTCCTCCTCCTCCTCCTCCTCCAATGGAGATAGTAAAGAAATTGAAGTAAAGAACTGCAATCCAGTCTCTGCAATTTGTCAACTTCATGAGATCAGTGACCTGAGCAATGCTCTTCGATAATTGCTCCTTTCAGAATGAAGGGTGTCTTGACAGGGGATGTAAAAAAAAAAGGCAAGATGGCAGCTAAGCAACCAAAACCCTACCCCTTCAACTCCCAGAATTCCTCAGCCACCATGAAACAATGGATGGAAACTAACCGAGGAGAGAACCAACCTAGAACTAAGGAAAAATTTCCTGACATTTAGAACGATCAAGCAATGGAACAACTTGCCTTCAGAAGTTGTGGGTGGAGGTTTTCACTGGAGGTTTTAAAGAAAAGATTGGACAAATATTTGTCTGAAGTGGTATAGTGTTTCCTGCCTGAGCAGTGTTTGGACCAGAAGACCTCCAAGGTCCCTTCCAACTTTATTATTCTATGTTCTATGTTCCCTTGGCATGTTGTACATTTTGCACATGTAAAATGGGGGTGGAATTTTGATTAGATTAGATTAGATTAGATTATTGTTAGAGTTGGAAGGGACCTTGTAGGTCATCTAGTCCAACCCCCCGCTCAAGCAGGAGTCCCTACACCATTTCGGATAAATGGCAGTCCAATCTCCTTTTGAAAGTCTCAAGTGTTGGAGCTCTCACAACCTCCACAGGCAAGCTGTTCCACTGGTTGATCGCTCTCACCGTCAGAAAGTTTCTCCTCACTTCCAGGTTGAATCTCTCCTTGGTCAGCTTCCATCCATCATTCCTTGTCTGGTCTTCTGGTGCTTTGGAAAACAGCCTAATCCCCTCTTCTCTGTGGCAGCCCCTCAAGTATGGGAACACTGTTATCATGTCACCCCTGGTCCTTTTCTTCGCCAGACTGCCCAAGCTCAGTTCCTGCAACCGCTCTTCGTATGTTTTAGTTTCCAGTCTTCTTATCATCTTTGTTGCTCTCCTCTGCACTTTCTCTAGAGCTTCAATGTCTTTTTTATAGTGTGGTGACCAGAACTGGATGCAATCTCTAGTTGTGGTCTAACTAAGGCTTTACAGAGTGGTATTAGTACCTCCCTAGTTCTAGATTGTATCCCTCTGTTAATGCAACTCAGGATTGCCTTGGCTTTTTGGCTGCCACTGCACATTGCTGGCTCATATCTAGTTGGTTGTCCACCAAGACTCCTAGATCCCTCTCACAGTTGCTGCTATTGAGTGTGGTTTCACCCAGTTTATATGTGTATCTTTGGTTTTTCTTACCTAGGTGTAGGATTTTACTTTTCTCTGCATTGAATTTCATTTTGTTTGATTGGGTCCAGTGTTCAAGTCTGTCGAGATCCATCTGGATCCTGAGCCTGTCTTCTGGGGTATTAGTTCCTCCCGCCAGCTTGGTATTGTGGTATTTGGTATTTGATTGCATTGTCATCCTTTTGGCTCCTGAAGACAACCTTGTTTAAGACTTTAGGGCAATTTATCCATCAGAGAAGATGTTCTGTGTTTTCATCTAGCTTCCTGGTTTTAGAGGACCCCATCCCTGTTTTCAAAGACAGTTTGGTGTAGGGGTGAAGGTACCAGGCTAGAAACAGGGAGGCATAATCTTTCTCAACACTAGGAAAGAGTGTCACATAGTGAATATTGTCAGTTGTATGTCTATGCAGGGTGATGCACCCCTATTTAATATTATGGTACATTCCAATATAAGCAGAACACGTGATATGATATTCTTTTGACTGCCATCTGTCTCAAATGGTGTAGGAACTCCTGCTTGAGCAGGGGGTTGGACTAGATGACCTACAAGGTCCCTTTCAACTCTAATAATAAATCTAAATCTTTGCGCATGTGTGCATTCCTAAGCCACCCTTAATTCTCTTCTGACTTAGCTCTTGACCTGAACGGTCGTGTTTTCTTAGCAAAGATGTAATTATTCAGGTTTTATTGTTTTTGTACTGAAATAAATATTTTCTATTTGATTTAATCTCGGTTTTATTTCTAACTGTCTGAATTCCAAGTAGAGATCCAACATCGCCTCTATGAGATTTTATTCTCATCCCAACCAAGAGTCAGTGGCAAACTATTTCTGGAATCTTGCCATGAAAACTGCAAGGACTTCTCCAGGCAGTTGCCAGGAATTCAGACTCATATGATTGCACCAAGTATGCCTGCTTTCAGAGTTTCAGTTGCTCGTTTTAAAAAATTTATTCTCATTTTGGATCACGTCATCACTCTTCTGGGAAACAAATTATACTTTATAATTTTTATTTGATCTCTGAACAATGGGAATCATGATGTCGACGGAAAGGAAACTATGATTAAAGGTCTGATGCGATATTCTGGTGCAGACAATGTCCCTCAAATGCTGACGTGTACCCCAAGTACAAAACAGAAGAACCTGTTATCATGATATCCTTGCCAGATCCTGCAAAATTCTTTTCCTCTTGAATTTACAATTCTAACAGAATAACATATTTGGAAGGGACCTTAGGGGTTAAGTCTTCTAATCCCCTGCTCAAGCAGGAAACCCTATACTATTTCAGACAAATGGTTGTCCAATCTCTTCTTTAAAACTTCCAGTATTGGAGCATCCACAACTTCTGGAGGCAAGTTGTTCCACTGATTAATTGTTCTGTCAGGAAATTTCTCCTTAGTTCTAGGTTGCTTCTCTCCTTGATTACTTTCCTCCATTGCTTCTTCTTCTGCCTTCAGGTGCTTTGGAAAATAGATTGACCCCCTCTTCTTTGTGGCAGCTCCTTAGATATTGGAACACTGCTATCATGTCAGATCTCTAAGAAGACCTCAATCCATGTACCTTTGCAACATTGACGTTTAGAAACTGTCATTATTCTATTGATAGCAATAGCAATAGCACTTAAACTTATATACCGCTTCACAATGCTTTACAGCTTCTCTAAGCGGTTTACAGAGTCAGCATCTTGCCCCCAACAATCTGAGTCCTCATTTTACCCACCTCGGAAGGATGGAAGGATAGCAATAGCAATAGCACTTTACTTATATACCGCTTCATAGTGCTTTACAGCCCTCTCTAAGCGGTTTACAGAGTTCAGCATATTGCCCCCAACAATCTGGGTCCTCATTTTACCGACCTCAGAAGGATGGAAGGCTGAGTCAACCTTGAGCCTAGTGAGATTTGAACAGCTGAACTGCTGAACTAGCAGTCAGCCTGCAGTCGCAGCATTTAACCACTGCACCACTTCAGCTCTTAAAGGATGAGTCAACCTTGAGCCTGGTGAGATTTGCAGGCAGCCGGCAGTCAGCAGAAGTAGTCTGCAGTACTGCATTCTAACCACTGCACCACCGTGGCTCATATGATGCTGTGGTGGGGCAGTGGTTAGAATGCAGTATTGCAGGTAACTCTGCCGACTGCCTGCAATTCGATTCTGAGTGGCTTTAGGTTGACTCAGCCTTCCATCCTTCCGAGGTGAGTAAAATGAGGACCCAAAATTGTTAGGGGCAATATGTGGATGCTGTAAACCGCTCAGAGAGGGCTGTAAAAGCACTATGAAGCGGTATATAAGTCTAAGTGCTATTGCTATTTTCAAAATGTCCAAGAATGCTAAGTTTGGTGGCCAAGATCTATTGCTACAACTGTGGGGCACTTTTGTGTAGCCAAAGAGAACCCAACCCTTATTACCAACCCAACCTCTCCCAAAAAGCTACTGAGAAACAAAGCCTAAATATGAACCTGCCGAATGATTTCATTCTGTGTTCGTTATTTCCCCAAATAAACCAACAGCAGTAACAACAGTGCCATGCTGTGTATGAGGTATGTTTTTTCTGATCCCTCTCCTCCTATATTACACCAAACTGCCAAGCGAGTCACAAGATGTTCTGTGAAAATAAATGAAATAAAAATATATTAAAAATGGCTAATTGTGTTTGCAATCAGTCCTGACTCTGGCACCATGACTCATCCCTTGCAAACATTTGTGGTTCAGCGAGAGTTTAATGCTTCCAACTGCTGCTTATCTCTTTTTTTATCTCCACGCAGAGTCAGCACTTTGTGTTTTAGGGGCTTTCATCGAAATCCATTGTTACGTTTCTACCACTGTTCTTGCCAGCCAGATCTAATTATTCGTAGCCCAAATATTGACTTGTCTTCAGAACATAGAACATAGAATAATAGAGATGGAAAGGACCTTGGAGGTCTTCTACTCCGACACCCTGCTCAAGCAGGAGACTGTGTACCATTTCAGATGAATTGTTGTCCAATCTCTTTTTGAAAGCCTCCAGTGATGGAGCACCCACAACTTCTGGAGGCAAGTTGTTCCACTGATAAATTGTTCTAACTGTCAGGAAATTTCTCCTCAGTTCTAGGTTGGTTCTCTCCTTGGTTAGTTTCCATCCATTCTTTCTCGTCTTGCCTTCTGGTGTTTTGGAAAATAGTTTGGGCCCCTCATCTTTGTAGGAGCCCCTCAAATATAGGAACACTGCTATCATGTCACCCCAGTCCTTCTTTTCTGGAGGCAAGCTGTTCCACTGATTAATTGTTCTCACTGTCAGGAGAGAGGTTACTTCTCTCCTTGATTAGTTTCCATCAATAGTTTCTCTTCTTTCCTTTTTATGCTTTGGAAAATAGTTTGACCCCCCTCATCTTTGCAGGAGCCCCTCAAATATTGGAACACTACTATCATGTCACCCCTAGTCAGGGTTGGGTTCCTCCTGGTTTGTACCGGTTTTATAGAACCGGTAGCAAACCCCTGGTGACATCATGGAGCCGGTTCTGTCGGTCCCGGTCAGTGGACGGCGCCATCTTTTTTTGGGAATTTGGTTTTTTGGGGGGAGTTTGGAATTTTTTTGCTGCTTGTTTTCTACTGCGCATGTGCAGAAGCCGAGTTTCTGGCACTGCGCATGTGCTGCCATCTTGTTTTGGGCTTTTGGGGGAGGGGGATTTTTTGAGAATTTTTGGCACTGAACATGTGCATGCGCACGATGCGCAGGAGGAAGTGAACCGGTAGCAAGGAAAGTTAGAACCCATCCCTGCCCCTAGTCTTTCTTTTCATTAGATTAGACATACCCAATTCCTGTAACTGTTCTTCATATGTTTTAGTCTCCAGCCATCTGATCATTCTTGTTGCTCTTCTCTGCACCATTTTCAGACTATCAATATCTTTTTTTAATATTGTGGTGACCAGAAATGGATCCAGTATTCCAAATGTGGCCGTACTAGTAGGACTTTGTAAAATAATACTAATACTAATATTCAATCCTGACAGTAATCCAAAAAAAGTTGGCATGTTTATATCTCATTTAGGAAAATCTTCTTTGTGTCTCTCCCTTGATTGTGAATTTTGACTCAGCTACTCTGAACGAGTAGGCAGGGTGTTGTAAAGGCAATTTCCTCCTGAAATTGCATGCTTGATAGAAGAGGATGACCATCCCAGATAAGAGAAACATGTTCTTAGTCGAGGATATACAAAAATGATACACCTCTGTTAGAATTTCTAGACAAACATAGATTAATATATAGGAAGTATTTCTGAAGTACATTAACCAATTCTGCTCTCAGTTTCTTCATCTGAATGTGTTAATGGGATCAATTAAAAAGCATGTTGTGTGTTTGCAAATCCTGAATTATGTGGGATTCTGGTATGTGACTATATTGCAGCATGAAATGATTGGAAACTAATTGCTCCAACTGTGACAGCTAGTTTTCATTCACGGGAACGCTCCATCTTACACTTTCTTCAACATGGTATAGTTTGGGGAATGTACAAAACGATTTCAACTCATTGGTTAAAAGACAGGTGGTTGATCTATAGCCTGAATGTGTAGATAATGGAGAGTATCAGATAGTCCTCAACTTACAACAGTTCATTTAGTGACTGTTCAAAGTTACCACGGGTCTGAAAAACGTGACTTATGACTGTTTTTCATAGTTACCAGAGGTAGGTTCCTCCCGGTTTGGACCAGTTCACCTGAACCGGTAGCAAGCCGCTGGTGATGTCATGATGACATCACTGAAACAGTTCTGTTGGTGCCGGTCCATGGACACCGCCATCTCTTTTTTTGGATTTTTTTTTCCAAAAAATTTTTTTACATTTTTTTAATTTTTTCTGGGTTTTTTTTCTGCTGTGCATGCACAGAAGCCGTGTTTCCAGCACTGCGCATGTGTCACCATCTTGTTTTCAGAGTTCTTTTTATTTTTTGGCACTGCTCATGCACGCGCGCGAGGCGCGCTGACGCAGCACAGGAGGAAGTGAACTGGCAGCGATGTAAGTTACAATCCTGATAGTTACAATCTTTGCAGCATCCCCATGATCTTGTGATCAAAATTAAGACTGTTGGCAACTGGTTCATATTTATGACGGCTGCAATGTCCTGGGGTCACATGATCCCCTTTTGCGACCTTCTGACAAGCAAAATCAATGGGGAAGCCAGATTCATTTAACAGCCATGTTACTAACTTTACAACCCGAGTGATTCACGTAACAACTGTAGCAAGAAAAGTCATAAAACAGGGCAAAAAATTCACTTAACAAATGTCTCACTCAACAACAGAAATGTTGGGCTCAATTGTGGTTATAAGTTGAGGACTACCTGTTCTTGTACTATCAGGGCACAGAGAAAAAATATCTGCTGCGAACTCCACGTAGGCATCAGGAAGGGCACCCAGCCAGTAAACGCTCAGTTCCATTCAGTCACCCCAACAGAAAGGGATTTCAGGTCGTAAAAAGAAAAAAAAAGTACTAAATTTGAATACAGGCCTTTCATGTGTGATCATTTCCTGTTGCCCCCTGCAGACAGCAGCTCAGGCGGTTTTATTTATGTGCATGAATACCGCTGGGATCTTCATTAGCTACCTGTCGGATCGAGCTCAACGCCAAGCCTTCTTAGAGACCCGAAGATGTGTAGAAGCTCGACTGCGGCTGGAAACCGAAAATCAGCGGCAGGTAAGGCAAGAGGAAACATCCCCACTCTGCCCATGGCTTTGTTCTGACCTAGGCTTCCTGATAAATCATAAAGCACAAACGTAGTCCCCAAAAACCTCTTTTTATTTCAACGGCTGTGAATTCTATTCATTCACAGCCGTAATAAGGCCCAAACAGTTTTAATTAGTCTGACAGAAGTCTGCCACAGTCTTTCGGAAGAAGGCTGATAATCACCAACCTTTATCTCTCTTGACAAGCTGCCAAAGACCTAATTGGCAAGGAGCTTTGCAAGGCCAAATCTTACACAGAGTCAGAACGGAGCTACTGAGTTACACCGAACAGAATTGAAGCAAGTTGCTTCCTGCAACTAGCACATCCATTTGCTCCACTTTTATGTCCTGTGGGAGGGGCCAATCATTTCCAAGCCTTACTCCTGAGTAGCCCTTTTCTTCCGTAACTGTTCTTGCCTTCTGGCAGCTCTGAGCATGCGCGGATTGGGAACAGGCTCCCCCTGTTCCTCTGCCTCGCTGATGTCAGCTTCTGGAGGCTCCGGAGTCAGCACAGAACTCCCAGATGACCCGGGCTGGATCTCTGCCTCTGGCACCGAGCCTTCTCCAGACTCCAGGCCTGGCCCATGGTCCTCCCCAGCCTCCTCGCTGTCCGAATCTTGCTGCCAGCTCCACATGCCGCTGGCGGACCACAACAGGCTTTGCAAGAGTAGAAGACTTCTGACAGCATTTTTGTTCTTGCAGAAAATTAAGAATACTGAATATTTTCATCCAATCTTCAGGTTTAGGATTAAAGCATCAGTTCTTAGTGAAAAAAAACACTTACTTGAAGCTTAGCTTTTCTTGCCTTAAAATTAGTTCCATGCTTAATAAGAACCTAGCAACAATACGTTAAATGCGCTTGGAATGAAGACAAAAAGGGTTATCAGTGCTGTGATAGATGACTTTTAGAAAAGGAGGAAACTCTTAAGCACCAAAGGAAAAAATAGGTACTTTTTCTTGAATATTCTTTTATGAGCTTTATGAGTCGCCAGAGCCATTCATTCAGCTGAAAACCTCTCGATAGAAAGGTGTGAGTCATCTTGCTTTGAGCTAAAATGCGAGATCATCCAAAACTATTTATATTCAAACATTTGGGCATAGCACAGGAAGTTTAATTTCTCTCCTCCTTCAATGGAATGAGATATATGATAAGCACTGGTCCAAAGGAACCGCAAAAAAAAAAATGTTCTACTCCAGGGCGAAGTTTTGGGGAATGAGAGAATAGATCTTGATCTAAAGTCTTTGATGTGTGAAGTGAGTTCTCTCCTCCAAAATTGTGTGTACTTAATTTTTTTTTTTAAACTGGAAGACAAAGGCAATGCCAATACAAAATAGCTTTAACAACCAGAGATATAGGACGAAAACCTGCTAATATGCATTGATCGTACTCATTAATATCCCATTCTTCCTATTGAGCACTCCACTTCAGGAAAGCAATCTTTCTACACTTCGTTAATAGAAATATAGGTTTCTAATTATAACAAGAAATGGGTTCTTTCAAACCCGCATTTATCAACTGAGTCTAGTTTTGGGTGCCATATTAGGATTCAAACCAGGGGTGAAATGCTGCCGGTTCGGGAGGGCCCGTCAGTCATTGCAGAGCTGATAGAGCTGGCAGCGGTCGCGGTGCAGGGCTTCTCCCGCCCGCTTCCCCCGCCCGCCTGGATGCTGCCATTTGAGTCCTTCTACGCTCTGTGCATGCACAGAACGCTTTGCGCATGTGCAGAGGGCACAATAACCCGAATGGCGGCGTCCAGCCGGGCGGGAGAAGCCCCGCGCTGCGACCACCGCCAGCACCATCGACTCTGCAACGACCTACTGGCCCGCCCGAACCGGCAGCATTTCACCACTGATTCAAACAGACTTTAATTAGATTGTTGGAAGAAATGGCCATCTGGGTTCAGTTCCAGATGGTTTAATGGGTTTTTTGGGTCCTGGCCAAAAAAGAGCACATGAGAGGGAGGGAGGGAGGGAGGGAGGGAGAGAGAGAGAGAGAGAGAGAGAGAGAGAGAGAGAGAGAGAGAGAGAGAGAGAGAGAGAGAGAGAGAGACCCTGTCTTGGGCCCCGCCTTGGAGCTTCCTGTTCCTGTGAAAGAAATGTATTCTGATTGGTTGTCAGACTCCCGTGGGGCCATGCAAGGGTAACTTTGTAGTGTCTTGAGTCCCAAGCTTGGTTGAATCTTGCTGGGTGATGATGTAATGAAAGGGCCTTGGGCAATTCTTATTATGGCTGAGGGCTAATCCTACCTTTGTTGGATCTTGGGTGAGGATATTTGCTTATGAATAGACCTAGCCATCTCTATCTCTTAAGTGCTGACATTTGCTGTGGTCTATTGAGGAAGGTGGGGGCTATTAAGAGTGAGTCTGTTTCCTGCTTAAAAAAAGCCATGTTTCTCCATTTCTCATCCAGGGAGGTATAATATTCTGCCTTTTTAATATTTCCTAGAATATTTCATTTTCCTAGGAGAGGGATGGGTGCTAACTTCCTACAGGATTATGGAAAGCTCTTATGAAGAGAGGCTGTGGGAACGCAGCACTAAAATTAGAATTTAGGATGAGTCTGGTACATTGAAACCCACATACCTGTTCAATAATAATTGGCCTGCAGACCAGGCAGTGCTTATGACTTAAGTATTAAACTCCAACAGGAGTTCAAAATGGTGGACTACTTCTCCCATTCAAGAGTCCAGCATAATGGTTTTCAACCTCAGCAACTTTTAAGATATGGGGGCCAGGGGTGGGTTCTAACTTACCTCGCTGCCTGTTTGCTTCCTCCCGTGCTGCGTGGCTGCATGCGCATGCATGCGCAGTGGCAAAAAGTCCAAAAAATTCCAAAAAAAAGCCAAAAACAAGATGGTGACCACATGCACAGTGCCAGAAACTTGGCTTCTGCGCATGTGCAGAAGAAAAAAACCCGGGAAAAAAATCCCCCCCCCCCAAAAAATAAAAAATAAAAAAATCTCTCTTCCCAAAAAAAGCCAAAAACAAGACGGCGACTGCATGCACAGTGCCAGAGAACTCAGCTTCTGCGCATATGCAGAAGAAAAAAACCCCGGAAAAAAAATCCAAAATAAATTCTTTAAAAAAAATCTAAAAAAATAAAAAGATAAAAAGATGGCGGCACCCACGGACCAGCACCGACCGAACCGGTTCCATGACATCATTGTGACATCATCAGCGGGTCACTACCGGTTCAGGCGAACTAGTCCGAACTGGGAGGAACCCACCTCTGATGGGGGCTTCAACTTCCAGTGGCTGGAACCAAATCTGGTGGACCCTCAGAAATAGGAATGAGGAAGAAAATATGCTGGTATATGATAACCTATGTTTCCTCCATTAACATTTTTCAAGAGGCCGTGGCAGAAGATTCCATTTAGTGGAACTTGTAGGATCATACCTTTCTCTCAAATGTTTGAAGATTCCAAATTGTTTCCTGAGCTATTTTGACACGAGGGAAGGTTTTTACATTTCTTTTCACTGCAAGTTGATTTGGGGTGGGTGGGAAATCTAATACCTGAGATATCTCCTTTTAAACAACCTTTCGTGCACAGTTGTTTTTAGCAAAAAAGGAAAGCAATTTAATACATTTCAAAAGAACTATCCGAATGCTTATATTTTTATTCATTCAGTCATGCATTCATCCATCAAATTTATATGGCTGCCCAGCTCACCAGAATCTTCACCAACGAAAGATTCAAATATATAAATATTTTCCAGCGAATCACTGGATATGCTTAAGACTTCAGGTGAAAGTTGGGGTTGGGTTTTTTTTGGGTTGGTTGCAATTTTATTGTTTCATTAAATCCAAAGACTATTAACTCCTCTCCCTGTTTTTGCTCGTTGTTCCAGGAGCGGCTGGTTCTGTCGGTGTTACCTCGATTTGTCGTGCTAGAAATGATTAATGACATGAGCAATGTGGAGGACGAACATTTACAACACCAGTTCCATAAGATCTATATTCACCGTTATGAAAACGTCAGGTGCTTCTTTCTTTCTTTTTTTCCAGATTAACCATGTCTTCTTCTGTTGAATGCATGTTCGTCTTTTGGTCAGTTTCTTCCTCATTGGTTTGGAAAGTTAGGAGACTCTATAGCACCGGTAGCGGCCCGCTGGTGACATCACAGTACCGGTGTGGTTGGTTGCCGGCGCCTGGGCGCCGCCATTTTTTTAAAAAAAAATTCTATTTTTTTTTTAAATTTTCTTCTGCGCATGCCCAGAAGCCGAGTTTCCGGCACTGCGCATGTGCTGCCTTCCTACCCCACAGTGAGTCCAAGCAGGGGAGGATGGCTGAGGGAGCGCGTGAGATGCTGAAAGAATGGGCGGCAGGAGCTATCTCCGTTCCCCTCCTTCAGCAGTCTGAGAAGCCACGAACATGCGGTGATGATCCTAGGCATTTTTGCATGTTCGAGGCTTCTTGAGCTGCTGAGGGGAGAGGGAATGGGCGGCAGGACCTATCTCAGTTCCCCTCCCATCAGCAGTCTGAGAAGCCACGAATGTGCGGTGATGATCCTAGGCATTTTCGCACGTTCGAGGCTTCTTGAGCTGCTGAAGGGAGGGGGAACGGGCAGCAGGAGCCTAGGATCATCGAATGGGGAGAAGCATTCAGGCCGGACGGAGCCTTCTAGAAGAACCGCTGCTGCGGTCTTGCTGCTCCCACTGCGGGGGGCTGCGTTGCAGGTGGGCAATGCCCCCCGCTTCTCCGGCCGCTGCCAAGCTCCCGATGCACATGCCCACCCGGTCACATGGCTGGCAAGCCACACCCACAAAATAAGCCATGCCCACAGAGTGGTAGTAAAAAAATTACGAACCCGCCCCTGTAGGAGACCTTCCTGAATTGTTGAGTTTCTCGTTGTTGTTCTTCGCTTCTTCTTCCTGTTTGAAAACAGAGGTATCCCCTGTCTAATTTCCTCAAAATATCCCAGCCTTCTTTTGCTCGCTTCACTTTCTGGTACAGACGAGAGGATTTGATTTGATTTTAGCGCTCTCGTTTTCCATTGCAGCCCACTGAGTCTGCCATCCCAAGCATGCTAACTTCAAAGGATGTATGGACAGAATTGATGGGACTTGCTTCCTTGTAAATATGATTAAGCTTCAGCTTCAATCTTTTCAGTTACTGCTGTATGCCGAGGCCATTGCAGCAATCACACAGATGTGCACAATTCAAGATAGGGAAGGCTGATTTATCCCTGGCTGGGCTACTGCCAGAAAACTGAAAGAAAAGCAGAGATATCAAAGCATGGATGAGAAAGGACTAACCCTCCTGAATGCAATAGGGCATCCTGAAACCCAATTTAGCTTGGACTGCTAGCTAGCCATCCTGCCAGTTAGAATCACGTCTCTTAAACTATTCAGTTAAAATAACTATTCAGGCCTGCACAGTTTATTATGCTTGAGAGGAATTCTCCAGTTATTTATGCCATCCTATCATAGGCTGAGTAAATTAACCCCTCTCTCTCTTTCCCACTCCCTCTCCCTGGGTAGGGTTAAGGACCGTTGGGTTAGGTGGACGTTGGGTGATTGCAGACAAATGTTGCCAGCCTAATTATTACAGGTAGTCCTTAACTTATGACCACCATTGAGCTCAAAATTTCTGTTGCTAAGCAACACAGCTGTTAAGTGTGCTTTGCCCCATTTTACGACATTTCTTGCCACAATTGTTAAGTGAATGACTACAATTGTTAAGTTAGTAACTCATTTGTTAAGTGAATCTGGCTTCCCCATTGACTTTGATTGTCAGAAGGCTGCAAAAGGTGATCACATGACCCCAGGACATTGCAACTGTCATATATATATATCAGCAAAAAATGTTACACACACACACACACACGATAGATAGATAGATAGATAGATAGATAGATAGATAGATAGATACATAGATAGATAGATAGATAGATATAGATATAGATATAGATATAGATATAGATATAGATATAGATATAGATTTATTTATTTATTTATTTATTTATTTATTTATTTATTTATTATTGGTTCTTCTATGCCGCCCTACTCCCGAGGGACTCAGGGCGGTGTACAGCATTATATAAGAACACTAAATAATAAACAACAGTTAAAAACAAGATTAAAAAATTTAAAAAGTTAAAAAATATTTATCACCAGACATACCAGGGGAGAGCTCAGGTGGAATTAGTCTTCCCCCCCCCCCTGCCTGCAGGAAGAGCCATGTCTTAACGGCTTTTCGGAAGGCCAGCAGAGTGGGGATGGTTCGGGTCTCTGGGGGAAGTTGGTTCCAGAGCACGGGGCCCCCCACAAAGAAGGCCCTCCCCCTAGGGCCCGCCAGCCGGCATTGTTTGGCTGACGGGACCTGGAGGAGGCCCACTCTGTGGGCCCTAACCGGTTGAAGGGAAGTGTGAGGCAGAATGCGGTCCCGAAGGTAACCTGGTCCTAAGCCATGAAGGGCTTTAAAGATGATGATCAACACCTTGAATTGTACCCGGAGACCAATGGGCAACCAATGCAGCTGGCGGAGTATACGTGTAACGTGGGTGTACCTTGGCACACCCACCACAGCACGCGCAGCCGCATTTTGCACCAACTGAAGTCTCCGAATACTCTTCAAGGGTAGCCCCATGTAGAGCGCATTGCAGTAGTCTATAGATATAGATATGTTGCCAAGTGTCTGAATTTTGATCATGTGACAGTAGGGATGCTACAATGGTCAGAAGTGTGAGAAACAGTCGTAAGTCACTGTTTTCAGTGCTGTTGCAACTTTGAATGGTCAACAAATGGTTGTGAGTTGAGTTCTACAGTAGGTGTATTCATTCCTCTGTTCCTTCACCTTATCTGTTCCCTTTTCTCTCTTTTGTCTCCCCCAAAGTTGCTTCTGCCACAAATATTATTTCTAGTCTACATCATTGGAAAACTGAAGGATCAGGTTGGGGAAAGATCATTCTGGAAAAAATCTGTATAGTCACTAAAGCTTCGGTTTGGTTTGGGGACTGAAGTGCCTCAGATAGAAGGTCCATAGAGTGGTGAGGACAGCTGAGAAGATTATAGGAAGCTCGCTTCCTGTTATTCAGGATACTGCTTATAAACACTATGTGCTTTGAGCTCAAAGCATTGTTAGAGACCCCACACACCCACTTCACGGTCTATTTCTGTTCTCCCCTCTGGGAGGAGGTTTCCAAGTATCTATAGCAGGACTACTAGATTCTGTAACAGTTTTGTTCCTTATGCCATCCATCTAGTAAACTTGCAAGATTCGTTTTTCTCACAATGTACATGTTTACATCAATGGTGGGTTCTAACATACCTCGCCGCCAGTTCACTTCCTCCCGCGCCACAAAAACTCAGCTTCTGCGCATGCACAGAAGCCAAAAACAAGATGGCGGTGCCTATGGCACATCCATTAGAGCGATTCAGGGGCGTGGCCAGCCGGCGATCGCTCCTTGTTCGGCGAGCAGGGAGAAATTCCCACTACCAGTTCTATAAAACTGGTCCGAACCAGGAGCAACCCACCTCTGGTATACATCCAAACTGGACTGTGTTGTTTCTCTGTGTCATATGTGTGTGTGTGTATGTGGGTATATGCAAAATGGTTATCCTTTGAGAGCTGAATGCTAATTAATCTACATTTAAAGTGACAATAAAACTTCTGTTCTGTTCTGTTCTGTTCTGTTCTGTTCTGTTCTGTTCTGTTCTGTTCTATTCTATTCCATTCCATTCCATTCCATTCCATTCCATATGACAGGATCAACCAGACATAAATACTTCTCTATGTAGCATTGTTCTTTGAGTTGCTCTACTATAGACTTACTAATCTGATTGTTCATCTCCTTTCTGTGTTCAGCATTCTTTTTGCAGATGTGAAAGGATTCACCAATCTCTCTACGACATTATCGGCTCAAGAGCTAGTTCGGATGCTGAATGAACTTTTTGCCAGATTTGATCGCTTAGCACACGTGAGTCCAACTGCTGAGGTCCTTTTTTCTGAACTTTGGTAGAGAAGCATGATAGATAAAGAGAAATGCATACGCAAAGAGACACTTAAATCAGATTTGCACATTTGGTGACCCACAAGGCCAAATGCAAAATTTTGCTTTTAGTGTCCGAGTGCATCTCAGTTTTTTAGTCTAAGGCAGGCACAACTAACATGTGCTTGGCAGGATGTACGTAGTGGTTGCACACTCTTGAAATATCCCTGATTTTAATCTTGCTGGGTTAACTTGTTCCTTCCATTTATTTGCCTTACCAAATTGCCTTTTTCTTCATTTGAAGCAAATGTTTCCTTCCCATCTCACGTTTCATGAAATTGGATAATGTTCCTTGAGAAACCAACTCAAACCAGGACAGGTAGCAAGATGTACCCAAATCTCCTTAGTGTGAAATAAATGCTTTTAATAATGTGGCCTATTTGCATAGACTTAAACTGAATTTGATTGGAGAAAAGTCTGTCCTGCAATCAGAACCACTCTGTAAACCAATGTTTCTCAACCTTAGCTGCTTTAAGATGTGTGGACTTCAACTCCCAGAATTCCCCAGCCAGCCAGCTGGCTGGAGAATTCTGAGAGTTGAAGTCCACGCATCTTAAAGTTGTCAAGGTTGAGAAATACTGCTGTAGACACTAAACAAGAGAGTTGGATCTGACAAAGAAGCTACGTTTGTTATCAACAGATGTAACAAGTAACCTCCACATCTGAGAAATGATCAGTAAGATTACTACTAAAGCATCGAAAAAGGACTCACAACGTTTAAGCCCTAGGACAGGGGTCAGCAACCCGCGGCTCTGGAGCCACATGTGGCTCTTTCATCCCTCTGCTGTGGCTCCCTGTCACCGGTCGGCACCACAATTTTGAGAGGCGCTTCTGGTTGGGGAGGGGGAAGCAGGGCATGCCAGGAAGAGACTCTATGGCAAGGGGCAGGTTTTCCAGTCACCTCCATAATTCATAGGGCTTTTGGTTAGAACAGGTAGAGGAAAATGGACACCGCGCTAGGAGGAGACTCTATGGTGGGGAAACTGGACTTCCGGTCGGCTCCAGAATTGAACCGGGGGGGGGCTTCCGGTTTAGGACCTTTGTGGCTCTTTTAGTGTTTAAGGTTGCTGACCCCTGCCCTAGGACTATTAGAGGACTTGATTGCTTGATTGACAGATGAGTTGTCCTCTTCTCCGGTTTCTTTGGAAATATGGTATCCAACTTTCTCCATTTTTCTTCAGAGCCAAGTTTCCTAACTGAGATTAATAGCACACTCTTAGCATCTGCCAAGAATCTGGTATATCAGTCCTGGTTGAAAAACTCTGCACAATTGATAATATGGCATAGGACATAGGAAAAACAATCCATTATTTCCTAGCCTGAGGGGGGGGGGGAGAGAGAGAGAGAGAGAGAGAGAGGGAGGGAGGGAGGGGGAGAGAGAGAGAGAGAGAGAGAGAGAGAGAGAGAGAGAGAGAGAGAGAGAGAGAGAGAGAGAGAGAGAGAGAAAGAAAGAAAGAAAGAAAGAAAGAAAGAAAGAAAGAAAGAAAGAAAGAAAGAAAGAAAGAAAGAAAGAAAGAAAGAAAGAAAGAAAGAAAGAAATGTTCTGATTGACTTCTTCGAACAAATAAATGCTGCAGAAGTTCATTGACTTTCTTCGATGTCAATTTTTCTTGCTTATTTCCTGACAGGCCGTGTTGTATTCTTCATATGTTTATCAAGCTTGCTTTAAATCATGCCTGGGAATTTTGTCATAGGTTGTAAGAAGTTGGGTGGGGAGGGAATCAAATTAAACCAAAACTTACCTAGCGCTTTAATTTGTTCATTATTTCAAAGCTCAAAAATAGGACATGAATTCAACTTCCTGTCAACTGGTTGGGGTAGTCTGAATCATCAACGGTTATCAGGACTGATATTGTTAAAAGGGTATTCTTCATAAATCAGTCTCCTTTGTAACGATTAAAATTCTCTAACACAAAACGCAACGCATCTTCTGTTGGCGAGTTCCACAGTGTAATTATTCTGGGCTCTTATTTTAATCTTATTTTAATCTTTATTTTAACCTTGTTTTAATCTGACATGTATCTTTTGGCATTCAGAATTGTTCTCACCAGCAATAACGTACATTAAACATCCATCTCCAAGGGGCGGGCTTCAAAATTTTTAGCAAGGGGTTCTCTGCCCAGGTGCTGGGTGGGCATTGCCATGGTGGGCGTGGTCTAGTCGGCACCATGTCAGGGTGGGGTGTTTTTGCCCTCCCCGGTCTCCAGAGGCTTTCCTCAAACCTCCAGGAGGGTGAAAATGGCCTCCCCGGGCTCCAGAGGCCCTCTGGAGGCCGGAAATGGCCCATTTGCAGCCTTCCCGAACTTCCGGTAGGCCCGTTTTTCACCCTCCCCGAGCCTCCGCGTGCGCCCTGCACTTACCTGCATCCAAAACGGGCCACGTGGGCACTCCTGGGAACAGTGGGGCAGGGCTGGCAGGGCCAGCCAGGAGTGGGATTTGGGGGTTCTCCGAACTGCACAGAATATTAGCTAGAGGTTCTCCCGAACCCCTGCGAACCCCCAGCAGCCCATCCCTGGCACTCTCTCTTCACTGAGATTTTCATACAGAGGTGAGATGTTCTCTTGCATTCAAGAGTAAGAGTAAAGAGTAAAGGTCAAGAGTAAGCTTCAGCTAAGTAGCCTTCGAGAACCCCTTAAGCTGCAATGATTCATATTTCATCTTCATTCATTAAGTCATGACATGACCGAGCTATCCCTCATATTAAATGAGTAAATATCCCATGAACGAAAAACATCTCGCTGAGTCATCGAGGAATGCATTCGCTATTATGAACTAATTTTAGTGGGTTCAATCTGGCATGCTGTCCTGTGGTTAGTGGTCTACAGCTTTGGTTATCAGAGTTCATGATATTCCTCTCCATGATATTCTGCTCATGTAAGGAGAAGCTGGAAGTGCAGAAACCTATATTGTCAAAAAAAAAAAAAAGTGGGCCCCCCTCTCTGCTATGTTTACAGGCTTAGGTGATGATTGGAGGTGGTAAGGACAGTGAGATTTACAGATATTCCTCAATTTACAATCATAGTTCGGATCAGCATTTGGGTTGCTAAGTGATGCAGTCATTAAACGAGTCATCAGAATAATAGAACAACAGAGCTGGAAGGGAGTTTGGAGGTCTTCTAGTCCAACCTGCTGCTCAAGCACGAAACACTTACCATTTGAGACAAATGGTTGCCCAGTCTTTTCCTAAAAATCTCCAGTGTTGGAGTACCCACAAGTTCTGGAAGCATGTTGTTCCACTGATTACCGTATTTTTCAGACTATAAGATACACCGGAGTATAAGACGCACCAAGATTTTGAAGAGGTAAACCCCAAAAAAAGTTTTTGCCTCCCCAGCCCCCAGGATCACTCTACAGGCCTCCCAAACCCTCTGTGTTACATCCTCCCCAGGACGTTGGCAACAGCCGCCGCCACGGCTGATTGGTCAGGCTGCCGAGCGGGAGAATCCAGCCCTCCGATTGGCCGGCGCGTTTGACAGCTGCTCTTAAATAGAGCTGTCAAACGCGGCTGAGGCAACTGTTGCCGCCGATCTTTCCTAGTGTTCCTGTTGTTAAGCTTTGCTTGCTGTTGCCTTAATAAAGGCTAGTTTGTTCTGACTCCAGTCTCCTGTCGTCCCTCCATCCTCCGGACACAACACTCTGCACCACTGTTCCCTCTAAGGTGCATGGTCGCACGGCCGCGCACGTAATGAGAGAACGCTGCACGGAAGTTTCTAATGGCAGAGGCTGTGCACCTGTGCAGATCAAAAGAAAACACCGTGCAGCAGTTTCTAACTGCCGCGCCCTGTTTTCTGTTATTACAGGGAACATTGCTCTGCACGCCCCGTTTTTGAAAAAAACAGGCCCATTTTCACGAAAAACAGGCCAGTTTTTCACCATCCAAACCCCACACATATTGTATTTTTGCCCTCCTCAGCCCCCAGGAGTACTTTGCAGGCCGTCCTCTGTGTCACGGTGTGATTTATTGTCAGTTATATGTATATGCAGGGAGCTGCATCCCTATCTAATGTAATGGTACATTCCTGAGCACGTGATTGATATGTTCTTGTACGCATGTATGCATTCCTGAATCTCCATTCTTCCCTTCTTGCTTTGGCTTCCGACTGAGGAAGTCGCATTTTATAGCAGAGATGTAAACAATGAGATTTTATTGTTTTTGTACCAAAATAAATATTTTAATTAGACTTTTAAACTCCGGCTTTATTTCTAATGTCTGAATTCCGGAAGAAAGATCAAACATCGCCTCTGTGAGATTAATTCTCACTCCGACACTCTGCGTGCCCCGTTTTTGTGAAAAATGGGATGCGCAGGACGGGGTTTTTGGAGGCCAAAAATGGCTGTATTCCATGTATAAGACCCACCAACATTTCCACCCACTTTTGGGGGGTGCGTCTTATACTCCAAAAAATACAGTAATTGTTCTAATTGTCAGGAAATTTCTGCTTAGTTCTAGGTTGCTTCTCTCTTTGATTAGTTTCCACCCATTGCTTCTTGTCTTGCCTTCAGGTACTTTGGAGAATAGCTTGAGGTACTTTGGAGAATATCTTCTTTGTGGCAGCCCCTGAGATATTGGAACACTGCTATCATGTCACGCCTGGTCCTTCTTTTCATTTCATCACATAGCCAGATCTGATTTTACAAACTTTTTTACTCTGGTCATTAAGTAAACACACAATCATAATGCAAATCCAGTTTTTCCAACTGACTGGGGTTGTCAGAAACTGGCCCAGTACATTGCAAATTGCCATACATGACCACAAGACACTGCAACCAACATAAATATGAGTTAGTTGCCAAGTGCTCAGATTGTGATCATGTGACCACAAAGGTGGTAGGATGGTTATAACTTCCAGGACAGGACATGTCACTTTTTCCAAAGCTATTTGAACAGTCATTAAATGAACAGTTGTAAGTTGAGGATTACTTGTAGTATTTTATTTCAAACAATGGATTTATATCTGGCAATGTGATTTTACAATGTATACCTGGTGGCTCTTGTGAGTGGTGTGGTGGCCTAGTGGTGGATACACTTGCCTCCCACTCAGAAGATTCAATCCTAGTTAGTCGCAGATATTTTTCTTTCCTAGGGTGCAAAGAAAAAATATCTGCTGTGAACACTGCATGGGCATCAGGAAGGGTATTCGGCCAGTAAATTCTCAGTTCCATCCAGTCGCCCCCAACTCTAACTCAAATTAAGGTATTACTGGGTCATAGAAAGGGAGGGTTTTTTATATCTGGTGTCCCTTCTAGTTTTCTGCACTTCTGTTGTTTTACTCAGGGGTAGACCATCTTTGAGTTTCCTACTCTGAATTTGTTCCTATTATGCTTTGATAGTATTTTAGTACTTTATGGTTTAAGCCAGCGGTTCCCAACCTGGGGGTCGGGACCCCTTTGGGGGTCGAACGACCATTTCCCAGGGGTCGCCCCGGCATCCTCACTCCCCCCCCCCACTGCCACAAGCCTGGCCATATCGATATCACGCCCCACAACCCGTGCCCCCACCGCAACCCACCCCGCCGCCACCATTTGGGTTCTTTTACCTTCTGTGCATGCGCAAAGTGTTCTGCGTATGCGCAGAGGGTAAAAGAACCCAAATGGCGGCATCTGGCCAAAGTCTCCACTCGCTTCGCGTGTTGCCTCTGGGAGCTTTTTGAGCCATCCCCTTCGCAGAGTCTCTCCCATCTATCTGTAGCATTCAGGGCGAAGCCGCGAAGGGGATGGCTCTCTCCGGGCAGCCGCCGGTCCCGGCCCCGCCGAAGTCACGCATGCCTTTTGTAACGGGGGTCGAAAAGCTCCCAGAGATAACACACGAAGCGAGCGGAGACCTTGCCCGGATCTGGAGACTTTGCCCGGACGCCACCATTTGGGTTCTTTTACCCTCTGCGCATGCGGCAGAACGCTTTGTGCATGCGCAGAGGAAAAAGAACCCAAATGGCAGTGGCAGGGTGGGTTGTGGTGGGGGCGGGGGGCGGGGCATTAGGAAGGTTAGGAACCGCTGGTTTAAGCCATATTCTAGATCAAAATACATGGGTCACAGATTGTATCTGGTTTGCATACAAGTCACATTTTTTTTCAGGAAAAATAAAACCAAGAAACATGAAAACTGGGGGGCCATCCAGTAAACAAGAGAAAAGGTTTTCTAATATTTTGAGCCATACTCTGATAGAAACAGATAGTTTTTTAAAAAAATCCATCCCCATCTTTATGATTTTTGTACCTTCATGATGTAATTCTTATGGCCTTTTTTCCCCCAAGCTGCCATTACTACATATAGTGCAGAGACCATCTGGAGACGCATCAGAGCACAGATGGAAATCTGTCATCTTTGTCCTGCTAGGCAGCCAACTTTCCAGGGATTGTAACCTATTCTAGAGCAGACTCATAGACATACACACTTACATCATCTTTGTCTGGAAGATATCCAATTCATTGCTTAGTCTAATCCAATTTTTATTATGGTCTAAGAGAGGATAAGGAGAATAGAACATTTCTCATTATCCTCAGGTGGCAGGGTGGCTCAGCGGTTAAGGCGCTGGGCCTGTTGGCTGGAAAGCCAGCAGCCCAGGTTCGAAACCCGAGTGCCACATGATGGAATGAGCTCCTGTCCTTTGCTGCAACTCCTGCCAACCTAGCAGTTCGAAAGCATGCAAATGCGAGTAGATAAATAGGTACCGCTTCAGTGGGAAGGTAACAATGCTCCGTGATGTTATGCCGGCCACCAAAATGTCTTCTGACAGAGCTGGCTCAATGGCCTTCACATGGAGATAAGCACCACAATGACCAGTGTAGTAAAATCCTCCAGGACTCCTTTACCTTTACTTTCCTTATCTTCTATTACAGGGGTCTCCAACCTTGGCAACTTTAAGACTTGTGGACTTCAACTCCCAGAGTTCCTCAGCCAGCTTTGCTGGCTGAGGAACTGTGGGAGTTGAAGTCCACAAGTCTTAAAGTTGCCAAGGTTGGAGACCCCTGTTCTATTAGACCAGAATAGAAGTTGGATTCTATCCAATGTAATATTCCCAGCCTTTCTAGATTATGAAACACACATCACATTTTGGAATGAACAATGTTAGGAGAGAGAAGATAAAGTACTACTACTACATCTTGGGCCTCCTTCAAAATTTTAAAAAGTTCTTATAGTATCATTTTTTTAAAAAGCATTATTTTTTGTCCTTTGTTTCTAGACTACCAAGAAACTACTGTTTACAGTAGACGGAGTGCATTGTAATTTAAATGGCAACACCCAGTTGATTTTCACTAAAATTACATCATCGTTGATCATCTTCATTATCATCTCTAGATAAATCACTTAGAGCCAGTTTGGCCAAAACTTCATTCCAAATAAGAACTGAAGAGCCAGTTTTTGTCTAGTAGTAGGTAGGTGCCAGGTCAAAAGGCTGGAGACCATGAGTTCTAGTCCCACCTTAGGCATGAAAACCGGTTGGGTGACTTTGGGCCAATCATCAGGAGACCGTGAGTTCTAGTTCTTCCTTAAGCATGAAAGCCTGCTGTTTGACTTTGGGCCAGTCACTCTTTCAGCCCAGTAAAGAGCAGATAAATAAACTAACAAAGTACCCTCCAGTGGGATAACAACAGCAGCTCTTCATTGCCCAAGGAGATCAGCAACACCTTGCAATCTGAGAACTCTAATCTGCATTCAGATTGCCATCTTCATCATTGTCCAATCCCTTGAGGGGATGCCACAGAGAGGAGGGGGTCAGGCTGTTCTCTATGGCACCAGAAAGCCAAACAAGGAATAATGGATGGAAGCTGACCAAGGAGAGATTCAACCTGGAAGTGAGGAAAAAAACTTTCTGATGGTGAAAGCGATCAACAAGTGGAACAGCTTGCCAGCGGAGGTTGTGAGAGCCCCAACACTTGCAACCTTCAAAAGGAGACTGGACTGCCATCTGTCTCAAATGGTGTAGGGAACTCCTGCTTGAGCAGGGGGTTGGACTAGATGACCTACAAGGTCCCTTCCAACTCTAATGATAAATCTAAAAAAAAAAATCTAAAATCAACCACTAGATTCCTCTTATTATAATCTAAACATGGGGAATTTTTCGTTTTGAGTTCTGATATGGGTAAACTCCGCAAGTGTCTCAGATCTTGAAAGTAATTAAAATGCTGTTCTTTGTGGAAAATAGCAAGACTTATTTCTTTCTGGATACAAAAAGGCATCTTCGTCCTTTTCTCCCCGGTGTTCGTCCTATCCATCTTCTTTTTTGTATAAACAATTTCAGAGCTGCTATTCTTCTTCTTTTTGATCTACAGGAACATCACTGCCTTAGAATTAAGATCCTGGGAGATTGCTACTACTGTGTATCTGGGCTTCCCGAGCCTCGGCATGATCACGCTCACTGTTGCGTTGAGATGGGACTCAGCATGATCAAAACCATCAGGTAAATTGTCTTTGGTTTTATTGCTGCCCTCACACTGGGCTACGGTCTGTGGTTTTACAGCTCTTACCTTGGGACAATAGAATATTTTGTCTTTGTCTTACCCCCTCTCACCCACTTAAAAATTTTTATTTATTTATTTATTTTATTTATTAAAATTTCTATGCCGCCCAACTCCCGGGGGACTCTGGGCGGCTAACAACAGGTATAGAAACATATAATCAATAAAAGCAATTTTTTAAAAAACATGTTAAAATACTATCAATGTTTTAAAAAGAACTTTCATTCATACCCCTCATTGTAAATGACATTTGAGCAGAAACTTGGATTCAGGATTGTGTATTGAAGTCCAGAACGGAATATAGTTTGCAATTCAGCTACACCCAGAAAACTATTCCTAGTTACCATTTCTTTCTTGTTGGAATCTAGTTTAGAGCAGGAACATTTTGATCAAGGTTAGGAATAGAGCAGCAACCAATAAAAACACAACAGCAACACATTTTCAAAAGCCCATCATTTATATTTGGAATAATACAGGGGTGGGTTCTAACTTACCTCGCCGCTGGTTTACTTCCTTCTGTGCCACGTGGCTGCGCCGCACGGGTGTGCACGCGCACATGCGCAGTGCCGAAAATTCGCAAAAATTCCAAATTTTTTTTTAAAAAAAATCCCAAAACAAGATGATGGTGCATATGCAGTGCCAGAAACTCGGCTTCTGCGTATGCGCAGAAGAAAAGATCGCCAAAAAATTACAATTTTTTTTAAAAAAATTCCCAAAAATAGATGGCGGCGTCCACGGACCAGCACCGACAGAACCAGCTCCGTGACATCACCAGCGGTTTGCTAACAGTTCTATAGAACCAGTGCAAACCGGGAGGAACCCACCTCTGGAATGACATCACTTTTCCAATTTCACAGTAAAGATCTTCCTGTGCATGATGCAACCATAATTCCTCACAATCTGATTCTTGAGCTTTGATATATAATTCAACCTGCATATTAACATCTTGAACATTTAAAGAGGTCCCCATAGATCAACTTATGTCCATTAAAATGCAATTCTGGAAAAGTGTCAAGAATTCATAGGACCATGTCATATGGGTTAACGAAACCTCCTGATTTTATATCTCCAGCAGAGAAAATCTGTTGACTTCTTTTCAAGTAGGACAATCTTTTAAATATAAGCCAGCAGTGTGCAGCAGCTGCCAAAAAAGCCAACACAGTTCTGGCTGCATAAACAGAGAGATAGAATGAAGATCACGTAAAGTGCTAATACCACTTTATAATGCCTTGGTAAGGCCACACTTGGAATTCTGCATCCAGTTTAGGTCGCCACGATTTAAAAAAGATATTGAGACTCTAGAAAGAGTGCAGAGAAGAGCAACAAAGATGATTAGGGGACTGGAGGCTAAAAATACGATGAATGGTTGCAGGAATTGGATATGTCTAGTTTAATGAAAAGAAGGACTAGGGTGACATGATAGCAGTGTTCCAATATCTCAGGGCTGCCACAAAGAAGAGGGAGTCAAGCTATTCTCCAAAGCACCTGAAGTCAGGACAAGAGGCAATGGGTGGAAACTAATCAAGGAGAGAAGCAACTTAGAACTAAGGAGAAATTTCCTGACAGTTAGAACAATTAATCCGTGGAACAGCTTACCTCCAGAAGTTGTGAATGCTCCAACACTGGAAGTTTTTAAGAAGAGAGTGGTCAGCCATTTGTCTGAAATGGTATAGGGTTTCCTGTCTAAGCAGGGGGTTGGACTAGAAGACCTCTAAGGTCCCTTCCAACTCTGTTATTCTGTTCTGTTCAAGTACATTCTTCAAGGAATCCAATATACGTTCTCATAGCCTGCACTCCTCAAAATAAAAACACCATTTCTGCTTTACATTGTTCTAATAAGTTGCCATGACTTCAAAGGAAATAAAAAATAGCTTTCCAATATGGGCTATAAAAGACAATGTTCCATAAATAGCCATTCTATGTATTTATGGCTGATAAAATAAGCCCAATTATTTTTTTTTGTAAATTAGATATATTAAAACCGCCCTCCTCCAAGGATAATCTCAATTTAACTAATGAATGTCTCAAGGGCCTACTATCCCAAATAAATTTCCTAAATAACCTAGTAATGTGGAGGAAATTTGCATTAGGTATTAACATTAGAACACTTCTAAGGACATCAATCAAATATTCATGTTAATAACATTAACCCCATAGGCATAATGGGATCTTAATGCCTCTATTCATATCCAATTCAACTTTCTAAAAGTTTCAGCATATTTATTTTCACATATTTAGAAATGTTTTGGGGAACATAAAAAGTGTTTCATATAATCGGTTTAGAACTGGCAATGAAGGTATCAAAGTGATGGATAGCTTCTGTTTTTTAGGATCAGCACTAAAGGAAAAGTCAAGAAATATGTCATAGACTCTCACTCGGTAGATTAGCCATGAAGGCATTAGTAAAGATATTCCAGTGCTGTGATGTGTCTATATTTACAAAGATCAGAAGTCAGGAGACGTAAAAGACGAAGAGCAAGCCAGCCGAGAATTAAGGAGAAATTTCCTGTCAGTGAGAAAAATTAATCAATGGAAGGGCTTGCTTTCAGAAGTTGTAGGTGCTCCATCACTGGAGATTTTCAAGAGAAGACTGGACAGCCATTTGTTCAGAATGGTGTAGGGCATGGGTAGGCAAAGTTGGCTCTTCTATGACTCGTGGACTTCAACTCCCAGAATTCCTGAGCTAGCATGATTGGCTCAGAAATTCTGGGAGTTGAAGTCCACAAGTCATAGAAGAGCCAACTTTGCCTACGCCTGGTGTAGGGTGTTCTGCCACGGGCATTTGGTTAGATTAGAAGATCTCCAAGGTTCCTTCCCACCCTATTATTCTATGTTCTGTATTATAACCACATGGATGCAACCATCATCTGTCTTTTTGGAAGACAACTTCAGCATGTAACCAAAACACAAAATGTAATTCTTGGTTGAGAAATATTGCCTGTTCCTTATATAGGCAGAGGTGTCCATCTTAAATATCATGATGGTTCTGCAATTTTAGATTGGACTCTAAAATTACGGTCATGACTGGAGGTTCCACTGTATAAAGTTTGTCTCCTAAGAACACTCTCTCTCTCTCTCTCTCTCTCTCTCTCTCTCTCTCTCTCTCTCTCTCTCTCTCTCTCTCTCTCTCTCTCTCTCTCTCTCTCTCTCTCTCTCTCTCTCTCTCTCTCTCTCTCTCCTCCCTCCCATAATTGGAATACTGCATCCAGTTTTGGTCACCATGATGTAAAAAAGATGTTGAGACTTTGAAAAGAGTGCAGAGAAGAGCAACAAACATGATTAGGGGACTGGAGGCTAAAACATAAAAAGAATGGTTGCTGGATGTGTCTAGTTTAATGAAAAGAAGGACCAGGGGAGACACGATAGCAGTGTTCCAATATCTCAGGGGCTGCCACAAAGAAGAGGGAGTCCAGCTATTCTCCAAAGCACCTGAGGGTAGAACAAGAAGCAATGGGTGGAAAATAATCAAGGAGAGAAGCAATCTAGAACTAAGGGGAAATTTCCTAACAGTGAGAACAATCAACCAGTGGAACGGCTTGCCTTCAAAAGTTGTGGATGCTCCAACACTGGAAGTTTTTAAGAAGAGATTGGACAACCATTTGACTGAAATGGTATAGGGTTTTCTGCCTGAGCAGGGGGTTGGACTAGAAGACCTCCAAGGTCCCTTCCAACTCTGTTATCCTATATTCTATATGTATATGTATATCTCATATAATTGAATTGAATCTTTTTTTAGATATGTTCGGTCAAGGACAAAGCATGATGTGGACATGAGGATCGGCATTCACTCTGGATCTGTGCTGTGTGGGGTCCTGGGTCTGCGGAAATGGCAGTTTGATGTCTGGTCATGGGATGTAGACATTGCGAACAAACTTGAGTCAGGTGGAATACCTGGGTAAGTGGAATCTGTTCAAATGACACTATCATGTTCTAGATTTTGAGTCTTACTTTTACAGTAGGAATAATGAAGTTTGGGCTTTTCCCAGACCCCGTCTGTGTGGAACAAAAACTCCTGCCTCTCTTAGACCTCTCGGTTATAAGCATTGTTTTCTTGGATTTGTTCATCATTCTGATAAGGAAGGATTTCCTCAATCAAGCTTTATGCCAACAGTGGTCTACAGCAGGAGTCTCTGAACTTGGCAACTTTAAGACTTGTGGACTTCAATTCCAAGAATTGAGGAATGGCTGAGGAATTCTGGGAGTTGAAGTCCACAAGTCTTAAAGTTGCCCAGTTTGGAGAACCTTGGTCTACAGGAATAGGCTAGTGGTGAAAGTGTTGGATTACAACCCCTTCTTCAAGCAGAAGACCCTATATCAGTGATGGCAAACCTTTTTTCCTCAGGTGCCAAAAGCGCGTGCGCATGTGCTATCGCACATGCGCGAGTGCCCACACCCATAATTCAATCCCTGGGGAGGGCAAAAATGGCCTCCACCACCACCCTGGAGGCCCTCTGGAGGCCAGAAACAGCCCATTTCCCAACTTCTGGTGGGCCTAGTAGGCCCGTTTTTTGTCCTCCCCAGGCTCCAGAGGCTTCCCTGGAGGTTGGGGAAGGTGAAAATGCCCTCCCCCGCCCACCGGAGGCCCGCCAGAAGCCGAAAACACCCTCCCAGAGCCTCTATGCGAGCTGAAAATCAATGGCTGAAGTGCACATGCACTCTGGAGCTGAGCTAGGGCAACAGCTCACGTGCCGGCAGATATGGCTCCGCGTGCCACCTGTGGCACGTGTGCCATAGGTTCGCCATCACTGCCCTATATCATTTCACACAAATGCCTGTCCAGACTCTTCTTAAAAGCCTTTAATAATAATAATAATAATAATAATAATAATAATAATAATAATAATAATAATAATAATAATAATAATAATAATAATAATAATAATAATAATAATAATAATAATAATAATAATAATAATAATAATAACAGAGTTGGAAGGGACTTTGGAGGTCTTCTAGTCCAACCCCCTGCTTACGCAGGAAACCCTACACTACTTCAGACAGATGGTTATCCAACATCTTAAAAATGTCTAGTGTTGGAGCATTCACAACTTCTGGAGGTAAGCTGTTCCACTAATTAATTGTTCTAACTGTCAGGAAATTTCTCCTTAGTTCTAAGTTGCTTCTCTCCTTGATTAGTTTCCACCTATTGCTTCTTGTCCTGCCTTCAGGTGCTTTGGAGAATAAGTTGACCCCCTCTTCTTTGTGGCAGCCCCTCAAATATTGGGATACTGCTATCCTGTCACCACTAGTCCTTCTTTTCACTAGACTAGACATACCCAACTCCTGCAACCGTTCTTCATATGTTTTTATGGGTCACTCTGGAGAAGACCATTAAGCAATCTATAGTGCAGAGTTCGCAAAATTCTCTTTAGAATTCCATGCTTGCAGAACCAAAAACATGACTCTGATATAAAATTCATCCCGGCTTTGCTGCAAGGGTAAACATACAATTTTATAATAATGCTCTGAAGTATAATAGCATCAAGACATTTGACTGCTTGATCTTCTGTTCAGAGAAATATCCATTTTTCTTTCTGGCATTTCATAATTCCGGACAAAGCCCTTTATCTCCCTGCCGGCCAGACTCAACTGCTTGTCACTGATCTCTGCATATCAGAAATGTTACAGAACAAGAACGTCGCTCTGCAAAAGATGCTGATAGCTTAATAACAATACTTACTACCCAGGCAGAAAGCTGCCATATGCTCAAAATTACATAGCCCTCCAGCCCCATTTCAGCGTTGCTGCCAGTAATGCAGGCATAGTTCAAAAGTGGTTCTTATCTACATATCTACATAGGATCGTAATAAAACCAATTAAAAAACACTAATCAAAATAAAATCCAGTTTAATCTAGTGGTTAAGGCACCAGGCTAGACACCAGGAGACAGTGAGTTATAGTTCTGCCTTAAGCGTGAAAACCTTGAGTTACGTATAAAAGTAATAAAGGGAGGATAATTTTTCTTAAAAAATAAATCTATATACAGTATATAAAAGCGAAAACCACTCACGCCGCGATCAAGAAATCTCCAGAACTGTAAAGCTTACAAATTTGAAATTTGGCACATATGTTCCTTTCGGCTTCTAGGTGCTCGCTAAGAAAGGATTTTTCAAAATGACCATCAGATCATTAATATTTCTTATATTATTATTATTAACATGCTCTGATGCTAATTAGTTAGACGTTCTACTCCACCTCCCAACCTGAAAATAACTCTGAAGAGAACGGGATTGGATAGCAGAGGCTTCTATGGGGCGAGCCTGAGGGAGAGAAGGGGATAGTGGTTCTTATCTACATAGGATAATGTAGATAATGCAGGCATCGTTCAAAAGTGGTTCTTATCTACATAGGATCGTAATAAAACCAATTAAAAACCACTAATAAAAATAAAATCCAGTTTAATCTAGTGGTTAAGGCACCAGGCTAGACACCAGGAGACAGTGAGTTGTAGTTCTGCTTTAAGCATGAAAGCCTTGAGTTATGTATAAAAATAATAAAGGGAGGAAATTTTTTTAAAAAATAATAATATTAGAAGATCAACAGCAATTGGGGAGATCCCATATCACAATATCTCTTAATGCCAGTTTGTAATCTACTTTCTAACAGCCACATTTGGTTCATCGTACAGAAAATGGGACAGAAAAATCCTAGAAAGGAGTATTTGCTCTTCAAAACTTTAAAATCTTCTGTTAACAGTCTGTTATTGTATATGATTTGCAGAAAGTCTATAGTGGCTTCTTATCTCACAAACTACCACAATCAATACAGTGAACCCTCGTTTTTCACAGGGGTTACGTTCCCAAAAGAACCCGTGATAGGCGAAATCCGTGAAGTAGTAACCTTTATTTTTTTTAACCCCTCCTACCCGGCTTCTGCGTTTTCGGGGACCAAAAAAAGCCTGAAAAATCCTCCAACCTCTCCCTCTCTTGACGTCTGCTGTGGCTGCTTGGCACTGATCTCCTGAGCGAGCTTGTACGCCGTTCCCTCGTCGATTTGGCGTGAACGGCCATTTTCCCTCAGGGAAAGCTGACAGCGCGGCCCGCCCTACAGCTGATGAGCGGCAGCCCTTCTGCGCACGCGCAGAGCTCATCAGACCGCTTTACTCGCCTGCTGCTGCCAGACTGAAGCAGGAGACCACCACGCAGGCGCAGAACTCATCGGAGAGGTTTGCGAGTCCCGGAGCCGCCGCTTTGCCGCTGACTGCCTGGCCGCCCACGCAAATCCATGAAGCATAAGGTGACCAGACGTCCCGCTTCTGGTGGGACAGACACGCTTTTCAAGCGTGTGTCCCACGTCCCGCATTCTTTTCAAAAAGTCCCGCTTTTTTTGAAAAGAATGCGGAAACAGCGGGACGTCTGGTCACCTTAGAGGGGAAGCAAAAGAGAGGTACCAGAAGCAAGTCGGGCGGAATTTCAGCAAGTCGGCTGCCTGCTGGGGGGAGGGGGAAGGGGGGCTGCTCCTCCTCTCCTTCCCCCGCCCCATCCCTAGCCCCGCCCTCAGAGGCGCCGCTGCTGTTGGGATGCGGGTGGAGGGGTGAGGGATGAGGAGCCGTCGCCGCTGCCGTCATGGGTTTGAGCTCACGAGCGGCCCCTCCAGTGGCGCAAACAGCCCTTTCTCGTCCCCCTCCCCTTCCTTCCCCCCGTCGCCTCGCTGCCGCCGTTGCCCTGGGGCCGGGCGGGCGACCGGGAGACCGCGGCGCTTGGATGCCTGCAGCTTGTGACAGGTAAGCTGCCGGCTGCCTCCTTTCCCCGTCTCCCGCCTCCTGTTCGTTGCTTGCCAGCCCGGCCCCAGGGCAGCTCCCGAAGGGGAGCGGGAGGCGAGGAAAGGCCTCCCGAAGGGGAGGCGGGCTCCCGAAGGGCTGCCGGCTCCCGAAGGGGAGGTGGGAGGCGAGGAAAGGACTCCCGCCTCCCCCCCCACCTGGACGCCGACATTTGCTGTGTTTTGCCCTCTGCGCGTTCTGCGCATGCGCAGAGGACAAAACAAATGGCGGCGCCCAGGCGGGCCCGCCCCCCCCATCCCGCTTAAAAAAAAAATCTGGTCACTTTAGTGAAGCAGCGAGACCGTGAAAGGTGAACCGTGCTATAGCGAGGGATCACTGTATCTCTGATCCATCCAGGACATGCAACAATGTTTTGTTTAGCTTTATTTTGTGTTTATACATTTTCTGTAATAAAATGAAATTTAAGGAGGGGGGGAAAAATGGTTCTTTGATCAGCCCAGGAAGTACTGAAATTAAAAAGAACAAATTACTTTCCAGAATGTCTCATATTAGCATGTGAGGCATTTTGGCTGTTAAAAAGGAAGAAACTTCAAGTGTTTTCTTACCCCACTGTAAGGACTTTATATATTTCAAAAAAGAAGCTTTTTTATTTTTATTTTTTTAAAAAAATAGTCTTTATTAAATTTTTACAATAAGAAAAAAGACACAAACAAAACACACAAAACACAAACAAGTACACATATTTACAAACAACAAGAAATAGTCCAATGCTTTAACAGCGTTATTAAAGTGTTTGTTTCGTTTCAAAATCTATATATACATTTTAAGTACATTCCATGTCGTAATTATCGGTGATTATCATCTGTAAATTGGTTTATTTAATTACAGCTTGTAAAGAAAGCATTTATAAATATATCTCAATTCATCTGCCAAATTTTTAATTTTGGGTTTTGTTTAATCCAATTATATACCTTATTCCATATTTCGTAGAAATCCCTGTCGTCTTTTCCGTGAATCTGCATTGTTAGTTTGCACATTTCTGGGCAATCGAGTATTTTTCTGATGACCATTAAAGCAGTGGGCACGTGTTCTAATTTCCAATTCTGGGCGTATGATAGTCTAGCTGCTGTGGCTATGTGTAAAATTAGGTATCTTTCTTCTTTTGAGTATCTCATGAGCAGTATCCCCAATAAAAACAATTCAGGCTTTAATGCAATTTCTTTCTGTAATATTTCTCCCAACCAGGCTCTAATTTTGTTCCAGAAATTTCTAGCTTTAGGGCACGTCCACCATTGGTGGTAATATGTTCCTCTCTCCTTTTTACATTTCCAACATTTTGGAGAGGTTGTTGGGAACATTTTTGCCAAGCGGGCAGGGGGGAGGTGCCAGCGGTAGAACATTTTATATAAATTTTCTTTGTATGAGGCCGCTAATGTAAGTTTATAATTTAATTCCCAAACTTTGTCCCATTCTGAAAGTGTAATTGGATAGCCAAAGTTTTGTGCCCAGGCTATCATGTTTCCTTTCACCACTTAAAAAGAAGCTTTTTTAAAAGGAGAACAATTAATGCTAATTGTTTCAGCTAATATTGCTGTTAGGCTAGAAACTAGGAGATTGTGAGTTCTAGTCCTGTCTTAGGCGCAAAACCATCTGGGTGAAATTGGGCCAGTCATTCTCTCTCAGCCCTAGAAAGGAGGCAAGAGCAAACCACTTCCCAAGAAAACCACAGGGACTAGTGCAGAGGTGGGTCCCTCCCTGTTCGGACCAGTTCACCCGAACCGGTAGTGACCCACTGGTGACATCACAATGACATCACGGAACCAGTTCAGTTGGTGCTAATCCGTGGGTGCCGCCATCTTTTTTTTTTTACTTTTTTAAATTTTTTTAAAATCATTTTTACTTTTTTTTAAAAAAAATTTTTTTTTAATTTAATTTTTTTTCTTCTGAGCATGCGCAGAAGCTGAGTTTCCGGCACTGTGCATGCGGTCGGCATCTTGCTTTTGGATTTTTTTAAAAAATGGATTTTTTGCTACTGCGCATGCGTGCACACATGAAACGGGCACGTGCCCATGAGGCACAGCCACACAGCACGGGAGGAAGTGAACCGGCAGCGAGGTAAGTTAGAACCCACCCCTGGACTAGTGTAGGCATTTGCCAGGAATCAACATTGAGTAGGCACATAGAGGTAGCCCTCGATTTATGACCACAATTGACTTATGACCACAATCCTCAAGAAACCTTCCCTGGACCCGGCGGATTTAAAGAACTTCCGTCCAGTCTCCAACCTTCCCTTTGCGGGGAAGGTTATAGAGAAAGTGGTGGTGCTCCAGCTCCTACGGCTGTTGGATGACATTGATTTTCTGGATCCCTTCCAATCTGGCTTCAGGCGTGGCTACAGTATGGAAACAGCTTTGGTCACCCTGATGGATGAATCTGGCGAGCCCGGGATGGGGGTCACTCCTCTATCCTGGTGCTACTTGACCTCTCAGCGGCTTTCGATACCATTGACCATGGTATCCTTCTGCGTCGTCGCGGCGAGGTGGGGGTAGGCGGCACTGTTTTGCAGTGGTTCTCCTCCTTCCTCTCTGACAGGACGCAGTTGGTGTTGACAGGGGGGCAGTGGTCGATCCCTAGGCCCCTACTATGTGGGGTGCCGCAGGGCTCGGTCCTCTCGCCTATCCTGTTTAACATCTACATGAAACCACTGGGTGAGATCATCCGACGACACGGGGTGAGGTACCAGCAGTACGCTGATGATACCCAGTTGTACATCTCCACCCCATCTCAATTCAGGGAAGCTGTGGACGTAATGGGCCGCTGCCTGGACGATGTTAGGGTCTGGATGGGGAGGAACCGGCTAAAACTCAACCCTGACAAGACTGAGTGGCTGTGGATATTGCCTCCTAAGGATTTGGTCAATTGTCCCTCCTTGGTTCTTGGGGGGGGGGGAGAAATTAGCTCCCTCAGAATGGGTCCGCAATTTGGGTGTCCTCCTAGACCCACAGCTAAAATTGGAGCAATATTTTTCAGCTGTGGCTAGGGGGACCTTTGCACAGGCACGCCTGGTGCACCAATTGCGACCCTACTTGGAGAAGGAGGCACTTCTCACAGTCACTCACGCCCTTATCACCTCCCAGCTGGATTACTGCAATGCGCTTTACATGGGGCTACCCTTGAAGAGTGTCCGGAGACTGCAATTGGTGCAAAATGCAGCTGCGCGAGCTGTGGTGGGTGTACCTAGATACACCCATGTAACACCCATCCTCCGCCAGCTGCATTGGCTGCCCATTAGTCTCCGGATCCAATTTAAGGTGTTGGTTTTGACCTTTAAAGCCCTACATGGCTCAGGGCCAGGTTATCTTCAGGACCGCATCCTGCCGCATACCTCCCTACGACCGGTTAGGGCCCAAAGAGTTGGTCTCCTCCAGGTCCCATCGACCAAGCAATGCCGGTTGGCGGGGCCGAGGGGGAGAGCCTTCTCTGTGGGAGCTCCCTCCCTTTGGAACCAGCTCCCTCTGGAGATCAGGGCCATCATGGCTCTTCCGGCAGGCGAGGTGAAAGCGAGACCAGCCAGACCAGATATGGGTCCCCCCCTAGTTATGAATGCTTTAATTTTTGTAGTTTTTAATTGTTATGTCTTTTTTTCATACTGATAAATAGATTTGACATGTTGTGAGCCGCCCAGAGTCCCCCGGGAGTTGGGCGGCATACAAATCTAAATTTAATTTAAATAATAAATAAATACCCCAAATTTCTGTCAGTTAGTGAGACATTTGTTAAAGAGAGTTTTGCCCCTTTTTTTACCACCATTGTTAAATGAATCACTGCAGTTGTTAAGTTAGGTTGTTAAATGAATCTGGCTTCCCCATTGCCTTTGCTTGTCAGAAGTTCGAAAAAGGTGATCACATGACCCCGGGAATCTGCAACCGTCATTTATTTATTTTATTTTTATTTTATTTATTATTGGTTCTTCTATGCCGCCCTACTCCCAAGGGACTATGAACCAGTTGCCGAGCATCTGAATTTTGATCACGTGACCATGGAGATGCTGCATTGGTCGTAAGCGTGAACAACTGTCATACGTCACTTTTTTCAGTGCCATTGTAACTCTGAATGGTCACTAAATGAATGGTTGTAAGTCGGGGACTATCAGTAGATACAGTATTACTCTACCCAGGGATTCATTGGGAGCCAAACATGCAAATCCACTCCTGACAGAATCTGCAGCAGAATATTTTTCGGCCACAGGAAGCATTTTGCAACATTTTGCCTTGGTTTTCCTCAGAATTGCCCACCTGTGCCTCACTTCCACCCATTCTGCTCCTTCTTTACCTCTCTGTGTAGGCGAATCCACATATCCAAGGCGACTTTAGATTGTCTCAATGGGGATTACAAAGTGGAGGAAGGACACGGGAAAGAACGGAATGAATTTTTGAGGAAGCACAACATTGAGACCTACTTGATCAAACAGCCCGAGGAAAGCTTGCTGACTTTGCCCGAAGACATTGTCAAAGAGTCTATCCCTTCTGTAGACAGGAGAAACAGCGGAGCCACATTCACGGAAGGATCCTGGAGCCCCGAGCTGCCTTTTGATAACATCGTGGGAAAGCAGCATGTAAGTTTAATGTCCCTCTTTAATATCACCTGCCACCTAGGTTTGACTTCATTTCCATATCCAAGGAAAGACATTTCTGCTTAGCCTTTCCACCAAATGACAAGAGCTAATTAAAAACACTGCCGCTGGGCAGAATTAACCTACGTATCCAAATGTCCCCTTTCTCTGAGTGTTACTTGAACTGGAAACATATGAGAGGTCATTGCTCTGTTCTACAGAAAGCGCGAGAGGCACCATCAAAACACAGTGGCTGAAAACTTGTCATTCCAGACTATGAAATGGGGTGTGCTGTAGATTTTAGGCACGTTTTAAGCTTAATGTGTTTTTTTACTTTGGTGGACCCATGGGAGTCAGGGAGGGAGGGAGTGGGGGGGAAGGAGGGGGAGAGAGAGAGAGAGAGAGAGAGAGAGAGAGAGACAGACAGACAGACAGACAGACAGACAGAGAGACAGACAGACAGACAGAGAGACAGAGATATGATGGAATGATGGCTGGAGATGAAGAGAGAGAAGATGGATGGATAGATGGATAAGTAGTTAAAGGTGGATGAAAAGAGAGAGATACTTAGATACTTTAGATAAATGATACATGAGAGAGGGAGAGAGAGGGAGAGGGAGGGGGGGAGGGAGAAGGAAGGAAGGAAGGAAGGAAGGAAGGAAGGAAGGAAGGAAGATGGATAGATAGATGATAGATAGATAATAGATGGATGGAGGGTGGGTGGGTGGGTGGGTAGATGGATGGATGGGGATGGATGGAGAGAAATGGTTAGGTAGATAAATGAGGAATGGATGGATTGTGAAAAATAAGTACATAAATGAGGAATGGATGGATGGATGGATGGATGGATAGATGATAGATAGATGATAGATAGATAGATAGATAGAGAGAGAGAGAGAGAGAGAGAGAGAGAGAGAGAGAGAGAGAGAGAGAGAGAGAGAGAGAGAGACAGAGAGACAGAGAGACAGAGAGAGACAGAGAGACAGAGAGACAGAGAGACAGAGACAGAGAGACAGACAGAGACAGAGACACACAGAGAAGAGAGAGAGAGAGAGACAGAGAATGAGAATGAGACAGAGACAGAGACAGAGAGAACATGATGGCTAGATGGATGGATCGGTAGATGGATGGATGGATGGATGGATGGATGGATGGATGGATGGATGGATGGATGGATGGATGGATGGATGGATGGATGACAAAAGAGGGTTAGGTAGATAGATGATTGATAAATGGATAGAGAGATGGATGGATGGATAGAAGAGATAGACAGTCAAACAGACAGACAGACAAACAGACAGACAGACAGACAGACAGACAGACAGACAGACAGACAGACAGACAGGGATGGATGGATGGATGGATGGATGGATGGATGGATGGATGGATGGATGGATGGATGGATGGATGGATGGATGGATGGATACATATGGATGGATGGTGAAAGATGGTTAGGAAGATACGTAGATGATGGATAGCTAATGGAAAGAGAGAGAGAGATACCAATTTAAACTCCTAACTATTACTCCCACATAAATGTCCTAAAACCAGCCACAGTCTTCCCAGGTGGGCAAGTGGTAAGTGCCCTTGAAGGCTCTTCAGATAGCTGATGGGAAACTGAACGCTTTCCTGCAATGCTGTATCATGAAGATCCTCATGGGGCTGAGGAGAGACAATTGACAAAACAATCATGTTATTGCCTTGCAAACTCCACTCCTTTCCTACCTGTATTGCGATGTCAACATGCAAGTAGTAAGGGGAGGCAGTTGCGGCAAAACAGTGTGGCACATTTGTCGTTCCATTTTTTTCA
This sequence comes from Diadophis punctatus similis, assembly GCA_023053685.1. NCBI lineage: Eukaryota > Metazoa > Chordata > Lepidosauria > Squamata > Dipsadidae > Diadophis > Diadophis punctatus. The sequence goes on along the minus strand of JALIGW010000003.1, from coordinate 196,500,261 downwards.
ATCTCATTAATACCCCTTGCAATGAATCAAGATTCTCAACCGTTTCTGGTAATTAAGAAAAAAATCTGTTAATTGTATGTAGAATAGGAGGGGGGGAAAACAAGCCAATCCCCACCTCATGAAATATAAAAATAAATGTCAGTTTATCTTGGCTATCCTGGCCCTCACATCAAGCTGATTTTCATTGTTTCTGGAGGTCCATCCAGATTTTTAAAAAGGGGTCACCTCTGTGCAATAAGAGACAAAAAGAGTTATTTACTTGCTCTTTGTCTCTACATTCAGAAGGTGATTACAATGAGGAAAAAATTAGATTCCATTTTCTCGCCTCGTATAGGGATTTATTTACTCATTACTTCGGCCAGGAGAGGGCTTTGTTTCTGTTCAATCTCTTATGAACACTTCCTGCCTTTGATTTTGTCAAGTCATGACACAATTGGTTGCTTCATCTGATTTATGTTAACTGTAATCCAACAGGGAAAATACTGGCAGGGTTTGTGCAATGTGCTAGAGATGCTTTGTCTGTCACCCCACGGCCTTTTGGAACACGATTTTTCCATGAGATTAGGGGTGGGTTCTGGATTACCTCACTGCTGGTTCGCTTCCTGACGTGATGCGCGGGTGCGTGGGCGCTTTGCGTGGGTGCGCACACATGCGCAGTGCTAAAAACTCAGCTTCTGCACATGCGCAGAAGCAAAAAACAGCTTCTGCACGTGCGCAGAAGCAAAAACAAAGATGGCGCCTACGGCACCGCTGAGAGAACTGATTAGGGGGTGTGTCCAGCCGGCCATCGCTGCCAGTTCGGCGAGCAGGGGGGGGGAATTCCCATTACCGGTTCTATAGAAGGGGAAGAGGAGGAAGGAGAAGAGGGAAATAGGAAGTGGGGAGAAGGAAAAAGAAGGTAGGGGAAAGGGAAGGAGGTACAGGGAGGGTAGTGATATTAAGTATCATGGGAAAACAGACAGGTAACAAGAATGTAAAAGGTGCCAGAGTAGGATGTTTGTTAATTATATATTGGATAGTAAGACATGTAAAGATTGATATGATTTAAGTTATATGTGTTGATGTATATGTGAAGCGTGTTAAAAAATTTAAAAAAAACTTTTTTAAAAAAAAAAGACTGGCTCTTCTCCTAGGAATACAGGTCAGGGGGTTAGATGACCCTGTGAGTTATAGTTATTATTACACATTATATAATTATAATTATATTTAATTAATCATAACAATTATAATTAATTCATTATAATATAATTATATATTTATTTTCAATGGTTGTCCTCAGCTACTATTCTGTTTTTTATTTTTGTCATGTAGTTATTTATTTTTGTTGTGTATTTATGGTAATACTGGCATTACTATCTCTCTTGGCCACCAGAATGATTTGGGAAAATGATGTTAAACGCCGGGTAAATCAGGAGATTTGGGCAGTTCAAATGAGTATAAAGATTTATTGCAAGCTTAAGCTCTCTACAAGAATCTGAATGACTAACGGTCAAGGGAAATGAGCGGGAGATAAGAGAGGCATTCAAGGTGGGCTGGACTTAGCTCTCTTGCGGGCATGCAGGGACTCGAGACTTATGACGTGTTTGACTCCTCTGTTGGGCTCAGCCTGGTCATCTCTGCCTCTACCTAGGAACGAATTCACAGCCTCCTGATTGTGAGGCGAGAGCTCTACCTCTAACCCACCTCTAGCGCCACTCTAATAGGGTTTCACTGTTTGGATACAGCTTATTCCCTAAAATACAGCATTTGGGGATTGTGAAGCCAAATTTACAGCTTAGTGTGTTGGTAGTTGTGTATACAGGAATCTGTTAACTATCCTCTGTCTACATGGCTTCAAATTGAATGAAGGACTGTGGCATATTTAGTCTGGTCCATTTTGGGTGGGAAAAATTCTTTGGAATATTTTAGAAATAGGCTGTGCTCTTTTGAACGTCCATGCTATCTACTATTCTGGTATTTCTGAGTGTTTATTAGAAATCAAAATTGGCATTGTAATTTAGAAATTGCATTTCAGCAGGATTTATACCTCTGTGCAAATTGTATGCATGCCTATTTGATAAAAATAAAAATAGGAATACCGTAGTACTATACTTTGTGGAAACTCTGCTCCCCTTCGTGCCAAAAATGGTGTTCAAAATACCTAAAAATAATTTAAATATATATAGATCAAAAGAGAATTATAATTAAAATAATCACAGAGTTTTTAAAAAATAGAATAAAGATGTTGAGCCAAAGCAGTGGTGGGTTCCTACCAGTGCGGTCCACTCTATAGCACCGGTAGCGGCCCGCTGGTGATGTCACAGTACCGGTGTGGTCGGTTGCCGGTGCCTGGGTGCCACCATTTTAAAAAAAAACTTTTTTTTATTTTTTAAAAACATTTTCTTCTGCGCATGCCCAGAAGCCGAGCTTCCGGTACTGCGCATGCGCTGCCTTCCTACCCCACAGTGAGTCCAAGCAGGGGAGGATGGCTGAGGGAGCACGTGAGACGCTGAAAGAATGGGCGGCAGGAGCTATCTCCATTCCCCTCCCTTCAGCAGTCCGAGAAGCCACGAACGTGCGGTGATGATCCCAGGCATTTTCGCACGTTCGAGGCTTCTCGAGCTGCTGAGGAGAGGGGGAACGGGTGGCAGGAGCCTAGGATCATTGAATGGGGAGAAGCATTCAGGCCGGACGGAGCCTCCTAGAAGAACCGCTGCCGCGGTCTTGCTGCTCCCGCTGCGGGGGGCTGCATTGCAGGTGGGCAATGTCCCCCTGCTTCTCCGGCCGTTACCAAGCTCCCGAGGCCCATGCCCACCCGGTCACATGGCTGGCAAGCCACACCCACAAAATAAGCCACGCCCACAGAGTGGTAGTAAAAAAATTAGGAACCCGCCCCTGAGCCAAAGGATGACTAAGTTTAAAAAGCAGGTTTCTAAAAGTTACTTTGGGGGGGGGGAATGATAGAAAACGGCATTTTCAGGATCAAACAGAGCATTGCTTGCAACCTGATCTTCTAAAGCTTTTGACTATTGATTTATCACCCCTGAGAGGAAATCCATTGCTGTTTCTTTTGCAATTGCAATTGCAATAGCGCTTAGACTTATATACCGCTTCACAGTGCTTTTACAGCCCTCTCGAAGGGTTTATAGAGTCAGCATATTGCCCCCAACAATCTGGGTGGGTCCTCATTTTACCCTCCGTAAATCCTCAATCCTCCGTCACTGAGTGTAATCGGGGGAGTAGATAGGATAGAGCTCCTAATTTGTATGTAAATGATTTTATTGATTTATTTAATAAATTTATTTAGTAGCCTGGCTTTCTTATTTTTACAAATAATTCCATGGGGCAAACTTACCTAATTCTTCCTCCACCTTTTATTTTCCCCACAAAAACCCTGTGAAATGAGTTGGGCTGAGAGTGAGTGACTGGCCCAAAATCACCCAGCTGGCTTTCATGCCTAAGGCGGGACTAGAACTCACAGTCTCCTGGTGATTGGCCAAAAGTCACCCAGCCAGGTTTCGTCCCTAAGGCAGGACTAGAATTCACAGTCTCCTGGTGATTGGCCAAAAGTCACCCAGCCAGGTTTCGTCCCTAAGGCAGACTAGAACTCATAATCTCCCAGTTTCTTGACTGGTGCCTTGACCACTAAACCAATCTGCCTCTAGAGCCTAGTTTGCTCCTTGGTAACTTTTGAGAAAGATTACAGATTTCACGTAGATGAGATTTTGCATAACTTCAGCCATGCATAATAAAGCAAATATGAACTATGTTTAACTCAGCAGAAAATAGCTGCACTTGCTATAATAATCGCTAAATTTCACCTTAATATTCTCACAGAGATTCTTTTTTTCCTCCCAAGAATAACTAAATGACATATTTGGGATATACATTACATTCTATACCAACTACCCCTATCCCGTCTCAAGATAAGAGAGAGAGAGAGAGAAGGGGAGAGAGAGAGAGAGAGAGAGAGAGAGAGAGAGAGAGAGAGAGAGAGAGAGAGAGAGAGAGAGAGAAGGAGGGAGAGAAGGAGGGAGAGATAGAGAAACAGAGAAAAGGAGAGAGAGGAGAGAGAGAAGGGGGAGAGAGAGACGGAGAGAAAGAGAAGGAGAAGGAGAGAGAGAGTGAAGGAGGGAGGGAGAGGGAGAGACAGAGATACAGAGTGAAGGAGAAGGAGAGCGAGAGAGAAGAGGAGAGATAGAAGGGGAGAGAGAAGGGGAGAGGGAGAAAGAGAAAGAGAGAGAGAGAGAAGGAGGGAGAGAGAGAGAAGGAGGGAGAGACAGAGAGACAGAGAGAAGGAGAGAGAAAGAGAAGGGTAGAAGGAGGGAGAGAGAGGGAGAGTCAGAAATAGAGAGAGAAGGAGAGAGAGAGAGAAAGAGAAGGAGGAGGAGGAGGAGGAAGAGGAAGAGACAGACAGAGATAAGGAGAGCGAGAGAGAAGGGGAGAGATAGAAGGGGAGAGAGAGGGAGAAAGAGAAGGAGGGGGAGAGAGGGAGAGAGAGAGAGAAGGAGAGAGATAAAAGAAGGGAGAGACAGAGACAGAGAGGAGGAGAGAGAAAGAGAAGGGTAGAAGGAGAGAGAGGGGGGGAGAGACAGAAATACAGAAAGAAGGAGAGAGAGAGGGAGAGAGAGGGAGAGGGAGAGAAGGAGAGGGAAAGAGAAGGATAGAAGGAGGGAGAGAGAGGGAGAGACAGAAATAGAGCGAGGAGAGACAGAGAGACAGAAGGGGAGAGAGAGGGAGAGGGAAAGGGAGATGTGGGGAGGGAGAGAGAGAGAGAGAGATTTGTTTATATAAGTGCTGCCTTTGGGACTTTTTCATTCAGCTTTGAAGCCCATCATTCTGACAAGCAGGGAATGTATGGAAGAACTTCTGACCTGGTTGAGTTTCTCCAAGGCAGGGATAGAAAATGATGCACGTGTCAAAATGTACATCATTACATCATGATAATTATCTATGCCCTTTTTATATCTGTCTTCTGTCATCTCACGGACTCACCTAAAAGGCTGATCTTGTCTCATGAGGTCATGACACCTATCTTCTCATTCTGAAGAAACCTTTGGGTTCAGTAGATGAACAGTTGGAGGAACGGATATCTCAAAAGTCAACAACACTTAGGGTGATGGAAACAGAAGCAAGCACTTTGAAATTCCTCAGGGATGAAAGGAGAGAGAAAGAAGTTCTGTTCAAGGCAATTTTTCATCTCAGATATCTCTCCAACGGTGCCTGGCTGTAGCTCACTGGAGGTGTGATTGTGTTTTTCTGGGAAGCATTTTCAACAATTTGTACAGCCCAGATCAGGGGCAGGTTGCTCACTTACCAATGCCGGTGTGCTGCGTGCGCATCTTCACATTTCGGGCTCACATGTGCGCCCCCTTGCACGATTTTGCTTCTGTGCATGTGCGGAAGCAAAATCTCACCGAAATCTCTCCCACGCGCGTCCCTTTGAGAGATTTTGGCGAGATTTTGCTTCCGCGCATGCGCAGAAGCAAAAAAGCCCAAAAATTCTCACAAAAAGATGGCGACACGCGCGACAGACTGGCGGAGACGGCACCGGAGCGGCCGTGCGCAAATTGCGCAATTGGCCGCTCCCTACCGGAGCTACACACCAGACAGCTCCGGTAGGAACCCACCACTGGCCCAGATAGAGAAATGATTTCTCAACTCATAACTAGAAAGTTTGGCAGCTTCAACATGAGTGGGTTGTGACTTTCTCTCTCTCCATCTCTCTCTCTCTCTCTCTCTTCCTCGACGAGCTATCTCATCAAAATTCCTTTTGAAGGCTGTCGAGAGAAATTAAAGCAGAAAAGGTTAAAATGCCCTAAGTCTTTTCTGCCACACTTGACGGACTCTGAGTCAGTCTGGAAGAAAGTCAACGGAACACCGCCTCCTCCATTGGCCTTGGAGGAAACTTGGAGGGAAGAGCAGAGTCAGTCCAGGCAAGGCTGTTCAGAATTAGCAAGGCTTGCAGGCTTGCAGGCAAGGAGGAACAGAGCTGAGCCGAGGAGCAGGAACCAACCCCTTCTGATGCAAGGGCTTAGAGAGTCCAGAGGAGGCGGGATCAGCTCACATGAGGAGAGTGCCCTGCTCAGCTTCACCAGGCACACCTGGGGAATGAGACTTAAGGAGATGCTGTAGGGAGGGACATTTGTCGGGAACAAACACTGAGTTCCTGGAGTGTTGTGTGCTGAGGTTTGAACTTGCCAAGAATCCTTGCATTCCCGTTCTGGACTGATTATCTGGATCTTTTGCTCCCTGAACTCCTTGCTTTGTTCTTGTTTTGCTAAATAAATTTGGGATTTATTGCCGTGCAGCCTTGGTGCAGACAGCGCTGGGCTGGACTAATTGTGACCAGAGGCTGTTTGAGGTTTGTTTGGGGAAGATTTGGAGCACTAAAAGGGCCGATTTGAACTGCCAACTATTTGTGTTATCTCTGTGCCATGCCCTGGGTCATCACAGGTAGATGTATTAACCTCTAAGCCACGGGATCTCCTAGCTTTGTTGGCTATACCAGGAGAGAGATTATGTTTTTTATCAGGGCAACCTGGTCTACACAATATGGGACAGTGGTGGGTTCCTACCGGTGTGGTGTGGAGCGCAGCTCCGGTAGGAGCCTGGCGATGACGTCATTTTCTGGAGCTTCTCCGCGTCCTGAGCTGTTGGGAAAAAGCCCTCCCACCCACCCTTGTGTGAATACTGACCTTTATTCTTCCTCCGAAGCACAGCTGAGAAGCTCCTCAGCTGTGTTTCAGCTTGTAATGTCATCCTAAGCATGTGTGGAAGTGAACTCGCCTGATGGAATGCGAGTTCACTTCTGCTCATGCTCGCGATGTGCACCAGTAGTGAAAATAACCAGAACCCTCCGCTGATATAGGACAGAGCATACTGCTTCTGCTTTCGCCTTTCAGCCCCAATCCAAATCCCAGAAGGGTATGGCTAGTTTATGAGAGCTAAATAGCTTGAAATAGATCTATACTAGTCTCCCTTTATTTCTTTGTCAGTAAATATAAATTTAACATCCGACTGAGTTCTTTTGGGTCATTATGTAAGGGAAGGTAGCATAGGATCATAATATCCTCCCTGCCTCTGATTAGGTGCGTTTATCCGAACATCCGATTAGAAGCAATGTGTGTGCATTCTACATGTGCATTGTTTTCGTTCTCCATGCAGTCGGCAACACAACAAACGTTTTTTTTCCCAGCAGCATGAACAATGCACTCCTGCATTTGTGATATGCAGGTAGTCCTCGACTTATGACCACAATTGAGCCCAAAATTTCTGTTGTTAAGTGAGACATTAGTAAAGTGAATTTTTCCCCATTTTACGACCTTTCTTGGCCTCAGTTGTTAAGTGATTCACTCAGTTGATAAGGTAGTCACTCGGTTGTTAAGTGAATCTGGATTCCCCGTTGACTTTGCTTGTCAGAAGATCACAAAAGGGGATCACGGGATCTTGGGACAGACACAGCAATGGTCGTTCAGTTGCCAAGCATCTGAATTCTGATCACATGATCATGGGGTCATAAGTGTGAAAAATGGCCATAAGTCCCTTTTTTCAGTTCTGTTGAAACTTTGAATGGTCACTAAACGAACTATTGTAAGTCAAGGACTACCTGTATTAAAAAAAAGAGTAAAGGAACACCTGCAGATTTTACTCCGCTAGTTGTTGCTGACTATAGAGGGAAATGCTCATCTCTGCTTCAACTTCCAAAGGCAACTTCTGTTCCATTGGTTGATTGTTCTCACTGTCAGGAAATTTCTCCTTATTTCTAGGTTGAATCTCTCCTTGTTCAGTTTCCATCCATTATTCCTTGTCCTACCCTCAGGTGCTTTGGAGAATAGCTTGACCCCCTCCTCTCTGTGGCAGCCCCTCAAATATTGGAACACTGCTATCATGTCTCCCCTGGTCCTTCTCTTCACTAGACTAGAGTTTTCCTTCTGTCTCCTGAGGTCCATTTCTCCTGTCTCCCAAAGTCCCACATACCATTACAGGAACAAGGTCATCATGCAAGTCACATTAAAAAGTGTCACGATGTGAATATTGCCAGTTGTGCATCTCTATGTTTTCTGTTTCTTGTATCTATGGTCAAGCAGACGTATGATATATTCTATTACGCATGCCTGCATTCCTGAGGTCAACTCCTTTCTTTCTCTTCGCCATTTCTACCAAGCTAGAAATGATTTATTCCTTAGCCGATAAAATGTAGTCTAATAAGGATCTTTTTATTACTTTTCTACTGAAATAAATATTTTGTTAATTAGATTTGAATCTCGGTTTTATTTTCTAAGTAAGTATGTTTTCAAAAGGGAAGCATAGATCCATCGACTTCTGGAGAAGTGATTTCTCCGCTAACAAAAAGAGCACACCTTTTTCCTGCAAGGTTGAAAAACCCACTTTGTAGATATACACGGATACGCAACTGAAAGCAGAAACCCTTTTAGCAATTCTAATAAGATACCTGCATGAAAGACTCATCCATGCTCAAATCTGATCTTCATATAGGGTTCATTGTTATTCATTATTCTGCTTTAAATGTCCGCGCTTGTGTCCTTTACAATGCATAAACTCCTGCTGGTACTGTAGTGTGGAAAATTTGATTTAAATCAGGGTTAACGGTTGGAGGAAATGGCGCTGTAAAAAATCATAGTGATACTTTGTCCCAGTATTGTTCAAGGACTCCCCTTTACAGCACGTCGAATATTCACATGGGATAGGTGAAATCAAGGGGTGAAATGCTCCTGGTTCGCTCGTGCCTGTCGGTCGTTGGAGAGCCGATCGCGAAGGCAGTGCATGGCTCTGCCTACCCACCCGGACGCCGCCATTTGGGTTATTTTACCCCCTGCACATGCGCAAAGCATTCTGTGCATGCGCAGAGGGTAAAAGAACCCAAATGGCGGTGTCCAGGCGGGTAGGCGGAGCCGCACACTGCCTTCGCAATCGGCTCTCCGATGACTGACAGGCACAAGCGAACCGGGAGCATTTCACCCCTGGTGAAATCTATAGAGTGTGTGCAAATATGCTGAGGTGCACAGTCTTCTTTGTGGCTATGAAGCATAACTTTTTAAGGTCAGGAGTGGGGAAAAAAATCAAGGAACTGTGGACCACAGCGAAATGTGTTTCCAAGGAAGAACTGCAGTGGAAGGACAATACTGAAATAGTGTGATTTTTAGGGTCAGTGTTGTTGTTATTGTTGTTTCTGTAGTTCAAATGTCAGATCTCATCATTTATCACTGTTGTCTATGGAGATTCTCAGTCATCCAGGCCAGGGGTCTCCAACCTTGGCAACTTTACGACTTGTGGACTTCAACTCCCAGAATTCCTCAGCCAGCATGTGCTGGCTGAGGAATTCTGGGAGTTGAAGTCCACAAGTCGTAAAATTGCCAAGGTTGGAGACCCCTTGATCCAGGCCATGGTTGTTCCAGACTTTCTTTGTTTTTCCTTGAGGACATTTCACTTCTCATCCAAGAAAAACCAAAAGTACACATATAGACTGGTTGAGACCAGGCTTAATAGCAGTAACTGTGAGAGGGATCTTTGAGTCTTAGTGGACAACCAATTGAATATGAGACAACAGTGTGTGGCAACAGCCAAAGAAGCCAATGCAACCCTAAATTGCATTAACAGAGGGATACAATCAAGATCAAGTGAGGTACTAATATCACTCTATAAAGCCTTAGTAATACCACACCTAGAATACTGCATCCAGTTTTGGTCACCACACTATAAAAAAGATGTTGTGACTCTAGAAAGAGAAGAGCAACCAAAATGATTAGGGGACTAGAGGCTAAAACACATGAAGAATGGTTATAGGAACTGGGCATGGCTAGTCTAGTGAAGAGAAGGACCAGGGGAGACATGATAGCAGTATTCCAATATTTGAGGGGCTGCCACAGAGAGGAGGGGGTCAAGCTATTTTCCAAACCACCTGAAGGCCAGACAAGGAATAATGGATGGAAACTGATCAAGGAGAGATTCAACCTGGAAATAAGGAGAAATTTTCTGACAGTGAGAGCAATCAACCAATGGAACAGCTTGCTTTCAGAAGTTGTGGGAGATTCATCACTGGAAGCTTTCAAGAAGAGACTGGACAGCCATCTGTCAGAAATGGTGTAGGCAGGGTCTCCTGCTTGGGTAGGGGGTTGGACTAGATGACCTACATGGTCCCTTCCAACTCTGTTAATCTGTAAAGGAAATCTGTAAAAACAAAGAGAGTCCAGTTGCCTCTTGGAAAAAAAGCACCTTTGCATTAAGTAGCTTGCATCTAAGGTCAGTAGTAGTAGTAGTAGTGGCAGTAGGAGTGGCAGGTAGTGAGGTAGTTAGGTCAGTAGGAGTAGTGAGGTAGTTATGGTCCTTAGTGGCAGTAGTAGTGGCAGGTAGTGAGGTAGTTTGGGGCATGCGTGCCTAGTTTTGGATGATGGGGAGTTGGATGTTAGGATGTGGTTGTGGGATTTACTTTTGATACAGTCTGCACGGTATATATGTAAGTAAGTATTACCCAAAGTAGATATCATCATCAATGCTAGGTAGGAGAGACTGTCTCATTTAGCTTGGTAATGAAACATCTGCAAGAAAACAACCAAATGCAGAGAGTCCCAAGGATCCTTCATCTCAACCCCGAGTTACAAATATTATCTTGAAGAGTAGCTTTATCAGTAGTTTTAGCTAGGATGATAAATAGCTCCTCCATATTCAAAGAGACTCTTCCCCTGAACAGTTGCTGGAGGCCAAACAATTAAGGAAGGCTTTTAACCCCTTGACAGACCTTCAAAGGACTATTTGTGAAAATGGGATGCTGTCCAGCTGATCCAGCAGTACTTTATTGATGTAGTTAGGATCAAGATGCATTTGAAATCTGCCTCTCTGGGAACCCGTATTAGTTTTCTAGAGTTAGAATTTGTGGAAGTAAAAAATAGTTTAAGGTGGGATTCTTTTGCACGTTTATTTGTAACTGGGACTTGCTGGTCCATGAAGCAAATCGGGGAAAGTTGAAGCTGCGAAGTATTAAAGATGGTGTCAGCATAGAGCCATCTTTTTTTCCTTATGAAACATCCAATTCAGCATATCTTCAAATGGACATCACCACATGGAACAAGTACCGTATTTTTCGGAGTATAAGACGCACCTTTTTACCCTCAAAAAGAGGGTGAAAATTTGGGTGCGTCTTATACACCGAATGTAGCCCCACCCAGCCACCCCACCCTTTGGCCTCTGCCTGCCAACAATTTACCTCTTTGCAGCAAACAGAACAGAAACAGAAACAGAAGCCTTATAGCACACTAAGAGATTACTTGCTTCCCGATCTACAGCTGACAGAGGCTTGCAAGCCACGTGGTAAAATGAAACTAACTACGGTGGCTGTAATGAGACAAAATGCTGGGAGATAAACTGCTGGCAATATTACACTGCTGAAATTGCAAGAAAGTAAGCTATAGCTACTGTAGCCTAGAGGTAGAGCTCTTGCCTCACAGTCAGGAGGTTGTGAGTTCTATCCTAGGTAGAGGCAGATTCTGTTAATATGTTATTTTGTTAAATGTTTGTAGAGTGTTCAAATTATAAGACTTTTTTAAAGACTGTTTTATTATTGTTCTAGACAACTTAACTGCTTTATTATTGTTCTAGACAACTTAACAAAATGAAGAAGCTTTTTAAAATAAATTCTTGCTCTGAAGAGGCCCAGTGCTATTGTATCTTCTTTTAAATAGCAGAAAGCCTTCCAGAAAGCCATATCAATTTTAAAGATCTGTAAAAGTATAATCTGAAATGTCCTGTTTTAGTATTAAGTATTAGTATTAAAATAAGGCAGCTGAATTAAACCCTGACTTAGTCATATTTGGAGTAGATCTAATTAAATAATTGGGAGAAGTTAGTGTGATTACATTTAAGAAAACTTTCTGGGATTAATATACTGCCATAGTACATTTCTCCAATTCTTTGCTATTTCTATGGGTCAAGCACACATGCACAGAAATACACAGCAAACAGTGTATATCATCTGTGCTGTTTGCTGTTTGCTGTTTGCTGTTTGCCAAATTGCTTGGAGGCAGAGGCCTTTTTTCCTTGTTTTCCTCCCCCAAAACTAAGGTGCGTCTTATACTCCGAAAAATACAGTAATATAGGAATTTTTGCAACATCCTGCCTTCAAAAGATAGATATTAATCATTATGAGAAGGAAGTACTGTATTTGCCTCTTTCCTTTAAGTCACCATTGGTAGCTGTCATGTCCTGCTATTTAAACATTTTGAAGGAACAAAATCATGCTATATGGATTTTTTTTTAATGTGATAGCTTTCTCATTTTGTGAGGACCTTGGTGCTCTCTGAGCTTGGCTGTTTTCTTTTAGATGTTTCATTACTCAGCTAGGTAACATCATCAGTCTGCAAGAAAACAACCAAGCTCAGAGAGCACCAAGGACTCCACAGTTCAACCCTGAGCTACCAATATTGTTTTCTTTCTCATTTTATAAGGCTATAAATATAATGCTGTTCTAGGTATCTTTCCTCTCTTCTTAATTTATTTATCTGCAGTTACACAGAAGTCATTTACACTCAGAAAAACATTATGCATGATATGGAAATAAACCCTAGCCAGAAGCATGGCTTAAAAAGCAGCATACTTTTAATAAATGTGTAGAATGAGGAATTTCAGCAGGCATGGCTGTGTATAATACTTAGACTTAGACTTATATACCGCTTCATAGTGCTTTACAGCCCTCTCTAAGCGGTTTACAGAGTTCAGCATATTGCCCCCAACAATCTGGGTCCTCATTTTACCCACCTCGGAAGGATGGAAGGCTGAGTCAACCTTGAGCCGGTGAGATTTGAACAGCTGAACTGCTGAACTAGCAGTTCAGGTTGCAGTGCTGCATTTAACCACTGCACCACCTCGGCTCTTAGCAGAGATATGAAAATCAGCCCACATCCAGTTTGAAGCTTTTAATTTTTTTTAACAGAACAGAATGACAGAGTTGGAAGGGACTTTGGAGGTCTTCTAGTCCAACCCCCTGGTCAAGCAAGAGACCCTATACCAGTGATGGCGAACCTATGGCACGCGTGCCACAGGTGGCACGTGGAGCCATATCTGCCGGCACGCGAGCTGTTGCCCTAGCTCAGCTCCAGTGTGCATGTGCGCGTCGGCCAGCTGATTTTTGGCTCACGCGGAGACTCTGGGAGGGCATTTTCGCCTTCCCCAGGCTCCAGGGAAGCCTTTGGAGCCTGGAAGGGTGAAAAACAGGCCTATCGGGACCACCAGAAGTCGGGAAATGGGCTGTTTCTGGCCTCCAGAGGACCTCTGTGGGGGCGGGGGAGGCCGTTTTTGCCCTCCCCAGGCATTGAGTTATGGGTGTGGGCACTCGCACGTGCATGATAGCGCACGCGCACGCACTTTCGGCACCCAAGGGAAAAAAGGTTCGCCATCACTGCCCTATACCATGTCAGACAAATAATTGTCTGATCTCTTTTTAAAATCTCCAGTGATGGAGCACCCACAAGTTCAGAAGGCAACTCATTCTACTGGTTGATTGTTCTCACTGTTAGGAAATTTCTCCTTCGTTCTAGGCTGCTTCTCTCCTTGGTTAGTTTCCATCCATTGTTTCTTGTCTTGCCTTCTGGTGTTTTGGAGAATCAATATGATTCAATTCAACACTTCAAACTTATGCAGAAAATTGGTCTGATTTGGACATCTCATCAAATTGGGTGGATTTGATTTTGAATTTTGAATAGGTTTTGTATACTTATATTTATATATACTGTATGCAAAAAAACCAACAGTGCCATAGATAGGCAGCCCAGCATGTTTGATTCCATCCAAAAGGCATCCCATTTAATTTGATGATACCATTCAACTTTCCAATTCAATTTGATGTAGAGATTAGACTGAACTGCTTTTAAATGAAACTCTCTGAAGTTCTCTCAATGGTTCTCTCATAAGCTTCCATCTATAAAACAAACAAACAAACAAATTTTGGAATGAAAATTTTATAAAATGCAGGAGCTATAACTATTTTTATAACAATCATCTTCCCTGTTAATTAGAACTCTGTGTCTGTCTGCCTGTCTGTCTGTCTGTCTGTCTATGTCTATGTCTATCTCCTATCAAAATCTAGCATTTATCATCTCTTCTATCATTTATCTATCATCTATATCTGTCTGTCTGTCTGTCTGTCTGTCTGACTGACTGACTGTCTGTCTGTCTGTCTGTCTGTCTGTCTGTCTGTCTGTCTATCTATCTATCTATCTATCTATCTATCTATCTATCTATCTATCTATCTATCTATCTATCTATCATCTATCTATTTATCTATATCTATCTATTCATCCATCCATCCATCTCTCTACCCATCTATCCATCCAGCTGTATCTATCTATCTGCCTATCTACAGTATCTATCTATCTATCTATCTATCTATCTATCTATCTATCTATCTATCTATCTATCTATCTATCCATCCATCCATCCATCCATCCATCCATCCATCCATCCATCCATCTATCCATCCAATCTATTATATCATCTACATAATTTACTGTATATGCTTCTCATCTCACTCTGCAAAACGAATAACTCTGGTTATTCACATAAGAACATGGAGAAGCTGCCAGTTCATAGCATCTCCAATTACATAAATAATCAGGAAGCAAGCTAGAAATCTTGCATAAGCGTTGCCCAAGGGTTAAAACCATGATACTGCCCGCTTCCCAATATATAACAAGAGCACACACGAGTGCTGCCAGTGCATGGACACACTCCTACACATTCACAGAAGGTTCCTGCATAAATCTTAGTGTGCTGAAGTGTGAAGGTCTGGACAAAGATTCATGGTGCATTCAGTAGAAGGTGTTGAGAAATTCCTACAGGTCAGGAACCTCAGGAAGGTGCCTCGATACAGAATATTTGTAAGCGCTTTCCCTTTATCATCTTACTACAGATAGTCCTTGACTTATAACCATTCATTTATTGACCATTCAGTAGTGGGTTCCTGCCGGTACAGTTAATAGCTGTTGTTCGGCGCAGAGCTGAAGACGCTGCTGCCGTTCGTGGCACGGGGGTTTTCTCCGGGCGCTGCTGCCGCCTGCATGGACGCCACCAATTGCGTTCTTTTGCCCTCTGTGGATGCGCAAAGTGTTCTGCATGCACAGAGGGCAAAAGAACGCAATTGGCGGTGTCCATGCGGGCGGGAAAAGCGAACGGCAGCAGCGTCTTCGGCTCTGCACCGAACAACAGCTGTTAACCGTACCAGCAGGAACAGGCAGGAACCCACCTCTGTGACCGTTCAAAGTTACAACGGCACTGAGAAAAAGTGACTGGTTTTCCCACTGATGACTGTTGCAGCATCCCATGGTCACGTGATCAAAATTTGGGCTCGTGGCACCTGGCGTGCCTTTATGACATGCCCTCACCTCACCATTTGTAAACTGACCCAGCTGGTTTCTAACAAGCAAAATCGATGGGAGAAGCCAGATTTGCTTAACGACCGCATGATTCCCTTAACAACTGCAGCGATTCAGTTAACAGCAGAAGGCCATAAAATGGGGGCAAAACTCACTTAATCATTAACCCTTAATCATCGCTTAGCAATAGAAATCTTGGGTAGTCGGAAGTCGAGGTCTGCCTGTAACCCTTCTAGAGACCTATGCAAGCAAGTTAGGTAGCTATATTAATATAGCTACCTAATTAATTAATTAATTAATTAATTAATTAATTAATTAATTAATTAATGAGCCACCCATCTCATTCACAGAGTGACTCCCTGTCCAAAGATCTTAGAGGTGCATTAAGTCCAAGGCTTGTTCCCATCAGTACACACTTCTGGTGCATGCTCACACAGAGGTTTAGAAAGGGTCAGCCTTGACCAGATAGGTAAATCATCTAAAATGCTTCAAAAAAAGACCATAATTCACAGCCCTGGAAAACATTGACTTGATGTGCAATGAAAGTAGGCTCAGACCTGTCTTTGATCAAAGTCAAAGGATGCGGTTGTCTCTGTCTTGTTTCAAGGCTGTCGATGCACAGAATCTGCTTGGGATGGGTTCTTCTTATTTGGGGCAAACTACTGCATAGAAACAGGGAGCAAACGTCATACTCCTAGCACTGATGATGTTACCTAGTCAGGTAATGAAACGTCTGCAAGCAAACCACAAAGCTCAGAGAGCACCAGAGTTCTATAGAATAGAATAGAATTGAATAGAATAGAATAGAATAGAATAGAATAGAATAGAATTGAATTGAATTGAATTGAATTGAATTGAATTGAATTGAATTGAATTGAATTGAATTGAATTGAATTGAATTGAATTCTTTATTGGCCAAGTGTGATTGGACCAACAAGGAATTTGTCTTTGGTGCATATGCTCTCAGTATACATAAAGAAAAATAAAATACATTCATCAAGAATCATAAGATACAACACTTAGTGATAATCATAGGTTACTAATAAGCAATCAAATTGTACTAGGAAATGAATAAAACAATATAAATTGTAAATATACAAGCAACATGGTTATAGCCATAAGTGGGAAGAGATACAGTAGGTACTAGGAAGGATGAAAAGAATAGTAATACAGTCTTAGTAAATAATTTGACAGTGTTGTGGGAGTTAGTTGTTTAGCAGAGTGATGGCATTCGGAAAAAAGCTGTCCTTGTGTCAAGTTGTTCTGGTGTGCAGTGTCCTATAGCGTTATTGTGTCCAGGGCAGGGCAGATATGTCAGCAAGAATCCTTCCAAATGACTGATCACAGATTTGGGGTGCTGTAGCCAGTTCTAATGTGGAAACAGTCCTTTTCTTCCTGGGATCATGTGTTCATGTTCATCATACTCCTTTATAATATGTGGCATGGTGGTGCAGTGGTTAGAATGCAGTACTACAGGCTACTTCTGCTGACTGCTGGTTGCTTGCAGTTCCGCAGTTCGAGTTTCACCAGCTCAAGATTGACTCAGGCTTCCATCCTTCCAAGGTCAGTAAAATGAGGATCCAGATGATTTGGGGTGTGTGTGCAATATGCTGACTCTGTAAACCGCTTAGAGAGGGCTGTAAAGCACTGTGAAGTAGTATATAAGTCTAAGTACTAAGCGTGATTGCTAATTGGATAAGAAAAAGCCCATGATAGGTGTCCTGCTTTGAACAACATTTCAGTGAATTTCATAGGTTAACCCAACTGGGTCTAGGACAACTCACCACCGCCAACTTGCTGCAGGACAAGAATTACACTAATATCGAAGAAATGTTGGAATAGAATCATTCAAGAAAGGAATGCAAAAGGAGGGGCAAAAGGAAATGCGAATGACAAAAATTAAAGTAATTATTTAATTATTTTAAATAATTAAGTTGAATTGTTGAATTGTCCTGCAGCGAATTGCCCCATGGCAAGTTATCTTGCGGCAAGTTGGCCACGGCAAGTTGACCATGGTGAGTTGGCCATGGCGAGTTGACCATGACGAGTTGGCCGTGATGAGTTCACCATGGCAAGTTGGCCGCAATGAGTTCACCATGGCGAGTTGGCCGCAATGAGTTCACCATGGTGAGTTACCCATGACAAGTTGGCCCTGGCGAGTTCACCATGGCAAGTTACCCACGGTGAGTTCACCATGTCAAGTTAGCCACGGCAAGTGGTCCCATTCCATACCCAACTTCATTCTCTCTTTTAAAGCGATGAATGGCAAGATGAATGTTAAGCAGACAAACCAAGAGGCTCGATGCCACTTAAAAATATGTCACCCTGAGAGTTTGCTTGTTCTTCTCGGATGCCCTTTGCTAGCTGAGCCTCCTCCTCCTCCTCCTCCTAAAGCGTTCAGATGGCTGGATGAATGAATTGCAAGGGAATGCTGTTTTTTTAACCCACAAGGGGACTAGCCGGTTTATTCTTTTTGCATGTGCTTTCCCCTAGACTCTGGCTGCCCTAACAAGAAATTCAATAAATCTGCTTCCAAACCATCTTGCACAAGCTTTGCATGTCCAGTCTGGGCCTGAGGAAATTAACAAGCGAATAGAACACACCATCGACTTGCGGAGTGGCGATAAGTTGCGAAGAGAGCATATCAAGCCTTTTTCCCTGATGTTTAAAGACTCTGGCCTGGAACATAAGGTAGCTGGGTCTTGATAGATTGACTTTTGCCATCTCAGATTGGCTTGCCGTGACCGTTGATTAGCAAAGACCAAGTGGCGGTGGGTTTCACTTCTAAATTTCCCCTTCCCTTTCTTCCCATCTCTCAAGGATGGAGCTATTAAGATTCCCCCAGACACGAAGGGTGCAGATCCTGAGATCTGGGATTGGTGGGCAGCTCCTGAAAGCTTAACGAAAGCTGAAAGCTCCCACCACAAGTTGCCCCCAGACATCTTGGATGGGATCAGAGAAGGAAAACTGAAATATATGGAGGGTGTGGTGGTCACTAGTTTTAATAAATTACAGTTTAGTTAAATCAGATGTAGGGTTTTCCTCCTTTTCCCCCAAGGACAATGGTCTTTCTTTGTCATCAGTAGGTGACCTCCAGAGACAAACTGTCGCCCTGGGAAATGTTGCACATGCTTAGCTAGGTCAGATAAAGAGTTAAGAGATGCCTTTGCACAACAGGCTAAACTTAGAGTGATAGATAGAGGTGGAGGTGGACAGCCATTTGTCCAGGATTGTCAGAGGTGGGTTCCTCTTACCTGTTGGTCGCCGCAGAACCGAAGAAGCCGGTGGCGTTCACGGCACAGGGCTTCCCCTGCCCGCTTTCCCCCACCCGCCTGGACGCCGCCATTTGCGTTCTTTTGCCCTCTGCACAAGCAGAACGCTTTGCGCATGCGCAGAGGGCAAAAGAAAGCAAATGGCAGCATCTAGGCGGGCGGGGGAAAGCGGGCGGGGGAAGCCCTGCACCACAAACGCCACTGGCTTCTTTAGTTTTGCGGTGACCAACAGGTAAGAGCGTACCGGCAGGAACCCACCTCTGAGGATTGTGTATGGTGGAAGTGGAGGTGCAGGTGGAAATGCAAATGGAGGTGGAGATGGAGATAGGGATAGATATGGAAGTGGAGAGAGAGAGAGAGAGAGAGAGAGAGAGAGAGAGAGAGAGAGAGAGAGAGAGAGAGAGAGAGAGAGAGAGAGAGAGAGAGAGAGAGAGAGAGAGATATGCAGGGAGAGAGATGCAGGGAGAGATAAAGATGGTGATAGACCTTTCGTGCAACAGTGGAACATGTTTGGTTACTTATAGTTTAATTTATGGCAGGGGTGTCAAACTCAAGGCCCGGGGGCCAGATCCAGCTTGCGGGGTGCTTAGATCTGGCCCTCAGGGCCACCCTGGAAACAATGAAGGACTGGCCCGCGGTGCCTCTGCCAGCAAAAACAGAGCTTGCGAGGGCCATGGGTGGCCCTCCTAAGCTCCATTTTCATGGACAGAAGGTTGCAGGAGGCCATCGCAGCCGGAAACTGAGCTTGGTAGCCCGTTTTCACTGGCAGTGCACTCGGGCCACCACAGGTGCCCCCAACACCAGTGATGTCAAGCTGGCCACACCCAGCCTGCCCACGCCCACCCTGGCCCCCTGAAGTCAAACACAACCCTGATGCAGCCCTCAATGAAATCGAGTTTGACACCCCTGATCTATGGGATGAACCCCAAAGAGGTATACAGATAATCTTTGACTTACAACCATTCATTCAGTGACCGCTTGACGTTACAACCGCACTGAGAAAAGTGACTTAACAACTGGCCCTCACACTTACAACTGTTGCAGCATTCCCCTAGTCATGTGATGCAAATTCAGGTGCTTGACAAGTGGCGTGTATTTACAACAGTTGCAGCATCCCAGGGTCATGTGCAATGTTCCCTCTAACATTGAAAATCACTGCGCGGCAGTTGGAAACTGTTGCACTGCATTTTCTTTTCTGGAGGGACCGAACCGGCCTCCCTGGATTAAGAATAAGCTGGTGGGCAGCAGCCTTTGATCTCGCTCTCCTCCTCTCCCTAGCAGCGGAGCCTGCCTGGGGAGGCAAGAGTTAAAGCCTCCGCCTCTCTTCGTTAAAGGCTCCTTTCCCCCACCCACCCCGATCAGCTGGTGATCAATTTTCCCTCTGACATAAGAAAACGCCACGCGGCAATTGGAAACTGCTGTGCAACGTTTTCTTATCACGTGCACAGCCGCGCAGCTTAGAGGGAACATTGGTCATATGATTGCCATTGGCCACTTTCTCAGCCATCTTCTGGCAAGCAAAAATCAATAGCGGAAGCTGGATTTGCTTCACTACTGCATGATTCACGTGAGAACGGCCGTGATTTGCTTAATGACTATGGGGAAAAAGGGGGGGTAAGATTGGGGGCAACCCACTTGTTATTGTGGAACAAGGAACCCAGGAGAGAGACCGTGGGTAAGCGAAAGAGTGGGAACTTCAGGGAAGCAAAGGTACCCCAGACGAGACCATGTAAACACCTGACATACGACATTGTTCTTGCATCTCCTTGCCATTATTACAATTTCTGTCATTTCATTTGGATAAACAATCACACGTACAAGTTTACAGTTTCCTCATTTCTTCTTTTAGTTTATGGTCTCATTTGAGGTTGCTTTGCTTCCCTGAAGCTATTTAGCCAAGGTCTCTCCACGGGGTTCAAAATAATAGAAAAACTGAGTTGGAAGGGACCTTGAAGGTCTTCTAGTCCAACCCCCTGCTCAAGCAGGAAACAACCCTACAACCATCCTGGACAAATGGCTGTCCAATCATATCCTAAAAACCTCCAGTGACGGTGCAGCCACAACTTCTTGAAGGCAACAAGTTCCACCGATTAACCGTTCCTACTGTCAAGAAATTTCTTCTGAGTTTTAGATTGGATCTCACTTTGATAAGTTTCCATCCCTTTTTCTACAATTCCCCTTGTTATGAGTTCAGATACTTGAATGATGAAGAATTGGTTGGTCTGAAAATAAGACACCAAAGGATAAAATGAATAGGAAAGTTTTGTTGGGTGGGCATTGCAGGCTAATCTAGATTAAGAAGACATGAAGTTGTAATGTAATTTATTTTGTTGGGCATAGCATGTGGTGTGATGTATGTTTTGTTGACTAGGGCATGAGGTTTAGCACGTTTTGTAAACCTAACTGCAAAGTGATGGATAAGAGAACAGCAGAGTAGTTAACACTTGCATTCAGCTTATATAACTATATAAATTATACACAGGGAGTGTATTACTATGAATAGTATTCATTACTATGAATAGTAAGAAACCAGCAACCCAAAGTTACGGGCTGAAACATTTCTTATATCTATTAAAATGGGATATGTTACCTGGGGCTCAGGGTCATAGTAGCCCCCACCCCCCCAACACTGATTATTTCACACACACACACACACACACACCAAGCACCTAAGAATATGCTGCTAAAATATAGTTACGAGTGGTCTATTCTCTGCTACTTTTTTTTTCTTTTTCCCAAACTAATGATAAAAATGGGAGGAGATTGCTTCTTTCTGGTTCTGTGGGCACCATCTTTTTTGCAATAGAACAATGCCCTTAAATAATTTTCTAACTATTTTACAAATGAATTATACTCCTGCTGGTTGACTTTATCTGACTTGTTATTAAAATTGCTGAGACTTTAAACCCACTTAGATCAGGGGAAATATTCCGTGAAAAGTTCTTTATTGGAATATATTACTTTCAGACACAATTACACCATTTTTATTAACAATGATACAGATTTTCTTGTAAGGTCCGTATCCTTGAGAGATATGATCACTGACCACCTCTCTGTTGAGACAGAGGGAAAAGGGACATATGCAGGGGTGGGTTCCTACTTACCTCGCTGCCGGTTCACTTCCTCCCACGTCGTGTGGGCGCGCCTTGTGGGCACGCACGCATGCGCAGTGCCAAAAAATCCAAAAAGAAATTTTAAAAAAGCCGAAAACAAGATGGCGAGTGTATGCACAGTGCCAGAAACTCTCCTTCTGCGCATGCTCAGAAGAAGAAAAAATCAAAAAATTAAAAAATAAATAAATAAATAAAAGATGGTGGCGCCCACGGACCGGCACCGACCGAACCGGATCGGTGACATCATCGTGACATCACCAGAGGGTCGCTACCTGTTCGGGGGAACCTGTCCGAACTAGGAGGAACCCACCCCTGGACATATGTTGTTTGAGTGTACCTTCTTAGGTGACCAAACATGAGTTGAACTCAGGAAAGAGGTTAGAACTTACTTAAAGGAATTAAGTTTTGTTTCTCCTGAGAAGAAAGAGCTTAAACACTCAGCTTGGTATTTTTTTAGATGACTTTAATTACATGTTCCATTGTTGGATTCCATCAATTTTGGTGGAATTTTAGTTTGGTCAATGGCCAGGAAGGATCAGACCTAAGCCAACCAATTTCCAAAAATCAAGACCTTTCCCATTGGCTGAATTGAAATGTTCTTCATCCATCTTTGACTTGGTTAAAACTAAAACAACATGAAATTTGCTGCCCCTCTTGCTAACCCTCATTTCCATCCTGTCTCTATGGTTCTTCTCCAATCACTGAATACCTTGGCTGTCCTTCACCTGTTGGGTGCCAAAGATTTGACCTTCTGGTTGACCTCGGATGACCTTTAAGTAAGGGGGTTGGAGTTAAATTAACTACAGTATAGCTAAGGCTGATCAAGCCTATCTAATTCATGATTTGAGATCAAGGTAGTATCATGTAGAAGACATGGCAAAAAAAAGATGGTCCAAGTAACCATTTGTAACCCTGGTTAAGTGCAGGTGTGAGAATGTATTCAAAGATATCCAGCTCTACTTAGATTTCACAGAATAACAAAATAATAGAGTTGGAAGGGACCTTGGAGGTCTTCTAGTCCAACCCTTTCCTTAGTCAGGAAACCCTATACCAGTGGTGGCGAACCTTTTTAGGCTCGTGTGCCAAAAAGGGGGGGCGCTTGCGCACGCGCTTGCGTGCCCACACCCATTCCCTCCCCCCCACGCATGCGCACAACACCCCCCCATGCTGCCCCCTGCGCATGCGCACACACCCCCACCCCCGCGCAAAGGCTTACTGGAGCCTGGGACGACGAAACGGGCAAACCGGAAGTGCAAAAAAACGCACTTCCGGTTTGCCGGTGAGCTGTTTTTTGCACTCCGGAGGGTTCAGGGAAGCTCCCTGAAGCTCCGGAATGCAAAAAACTACAAAACGGACAAACCGGAAGTGCGGAAAAGTGCACTTTCGGTTTGTCCGTTTTGTAGTTTTTTGCATTCCGGAGCTTCAGGGAGCTTCCCTGAACCCTCCGGAGTGCAAAAAACAGCACACTGGCAAACCGGAAGTGCGTTTTTTCCGCACTTCTGGTTTGCCGGTGGGCAACCCTCGCGTGCCGGCCGCTATGGTTCCGCGTGCCACCTGTGGCATACGTGCCATAGGTTCGCCACCACGGCCCTATACCATTCCAGACAAGTGGCTGCCCAGTTTCTTCTTAAAAGCCTCAGGTGATGGAGCACCCACAACTTCTTGAGGCAAGCCGTTCCACTAGTTAATTGTTCTCACTGTTAGGAAACTTCTCCTTAGTTTTAGAGTTGCTTCTCTCCTTCATTAGTTTCCATCCATTGTTTCCTGTCTTCTGGTGCTTTGGAAAATAGGTTGACCCCCTCCTCTCTGTGGCAGTCCCTCAAATATTGGAAGACTGCTATCATGTCACACCCAGTTCTTCTTTTCACTAGACCAGACATACCCACTTCCTACAACCATTCTTCACATGTTTTAGCTTCCAGCTCTGTCATTATTTTCTTTGGGAAGCTTCTCCTGGTTCCATGAAGACATACGATCAACATGCCAAGACCCTGAATTATAAAACAGAACCAGCTCTTGGTTGCAAGATTTAGGCCTAATTTATGCCACAAAACCTTTCTTGCCATTATCATCTTACCCTTTGTTTCACCTTTCCTTCCTGAAATGCATATCATCCCAAGAAGGAGAACAAAAACATTAGTAGGGCCCAGGGGTGGGTTCCAATTACCTTCGCCACTGGTTCGCATTGTGACATTTTGCGCGCGTGCGCATCACCTCGTGCGATTTGGCTTCCGCGCATGCTCAGAAGCAGGAATTAGCCCGAAACACAGCTGACGAGCTCATCAGCTGTGCTTCGGGCGAAGAAATAAAGGACAGATTTCACCCGCAGGCAGGCGGGAGGGCCCTTTTTCAAGCCGTGGAAGGGGGGAAATAAAAAAAAAGATGGTGGCGTGCACGGAACGGTACCGACAGTGACGTTACCAGCGGGTCGCTACCAGTTCGGGCGACCCGGTAAAAACCGGGAGGAACCCACCCCTGGTAGGACCTAATCTCCTTCAGGTAGAGAGATATCAAGGAGTTAGGAAAATAACCCCTCCCTCCCCCCCAGGGTTGATACTATGTTATCTTGTAAGTTATGGGCCTTCAGTTTTACCAATACAGGTAGTCCTCGCCTTATGACCCCAACTGAGCCCAAAATTTCTATTGCTAAGCCGAGAACGTTGTTAAGTGTGCTTTGCCCCATTTTACAACCATTCTTGCCACTCTTGCTAAGTGAATCACTGCAGTGGTTAAGTGAGTAACACCGTCGTTAAGTGAATCTGGCTTCCCCATTGACTTTGCTTGTCGGAAGGTCGCAAAAACTGACCGCATGACTCTGTAGGACATTGCAAGCGTCATAAATACATGCTAGTTGCCAAGCCTCTGGATTTAGATCACATGATCGTGGGGATGCTGCAACGGTCATAAGTGTGAAAAAATGCTCCCAACTCACTTTTTTCCAGTGCCGTTGTAATGCCGAACGGTCACTAGACAAACTGTTGTAAGTCGAGGACTACGAACTATGTTCTGTGTCTCAAAATCTGCCTCTGGTTTTAATTCAAATGATTTCTGCTCCATGCTTCGCCACAGCAGACCTGTCTAATTTAAAGCTTTCAAAATGGATGGGTAATTTATCCGTGCAGTGGTTAAATGCAGCCATTGCAGGCTGACTGCTAGTTCAACAGTTCAGCTGTTCAAATCTCACTAGGCTCAAGGTTGACTCAGCCTTCCATCCTTCCGAGGTGGGTAAAATGAGGACCCAGATTGTTGGGGGCAATATGCTGAACTCTGTAAACCGCTTAGAGAGGGCTGTAAAGCACTATGAAGCGGTATATAAGAAAAGTGCTATAGTGCTATTGCTATCCTATCAAGATCTTCCATCTGCCTCTCCTGGCCAAGAGGCCTGTTATTTCCAGGTTCTTACAGCATCCTCTTTTGAAAACCCCTTCCAGCATCTCAGGCAGCGGTGAAATCTACTTACCTTCCCTACCGGTTCGGACGCATGTGATTTTTCAACCTCTGCGCATGCGTAGAGGGTTAAAAAAAGAAAATGGCGGCGTCCGGGCGGGTGGGCGGAGCCTCACACTACCGCCACTACCAGTTCTCCAAAGTCCAAACCACCGGCGGCGGCTGCTACCGGTACACCCAAACCGGGCTGAACTGGTAGTATTTCACCCCTGGTCTCAGG
Organism: Diadophis punctatus similis; assembly: GCA_023053685.1. Classification (NCBI taxonomy): domain Eukaryota; kingdom Metazoa; phylum Chordata; class Lepidosauria; order Squamata; family Dipsadidae; genus Diadophis; species Diadophis punctatus. The sequence goes on along the minus strand of JALIGW010000003.1, from coordinate 196,474,847 downwards.
GTTATCTTGATAACAGCCGAGCACTCTCCAAGGACATCCAAAACCACTTAAACCCCATCAATTTGTGAAGTACGGAAAAGAAGAGAAGGCCCGGCCATCTCGACCATCGTCCTTTTCAGGGCACAGCAAATGACTTCACAGCTATAAACGTGTCAGCTCATCTGATTTCTCTCTTCCCCCCCCCCTCTTTTTTTTAAGGTAAAAAGTATCAGCTAAAAGGCTGACAGGGTGAACGTTCTGTCACAACAGCTCTCGGGGAGGCTTATTTTTAGATCAAAACAAAATTTGCACAGCCGAGGCAGGAGACGGAGTTTTGATAGCGTTGTAATCCTCACTGCATGTACTCTTCACGTTCGGTGTGTGGAAGTGGTCCCAGCCCATCCTGATTTTCACACACACACACACACACACACACACACACACACACACACACACACACACACACACACACACACACACTGGCCTTTAGCCCTTGTCTCTTTTTTTGGGAAGAGCTAAATACATAGAAGAGAAGTGTTCTGAATATGGAGATCAGTTCATTCTCCTTGTTCATTTCACAAACTGCCCTTGTTCTGTTCTGTCACCTGTCTGCCTATGTATTTATCAATCTATGTATCTACCTACCAGAATGATAGATGTATTGATCTATCTCAATCTATCTATCTATCTATCTATCTATCTCTCTCTCTCTCTCTCTCTCTCTCTCTCTCTCTCTCTCTCTCTCTCTCTCTCTCTCTCTCTCTCTCTCTATCTATCTATCTATCTATCTATCATCTATCCATCCATCCATCCATCTCTCTATCCATTTATCTATCATCTATCTATCTAATCATCTTTTGTCATCCATCCCTTCATCCATCCACTGATCCATCCATCTAGCTGTCATGATTTCTCTCTATCAATCCATCCATCATCCTTCTACTTCTTTCACTGTCTGTCTGTCTGTCTCTAGCTACATACCTATCTACCTACATATCTGTCAATCTATGTATCAGTCTATTTATGAATCTTTCAATCAATCTACTTATCTGTCTCTAATTACATACTTATCTACCTGCATATATGTCAATCTATGTATCAGTCTTTTTATTAATCTATCAATCTATTTCTCTCTCTCTCTCTCTCTCTCTCTCTCTCTCTCTCTCTCTCTCATCTCTATCTATCTATCTATCTATCTATCTATCTATCTATCTATCTATCTATCTATCTATCTATCTATCTATCTATCTATCTATCTATCTATCTATCTATCTATCTATCTATCTATCTATCTATTTGGGCAGGTTTTATTGTCCTTCAGCCCTCTGCCCTTCCTTAAGATGTATGGACTTGAGCTTTAAGATGTATGGACTTCAACTCCCAGGTTCCCAAGCCGGCATGCTGACTAGGGAATTCTGGGAATTGATCTTAAAGACGCTGAGGTTGAGAAAAACTGATCTAGCAAGAATTGAGCACCCAGTTAAGGCAAAAGAGGGAAATACTTACCTAAGTGGGATCATATCAGGGACTTTGTAATCTTACAGAGATTACAAATAGCTTGTCAGCTTCAGAAGCAAATAGGAAGTTTGTCTAAGCAGCCTCTTTTCCTGATGTAACTAAAAAAGGTGGGCCAATCAACGGGATGGGATGGGACTGTGGTCATTCGGCCACCATTTTGACTTTTTTGACCTCCCCCCTCCAAAGTCCTTATCCCCTCCTCGCCAGAGAGAAATATATGCAAGTATAAATGTGATGGAATCAATGAGGAAGGGGATTCTGGGAGGGAGGGGTGCACTCCAGAGGAGAAAGAGGCAACTCAGCCCGGATATTATGTGTGAGAGAAAGAGGGTGAAGACACCTCCTCCATAATAGTACACCTAGTTTATTGTAGATGCAGATAGTAGAGTCCTCAGTCTGGCAGGATTTTTTTTTCTACAGGTGTGAAACAACAACAAAAGAAAGCTTGGGAGAATCACCACTTGCCATTCATGGTTTGGGGCCTGACAATAATACCTAAAGAGAGGAATATATTGCAACAAGGGGGTGATAGGTAGTTTTCTAACGAATCAGTGCTACATAGCCAATTATATCTTCTCAACAGTGTTCAGCAATTCAAAAAGATAGATACTCCTCCGTTAATGACTGCAATGGATGATTCAATAGCTAAACAAGCTTGTGAAATCCAGATCGTCCTGATTTCTCAAGACACATTTACCACAGACCTTTGCACAACAGTCACAATCTAGTGGGTTACTGCTGTAATTGTGTACAGATACTCCTTGATGTATGACCGTAATGGAGGCTGCCCATCACGACTGTAAGTCGTGATGATTGGGACTGACCTGATTCTATTTCTTTTGTTGCGACACTCGTTAAGTGAATGCTACGGTCGTAAAGCAAATCCATTGTTTCCCGTGGCCCCAGTTTTGATGAAAATGGGAAGTCAGTGCTGTTTTTTTGGCAAAAACACTGTAAAGTGTGGTCACGTGACCACGAGATGCTGCAAACAGCCATAAATGAGGGCTGGTTGCCAAGCACCCAGAATGGAGTCATGTGACTGCACAGGGGGGTGGGCCCTCAACTTTGGAACTTCAGAACTGAGTGATAAGTCCATCGTAACTTTGAACAGTCACTTAAATGATCGGCCGTAAGTTGAGGCCAACAGTATGACATGCAGCTGCCAGTTGTTTAGCTAGTGTTGTCCTTTGCTATGCATTGAGTTCTTCCCAACAACCTAGGCCAGTGTTGGCGAACCTTTTCGGCATTGAGTGCCGAAATGGGAGCGTGAGCGTCTGCGTGCATGCCGGAAACTGGAACAGCAGCTGCCCAGTGTGCATGTGCGCCCCGAGAGGATGAACGTTCGGTTTTTGGCACGCACATGCGCACCATCCAGCTGGTCTTTGTGCGCGCATGCGTACCAGAAACTGGAAGGCCAGATGATCATCTTCCCGGCACGCACATGCTCTTCCTGTTTCCGGCGCTTGCGCATGCGTGAAGACCAGCTGGCTGGGGCACCGGAACCTGGAAGAGCAACAGGCGATGGATCGCATGCCCGGAGAGTTGGCTCTGCGTGCCACTTCTGGCATGCGTGCCATAGATTCGCCATCGCAGACCTAGGCTGTCATTTTTCACACTTACAACCTTTGCAACATCTCCAAGGTCACGTGATCAAAATTCAGGCGCTTGGCAACTGACTCATATTTATGGCGGTTGCTTTGTCCCCAGGTCACGTGATCCCCTTTTGCGATATTCTGACAAGCAAAGTCAGTGGGGAAGTCAGATTCACTTAACAGCCATGTTACTAACTTAACAACTGCAAGGATTCACTTAACAACTGTGGCAAGGAAGGTTGTAAAATGGAACAAAAGTCACTTAACAATTGTCTCGTTTAGCAACATAAATTTTGGTCTCAGTTGTGATCATAAGCCAAGGACTACCTATATTATTATTATTATTATTATTATTATTATTATTATTATTATTATTATTATTATTATTATTATTATTATTATTATTATTATTATTATTATTATTATTATTATTATTATTAATTCACAAAAAATGTAATACACAGCAAACGAGATTTATATGCTGGATTTTGTATCACTATATCACAAGTCGAACACTTCCCAAGCGTCTAGGACTGTGTGATGTATTTTCGTATGATGCGCGCAGATCCAAGTACGGTGGCCTTTTGCAACTGACAGATCGTGATTTTGTCAATGTTTATTGTTTTCAAATGCCGGTTAAGGTCTTTTGGCACAGCACCCAGTGTGCCGATTACCACTGGGACCACCTGTACTGGTTTATGCCAGAGTCGTTGTAATTCGATTTTAAGGTCCTGATATCGGTTAAGTTTTTCTTGTTGTTTTTCATCAATTCGACTGTCACCTGGTATGGCGACATCAATGATCCACACTTTTTTATTTTCCACAATCGTGAGGTCTGGCGTATTATGTTCCAAAACCTTGTCAGTCTGAATTCGAAAGTCCCAAAGTATTTTGGCATGTTTGTTTTCAACTACTTTCTCAGGTTTATGATCCCACCAGTTCTTTACCACTGGTAGGTGGTAGTTGTGGCACAGGTTCCAATGAAGCATCTGGGCCACGTAGTTGTGCCTCTGTTTGTAGTCCGTCTGTGCGATTTTCTTGCAGCCGCTGAGGATATGATCAATTGTTTCATCAGCTTCCTTGCAAAGTCTGCATTTTGGGTCATCAGCTGATTTTTCAATCTTGGCTTTGATTGCATTTGTTCTAATTGCTTGCTCCTGGGCTGCAAGAATCAAGCCTTCTGTCTCCTTCTTCAGTGTTCCATTAGTGAGCCATAACCAGATCTTCTCCTTATCAACCTTTCCTTCAATCTTGTTGAGGAATTGCCCATGCAAGGCTTTATTGCGCCAACTGTCGGCTCTAGTTTGCATTGCAGTTTTCCTATACTGATGCTTGGTCTGCTGCACTTTCAGAAGCTTCCGGTTGTTTACTTCAATCAATGCAGCTTCTTTACTTTCTTTGACGTATTCTGCCAATGCATGTTTTTCTTCTTCTACAGTTTGTTTTACTTGTAAAAGTCCTCTGCCACCAGTTTTTCTGGGCAGATATAGTCTGTCGACATCACTACGAGGATGAAGTGAATGGTGAATGGTCATGAGTTTTCTTGTTTTTCTGTCCAAATTGTCCAGTTCAGCCTGTGTCCAGTTTATTATGCCAGCAGTATATCTTATAACAGGTATAGCCCAGTTGTTTATGGCCTTGATGGTGTTGCCTCCATTGAGCTTGCTTTTGAGAATTTTTCTGACTCTTTGTGTGTATTCTTTACTGACCACATTCTTCATATGATCATGTTTGATATTATCCAGTTGTAGTATGCCCAGGTATTTATAGGCCTCTGGCTGATGACACTTTATGGCTTGACCATTAGGCATGTTTATGCCCACACTTTCAGTGATTTTGCCCTTCTTCAATGCTACTGTGGCACATTTGTCCAAACCAAACTCCATGCTGATATCATTGCTAAAGATTCGGATAGTGTTGGTCAGAGACTGAATTTCAGTTTCAGTTTTTCCATACAACTTCAGATCATCCATGTACAACAGGTGTGAAATTTTATTAGATTTTTTGGATGTTTGATAGCCAAGGTTTGTTTTTTGTAAGATTGTTGACAGCGGGATCATGGCAATGATAAAAAGTAATGGTGACAATGAGTCTCCCTGGAAAATTCCTCTTTTGATGTTGACAAATCCGTAATTTTCATTTCCCACAAACAGTTCAGTTTTCCAGTGCTTCATCATGTTTTCAATAAAACTGCCAACATTTTTACAAATCCCAATGGTGTCTAGGCACTTGATGATCCAACTGTGTGGGAGTGAATCAAAAGCTTTTTTATAGTCAATCCATGTTGTGTGAAGATTAGTTTTTCGGCTTTTGCAATTCTCCAGAATCATTTTATCAATCAAAAGCTGATCTTTTGTGCCCCTGCTTTTTCGTTTGTTGCCTTTCTGTTCATCTGGTAAGATGTCATTCTCTTCAAGATAATCTTGAATTCTGTCAGCCATAATGCCAGTCAATAGTTTAAACATAGTGGGTAGACAAGTTATTGGCCTATAATTTCCTGGTGCTGCTCCTTTTGCTGGGTCTTTTTGTATCAGATATGTTCTCCCAGTTGTCAACCATTCACTGATACTTCCTTTTTGCAGCATCTCATTGAATTTTTGGGCCATTTTTTCATGCAGACTGGATTATTATTATTATTATTATTATTATTATTATTATTATTATTATTATTATTATTATTATTATTATTATTATTATTATTATTATTATTATTATTATTATTATTATTATTATTATTATTATTATTATTATTATTATTATTATTATTATTATTATTATTATTATTATTATTATTATTTGTATTCATTAAACATGAAACTCAGTCAACTGAACATTTAAAAAAGTGTCACAAATACCACTTCGCTAATGGTTGATACGGGTTGCTGCCTATTATTACGTTTCATTACACAACTAGGTAACATCATCAGTGCTAGTAAAGAGTGGGGTTTGCTCTCAGTTTATATTCTTTTTTAAAAAATTAATATTTTGAAAAACAGTGCATTGTCATTTACAAAGAAAGCAAAACCAAAAAGAAGTTAATAGTAAATATTAGCACACAAACTAATAGTAATAATACAATAGCAATGATAAAATAGTATAACCAAAAAGCTTAGACTAAATTTCTTCTTACACTAGCTTATTTTTATTTTTATCAGTTACTATAGTTATGTACATCTTTATTTTCAATATTAACACTATTAATATTCATAATCCTACTTTCTCAAATTTCTACCTCTTGTCTCTATCCAGTCATAAAATTTATCCCATGTCCGATAGTACTCCTTACTACCATGTTTCCCCAAAAATAAGACCATGTCTTATATTTTTTTGAACCCTGAAATAAGCGCTTGACCTTATTGCCATGCACTCAAAAGCCTGATTGGGCTTATTATCAGGGGATGTCTTATTTTGGGGAAAATAGGGTAGCACTGATGTTGTTACCCAGTTGGGTAATGAAATGTCTGAAAGAAAACAACAAAGCTCAGAGTGCACAACAAAAGATTCCCTCCCTCCCATTCCAACCCTGAGCTACAAATATTATCATCTATTAATATACTGAATCCTTATCCCAGCAATATGCTTCCTTTACTGAGCTGTGCTTGCTAATTTCTCAGAAGCCTCATATACTTGCCTTGCTCTGTTTCTAGAGTTAATTTAGAAAATTCACTCACTTGATTCCCATTTGTGTTCTGTTTTCTATTTCAGTACTCCCAAATGAGGGATGAGGTGTTCAAGTCAAACTTGGTCTGTGCATTAATTGTCCTGGTGTTTATCACCGCCATCCAAAGTCTACTTCCGTCTTCGAGGTGAGTTCCATGGTTTGGAATGGAGAGATTAATTGGAGTTGGGATTCTATGAGTTTCTATTTTATGGCAGTTCCTATAGCACAGGGGTCCTCAAACTTGGCAACTTTAAGACTTGTGGACTTCAACTCCCAGAATTCTCCAGTATAGCATAGCTGGCTGGAGAATTCTGGGAGTTGAAGTCCACAAGTCTTAAAGTTGCCAAGTTTGAAGACCTCTGCTATAGCATAAGAAAACTGGGTTCCTGCAAAAGATAGTTATCATTTATCACCTCATTGTAGTGATTGCAGTGAGGGGCAGTTTGGTGTAGTGGTTAAGGCACCATGCTGGAAACTGGGAAATAAAGCCAGTTGGGTGACTTTAGATTAGTCACTGTCTCTCAGCCCTAATCTCCACATTGGCGACAGGAAGGGCATCTGGCCAGTAAATACTCAGCTCCATTCAGTTGCCCAGACTCCATCCTGAAAGGGATTATGGGGTCATTAAAAGAAGATGATGACTGTCTCTCAGCCCTAAGAAGAAGTCAGTGGCCCACCATATCTGAAGATGCGGTTGAGAAGACCCCATGAACTCAGAAATTAGGACTGACTCAGTGATACAAAACAGAACAAAAGTGGTGTAATGAAAAAAAAAGTTGCCAGGCATGGGGGCTATTGGCTAGCATCCAGAAGTGGGTTCCTGCTGGTTTGGACCAGTTCTATAGAACCAGTAGTGGGAATTTCCCCCTGCTCGCCAGACCGGCAGCAATGGCCGGCTGAACATGCCCCCGAACCAGCTCTCTTGGTGGCACCATAGGAGCCGCCATCTTGTTTTTCACTTCTATAGACACGCATGCGCAAAAGCTGGGTTTTTAGCACTGTGCATGCGTGCGCCCTCGTGGCACCCACGTGCAGCATGCAACGTGTGCACGCCCACGCTGCACATGAGGAAGCGAACCGGCAGCAAGGTAAGTCAGAACCCACCCCTGCTAGCATCCCATGATACAGTCCATCAACCATGATTCTTAGTTCCAAAGCAATACTATGTTTACCTTGATGGTATATCTCTTTGTGCATATAGTTACATTTTATATAGCTCTTTTCTTAGAGAAGCACTGTTTTACTCACCCTGTCATGTAAGAATATCAATATTTGCATTGATCCTCTGCATTCAGGCATAAAGGATCAGATCATATGTTAAGATTTATTGCTCAGGCTTATACATAAGAATCTAGTAAACTAAAGTTCAATACTAAATTGGCACCAGTAACAGGTCCATGGAATCCAAGGGGAGTTAGAATTGGAACGTTTGTGGCAACGTAATGACTCTAAGCTGATCACACACTTAACTCCACCTCCCAGCTCTGCCTGCTCCTCTCCTACATCTACAAGTATATTGCACGGACATGTACAAGAATAAAAATGGATTGATTAAGTGCCATTAAGTTGGCATCAACTCCTAATGACCACCTGGGTAGACATTCTCCAGGATGACCTGTCCTGAGAAGATGAAAATAGGAGATTTTATGAAGCCCTGAAACAGTAGATTTTACTCATCCTATAAATGCAGGAGAAGGCTGTTTTTCTGTCTTCTGAGTATGTGTGTCTGTCTTCCTTCTCCAGAATGATTCCGATGATTGTCCAGTTTTCAATTCTAATTATATTACATTCATCTCTCGTGCTGATAACCACTGCAGAGGATTACAAATGCTTACCCCTGGTGCTCCGGAAAACTTGCTGCTGGATTAATGAGACCTACCTGGCCCGAAATGTCATCATCTTTGCCTCAATTATGATTAATTTCTTGGGAGCCATCATCAATATTGTAAGTATTTCAGAAGGGAAAGTTTGTCTGAATGGAAAAGGGAGCAGAAAAAGCATAAACTAGTTATTAAAAGCAACTTTACTCAAAGTGATGCCTTTCAGATATGCCCGACTACAAAGCTTTCACTATACTGTGAGGTCTGAGCTACAAATAATTCTGTTCTATTGGTACTTTCATAATATTCTTTCGTTCTGCCTGGCTATGATGAGAGCTATAATCCAAAAATCTGCAAAGGTTGGGAAAAGCTGATTTCCCAGGATAGTAGCTTCTGATATTTTGCACTTGAAAATAGTTAAATATACTTTTTCCTCTGGAAAATGAAAGAAAGGAGGGAGGGAGGGAGGGAGGGAGGGAGGGAGGAGGAGGGAAGGAGGAAGGAAGGAAGGAAGGAAGAAGGAGGGAGGGAGGGAGGGAAGAAGATAAAGAAAGAAAGAAAGAAAGAAAGAAAGAAAGAAAGAAAGAAAGAAAGAAAGAAAGAAAGAAAGAAAGAAAGAAAGAAAGAAAGAAAGAAAGAAAGAAAGAAGAGGGAGGGAGGGAGGGAGGGAGGGAGGGAGGAAGGAAGGAAGGGGGAAGGGAGGGAGGAAGGAAGGGAGGAAGGAAGAGGGAGGAAGGAAGGAAGGAAGGAAGGAAGGAAGGGGGAAGGGAGGGAGGAAGGAAGGGAGGAAGGAAGAGGGAGGAAGGAAGGGAGGAAGGAAGGAAGGAGGGAGGGAGGGAGGGAGGGAGGGAGGAAAGAAAGAAAGAAAGAAAGAAAGAAAGAAAGAAAGAAAGAAAGAAAGAAAGAAAGAAAGAAAGAAAGAAAGAAAGAAAGAAAGAGCAGATTATTCAGTCTTTCAGGGGACCTCAGATGACACACTGGCGTTTTTGTCCTATGGGAAGATTTTGTTTTCCTAATTATGGTTTTGTTCTATATAATTCATTGACATTTCCAGCTACACATGGTCAGCCATGATACTTCTTCTCAGGAACTAGTATAAATACAATCCAAATTAGCTGAAATTGGCAGAGGGCCCTAATTAGCTGTCGTTCTATACACAACTAATATTTCTGAGTGTGGGTTCATATGGAGGCAACCAATTTAGACATTACTAAAACCAGAACAATGAAACACATGTTTTGGAGTACCAAAGTACTCCTAGATATTCCCTGTGATATCTACTGGCCTCCTGTTTCATCTGTCTGCCCGCCTGCCTATCTAGTTATGTACAGTATCTATCTATCTCTACCTAGCTATTCATATCATCACCATTATCATCTATCACCTACCATCTATCTATCTATTTATCATCTATTTATTATCTGTCATCATATCTGTCTGTCTGTCTGTCTGTCTGTCTATCTATCTATCTATTTATCACCATCACCATCTATCATCTATCAATCATCTATAATTTATCTATCAATCATCTGTATTTATCATCTATCAATCATCTGTATTATTTATTTATTTATTTATTTATTTATTTATTTATTTATTTATTTATTTATTTATTTATTTATTTATCATCTATCATCTGTCATCATCTCCATCCATCCATCTATGGTATCTATCTATCTATCTATCTATCTATCTATCTATCTATCTATCTATCTATCTATCTATCTATCTATCTATCATCTATCTATCTATCTATCTATCTATCTATCTATCTATCTATCTATCACCATCTATTTATCATCTATCATATTTATACGGCCACCCATTTCACAAGAGTGTGTGACTTAAAACACAGCACTCTTTTAATATATAATTTTGAAACATTAAAATAGAAATCTGGCATAATACAAGTGGGGGTTGGGGTGGGAATCCCAGTCCTAGAATCATACAGCATGGAAAGGATGGCTGTGAGCCTCATAAAATTCCCACAGAGAGGATAAAACCTGGGAACTGTCTGGTTTGCTTTGTAATATGATTGAGTGATGATCATCCTTTTAAAATGTCATCCAATGCAAGCATTTTGTAAGCCCGTGCACTACAGATTCTTCATCATTTCAAAAAAGTTGCTCGCTATTGCCCTCAGTACAGGGGTGTAAGGCTACCAGTTTAACCCGGTTCGGGTGTACCGGTAACGGTGTCATTTTCTTTTTTTTTAACACTCTGCGCTTGTGGAAAGCGTTCTCTGCATGCGCAGAGGGTGAAATGTGCACGAGCGGAGCGCGGGTGAAAAAGCACGAAGTGTGCACTTCCAAACCGGTAGGGCAGGGGCGGGTTGCTCACTTACCTTGCTACCGGTGCGCTGCATGCGCATCACCATACTTCGTGCGCACGCGAGTGCATTTTGTGCGCACATGCATTTTGTGCACACGTGCCTCCTTGTGCGATTTCGCTTCCGCACATGCATGGAAGCAAAATTGCATCAAAATCTTGTGAGGGGATGTGCGCACGCACGCAATTTTGGTGATTTTTTGGTTCTGCGCATGCGCGGAAATGAAATCTCACTGAAATCTCGTGCATGTGCGCGTCCCCTCATGAGATTTCGGCGCAATTTTGCTTCCACGCATATGCAGAAGCAAAAAATTGCCGAAAAATTCACAAAAAAACATGGCGGCTCCTAGGCACCGGTAACCGACCGCACCGGGTCGGTAGCCTCTTGATGACATCACCAGTTAAAGGCATTAACACTGTCGTCTTCTTTTTCTTTTGTGCACAATGAAATATTCTTCTTCCTTCCTTTCTCAGTACAGACTTTGCAAAACAATTGCATTGCTTTTCTTATTTTTCCTTCTCTTCTTTGTCCACAGCTCTGGTGTGACTTGGACAAACAACTGCCTTTTAAGAATCAAACTTTCAACTCTTCGGTATATTTTACAGATATTTGCTCGTATCCAGAGGTAATCCTAAGCCTATCATTTTGCACAGAGAAAAGACAACACAATATGTTAGGCTAGGCAATGATGGATGATAACAAACTTTAGGATGATGTGAAACTTCAAAGCAAAGCTTTAGTTCAGTGATGCTGTAAACTACAGGTAGTTCTTGACATTCAACAGTTCACTTAGTGACCGTTCGAAGTTACAATGGCACTGAAAAAAAAACCCATTTTAACACTTACAACCGTTGCAGCATCCCCATGGTCACATGATCAAAATTTTGATGCTTGGCTAATGATTCATATTTATGACGGTTGCAGAGTCTTGGGGTCACATGATCCCCTTTTGTGACTTTCTGACGAGCAAAATCAACGGGGAAGCCAGATCCACTTAGCAACCGAGTTACTCCTTAATAACTGCAGCGATTCACTTAACAACTGTGGCAAGAAAGACCGTGAAATGCTGCAAAACCCATTTAACTAATGTCTCACTTAACAACATAAATTTTGGCCTCAATGGCGGTCGTACGTTGAGGATTACCTGTATCATGTTGCTTCATTTCAAGTGGGTTTGAAAGATCCCTTCCAAACTTTCTCTAACTCAACCATTTGCATCCCGGTGCTCTCCAGATGTTCTGGAGTACGCATGGTCTACTGCCATGGTATATAGCAGTGGTTCCCAACCTGGGGGTCGGGACCCCTTTGGGGGTCGAATGACCATTTCCCAGGGGTCGCCATGGCATCCACAGCTCCCCCCACTGCCACAAGCCTGGCCATATCGACTCAACTCGCCCGAGCCCTCCGATTGGTCGGGAGAGGTGCCATTTGGTGAGAGGCGTTTGTGACGCCTGGCGGCCGAGCTTTGACGGCATCAGCTAAGGGGCCAGCTTTGCTTTGAATTCTGGGAGTTGAAGTCCAGGCACCTTAAAAGTTGCTGAGATTGAGAAATATTGCTGTACACTTATTGGTTATCAAGTCTAAATACAGAAGTAGACTTGTTGTGGAAGATGATATTCCTTGTGCTCTTGCAAAGACTGGCCCGAGAATTTCTAATCTGGCATAATTACATATTGTTTTTGTGATTAATCGCTATGCTTTACTTATGTTCAATTTGTAACAATGGAAATACATCCTGCATATTAGATATTTACATTACGATTCATAACAGTAGCAAAATTACAGTTATGAAGTAGCAACGAAAATAATTTTATGGTTGGGGGTCACCACAACATGAGGAACTATATTAAGGGGTCGCGGCATTAGAAAGGTTGGGAACCACTGGTATATAGGGAGTGTAGTCCAAAACAGCCAGAGGGCAAGAATATGATATTCCAACCTTAAAATGCAGGAATTTCCCTAAATAATTCTCCTATATAAGAGAAAAAATCTAGAAAAATCAAATTGTCGGTGATTAATAATCCCATTGTGGTAGAATACCTTCTGGCAGTTGAGTTTTAGCAATAGCACTTAGACTTATATACCGCTTCATAGTGCTTTCCAGCCCTCTCTAAGCAGTTTACAGAGTCAGTCTATTGCCCCCAACAATCTGGGTCCTCATTTTACCAACCTTGGAAGGATGGAAAGTTGAGTCAACCTTGAGCCTGGTGAGATTCGATCTGCCAAACTGCTGCAGCCAGTGATCAGCAGAAGTAGCCTGCAGTACTGCACTCTAACCACTGAGCCACCACGGAGTTCCCTTCCCCACCATCCAGTCAGAGCTGAAGAAGCTTCTTGGATGAGAAGCGAAAGTCTTCAAAGAAAAACCAGAAACTCCAGTTGCCTCTTGAAAAAGCACCTTTGGGACAACCGTGACCTGGATGAACTAAGAATCTCCATAGACATATATGTTATCAGAGAAATCCCTCTATATTTTTTCCTGCAAAGTCTCATTTGGTCTAATGAAGATGCTTTCAACTCTCTGTAAAAAAAAAAAAAGATTATGAGGCCCTAGAAAGAATGCAGAGAAGAGCAATGAAGTTGATAAAGGGTCTGGAGGTTAGATCGTATGATGAACGGCTAAAGGAACTATAGGTATGTTTAGCCTAACACGAGCCATGGTGGCGCAGTGGTTAGAATGCAGTATTGCAGGCTAATTCTGCTGACTGCCGATTGCCAGCAGTTTGGCCGTTTGAATCTCACCAGGCTCAAAGTTGACTCAGCCTTCCATCCTTCCGAGGTGGGTAAAATGAAGACTCAGATGGTTGGGGGTCAGTACGCTGACTCTGTAAACCGCTTAGAGAGGGTTTGTAAAAGCATTGTGAAGTGGCATGTAAGTCTAAGTGCTATTGCTCTGGCTAACAAAGAGAAGGCTTAGCAGAGACATAATAGCCATCTTCCAATACTTGAAAGACTTATGATGTTGTATATGAGATTTTGAATATATTGGTTTAGGTCGCTGAGCTAAAGGCTGATGTTTCTCCCAATTTTCTTTATAAAGTATTTCGTCTTTACCGGTATCCTGGCTATGGTGACCTGTGCCGTGTTTCTCCGTCTCAATTCGGTCCTAAAGTTGGCCGTGCTCCTCATCATGATTGCAATTTACTGCTTCCTGACTGAGACCATTTATGCTTCCCTGTTTCTCCAGTACGATGACATCAATCATAATGGAGAGTAAGTTTTCCTTTACTTATTTGTTTATTTGTTAGATTTGTATCCCGGCTTTATTATTTTTATAAATAACTCAAGGGGGCAAACATATCTAATGCTGCTTCCTCCTCCTATTTTCCCCGCAACAACAACCCCGTGAAGCAGGCTGGGCCAAGAGAGAGGGATTGGCCCAAAGTCATCCAGTGGCTGTCATGCCAAAGGCAGGATTAAAACTCACAATCGCCTAATGATTGGCTCCAAATCATCCAGCTGGCTTTCATGTCAAAGGTGGAACCCATCGTCATCATCATCATCATCATCATCTATTTATTTATTTATTTAATCAATCTTATATGCCGCCCAACTCCCAAAGGGACTCTTGCCATCAATAACACAATACCTGAGGCCAATTGGAATAACAATACCCTGATGAAGTGTTGGCTAGCTTGCATTAAGTCCAGCTTCCTCGCAGTAATAATAATAATAATCATCATCATCATTTTAGCCATTATCTATCCACTGCGGGATGAAGGCCTCTTCCGCATGTTCCCAACCAATATGGTCCTGAGCTTTCTTTTGCCAATTGGCCCCAAAATACTTGTGGATGTCGTCAATTCATTTTGTTTTAGGTCTCTTGTGGACGCTTTTTATCAAGTGGGAAAGGTGGAACTAGAACTCACAATCACCTGGTGATCGGCCCAAATTCATCCAGATAGCTTTCATGCCTAAGAAGGGACTAGAACTCACAAATCACCTGGTGATTGGCCCAAATTCATCCAGCTAGCTTTCATGCCTAAAAAGGGACTAGAACTCACAAATCACCTGGTGATTGGCCCAAATTCATCCAGCTAGCTTTCATGCCTAAAAAGGGACTAGAACTCACAATCTCCTGATGATTGGCCCAAATTCATCCAGCTAGCTTTCATGCCTATGAAGGGACTAGAATTCACAAATCACCTGGTGATTGGCCCAAATTCATCCAGATAGCTTTCATGCCTATGAAGGGACTAGAATTCACAAATCACCTGGTGATTGGCCCAAATTCATCCAGATAGCTTTCATGCCTAAAAAGGGACTAGAACTCACAATCTCCTGATGATTGGCCCAAATTCATCCAGATAGCTTTCATGCCTACAAAGGGACTAGAACTCACAGTCTCCTGGTTCCAAGCCAGCGCCTTTAACCACTACACCAAACTGCATCTTAAGGGCATAACTGTTTTTAATTGGACCTCTTTAACAAAAGTTTAGCCATGCAGAGGCACTTCAGATAGTGGGATGGGTGGCATATGCATTTAATAAGTAAATAAAACAAGCCTGAATAGATGTTCCTTTACTCTGCATCATATTCCTTATATAAAACACTTCCCCAATGTAAAATGTAACTATCAAAAACAGAGTAGCTACAATTTTCCAAATCCCCCAGCCTGTCAGTCATTTTCACGACAACTGCCTTGAGCCAAATGCCTTGCAGCTACATCTGTTACAGTAACCTTCCAGGGAGGGGTGGTAACTGGCATGCTAGGTTTCTGTTGTTGTTAGTTGCAAAGTCATGTCCGACCCATCGCGACCCCATGGACAACGTTCCTCCAGGCCTTCCTGTCCTCTATCATTCCCCGGAGTCCATTTAAGCTCACACTGACTGCTTCAGTGACTCCATCCAGCCACCTCGTTCTCTGTCGTCCCCTTCTTCTTTTGCCCTCAATCTTTCCCAGCATTAGGCTCTTCTCCAGTGAGTCCTTCCTTCTCATTAGGTGGCCAAAGTATTTGAGTTTCATCTTCAGGATCTGGCCTTCTAAAGAGCAGTCAGGGTTGATCTCCTCTAGGACTGACTTGTTTGATCGCCTTGCAGTCCAAGGGACTCACAGGAGTCTTCTCCAGCACCATAGTTCAAAGGCCTTAATTCTAGGTGCTAAGATGCTGTGCATATCAGTGTGCAATTATTCCGCAGCCCCTTCTTATTTCTTCCAAACAATGGAACAAAAATAGCCTCGACCAGCAGAGAGCCTTACCTGAATCATCTCATCTCTAGACAAGATAATTCTGCAGCGATGCTAGAAATATCTCATCAGTTGGAAAAAAGACGGGCAGAAATGAAAGGGGAAAGCCTTATAATGGCTCCCCAAAGAGGAAAGCAATATCACGGCTGGTTTGATGTGTCAATCGTTTATTGTCAGGGGCTTTTCATTGACTGTCATCTCAGCAGGAACATGGAAATGGAGAGAGTTTGGTGGAAAACCAGGACAGGAACCACAGCTTGGGCAGGGAGTTCTCATAGAAGGAATGCAAAAAAAAAAGTGTCTGGCTTAATTCCGGGTAGAATATTCTGAAGTGAGAAATAGTTGCATAGTTGCATCCTGGAATCTTGTGGGATGGATGGATGGAAACTTATCAAAGAAAAAAATCAACCAAGAACTAAGGAGGCATTTCCCTGACAGTGAGAACAATCGATCAGTGGAATGACTTGCCTCCAGAAGTTGTGGGTGCTCCATCCCTGGAGGTTTTTAAGAAGAGATTGGACAATCATTTGTCTGAAATGGTAGAGGGTCTCCTGCTTGAGCAGGGGGTTGGACTAGAAGACCTTCAAGGTCCCTTCCAGCTCTGTTGTTCTGTTATTCTGAGAATAAACGACAGAGTCTGAAAGGGAATCAATGCATCAGAGGTGGGATTCAGCAAGTTCTGACCAGTTCTGGAGAACCGGTAGTGGAAATTTTGAGTAGTTCAGAGAACCGGTAAATACCACCTCTGACTGGCCCCGACCCCATCTATTCTCTGCCTCCTGAGTCCCAGCTGATCAGGAGGAAATGGGAATTTTGCAGAAACCTTCCCCTGGAGTGGGGTGGGAATGGAGATTTTACAGTATCCTTCCTCTGCCACGCCCACCAAGCCACGCCCACAAGAACTGGTAGTAAAATAATTTGAATCCCAGCACTGCAATGCATCAATTTCCCGGTATCTTCTCCACATGCACTCTATACTCTATTCTCTTGATCCTTTCCTTCCTGCATTCACACATGACCAGACCCCAGCAAGACCTCTAGAGTTTTCCTCCTGCCTATCACCTAATAATTTTGTCAGGGTTCCTTTTTTAGATTATCAAAAGTTGGTAATCTACATAACAACGGGTATACAATTCACCACCAAATTTTGGAGAGAATTCCAATTGGATCCACCCAAGGACTCAGCTCGGCTTTTCATCCGAGTACAAATGGAGCAGTGGAACGTAAGAATGCGATGGTGGAACAATACATCTGTTGTTATGTAGATTACCAACAGGACAATTGGGCGGAGCTGCTGCCTTTTGCGGAAGTAGCTGTCCACAGCAGCACCAGACTAACGCCTTTCCAGATCACCAGCGACCAGGAGTTCGTCCCTATGCCGGAACTACCTATAGAAGCTCCCACTTCAATGTCCCTGGCCGAATGGATGGAAAAGTTAGATTTTATTAGAGACTTTGGCCTGCCAAATGTTAGGTAGATTGTGAATGAGGAAGCATGGGCCATTTAACACCTGAGGGCATCTCTTCCTAGGTCTTGAAAGTCCCAGAGACATTAGGGATAGCAGGTATGTCACAAAAGGTTGGAAAGAAAACTGGCTGGTATTAGGAAAACAGGAGTGCATGGTAGGACAAAGGAAGCTTTTTTTTGTCACAGGAGAGAAAAAAATACTGCAACCTTAAAAATGAGACAGAAAGGCCTTGTTTTTAGGGAGATGCTCTAGGACAGTGTCTTTCAAACTTAATAACTTTTAGTTGTGTGGAGTTCAACTTCCAGAATTCCCCAGCCAACATGCTGGCTGGGAAATTCTCTGTGCTGAAATGCACACAGAGTTGAGAAATAATCACTTTAGGAGATTATCTTCGTTTTGACAATAAAGGAAAGGATTCATTCGGATGATGTAATTGAGTCCAAGTTGTTTAATTAAGCAATAACCTGTGTGAGGATAAAGTGCAGACTGAATTATGTAATTTGCAAAGATTGCTAGCTTTCCTCAACCCTCTTTTGCATGCTGTGCCACTGAGTGAAGCACAACTCAAATCAAGAAAACTTGGCAATTTTATGTACCAAATAACTTTATGCGGCATAGCATGCAGTAATTGCATTTCTCTTGAGAATGGCATGGAAGTGATTTGGTGTTACCTTCTTCTGAGCTATTTGTCACTACGAAACTGGCCTATAACATTAGCATGACTTCCGGTTTGGTGTTCGGCGCCGATGGCGTTCTCCTTTCAGGACGCCTTTCCGACTCCCTGCCGGGCCGCCAGAACAGCTGTCTGGCGGCTCGGAATATCTCTGCCCCGGACATAGGGGAGAGAGGAGAGCGTGGCAGGTGGGGTAGAGCCCCCCTAGCGCCCTAGGAGTCATCCAGGGGCGCGAAGGGAAGGCTCCCCAGGTAGCCTGCCCCTAGCTCCGGGAGCCAGGAAATCTCCGCTTTTGCGGAGCTAGACGCCGAAGCCGCCGCTGCCTCTAGAAGAGGATTTTTAAAACTTTTTTTTCTGTGCAGTTAAAGAGGCAGACAGAGAGAACCAGGGGCTTTGCTGGGCAAGTATGGATTTTTTTTCTTTTTTTTTTAAACCCTCGGCTAACTTCTATTTGAAGAAACAAAGTAACATTTAATATGCAACAATATGGCGTTTGAAGGAGGAGAAGTGAAAGTGATTTCCGTTTTGCTTGTGGTTTTTTTTTCTCTTATGGAAACTCTTTGTTCTGAAAACTGAAAACTGGCTGTCCTTCTTATATTCTCTGATAATTGACAAAAATAAGGATTATTTGCCTTTGAAAGTGGAAAGTATCTTTCTAGAGATCTGGCTTTTTAAGGCGTTTTGAAGAAGTTGGGAAGAGAAGTGAAGGTGATTTTTGCCTTGTTTGCTTGTGGCTCTTTTTCTTATGGAAAATTACAACTTTGAAGACTGATTTTTTTTTCTCTGTCTCCTGACTTTGGAAATTAAAAATCTTTCTATCCTTTACATTGGAAAGAATTTCATTTAGAGTTATGGCTTTTTTCCATACTTTTCTGGAAAGATAAAAATGGTTTCAAGTTTGGAAGGATTGATCTTTTTTTTCCTGGCTTTTCTCTTGTGGAAATTTTGAAAACTGATTTTTATTCTCTGCTCCGTGACTTTGGATTATAACAATAAAAGATTATTTGTCCTGGAAATTGCAAGAATTTTTTTTATTATTATTTTTATTTTTACAGATTTGACTCTTTTTTGCACCTTTTTGGAAGTATAATAAAGAAGAAGTGAAAGTTATTTGTGTTTTGTTTGTGGTTTTTGGATTTTGGGAAATTTTTGAATTTGAAAACTGGTTTTTATTTTTGATTCTCAATTTTGGATTATAAAAACTGATAGTGATTTGGCGTTTTTAGTTTAATTTCTTGGAACTATAACAATGGCCTCAAAATATGGAATGATTGCTTCGAATAAAAGGCCTATTTACCCCTCTGCTTTTACTTCTAAAATGCAACTTGCTACTGAACCAACACCTCCACAAGTTTTGACATCGGAAAATTTATTAAATACTTTAAAGATTATGAAACAAGACTTAATTTTGGAATTTAATCAAAAAATTACTGAAATAGAAAATAAAATGCAAGAAGCTTTGAAGAATATGGAAATGCAGCTACGGATGGACATGTTAGAGGTTTGCAAAGGTTTAGCAACAAATGTTGATTTTTTGGAGGATTGTATTGAAACAAATAAACAAGCGTTGGCAACCTCGGTGGAATATATAAACAAATTTAAAAAGGATATTGCAAATTTTGAAACAGAGGTGTTGATGTCACAGTTTAGAAGAACGCAATTCGCTATTAGAGTAAGGGGGTTGAAAGAAGGTTTATATGACGATTTGAAGGGAAGAATGATTGAGGCCTTGGTGCAGGTTTCTGGAATTTCTAAAGATGAGCTGGCTATACAAATTGAAAAGTTATACAGGGTCAATTCGTGGTACGCAAAACAAAAACATTTACCAAGGGACATTGTTATATATTTTACTACAAGAGTCTTACGAAACAGAATTATCCAGGCGACATTTAAGAATAATCTTCAGGTGAATGGTCAGGAACTTAAGATTTGGAAAGAAATTCCCTTTAAAATGCTTAAAGCTAGAAAAGAATTTACTTTTTTGATTGATGAACTTAAAAGATTGAATTTACAATATAAATGGGAAGCACCAACAGGAGTTATGGTGAAATTTTTGGAGAAAAGATACCGGCTGAATACGATAAACAAAGCTACCGAATTTTATATCAATATTTTAAAGGCTGATATATCTAAAATTCCAGAAGGAAAACGTATGAATGTAGAAGAAGACAAGGAGGAAAAGTCATTCTTATTGGATCAAAATGAAATAATCTCAAAGACTCAAAGTGAATTGCAGAGCCAGAAAGATGTGAAAAAGGAGATGGAGTATTGGGATCAGATGGAAGAGGAGCTGATAAATTCAAAATCATCAAGATACAAAAGGAGGCAACCAATAAGATATAAAGAGAAGTAGTGTTGATATGTATTAGATGGATGGAGATAATATAATTGTATTTTCTTCTTCTCCCTTTTTTTTTTCTCTTTCCTTCTTTTTTTTTAAGGGGGAAAGAGAAAGAGAAGATTTTTTCCCCCTTTTTTAATAATTCTTTAAGAATTGGAATTCCTAATTTTTAATTAAAACTATTGAGCTTTAAATTATTACAATTAGATTTTTAAAATTTAAAGGAAGGTTGTTTGTTTGTTTTTTTCTTTCCATTTGTTTTAGGTTTTTGTTTTTCTCTCTCTCTTTTCTAGATTTTTACTATTATTATTATTATTATTATTATTATTATTATTATTATTATTATTATTATTATTATTATTATTATTATTATTATTATTATTATTATTATTATTATTATTATTATTATTATTATTATTATTATTATTATTATTATTATTATTGTTGTTGTTATTGTTATTATTATTATTATTATTATTATTATTATTATTATTATTATTATTATTATTATTATTATTATCAATATTACCTTTAAGGATACTTTTTTATTATGAATTAACAAGTTGTTGAACAATAATATTATGTGGTTGTGATGAAATTTAAAGGCTTTAATATTTAATACATGTAATATTTTTTTTTATCTGAGCTAATAAGTTGTTGTATAATAATGTTATTATGAGAAACTTAGAGGTATTATTATTTAATATTTTTTATTATGAATTAAAGTTGTTGTATAATAATATTATGTTATGACGAAACTTAAAAGTTTTATTATTTAACATGTAGACATGTAATATTTTTTTTAGTTTTATTTGAGTTAATAGGTTTCTTTAGAGTAATATGTTGTTATGATGAAATTTAAAGGTATTATTATTTAATATCTTGATATTAGCTATGTAAAATTTTTTCGGTTTTAGTTAATTATGAGATTATTATTATTATTAATGGTTTTTTTTAAGGATTTAGTATTATTAATAATTTTTATAGATCTAGAAAGATGATTGAAAGGAGGAGGGAGAAACTGTTTTCCTTCCTTTGTATAACTCAGATTATATAATTAATATATCTTTAACTTTTATTTTTTATTTTTTAGAATTATATGGGAAATAATATAAAATATAGAAATTTAATGATGTTAGCAATGTATAATTTGGAGTTGAGGGGTTTTTCCTTTTTCTTTTTTCTTCTGTAATTACTGATATTATGCCCTGTGTTCTCTCTGGGAAGTCCGGGGGGGAGGGGGGAGGGAAGGGGGTGGGGGTGGGGAGAAAAATTAAAAAATGTTTGTACTCTGTACTAATAAAACTTTTTCAATAAAAAAAAACATTAGCATCTCTCGGTGCTATCACAGCTAAAACATTCTTTGCCTTTTTGCTTGGTGACTCTGGGGAGAGAGAGGGGGGGAGGGAGGGAGGGAGGGAGGAAGGGAGAGAGAGAGAGAGAGAGAGAGAGAGAGAGAGAGAGAGAGAGAGAGAGAGAGAGAGAGAGAGAGAGAGAGAGAGATTTGTAATTCCACCTTTATTACTTTATAAGTAACTTAAGCATACCTAATAATACTTCATCCTTCTATTTTCCCCATAACAACAACCCAGTAGGGTGGGTTGGGCTGAGAGAAAGAGTGACTAGCCAAAGTCATTCAGGCCCTTTCATGCCTAAGGCGAGACTAGAAATCACAGTGTCCCGATGATTGGCCCAAAGTCACCCAGCTGACTTTCATGGCTAAGGCAGATCTAGAACTCACAGTCTCCTGTGGTTGGCCCAAAGACACCCAGCCAGCTTTCATTCATTCATTCATTCATTCATTCATCCATCCATCCATCCATCCATCCATCCATCCATCCATCCATCCATCCATCCATCCATCCATCCATCCATCCATCCATCCATTTATTTATTTATTTATTTATTTATTTATTTATTTATTTATTTATTTATTTATTTATTTATTTATTTATTTATTTATTTATTTATTTATTTATTTATTTATTTATTTATTCAATTTCTATGCTGCCCAACTCCCTAGGGCCGTGATGGCGAACCTATGGCACGTGTGCCACAGGTGGCACGCGGAGCCATATTTGAGGGCACGCAAGGCATTGTCCTATGTCAGCTCCAGCGTGCATGTGTGTGCTGGCCAGCTGATTTTCGGCCTTCTGGAGGGCGGGGGGAAGGCCATTTTCACCTTCCCCAAGCTTCAGGAAAGCCTCCGGAGCCTGTGGATGGCGAAAAAACGGACCCAACGGGCTTACCGGAAGTTCAGAAACGAACTTCCGGTAGGCTCATTGGGCCATTTTTTGCCCTCCCCAGGCTTCAGGAAAGCCTGGGGAGGGCCAAAAATGGCCAAATGGCCCTACCGGAAGTCTGGAGGCTTCAGTGAGGCCTGCGTGCATGCATGGGGGGGCAGCGGGGGGGGGGGGTTGTGCACGCATGCACAGGGGGAGGGCATTGCATTATGGGTGTGGGCACGTGTGCGTGCGCTATTGCACGTTTGCCCCCCATTTTGGCACCTGAGCAAAAAAAGGTTCACCATCACTGCCCGGGGGACTCTGGACGGCTCACAGCAGAAATACAAAACAAGGGAGTCTTCTAAAGGTGGTTGGCGCAAAATCACCCAACCAGCTTTCATGCCTAAGGCAGGACTAGAATTCACAGTCTCCTAGTGATTGGCCCAAAGTCACCCAGTCCACTTTCATACCTGATGAATTAAAAACAAAACAATCGAAAATGTGTTTTAGTTTAAGCTTTGTTCTTCTTTTCTGGTTTTTTTTTTAAATTGCCACCTCCTTCTCTTTTTTTTCCCCCTCTTTATAGCACAGATTTCCTGGGGACGAAAGAAGCTTCCTTGCTCCTCATGGCTATGTTTCTGTTAGCTGTGTTTTATCACGGCCAACAGGTAAGGAAAATGTTTCTTTTCCATTTGCACATTCCCCCGGCAGAAAAATATCTCCCCTTGCTCTGCTAGAACCTGCCAATCACGGCTCTCCTTTGGAGCAAATAATTAAATATCAGACCAGAGTATTTTATGACCTTCAATAATTGAAGACTTGATTAACCTTAAAGAAAGGGCCAATTAAAATGAACACACGGCCAGGTCCGTGCAGCTTCTTTTTTTATTGCTGTGAAAATATTATAAATAGAAAGCTTTTTTCAGAATATCTTCTCTGCCTCTATTCAATTTGCTCTAGTTGGGAAATTCAAAATTAATTCAAAATCCAAACCAGGGCACAACAGATGCTACGAGAATGGCAGATTTCCTGTTAGGGATCTGTAGAAAAAAGGATTTAAAAAAAAATTAAAATTGCAGGAAAGTAATATCTTATTACATATGGCAGGGGTGTCAAACTGAAGGCCCAGGGTCCAGATCTGGCCCACGGGGTGCTTAGATCTGAACCGCGGGCCCACCCTGGAAACATTGAAGGACTGGCCCGTGATGCCTCTGCCAGCAAAAATGGAGCTCGGGAGGGCCGCATGCCACCTTCCTGAGCTCCGTTTTCACTGGCAGACGGCTGCAGGAGGCCGTTGCAGCCGAAAATGGAGCTCAGGACTGAGGGGTCCTGGTGACCTGGGAGCTTGTGGGCAGGCTGGGCACTTGCCCTCTGCTGCCTAGGGCTCTGGACAGCCTGCGCCACTATTCGGGGTCCTCCGCGTGACCTGAGAGGGACAGGGAAGTTTCTCTGGAGGACAAGGGTTTTGTGTTCTCCCTGGTCTCGCCTTCCTCCGCTGGAGACAGTAGATTCCCCCAGCCCTGCCCAGGCCACCACAGGCGCCTCTGACATGAGTGATGTTGAGCTGGCCACGCCCACCCAGACCACACCCACCCAGGCCCCTGAGTTCAAACACAACCCTGATGCGGCCCTCAATGAAATCGAGTTTGACACCCCTGACATATGGGATTGGGGCATCTATAGGTCAAAAAAGTCAAGATGGCAGCCACAATCATACAGTTAAAGCTCCACCCCATTTTTCATTGCACTGACCTCCCCAACAGATACTTCAGATGGAATGATTTCGAATCTGTCCATTTTATACTATAGATTTTATTCGAAACCCTTCGAAAATTAGAGAAGTGCAGACTTTCCAGAAATAACCTTTGGGAGCCACTCTTTTATGACCCAACGTGGCCATTCTTGGGCCTTTTTTTAATTTAGAAAATGTTAGGTAAAGAATATAGGAGGGATTATCACCATATTTAGAAAGGGGATATGCAATCAATTTACAATCATTTGTTTAGTGACCATTCAAAGTTATAACAGCACTGAAAAAAGTGACTTATGGCTGTTTTTCTCACAATCATTGCAGCATCCCTGTGGTCACGTGATCGAAATTTAGTCGCTTGGCAACTGGCATGTACTTATTGCAGTTGCAAGTGTCCCGGGGTCATGTGATCTCCTTTTGCGCCCTTCTGACCAACAAAGTCAATGGGAAAGCCAGATTCACTTAAAAAACCACTGCAGTGATTCACTTAACAACTGTGGCAAGAAAGGTCGTAAAATGGGGCAAAATTCACTTAATTGTCTTGCTTAGCAATGGAAATTTTGGGCTCCGTTGTGGCCGTAAGTTGAGGACCAATTGTATAGATATCCGGTATAGTCTGCAGTGGTGCCCGCATGACAAAGTATGGCTCGTGAAGTCATAATGTAAGCTCTACCCTTTCTTCTTTAAGTGGCACCATCACGAATAGAATAGAATAGAATAGAATAGAATAGAATAGAATAGAATAGAATAGAATAGAATAGAATAGAATAGAATAGAATAGAATAGAATAGAATAGAATAGAATAGAATTCTTTATTGGCCAAGTGTGATTGGACACACAAGGAATTTGTCTTTGGTGCATATGCTCTCAGTGTACATAAAAGAAAAGATACATTTGTCAAGAATCATGAGGTAAAAAACACTTAATGATTGTCATAGGGTACAAATAAGCAATCAGGAAACAATCAATCTTAATATAAATCGTAAGGATACAAGCAACAAGTTACAATCATACAGTCATAAGTGGGAGGAGATGGGGTGATAGGAACGATGAGAAAAACTAATAGTAATAGTAATGCAGCCTTAGTGAATAGTTTGACCGTGTTAAGGGAATTATTTGTTTAGCAGAGTTATGGCGTTTGGGGAAAAACTATCCTTGTGTCTAGTTGTTCTGATGTGCAGTGCTCTATAGTGTCATTTTAGGAGTTGAAACAATTTATGTCCAGGATGTGAGGGGTCAGTAAATATTTTCATGGCCCTCTTTTTGACTCCTGCACTATACAGGTCCTCAATGGAAGGCAGGTTGGTAGCAATTGTTTTTTCTGCAGTTCTAATTATCTTCTGAAGTCTGTGTCAGTCTTGTTGGGTTGCAGAACCAAACCAGACAGTTATAGAGTTGCAGATGACAGACTCAATAATTCCTCTGTAGAACTGTATCAGCAGCACCTTGGGCAGTTTGAGTTTCCTGAGTTGGCGCAGAAAGAACATTCTTTGTTGTGCTTTTTTGATGACGTTTTTGATGTTAGGTGACCATTTTAGGTCTTGAGATATGATAGAACCTAGAAATTTGAAGGTCTCTACTGTTGATACTGCCAGACTGTTTCTAAGCCCAAATATGGAAGTTGGTGCTTCTCTACTGGTTCACCCTAGAATTGATTTGATAAATACCCACACTTCTCTTAGATGCCTATTCTTAAGGATGGACCACAAGTTCAATTAAAAAGAAGCTAAGAGGCCTTCTTGTCTTTGCAGCTTGAATACACAGCAAGGCTTGACTTTCTGTGGCGTGGCCAGGCCAAAGAAGAAATCAACGAGATGAAGGAGTTAAGAGAACACAACGAAAACATGCTACGCAATATTCTGCCAAGCCACGTGGCCCGTCACTTCCTGGAAAAGGACCGAGATAATGAAGTACGTAAGAACTGGATTCTAGTAATGGACATGGCAAAAAAGCTAAGCTTCGTTTTAGAGTTTGCTTTCTGGTTTTAATAAAGGTTGGAAAGCTGTCAAGAAGAATGGATAGAGCCTTGAGGAAGGTATGTGGCACCCTTTGCCAAAACATCAGCTCAACCCAGAAAGACAGGAAAGGTTGAGGAAGAAACTCAAGACTGGCCTGTCTTGATGCAGGGAAGGAAAAGAGAATATCTACCAGGGTGTCAACATTCTGTCATTGTACTCTAAAACACACCCATTTAAAAAAAAGGAATCCCCTAATAGGTATTGGAATAGCTCATCTTCTGGAGTTGTGGGGGGCTCCATTCTTGAAAGTTTTCAGACCAAGTTTGGACAATAGAACCCTTGGTGCTCTCTGAGCTTGGTTGTTTGCTTGCAGACATTTCATTACCCAAACTAGGTAACATCATCAGCCTTAGAGGGGAGTGGGGTTGGAGGAGGAGGAGGAGGAGGGTGGGAAGAGGTAGAACTGTAGGGTCCTTGGTGCTCTCTGAGCTTGGTTGTTTGCTTGCAGACATTTCATTACCCAAACTAGGTAACATCATCAGCCTTAGAGGGGAGTGGGGTTGGAGGAGGAGGAGGAGGAAGAGGGTGGGAAGAGGTAGAACTGTAGGGTCCTTGGTGCTCTCTGAGCTTGGTTGTTTGCTTGCAGATATTTCATTACCCAAACTAGGTAACATCATCAGCCTTAGAGGGGAGGAGGATTGGAGGAGGAGGAGGAGGAGGAGGAGGAGGAGGAGGAGGAGGAGGAGGAGGAGGAGGAGGAGGAGGAGGAGGAGGAGGAGGAGGAGGATTGTGGAGTCCTTGGTGCTCTCTGAGCTTGGTTGTTTGCTTGCAGACATTTCATTACCCAAACTAGGTAACATCATCAGCCTTAGAGGGGAGGAGGATTGGAGGAGGAGGAGGAGGAGGAGGAGGATTGTGGAGTCCTTGGTGCTCTCTGAGCTTGGTTGTTTGCTTGCAGATATTTCATTACCCAAACTAGGTAACATCATCAGCCTTAGAGGGGAGGAGGAGGAGGAGGAGGAGGAGGAGGAGGAGGAGGAGGAGGAGGAGGAGGAGGAGGAGGAGGAGGAGGAGGAGGAGGAGGATTATTGTGGAGTCCTTGGTGCTCTCTGAGCTTGGTTGTTTGCTTGCAGACATTTCATTACCCACACTAGGTAACATCATCAGCCTTAGAGGGGAGTGGGGTTGGAGGAGGAGGAGGAGGAGGAGGATTGTGGAGTCCTTGGTGCTCTCTGAGCTTGGTTGTTTGCTTGCAGATATTTCATTACCCAAACTAGGTAACATCATCAGCCTTAGAGGGGAGGAGGAGGAGGAGGAGGAGGAGGAGGAGGAGGAGGAGGAGGAGGAGGAGGAGGAGGAGGAGGAGGAGGAGGAGGAGGAGGAGGAGGATTGTGGAGTCCTTGGTGCTCTCTGAGCTTAGTTGTTTTCTTGCAGACATTTCATTACCCAAACTAGGTAACATCATCAGCCTTAGAGGGGAGTGGGGTTGGAGGAGGAGGAGGAGAAGGGTGGGAAGAGGTAGAACTGTAGGGTCCTTGGTGCTCTCTGAGCTTGGTTGTTTGCTTGCAGACATTTCATTACCCAAACTAGGTAACATCATCAGCCTTAGAGGGGAGTGGGGTTGGAGGAGGAGGAGGAGGAAGAGGGTGGGAAGAGGTAGAACTGTAGGGTCCTTGGTGCTCTCTGAGCTTGGTTGTTTGCTTGCAGATATTTCATTACCCAAACTAGGTAACATCATCAGCCTTAGAGGAGAGGAGGAGGAGGAGGAGGAGGAGGAGGAGGAGGAGGAGGAGGAGGAGGAGGAGGAGGAGGAGGAGGAGGAGGAGGAGGAGGAGGAGGAGGATTGTGGAGTCCTTGGTGCTCTCTGAGCTTAGTTGTTTTCTTGCAGACATTTCATTACCCAAACTAGGTAACATCATCAGCCTTAGAGGGGAGTGGGGTTGGAGGAGGAGGAGGAGGAGGGTGGGAAGAGGTAGAACTGTAGGGTCCTTGGTGCTCTCTGAGCTTGGTTGTTTGCTTGCAGATATTTCATTACCCAAACTAGGTAACATCATCAGCCTTAGAGGGGAGGAGGATTGGAGGAGGAGGAGGGGGAGGAGGAGGAGGAGGAGGAGGAGGAGGAGGAGGAGGAGGAGGAGGAGGAGGAGGAGGAGGAGGAGGAGGAGGGTGGGAAGAGATAGAACTGTAGGGTCCTTGGTGCTCTCTGAGCTTGGTTGTTTGCTTGCAGACATTTCATTACCCAACTAGGTAACATCATCAGTCTGGTGAGAGTGGAGTTTGCTCCATTTATATATGGTACTTGCCTTGCCAGTATTGGTAAGGGTGTGTCTCCTTGGTCATTCCAAGCAAAATTACTTTTCGTTATTTGTATCGGAAGCACCTACAGATTATAGACATAGGAGAACTAAGCTCCATCAAAAGGATGGGCCACAGTTTGTCCAGATCCAGATCCCTGCCCTGGACAAAGGATTGGATGGTGTTTTTTTTATGTTGGAAGCTGCCCAGAGTCATTGCATATGAGATGAGTGGCAGATAAATTTTATAAATAAATAAATGAAATAAATGAGAAGCTGTCAGGGTGCCTTCCAAGCCTGCGATATTAACTCTTTCCTGCCCTCTGAAGTAGCTATATAAGGTAAAGGACATCGCCTGCTTCCTATTGGTAGGCCACATCTGTTCTTAGCACTGAAAGCATACTTGCTATTTGCAAGAGTAATTTCTGCAACACTGCCTTTGATCTCTCTTTCCGACTTCCCACCCCAAACCACCCAGGCTTTTCCCCCTCTTGCTGTTACACTGAATAATCATACCTGCAGAGAGTTTCTGCATCAGCTGCTTGGATCATTCAAGGTTCAATACAGTAAACACTTATTTACGTAATATGCTAACCTCCCTCTTCCCCAGGGAAGTGAATAGGGAAATGAATGCTTTCCTTTCTGCACAGATTGGCTTAAGGCTCGCCCCGCACGAAAGCTTCCGAATCAAGAAAACAAGCGACTGCAAACAGATTGCATTTCAACCTTTCCCAGCTTCTCCAGATGTGTGGGCAGCTCCTGTTTAATCCACAGTTATGTAAGGGAGTCAGGTGTTTATAGGGTGTTAATTCTTGGACTCTGCCTTTTTGGGAACTAAAATTAGATTTTTGTCAGACTTCCCAGGTTGCCCAGACAGGACCACATGAGCTAATTCTACTCAATTGTAAGACCACATTGTCACAATCTTGCAAGTCTGAAAGTACAAATCTCCCACTGTCTTCTTTACAGTCTGAGAATTTGGGGAAAGAGGCAGCAGTCGGTTGCTCCTGGTTCAGACTGGTTTTTAGAACTGGTAGCGGCACAGCGGGAGGCTCTGTCCACCCGCCCGGGACGCTTCTGTGCAGAAGCGTCACGCGCACGAGCGCGAACCGGTGGCAAACTAATTCAGAACCCACTACTGGAAAGAGGGTGTCACGTCTCAGTGTCACGTCTCAGTTGGGGGCAATATGCTGAAGTCTGTAAACTGCTTAGAGAGGGCTGTAAAGCTCTATGAAGCGGTATATAAGTCTAAGTGCTATTGCTATAAGTGCTATTTTCTCCACCCATTATGCAGCTGTGGGCTATGCCAGTAGTCCCCAATCTTTCCAGTTTGGTGGCTCAGCCTAGGGGCTATGGAGGGGGGCATGTGAGTGGCAGGCGCATGCACACAGCTGCAGTTGTGTGTGCAGCAGACACATGCATCCTCTGCTTCCACGAATGAATAGAATCAAGATCATGTAAAGTACTTGTACCGCTTTACAAAGACCACACTTTGAATACTGCATCCACTTTTGGTCACCACAATACAAAAAAAGATGTTGAGACTTTGGGAACAGTGCAGAGAAGAGCAACAAAGATAATTAGGGGGCTAAAACATGTAAAGAACGGTTGCAGGAATTGGGTATGTCTAGTTTAATGAAAAAAAGGACTAGAGGTGACATGATAGCAGTGTTCCAATATCTAAGAAGCTGCCACAAAGAAGAGGGAGTCCAGCTATTCTCCAAAGTACCTGAGGGCAGGACAAGGAGCAATGGGTGGAAAATAATCAAGGAGAGAAGCAACCTAGAACTAAGGAGAAATTTCCTGATAGTTAGAACAATTAATCAGTGGAACAACTTGCCTCCAAAA
Organism: Diadophis punctatus similis; assembly: GCA_023053685.1. Classification (NCBI taxonomy): domain Eukaryota; kingdom Metazoa; phylum Chordata; class Lepidosauria; order Squamata; family Dipsadidae; genus Diadophis; species Diadophis punctatus. Next base: position 196,444,203 of record JALIGW010000003.1, on the reverse strand, counting down.
ATTGTGAATGCTCCAACACTGGAAGTTTTTAAGAAGAGATTGGAGAACCATTTGTCTGAAGTGGTGTAGGGTTTCCTGCCTAAGCAGCGGGTTGGATTAGAAGACCTCCAAGGTCCCTTCCAACTCTGTTATTCTATTCTATTCTATTCTATTCTATTCTATTCTATTCTATTCTATTCTATTCTATTCTATTCTATTCTATTCTATTCTATTCTATTCTATTCTATTCTATTCACAATGCATGCCCATACAACATTCAATAGCCACTGTGCACACTCATTAGTGTTTATGATCTTCTGTTCTTTGGGGTTATTTACTGATGGTGATGTGGAATATTTTAACCAAGTACCCTCATCCCTGTTCCTGGTTGATGCTATTTTGTTTGTATAAGGATCAGCACACCAACCATGAGCTTACCAGCAATAGATTCTAAATATAGGTGCATTTGCCCTGGGAAGCTAGCAACAAATTCCCACAGTGATCACGATCAAGAAATGTCTATGCAAGAAGCAAACTGTTCTACCAACAGAAGATATTTTTTGTAGCTCCTGGTTTAATTGTGGGCTCCTTGGTACTCTCTGAGCTTGGTGGTTTTATTGTAGATGTTTCATTACCCAATTAGGTAACATTATCAGTGCTAGATCAGAAGTGGTATTCAGCCGGTTCAGACCAGTTCGCCCGAACTGGTAGCAGAAATCGCGGGTGGGCCCGCCCACCTGTCCCGGCTCTATGCCATCCTTTTTAGGCACATTTTGAAGCAGTGTGCATGCGTGAAAGCTGTGAGTGTGAGCAAAGAGCATGTGTGGAAGGACATATACATGCGTGCAAGGGGTCGCGCTCACATTTGCGAACTGTTAGGGAAGGTAAATGAATACCACCTCTGTGCTAGATCCAAACAAACTGCTAGTTCTTCTTGGATGTTTAACTATGCGTTTCAAGATTGAGCCTCTGGCCACCAGCATAGTTTGTTGAAGGTTAGCTTGAGGAGCAAATTAAATGAATGGCCTCTCTTCTGCAAGAGAGGTGGGGCCCTATCTATTAAAGTTTGTTGCAAGAATCAAAACCAGAAACGTACACAGATAACTGATTCAGCTGGATTCATAAACTTCTTTATAAACATAGTAACAGATGAATTTACAATACCATTAGCAGAGTTCTTCTTCAAGCAGTTACAGACAGCAGAGAACAGTTAGTTTCATTTCAGCAGAGTTCAGAGAGGAAAAGTACTGAGTGGAGAGTGGAGCCACACCCAGCCTTAAGCTTAAGTATTCAGTTTCGATTCTCTGCACAGACTCAGAAGTGGTTAGCTCCCATTGGCTGATTCAGTTGCTATGCCTATTCATTGGCCAACCTTGTTAACATGGGCTCTCCCAGTCATTAATATTCTAACATTATCTTTCTCAGTTCCCAAGTCTGCCCTATAGAAGAGCCTTCTCCTGAAGAATCTGGATGGTGCCAACTCTTGACTTTTCATAAGATCTTAAAACCTAGAGGTCCCCACAGAAACTGTGGTTGGGAGGTTGAGGAAGCACCATTGGTTGGCTGTTTAATGATTGTTGTAATGATGGTGTGATTTTTTTTATAGCTTCTGAATACATTTTGGCTTTTTAGTATATTCTTTGATGGACAGTTCTATTGTTCGTTTGGGTTTCATCTTACTATACTTAGTGGTATCACCTTAGTGAACATAGAAGACAGAATCATAGGGCTGGGAGGGATCTTGGGGATCGTCCAGTACAATCCCCTGCTTAAGGCAGGAGACCTTATACCATCTTGGTCAAATGAGATAAGCAACTACATAAAACAAACAAATAAGCACATTTTTTTCTTTTTGCGACCCTGTAATCCTTAATTCGGGGTTGAGTCTGGGTGGCTGAATGGAGCTGAGCATTTACTGGCCGGATGCCCTTCCTGACACCTATACGGAGTTTGCAGCAGATATTGTCTCTTCGCGCCCTGATAGAGAAACATCTACCATTGCCTAGGATTGAACTCTCAAACTTCTAAGTGGGAGAGGCGAGCGTCTTCACCTCTAGGCCACCACACCACTCAAAATAAGCACATATTAACAGCAAGAAAAAGCATGCCCGTGTTCTCCCCTGCAAAATGTCCCTTAATGGCATCTTTTTTTCTCCTCTGCCTTTCTCTGCATTTCTAGGATCTCTACTCTCAGTCCTATGATGCTGTTGGAGTCATGTTTGCCTCTATCCCAGGTTTTGCTGACTTCTATTCCCAGACTGAAATGAACAACCAGGGCGTGGAATGCCTACGACTGCTGAACGAAATCATTGCTGACTTTGATGAGGTAATTTTGCAACCTTTAGGACCTGGAGAGGGAGTGAGATTTAAGGAACAGCTGGCCAAGCCAACAGGCCTGGCATTTTGTCAGCCAATCGATTACATTAACCTCTGGGTTTGTGCCATTTTAGCTAGCAGCTAATCTCTTTTTAATTCTGAGACACATGGATTGATTTCAGGATGGAGGTGAATCCAGCTTGAGTAGATGGTGGAAAGCAGCTAGGAAGATTAGGATTAGGAGACTGGAGCAGCGGCGGGTTGCTGCCTTACCGGTGCCGGTGTGCTGCAAGCGCATCTCCATACTTAGGGCACGCGCGCTTGCTATGTGCGAACGCCCCCTTGCGCGATTTTGCTTCTGCACATGCATGGAAGCAAAATTGCGCCGAAATCTCGTGAGAGGATGCACGTGCGCAAGAGATTTTGGTGCAATTTTGCTTCCGCGCATGCCTTGGTATGTCTAGTTTAATGAAAAGAAGGACTAGGGGAGACATGATAGCAGTGTTCCAATATCTCAAGAGCTGCCACAAAGAACAGGGAGTCAAGCTATTCTCCAAAGCACCAGAAGGCAGGACAAGGAGCAATGGGTGGAAACTAATCAAGGAGAGAAGCAATTTAGAACTAAGGAGAAATTTCCTGACAGTTAGAACAATTAATCCATGGAACAGCTTGCCTCCAGAAGTTGTGAATGCTCCAACATTGGAAGTTTTTAAGAAGATGTTGGATAACCATTTGTTTGAAGTGGTGTAGGGTTTCCTGCCTAAGCAGGGGTGTTAAGGAGTGTGCAGAGCGACCCCTGAGTTATCAGGGACATGCACATAGAAACAGGGTATTTCAGCTTGGCAACCAGTGGATAGGAGTAATGATCCAGTCACAAACAGATTCGTTAAAGTGTATAAAATAGTTTACTTTTAGATAAATAGCACAGTCCAATTAAACAGTCCAGGTCATACACGTTCAGTCAGTCAATATCAAGAAGTACAATACTCTTCTTACCAGCCTGTCTTTGTCTTAAACATCAAACAAAGATATTACAGCTTACAAACACTTCAATACTATCAGGAAGTAACAGAGCTTCACACAGAGCTCACTATCAGACACAAAGTCAATCATGTATGAATCAGCAGAGAGAACGAACCTGAAACCACAATCTCTAGCTCCCTCTTATGGCTATCTTGAAACACTACAGCCAATCAGAATACAGCAATACATTTAAAGTTGTAGTACTAAAATATATACAAACGTATATTGGTGGCTTGCTTATATATTAACAACCCAACTGTTTGGACATAGTCCTAACAAGGGGGTTGGACTAGAAGACCTCCAAGGTCCCTTCCAACTCTGTTATTATATTATAATCTAATTAAGAATAGGGATATGAGTTAGGGAGGCTGAAAAAAGAATGCCAGAAGGAATGTATTGAGACCTGGAAGCGGAGGGACATGGCCATGTGCGAGTACAGGTAGGCCTCAACTTACAACAGTTCATTTACTGACCATTCGAAGTTACAACGGCACTGGAAAAAGTGACTTATGACCATTTTTCTCACTTGTGACCATTGCAGCATGCCCATGGCCATGTGATTTACTTTCAGATGCTTGACAACTGGTTCATATTTATGACGGTTGCAGTGTCCCGGGGTCATGTGATCCCCTTTCACGACCTTCTGACAAGCAAAGTCAGTGGGGAACCCAGATTCCCTTAACAACCATGTTACTAAATTTAACAACTGTAGTGACTGCACTTAACAAATGTGGCAAGAAAAGTTGTAAAATGGGGCAAAACTCACTTAACAAATTTCTCACTTAGCAACATAAATTCTGGGCTCAGTTGTGGTCATAAGACCATCTGCATGTGTTGGAATTATTCTAAAAAGCCTTAGCGATAGATTTCTCCTTTGATTTTCCTCATTATCTGCCAATTACCATCCAACTTCAATGTCTACATAGGAAAAAGCCTAGATCAGTGTTTCTCAGTCTTAGGAAATTTGAAGATGTGTGGACTTCAACTCCCAGAATTCCCCAGCCAGTATGGCTGGCTGGGGAATTCTGAGATTTGAAGTCCTCACATCTTCCAAGTTCCCAAGGTTGAAAAATACTGCCTAGATCAGAGGTCTTCAATCTTGGCAACTTTAAGACTTGTGGACTTGTGGCTGGAGAATTCTGGGAGTTGAAGTCCACAAGTCTTAAAGTTGCCAAGTTTGAGGACCCCTGGCCCTAGACTGAAAAATAAAAGACAATTAATGGACACAATTCTTTCAAGGTCAGGAAAAAGATGATAGTTCTTCACCAAATACTATCAAAAAAATCTGAGAGGTCCAGTGGCATCATCATTTAATGAAGCAACCACATTTAGATGTTCTGCAGGTTTATAGAAAAGCCCTCTGGGTTGCTAATTTATTTCTCTTGCAGCCTACATGGGCTGCTGAAAGGTTAAAGCATAAAAACCGCAGCACAATTAAAACTAGGCAATAAACCCAACCAACAGAATAATTAAACTAAACTCATAAGCAACAAAATAGAGAGGCCACAAGCCCTCGTTGAAACGATGAGCAACACTAATATTCCAACATCTCGTGAAAACCTCCATTGTAAAATCTGATGATTGCTACACAAAATGCACATACGTGCACACATTTATTGTTATTACTTTTCTCACGATCAGCCTAAATTGGGCAACTATAAGTTGAAGGTTTTTTTCATTAAGGATTATGGTCCATGATCTATGATTTTGGTCAGTATGGGATGTAGAAGACATAATTTTGAGCTTTCAGTCTACATCAAACTAACTTTCACATTTTCATTGAAAAAAGAGAGTGAGATAATTTTTCACTAATGCTTTCAGACTCAATGGGGATAGTAAGTATTATGCAACAATTTGTCTGTTAATAATTATTTTTAGCTCTTCTTCCTTTCCTTTTTTCTTTCTTTCTTTCTTTTATAATAACAACAACAACAACAACAACAATAACAATAACAATAACAATAACAATAACAACAATAATAAAAAGTTGGAAGAGACCTTGGAGGTCTTCTAGTCCAACCCCCTGCTTAGGCAGGAAACCCTACATTACTTCAGACAAATGGTTATCCAACATCTTCTTAAAAACTTCCAGTGTTGGAGCATTCACAACTTCTGGAGGCAAGTTGTTCCATTGATTAATTGTTCTAACTGTCAAGAAATTTCTCCTTAGTTCTAAGTTACTTCTCTCCTTGTTTATTCGTTTGTTTGTTTGTTTGTTTGTTTGTTTGTTTGTTTGTTTATTTATTTATTTATTTATTTATTTATTTATTTATTTATTTATTTATCGTTTTTATATGCCGCCCAACTCCCTTGTTAAAGTTTAGTTTCCACCCATTGCTTCTTGTCCTGTCCTCAGGTGCTTTGGAGAATAGTTTCACTCCCTCTTGTTTGTGGCAACCCCTGAGATATTGAAACACTGCTATCATGTCTCCCCTAGTCCTTCTTTTCATTAAACTAGACATACCCAGTTCCTGCAACCGCTCTTCGTATGTCTTAGCCTCCAGTCCCCTAATCATCTTTGTTGCTCTTCTCTGCACTCTTTCTAGAGTCTCAACATCCTTTTTACATCGTGGCGACCAAAACTGAATGCAGTATTCCAAGTGTGGCCTTACCAAGGCATTTTAAAGTGGTATTAACAGTTCACGTGATCTTGATTCTATCCCTCTGTTAATGCAGCCTAGAGCTGTGTTGGCTTTTTTGGCAGTTGCTGCACACTGCTGGCTCATATTTAAATGGTTGTCCACTAGGACAACTATTTTGGGTCAATACAGTACAGATAGTCCTCAATTTACAACAGTTTGTTTAGTGAAGTTAGAATTGCATGGAAAAAAGTGACATGACCGTTTTTCACACTTACGACCATAGCAGCATCCTCATGGTCATGTGATTAAAATTCAGATGCTTGGCAACCGACTCATACTTATGACAATTGCAGTGTCCCAGGGTCATGTGATCCCCTTTTGCGACCTTCTGACAAGCCAAGTCAATGAGGAAGCCAGATTCACTTCACAACCGTTGTTACTAACTTAACAACTGCAGTGATTCATTTAACAGCTGTGGCAAGAAAGGTCATAACATGGGGCAAAACTCACTTAGCAACTGTCTCACTTTCCAACAGAAGTTTTAGGCTCAGTTGTGGTCATAAGTCGAGGACTACCTATATTGTCTATTACTTAAAAGCAATAAATCACAGGGTGAAGGATGTAAAATGAAATCATTTTAGCAAGAATGTATTTCATAACCATGACTTTGAAATCCATGTTTTCAGTTATTAGGTGAAGAGCGATTTCAGGATATTGAGAAAATTAAAACCATTGGAAGCACATATATGGCTGTATCAGGGCTATCCCCTGAAAAACAGGTAAGGAGCTAATCTGATTTTCTAACACATACAGTATTTTTCGGAGTATAAGACGTACCTTTTTCCCCCCTAAAAGAGGGTGAAAATCTGGGCACGTCATACACCGAATGTAACCCTGCCCAGCTTCTCAAACAGAGCTTTGCAAGGCTAAAAACAGCCTCTGAAACGGAGCTTTGCAAGGCTAAAAGCAGCCTCTGAAACGGAGCTTTGCAAGGCTAAAAACAGCCTCTGAAACGGAGCTTTGCAAGGCTGAAAAAGCAGCCTTTCAAATGGAGCTTTGCAAAGCTAATATACCTGTTCCAGGCTGTTTGCTAAGGACGCTACCAGATGGATGCTGGTAGGCAGAATTTTTTTTTCTTATTTTCCTCCCCAAAAACTAAGGTGGGTCTTATACTCAGGTGCGTCTTATAGTCCGAAAAATGCGGTATTTGTCTGTTTCAAGAGAAAGACGAGAAGGAAGCCACAGCCCAGCCAAGACTAGCAGGGCAAAGCATTATATATAAACAACCCACAAATTCCACTCTCTCACACACAGATGAGGTCACCTAGCCTGATAACATATAGGAAACAACAAGCTTGGAGCACACCAAGAACTCAATAGCTGAAACCTGAGCTACACAGATTTTCATCTATGGATTTTAAATACTTTTCTGTTGCCGGCATTTTTTTTCCTTATTTTTTTTTCATTTCTTATTTCTTCGTCATTGATTTAGACACCAAAGAAGGAAGATTTGTAAGCAGATGTGGGGTAGAGCTGCATATTTTCTTCCGGTCCCATCTCTACCCTTTGCCATTTTGAGATCCTAATAAAGCAGAGTTGTGAATTGTGCAGAGGGGTTGTTTGCTTTGATATTTCTTCAAACACCTACCATATTTTTCGGAGTATAAGATGCACCGGAGTATAAGACGCACCTTAGTTTTGGGGGAGGAAAATAGGGGAAAACAATCTGCCTACCAGGTATTCATCTGGCTAGCGTCCTTAGTCTGGTCAGCTTCAGCACATTATTTTATCCCCTGGTTAGGACTTTAAAAAACCTTCTTTTGAGAGAATAACAATGAAAGAGCATCCCAAGAGCTGGGAAGATAGTTAGCACCTGGTTAGGGCTAGAAAACAACTTCTTTGGAGCAAGTAGAGCAATGAAAAAAAACCCTGCAAAGACTTAGGGCTGGAAAAAACATTCTTTGGAGAGAGTAACAATGAAAAAGCCTGCAAGGTAAGAGCTGGGAAGATCTGTTAGCACCTAGTTAGGGCTGGAAAAAAAAGCTACATTCGAAGTATAAGACGCACCCAAATTTTCAGCCACTTTTAGGGAGGAAAAAGGTGTGTCTTATACTCCGAAAAATATGGTAATTCCCACAAAACGGTCTTATGTCTATTTACCCATGTAGTATGGCTGCATTATTTTTGTCCTTCACATCTGTTCCACCACCTTCTCTTATTGGTAACCCTACTATGATTATTGTTACTTGGATATTATGATTATCATTACTTTGTTGTTTTGCATGTACACTGAGAGCTTATGCACCGGAGACAAATTCCTTGTGTGTCAATCACACTTGGCCAATATTCTGTTCTGTTCTACTCTATTCTACTCTGTTCTACTCTATTCTATTCTAAAATGGCATCCAAGGACAAATTAGATACTGTAGATGAACTGAATAGGACTAGAATCTTCCTATGTTTCAAAGAAAGCTCTCTTTGTTGTGGTGTTGCGATATTGAGAAAACAAAAGAGAAAAGCTTCTCTCCTGGCTAATATTCTGCAACCTTTAAGTTCAATTCTCCGAACTGTTTCAGAATTTGGCTCCATTTTGACGGAGCAGCTAATCAGCCAACACGCATGATGCATTGATTCTGTCTTTCATTCCCCAGCAGTGTGAAGATAAGTGGGGCCATTTATGCGCCCTGGCAGATTTCTCCATTGCACTGAATGAAAGCATTCAAGAGATTAACAAGCATTCTTTTAACAACTTTGAGCTCCGCATCGGTAGGTATCTGCTGAATGTTTTTAAGTGACCTCCACAGTGTTCCAGATGAGCAGGGTTCCCACCAGCTTTTATTTATTGAAACACTTCAATGCTGCTTGCCATAGGTAGAAATGTCACCAAAACTTACAGATGCATTTCTTTGAAAACCTAAAGTTACTTCCCCCTTGATGTGAGCAATGTCTTCACAACATAGTTAGATTCACTGGAGACCTCAGATTTCATAGGATTGCTCTCAGTGGTGGGATTCAAATAATTTAACAACTGATTCTCTGCCCTAATGACCATCTGGGTAAGTGTGGCTTGGTGGTCATGTGACTGGGTGGGAGTGGCCAACTCAACATCACTCACATCGAGGGGCGCTTCTCCTCGCCTGGCTTCTCGTGAAGACCCCCCTCCCCAGATAGAAAAAGAAACCATGAAGCAGGAAAAAATTCAAACACACCAGAATGTTTCCTTCCTGCCTTCCTTACAGGATTAGCCCTGTAAAGTGGAAAAAAACAATAGGAGATTTCTTCCAACAACAGGTTCTCCAAACTGCTTAGAAAGTTAACAACTGGTTCTAGCGAATAGGTGCGAACGGTTGAATCCAACCACTGATTGCTCTGTACCATAACCGTAATTTGCTTTTTTCTTCTTCTCAGGTATCAGCCAGGGCTCGGTTGTAGCTGGGGTCATTGGTGCTAAGAAACCACAGTATGATATCTGGGGCAAAACTGTTAATTTAGCTAGTCGAATGGACAGTACCGGAATTAGTGGCCGAATACAAGTGCCTGAGGACACCTATCTGATCTTGAAGGACCGAGGATTCGCCTTTGACTATCGGGGAGAGATTTACGTCAAGGGCATCAGCGAGCAAGAAGGCAAAATCAAAACGTACTTCCTTCTTGGAAGAGTCCAGCCCAACCCTTTGACCATGCAACCGAGAAAACTAACAGGACAATATTCCTTAGCTGCTGTCGTGCTGGGGCTCGTGCAATCTCTGAACAGGCAAAAGCAGAAGCAAATTTTAAATGAGAACAATAATTCGGGCATCATTAAAGGTCATTACAATCGGCGGACTTTACTAACTCCGGGCGGGTCCGAGTCAGCTGCCCAGGCAGAAGCCGCCGACAAGACGGATTTGCCATAAGCCTGCATCTTCCTTGTGATTTCTTTCCTTTTCTTTTTTTTAATTTCTTTTATATATGAAATAAATATATAAATAAATATGTTTTAATTTTTTTTAGAACCAGCTTTTTTTTCTTTTTCTTTAAATGGATTCATTGCATCCACAGCTGCACCGTTTTCCAGCGGCGGCTCATCCGAGGTTGCTTTAGCAATGCTTCAAAGGTCCCGCTCCAATTTGAAAATCTGGGTTATGATCTTGGAGTTGGGACATCTGAGATTTGATTCCCTCCCACACATTTCTGTGCTTAAAAAAAAGGGATGGGGTAGGGATTAGGCAGACGGTGACTGGACTAAGCTTTGAATTGAAAAGATCTAAAGTCCTTTTTTAACTATTCACCAAGATGGGTAGAAAAGGTTAGATGTTTTTCCGGCCTCTGAGGTTTCAACATACAGCTAGTCCTCAATGTACAACCGTAATGGAGCCTGTCCATCAGGGTCAACCGTATGGAGCCTGCCCATCAGCTAGTCCTCAACGTACAACCGTAATGGAGCCTGCCCATCAGGGTCATAATTGTGACAGTCATAAAACAATGACCACCTGATTTTACAACCATATTTGCAATGGTCGTTAAGTGTCAGGGAATTGAACAGCCAGTGTCCAAATAGAGTCAGGGATGCTGAGATGAACTTGTAGTTTTAGATTTAAAAAAATTTTACACTTATATTTACAGCAAACAAGATAGTCGGGCACTTTACTACATCATGAGGTAAATTGTAAGGTAAATCGCAGAACGGCACCCAGAAGAAAAAAAGGCGGGAAAAAGGGAAACGCCCCCTTTACCCCCGGCAACCAATCATAACGTAGATTGCCTCATGCAGGAACCCGCACTCTCCAACCAATCAATTCCAACTGCGTGTTGTGGCCCATTATACTATTTACTGTTTCAGCTATTAAATTAAATATCTTGACATTAATAGCAATAGCGCTTAGACTTATATACCACTTCACAGTGCTTTACAACCCTCTCTAACCGATTTATAAAGTCAGCCTATTGCCCCCAATAATCTGGGTCCTCGTTTTACTGATCTCGGAAGGAGGGAAGGATGAACCAACACTAAGCAAACGTAATTATAAAATAGCCACCACAGTCCTTAATGCCGCATTCGCTTAAGGACCATTAAGCGAATCAATGTTTCACTATGGGGTGTGGTTTTGCTGAAAAAAGGAAGTAAATGTTATGTTTGAGCAAAATCATCCTAAAACATGGTCACATGACCGCAGGATGCTGCAAATGGCTGTAAATGCAGCCCTGTTGCCGAATACCCAAAGTTGGGCCACAGGTGGAGGGGTGAGCATTAGGGCTCCCGAGTCTAGGTCATAAGGAGCCCCCAGGTAGATCCAGCATACGTTTGAACAGTCACTGTGACTGGTTGTAAATTGAGGACTAACTATACCTATTTGTGGAAATGCATAAAGCAAATGCACACTATGCAGTGTGTGAATCCTGAATGTACATGAAGATACTGTATAGACCTCATCATTTGTTTATTTGTTTGTAAAATGTATCAAAGGAGGATGCTGAGCTTGTCAGATGGAAAACTGACAGACCAGGTTTGAGACCCGAGCGCCACACAGTGGGTTGAGCTCCCATTACTTGCCTCAGGTCCTGCCCACTTAGCAGTTAGAAAGCATGCAAATGCAAGTAGATAAATAGGTACCACTTTGATGGGAAGGTAACACAGTTCTATGTGCCTCTGTATATAGTCATGCTGGTCACATGACCACAGAAGTGGACAACAGTGGCTCCAGCAGTCAAGAAATGAAGATGAGTACCATCTCCTAGAGTCGGGTATGACTGGACAGGGGAAACTTTTACCTTTTAAAAAATGTATTGGCCACTCATCTTACCTTAGGGTAAGTAACTCTGACACACACACACCCAGAATCTCCTTTTCCTCATCACACAGTGACACAATAGAAACCACAATTGATTTAATTTGTGAAAGCAGGGGCATTATGTATCAAACTTCAGGAATTAGGGTACAGAACAGGAAACCCATTTAGACTATACATTCTTAAGCAAATTTCCCAGCCTTGGCAAATGCCAGATGTGTGGACTTCAATCCCTAGAATTCCTCTGCCAACAGGACCATCACTGAGGATTCTGGGAGCTGAACTCTGCATTTTAGAAGTTGCTGAAGTTGTGCGAAACCCCGCCTTGAACTTTCCATTTAATTTTGTGTTGCCAACAAATTCTGCTCTGACTCTTCTCCTACACAACAGAGGTTGTCAAACTTTCCAGTATAATTTCACATGTTCCACAAAATGGACCGAAATAGCATCGCTTCCAGTAACTTCTTTCGTTCCTTGCCTTGACACCCTAAGTAGCACTTGTCATTCCCTTATTGATGCTCAAGAAGTAAAGTGCTCTGGCTGTATCAGCTGAATGTAGAAGTTGTCGCAAGCGATTTTTCACATCTAAGGATCGCCAACAGTTGTTTCTCACCTAAAATTACATTGAAGTGAGTTAAAAAAAAAGTGGGGAAGATAGAAATTGTTTTTAGACGAACAACCTTTACTGAGATAGAGGCTCGTTAAATTCAGCAGGACTGACTTTTGAACAGATGTCACAGTTATAGCCTCACCAAGAAGTACAGTTTTATTTATTAGCTTGTTTGTTTGTATGCATCTCGCGGCTCGCCTTTATTATTTTTACAAATAATTCAAAGTGGCAAACATATCAACACTTTCCTCCCTCTATTTTCCCAACAACAACAACCAACAGTGAGGTGGGTTGAGCGGAGAGGGAGTGTCTGGCCCAAAGCCACCCAGCTGGCTTTCATGCCTAAGGCTGGGACTAGAACTCACAGTCTCCTAGTGATTGGCCCAAAGTCACCCAGCTCGGTTTAGCACCTAATGCGGGACTAGAACTCACAGTCTCCTGGTGATTGGCCCAAAGAGGGAGTGACTGGCCCAAAGCCACCCAACTGGCTTTCATGGTTAAGGCTGGGACTAGAACTCACAGTCTCCTAGTGATTGGCCCAAAGTCACCCAGCTCGGTTTAGCACCTAATGCGGGACTAGAACTCACAGTCTCCTGGTGATTGGCCCAAAGAGGGAGTGACTGGCCCAAAGCCACCCACCTAGCTTTCATGGTTAAGGCAGGACTAGAACTCACAGTCTCCCGTTTTCTAGCCTGGTGCTTTAGCCACTAGATCAAAGTAACTCTTTTACTTCCTTTGTCTACCAAATGTTTTCATTTGTATACATATTTCATTAATAATAAGTATGTTAGCCGAGTGCTTCCTGGCTTCTAATCCGGGCTGCATTAACACAATAACCACAACAAATTCATTTTAAAACGAATGGGGCAGAAAATAGGGAACTAATCAGGTTGAAGAGGACTATGGAGCTAATAATACACACGGCTGTTTACTGTACTGTAGACTCGATGTATTATTTCAGTGGAAACCTTATGTTTTATTTACGACTGCTAATCGTCATAAATAAAATATAAAGCAATTAAAATCTGGTGAAAAGGAATGGCTCAAACATCATTATCATTCCCCAAGTTCAAACGGCTCATTGAAAAAGTCGGCTTTGAGTCTTCCAAATAACAGAATAACAGAGTTGGAAGGGACCTTGGAGGTCTTTTAATCCAACCCCCTCAAGGGTGGGTTCAACTTACCATCCCTACCAGTTCACATCGCAATGGAAGTGCACGTTTTGCACATGTGCGCTCGCTTTGCTCGTGTGCGCACCTAAGTCACTTCATGGAAATGACCCTCTGCGCATGTGCAGAAGCCTCTGCGCATGCACAGAGGTTTTTTTGGCAAGCCGCGGCGACCGAAGGACAGATTCGGGAGCGTGGACCGCCGGTTATCGCTGCCAGTTCGGTGAGTGGTGGCAAATTTCTGCTACCAGTTCTAAAGAACCGGTCCGAATCGGCTGCAACCCACCACTGAACCCCCTGCTCAAGCAGGAAATCCTATACCATTTCAGACAAGTGGTTGTCCAATCTCTTCTTAAAAACCTCAACTGTTGGAGCACCCACAACTTCTGGAGGGAAAGAAAGGGGTTAAATGCAATTTGCAAGACAAAATGAATAGGTGAAACTGAGCAGGAAGTCCTCTGTATCCCTACATCCAACAGATGTGGAGCTACTTGGGCGCGCTCACATTTGCGAACCGGTAGGGAAAGTAAGTGAATATCACCTCTGAATGGCTTCCTCGAAGTGTCCTTCATCAATATGATAAGGGCAGCAGGAGTTTTGAGCTTCCTTTAAAAAAGACTGGACAGCCCATCAGTAGCCAGGCAGCAGATTCAGTGCTGGCCTATTTTTCTTTTTTTTTGGTTCAAGGTAGTTTGCACTTTAATGCAACTGTCTGGTTCTGTCCTAAGACCAAAATAGATTTGTTGCATTAAAAAAATAAATTTTACACTAAAACGATTTGTGATGAACAATAGCATGTTCAAAGAACTTCTCGCTTGTGAGCTTTATCCAGCCGTTTTTGCCCTCCCCAGGCTCCTAGAAAGGCTCTGAAGCCTGGGGAGAGCAAAAAAAATGAAACTTCCGGTTCAACCGGAAGTCACCAAATGGAATGTTCCCAGCCTCCGGAGGACTTCCGGGGGGTGGGGAAGACCATTTTTGCCCTCCCCGGACTCCTAGAAAGGCTCTGAAGCCTGGGGAGAGCAAAAAAAAAAAGGAACTTCCGGTTCAACCGGAAGTTGGCAAACGGAATGTTTCCAGCCTCCATAGGACTTCCGGGGGGTGGGGAAGGCCGTTTTTGCCCTCCCCGGGCTCCTAGAAAGGATCTGGAGCTTGGGGAGAGCAAAAAACGGGCCTTCCCCACCCCCTCTGGAGGCTGAAAACAGGCTGTTTCCCAACTCCCAGTGGGCCCAGAAGCCCAAAAATCAGCTGGCTGGCGTGCGTATGCGCACCAGATCTGAGCTCGTGTGCCCACCGATATGGCTCCACATGCTACTTGTGGCACACGTGCCATAGGTTCGCCATCACAGGTATAGGGTATCCTGCTTCAGCAGTGGGGTTGGACTAGAAGACCTCCAAGGTCCCTTCCAGCTCTGTTATTGTGCATTCTGTATTGTATCACCCAGGATTTGCTTGGTCTCCCCAACAGCAGCCTGTAGCAGGGAAATAATCCAATCCAGATAATCAAATGTTTTGCCTTCCCCACTTCTCCATTTTATCGACCTCAAGGGGGGGGGGAATCAGACGACGAAATATAAATTGTCCATTTCCAGATCTTTCAAACCACACCAGGTCATAAGTTCTCACTCTGCAAGAGAATATCAATAGGTGAAATGTATGATACAGAAGACAGGAAAGCCCCCCCAAAAATGTTTGCTTTTAAAATCCATAAAAGCTGCCAGGACGAAATTGACATTTTGTGAAACCATCGGAGGAGCTAGAGTTGCAACCTGCAATTTGCTTCGAGGGTTTTTAAAGCGTGCTGTTGTTCTCTGTAGCTTCTCAACAGGATAAACCATAAACTCCGGTTAACAAAGCACAAAGCACAATTCTTGCTTGGCCTAGTTCCTAGGCTCCTTTGGAGTGGATTTCCAATTTATTTTCATTTTATTTAACATGGGACACCTATAACCTCCAGCCAATTCATTATCAGTCCTGTTCCTCCTCTTCCTTATTTTCCTCTGTGTACACATAACATGCTGTGCCTGAGCAAATCAACCATATTATGGCTTCATGTGAGGTTGTGGCTCACACAGCATAGCTGGTAGGGCAATATAATCAAATTTCCACTCCAGAGTCCCCTGAGTAAAGGGAATTTAAGAAGAATTGTTGATAGAAAAGTTTCTAAGAGCTATAACGTGAGGAAGCATTTGCATATAAAAGGAGAAATTATGCTATACAGGCATTGTCAAGATTTGTTGTTAGAGCAGCCAAAAAAGCAACAAATCTATTTACACCATTTTGAAAACAGTAAGGGAGAGTTTTAAATCTTTCCAGGGTCTTCTTACCTGAACCTGCCACCTTACAATGCTCTCACCATCATTAAACAATTATAAATCGTGAGTCCCGACAAGTCTCAGCATATGTTGGCCTTTGAATGGGGCACCACCAGGTAATCTTAGAGGTGTAGTTTAGACTGGAAATTTGGGAGGTGGAATCTCAGCCAACAGGCTACTCCTTCTTTGACTGCCCTTGCCAAGAAAACTGCACAGTTATGTCCATGAAGACATAAAGTAATAACCAAAAGCTAACATGGGTTTGTCAAAAACAGATCATGCCAGACTAATCTTATTGCATTCTTTGACAAAGTGACAAAATTAGTGGACCAGAGGAATGCTGTTGATATAATTTACTTGGACTTCAGTAAGGCATTTGATAAAGTAGACCATAACCTACTACTAGATAAAGTAATAAAATGTGGGTTAGACAGCAACACCACCAGATGGATTCAAAACTGGCTGACCAACCATGCTCAATGTGTAGTGCTCAATGGAACTGCATCTACATGGAAGGAAGTATGCCATGGAGTACTCCGAGGCTCTGTTTTAGGCCCAGTACTCTTCAACATCTTCATCAATGACTTGGACAAGGGGATAGATGGGGAACTCATGAAATTTGAAGATGACACCAAACTGGCAGGAATAGCCAACACTCCAGAAGATAGGCTCAAGATACAGAAAGATCATGACAGGCTTGAACATTGGGCGCTATCCAACAAAATGAAATTCAGTGGTGAAAAAAGTAAGGTTCTACATTTAGGCAAGAAAAACAAAATGCACAGGTATAGTATATGTGGTACCTTGCTCAACAGTAGTAACTGTGAGAGGGATCTTGGTGTCCTAGTGGACAACCATTTAAATATGAGCCAGCAGTATGCAGCAGCTGCCAAAAAAGCCAACACAGTTCTAGGCTGCATTAACAGAGGGATAGACTCAAGATCACGTGAAGTGTTAATATCACTTTACAATGCCTTGGTAAGGCCATACTTGGAATACTGCATTCAGTTTTGGTCGCCACGATGTAAAAACGATGTTGAGACTCTAGAAAGAGTGCAGAGAAGAGCAACAAAGATGATTAGGGGACTGGACGCTAAAACATATGAAGAACGGTTGCAGGAACTGGGTATGTAAGGACTAGATGAGACATGATAGCAGTCTTCCAATATCTAAGTGGTGGCTACAGAGAAGTGGGAATCAACCTATTCTCCAAAGCACCTGAGGGCAGGACAAGAAGCAAAGGATGGAAACTAATCGAGGAGAGAACCAACCTAGAACTAAGGAGAAATTTCCTGACAGTGACAACAATGAATCAGTGGAACAACTTGCCTCCAGAAGTTGTGAATGCTCCAACACTGGAAGTTTTTTAAGAAGAGATTGAACAACCATTTGTCTGAAATGATATAGAATTTCCTGCCTGAACAGAGTTGGACTTCTATGATCTATGTCAGGGGTCTCCAACCTTTGCTGGCTGGGGAATTCTGGGAGTTGAAGTCCGCCAGGCTTAAAGTTGCCAAGGTTGGAGACCTCTGTTCTATGTGACACATTTACAAGCCGCAAAAGATCACACCTTTGCAGCTATGATCTCCCTTGCAGGTGCCTCCAAGTCTCTTTCTCCTTGTCATTTAAACACAAACACACATTTCTTCCAGGGGTGAAATCCAGCAGGTTCTGACAGGTTCTGGAGAACCGGTAGCAGAAATTTTGAGTAGTTCGAAGAACCGGTAGCGGAAATTTTGAGTAGTTTGGAGAACCGGCAAATACCATCTCTGGCTGGCCCCAGAGTGGGGTGGGAATGGAGATTTTGCAATATCCTTCCCCTGCCATGCCCACCAAGCCATGCCCGCCATGCCACACCCACAGAACCGGTAGTGAAAAAAAATTGGATTTCATCACTGATTTCTTCCCTGCTTAACTGTTATTCATTTCCTTAAGGGACAACAGATCACATTTATTTCTCTACTCAAGTATTAACCTAGGAATACAACTGATAAAATTAAGTCGTTGTTATTAGGGAAGACTTTTCAACATCAGTAGCGCTTCCAAGAGAGTATATTAAAGTCCACGCCACAGTTTTCCCTGTTTTCATTTTGTTTCCCCTTGCACATGTTGGACACAACCCCGTCTTATTAATGGGAAACCTTGGTTCAGCAGAACAAGCATCTTATGCTCTGGAGAAGAATGGAATCAATTGGAAGATTAATTACCTAGAATTAAAAATGATAACACTGTCACGGAGAAGACATATTTAGCTGCAGGCAAGCATGTATTAAAAAAGGAACTAATGAAAAATGTTCCATCAGTTTAAAAAAATAAATAAACCCAAGTCCTTTCATATGGTATTTCTTTTTTTTTTTTAAAGAAAATATACCTGTATTGAATCCATTTTTTCCCTCTTGTTTTAAGTCAGCAGATGGATAGCAGCATGGTGCCCTAACACAGGGGTGGACTGCTGGGGGTTCGCAGGGGTTCGGGAAAACTTCTAGCTAAGATTCTGTGCAGTTCGGAGAACCCCCCAAATCCCACTCCTGGCTGGCCCCGGCCACCCTGCCCCTCCCCTCCCAGGAGTCCCCAAGCGGCCAGTTTTGGATGCAGGTAAGTGCAGGGTGTGCGCAGAGGCTCGGGGAGGGCAAAAAATGGGCCTACCGGAAGTTCAGGAAGGCCGGAAATGGGCCCGTTTCTGGCCTCCAGAAGGCCTCCAGAGCCCGAGGAAGCCATTTTCGCCCTCCCGGAGGATCGAAAAAACCCTACAGAGCCTGGAGAGGGCAAAAACTCTCCATTTTTTTAGCAAGGGGTTCTCTGCCCAGTTTCTGGGTGGGTGTGGCCATGGTGGGCGTGGCCTAGTCAGCCTCCTGCACCATGGCGGGGGGGCATTTTTGCCCTTCCCAGGCTCCGGAGGCTTTCCTTGAGCCTCTGGGAGGGCAAAAACGGCCTCCCCAGACTCCGGAGGACCTCTGGAACCCATTTCTGGCCTTCTGGTAGACCCGTTTTTTGCCCTCCCTGAACCTCCCCGCGCTCTCTGCACTTACCTGGCATCCAAAATGGGCCGCGTCGAGACTCCTGGGAGGGGCAGGGCCAGCCAGGAGTGGGATTTGGGGGTTCTCCAAACTGCACAGAATCTTAGCTAGAGGTTCTCCCGAAACCCTGAGAACCCCCAGCAGCCCACCCCTGTATGTGTGCCTCATTTTATTATACAGCTTTTGTTAGAGAATGCCATACAGCAGTGTTTCCCAACCTTGGCAACTTGAAGATGTCTGGACTTCAACTCCCAGAATTCCACAGCCAGCATTCGCTGGCTGGGGAATTCTGGGAGTTGAAGTCCAGACATCTTCAAGTTGCCAAAGTTGGGAAACACTGCCATACAGAAACACACATTGTGAAAACACAGGGAAATCATTCAATATTGTATCATACAAAATCAATCATTTAGATATGCATTGTTTCTCATGATTTGTTCATTCTTTCTGGAAAAAAAGAGTCCATTTTGGTCTGTTTCTTATTCTTTTTATGAAGGTAAGCAGAGAAATCTCTCTCAACGCTGGCTATACCACTCAGCATATCTGGGCATTTTTCCACGGCAAATGACTTTAACTGCATTGTCAAATGACTGACATTCTCTTCTTTCGGAATATCTGCAATTTCCTCCTCACTTAATTCTTCCCTTAATTTATTTATTTATTTATTTATTTATTTATTTTGATTCATCAGCTGCTTCCAGTACTTTGCTGCTGGGTTGTACCTTAGTCAATACTGATTGTAAAATTGCTTCTGGGCCGGGATCATTGCAGATTGCCACGTTGTCCAAACCATTGCAACAAAATCTTCAGAATCTACTCACTCAAATTCCACCATAGGAGGCAGGCTGTCCAGCGAGGCTGCAACATCCTGTTTTGGGGTTGCAACAAATCCAGCTTTCTCGAAGCACTTCTGTGTTGTTTCAGGCTGAACGTTTTTAATCCAAGCAGAACTAATCCAGAGATCCAGCATCCAGAGAAGTAACTGATGCAACCAGATGATTTTGCTTCTGCGGATGGACCATAGATGGACCATAGCAATGACCCACTGCATAATAGCAATAGCAATAGCACTTAGACTTATATACCACTTCATGCTGCTTTTACAGCCCTCTCTAAGCGGTTTACAGAGTCAGCCTATTTGTATTTGTATTTGTTTATTTGTCAAGCATATATGATTATAAGCAAAGTATAAACAGTATATTGATTGAATGATTGAATATATATAGCAATAGCAATAGCACTTAGACTTATATACCGCTTCATAGTGCTTTACAGCCCTCTCTAAGCAGTTTACAGAGTTTAGCATATTGCCACCAACAATCTGGGTCCTCATTTTACCCACCTTGGAAGGATAGAAGGCTGAGTCAACCTTGAGCCTGGTGAGATTTGAACAGCTGAACTACTGAACTAGCAGTCAGCTGAAGTAGCCTGCAGTGCTGCACTTTAACCACTGTGCCACCTCGGCTCTTCAAATGTAATAGTATGTAATATGTAATAGTACAAGCATGAATAAGAGTAAAAGAGGTATGAATATATGGGTACATTAGGACAGGAACGGTAGGCACGATTGTGCGCTTATGCACGCCCCTTACCGACCTCTTAGGAATGGGGTGAGGTCGATGGTAGATAATCTGAGGTTGAAGTTTTTGGGGTTTGGGGAAGAAACTACTGAGTCAGGTAAAGTGTTCCAGGCATTGACCACTCTGTTGTTGAAGTCGATTTTTTTGCAATCAAGTCTGGAGCGGTTTACATTAAGTTTGTATCTATTGTGAGCTCGTGTATTATTGCGGTTGAAGCTGAAGTAGTCGTTAACAGGTAGGACATTGTGGCAGATAATTTTGTGAGCTACACTTAGGTCAGATCGAAGGCGGCGCAGTTCTAAATTTTCAAGACCCAAAATTTCAAGTCTGGTTT
Organism: Diadophis punctatus similis; assembly: GCA_023053685.1. Lineage (NCBI taxonomy): Eukaryota > Metazoa > Chordata > Lepidosauria > Squamata > Dipsadidae > Diadophis > Diadophis punctatus. The sequence continues at coordinate 196,423,513 of JALIGW010000003.1, read as the reverse complement.
CATAAGGTATTCTGTTGTGAACAGAGGAATGTAATACTCTTCTTGTGAAGTATCTCTGGACATTCTCAATTGTTTTAATGTCTGATATGTAGTGTGGGTTCCAGACAGATGAGCTGTATTCAAGAATCGGTCTAGCAAATGTTTTGTATGCTCTGGTTAAGAGTACAATGTTACCAGAGAAGAAGCTACGCAAGATTAGGTTAACCAGTCTTAATGCCTTCTTAGCTATGTTGTTGCAGTGGGCTCTGGCACTAAGATTGCCCCCAACAATCTGAGTCCTCATTTTACCCACCTCGGAAGGATCGAAAGTGGCGAGTCAACCTTGAGCCGGTGAGATTTGAACTGCCGAACTGCAGCTAGACGTCACCTGAAATAGCCTGCAGTACTGCACTCTAACCACTGCACCACCTCGGCTCTAGAAGATGGGCCTGATAGTGCATTTTGAATGTTTTGATTATGTCTTGGTTGAGAGGTTGAATTTCTGATGTAGTGTTTGGAGGCAAAAACTTCAGTTTCATGTTTGTAAGATGGCTCACTTAGGGATGGCTAGGACAATTGTCCACTACGAGAAGAATAAACCATTTCTTCTTCTTCATTTCTCCATCAATACCTCTTATCCACTCCTCAAATAGGGCACCAGTCATCCACGCAGATTTGTTAGATTTCCAGGTGACGGGAAGCTCTTTGGACTGGAGGTTCTTGAATCAGCGTGGCTTTGCCAAATTACCAATCACGAAAGGTTTTAGCTTCTCTCCGCTTAAGCTAGCGCACAGCAGAACTGTGAAACGTTCTTTAGAAAGTTTTCCACTCTTACATTTGTCACCCCTCATAACGAGGCTCCTGTTGGGCATCGCCTTGAAAAGGAGTCCACACTTGTCAATATTGTCATCTTTGAAGCCACTGGCGAAATCTGGAAACTTTTCAATAAACTCTTCAACAACTTCTACTGGAACTCCATCAGATTCACCACACAGTACTTTCTGGGAGATCTTGTGTTGCAGTTTAAATTTCTTGAGCCAACCACTTGATGCTTGGAAATCTTGTATTCTTGTAGACTAGACTCAACTGGTCAAGTTTTAGTAAATTAATTCCACGTGTCAAGGTATTCAGGTGGTCAAGATACAACTCTAATGACCTAAGTGCCAGAGCCCACTGTAACAACATTGCCAAAAAGGCTCTGAGAGTTGTTAATCTAATCTTGCATAGCTTCCTCTCTGGCAATATTACACTGCTAACCAGAGCATACAAAACATTTGTTAGACCAATTCTTGAATACAGCTCACCTGTCTGGAACCGCACTGCGTATTGGACATTAATACAATCGAGAGAGTCCAGAAATATTTCATAAGATCTGATCTAAACGTAGTTCATGAAATCATATACCAAAATGTCCTTCCTGTCAATGATTACTTCAGCTTCAATTGCAACAACACACGAGCACACAATAGATACAAACTTAATGTAAACCGTTCCAAACTTGACTGCAGAAAATACGACTTCAGCAACAGAGTGATCAATGCCTGGAATGCACTACCTGACTCTGTGGTTTCTTCCCCAAACCCCCAAACCTTTAACCTTAGACTGTCTACAATCGACCTCACCCCATTCCTAAGAGGTCTGTAAGCGCACCACTGTGCCTACCGTCCCTGTCTTACTGTCCCATTGTCCTCATTTATCTGTACTTTTTTTTTATTCAAAAAGTTTTATTAGTACAGAATTACATAAGTAGTAGCAAAATATTAAATATAAAGTACAAACATTTTTGTTTTTTTCTCCCCCCCTCCCGAACCCACCCCCTTCCCTCCCCACCTCCCCCCCGGACTTCCCAGAGATAATACAGGGCATAATAATAAATTTAAATTGTTAATAAAAAGAGAAAAAAAAAAGAAAAAGAAGAACACTATTTTTAAAAAACTTCAACTCCAGATTATACACTACTAATATATCGCATTTGTATACAATAGTAAAGATACAAAAAAGAAAAAAAAAGAAAGAAAGAAAGAGAAAACTCTTTAACAATACAAACAAACAAACCTCCTACCTCCTCCCTTCAATCCTCTATCTTATACAAAGTAAATGTTACATAAATAATAACTAAATATAAAATACACAAATCTTAAACTGATATTATTGACATTAAAAATAACCTCTAAGATAAAACTTAACTAAATGTTACATAAGTGATCATCAAATATTAAATTTCATCATGATATTAATAACATAATATTATTCTAAATTAACTTACTAACTTCAATAAACAAAAAAAGAAAGGGAAAAAAGAATAAACAAATCTTCAACAAACTATATATATCTAATATTATTAACATTAAAAATAACCTCAAAGTTATATAAAACTTAACTAAATATTGCATAGGTAATCATTAGATAGGGAAAAGAAAAAATGCAATCATATTAGTCTCTATCCGTCCAATATATTTCAACATCACATCATTTTGTATCTTGATAGTTCATCTTTTAATAGTTCAATAAATTCGAATTTGTCGACTCGTCTCCCGTCTGATCCCAGACCTCCATCTCCTTTTCCCCAGCTATCTGGTTCAGGCACTCCTTTTGGGTTTTTGAATCTATTTCCTTTTGATCCATCAAAGGTAGCTTCCCCTCCACCTCCTCTTTTATTTTCATACATCCTTCCTCTGGAATCTTGGATATATCAGCCTTTAGAACATTGACATAAAATTCAGTAGCTTTTTTTATCGTGTTGAGCCGGTATCTTTTTCCAGAAAATTTCACTGCTACTCCAACTGGCGCTTCCCATTTATATTGTAAATTTAATCTCTTAAATTCATCAATCAAAAAAGTATAGCTTTTTCTGGCTTTAAGCATTTTAGAGGGGATTTCTTTCCAAATCTTTAGTTCCTGACCATTCACCATAAGATTATTGTTAAACGTTGCTTGTATAATTCTGTTCCGTAAAGCTCTTGTGGTAAAATATATGACAATGTCCCTTGGTAAATGCTTTTGTTTAGCGTACCACGAATTGATTCTGTATATTTTGTCAATTTGTGTAGCCAATTCCACTTTAGAAATTCCAGACACCTGATCCAATACGTCAACCATCCTGCCTTTTAAATTTTCATATAATCCTTCTTTCAAACCTCTGATCCTTATAGCAACTTCCATGGATCTGAACTGTGTCATCAAGACCTCTTTTTCAAAATTTGCAATATCATTTTGGATTTTATCTATGTAATTCACCGAAGTTGCCAAAGCTTGTTTATTTGTTTCAATACGTTCTGCCAAAACTTCAATATTTGTTGCTAAGCCTTTGCAAACCTCTAACACATCAAATCTGAGTTGTTGATTCATATTCTTCAAAGCAGCCTGCATTTTTTTGTCTATCTCACTTATTTTCTGATTAAATTCCAAAGTAAGTTCATGTTTCATAATCTTTAAATTATTTAATAAATTTTCAGGTGTCAAAAGCTGTGGAGGTGTTAGCTCAGTGTTAAGTTGCATTTTAGAAATATATCCAGATGAATAGTCATTTCTTTTAGTCAAAACAATCTTTCCAGACTTTGAAGCCATTGGTGTTTCAAAAGAGTACAAAAAAGAAAGAAAGCCAGATGCCTGATTAAAGTTCTTTCCAGTTTAAAAACCAGGTAGTCTTTTATTATTGGAAATATTTCTATTATAACTTTAATCCAGAGTTAGGAGACAGAGAGAGAAAAAACCATTTTTCCAAGTTAAAAGTTTCCATAAGAGAGAAAGAAAAAAAAAAGCCTCTGGGAAAACGAAAGTCACTTTCACTTCTCAATCGCCATATTGTTACTCTGTTTCCTTTGTTCCCTTGCCGAAGTGAAAGCTTGCCCAGGAGTTGAAAAAAAAAGGAAAAAAGAGGTTTCAGTACTTGCCCATCTCACGCCTGTTTCTCTCTGTCTGCTTCTGTAGTTTAAATGTAGTTATAAATCCCATTCTTGAAGCAGCGGCTGGTCGCGACATCTAGCTCCGCAAAGGCGGAGGTTTCCTGATCTTCGGAGCTGGAGACAGGCTGCATGGGGAGCTCTCCCTTCGCGCCCTACCAGATGGCTCCTAGGGCGCTGGGGGGGCTCTACCCCACCTGTCAAGCTCTCATCTCTCCCCTTTGCCCGGGGAAGAGATTTCAAAGCCGCCAGACAGCTGTTCTGGCGGCTTTTAACGAAGATAGGAAAGGCGCCCGACAGGGGACGTCCGCGATGGCGCGCTCCAAACCGGAAGTGCCTGTACTTTTTTGCTTTTGTTATGTTTATACAAACACCTACTATCTTGTACATGTTTGACAAACAAATAAATAAATAAATAAATAAATAACTTACAGAGGGGGTCGGTATAGAGAGGCTGTGCACATATAGTGTATGTCCAGTCTATGAAAATTAGGTCAACTTAGGGAGGTGGTCAGTGTAGGGAGATAGTCAACTATGGAAATTTACTATACCTGTATTATGGAATCTGCTAGATATCAAAATTTGAGACTGTGGTGATTTACATCATTTCAATGATGGTGTCATTATGCAAAAGATGCAAATGAAGTCGTCTGCATAATTCTAGAGTTACAGAAAAGATTTGGTAGAAATTAAAAAAAAAAACAATTTCTAACAGGTTTGAGCCAATTCATTCGTTGCTCACTTTGATTCGTGTCTCTCTGTTTCTCTGATTCTGAAGGAAGATCAAGGCCTCTTGTTAATTAGCAAGTGGGGGTGGGGACACAAATATCTATATCTTCTTGTGGTTGTTACTGTGGAGGAACAGATTGGGATGACAGTTGCTCAAACAATGGAGGATCTTGATCAGGTTTTAGAGAAATGATAGCAGATGCAATGCTTGTTGGGCCAGTGAGTTTTACATTAAAAAAATAATAATAAGAGCATGTTTATAATTTTATGAGGGGGGGGGTGGAGGGAGATCAGCTGAGAAATTTTGCCAAATAAATTTTCACAAATTGCAGGAGGAACAAGGGAAAAATATACATTAATCCCAGGCAATACAAATAAAGATAATATTTAAGGAGAGCCGAGGTGGCGCAGTGGTTAAAATGCAGCACTGCAGTTTAGCAGTTCAGCTGTTCAAATCTCACAGGCTCAGGATTGACTCAGCCTTCCATCCTTCTGAGGTCAGTAAAATGAGGACCCAGATTGTTGGGGGCAATATGCTGAACTCTGTAAACCGCTTAGAGAGGGCTGGAAAGCACTATGAAGTGGTATATAAGTGCTAATATTTGCAGATGTGGCAAGCCCCCTCCTCAACCAAACTTGGGAGCTCAGACAAACACCTAAGATTTCCATTTCCTTTTTTTGCCTATAGAGCCAACTATGACCCCTACCTAATCCCTCCATGACCACATAGGAATCTGACAGCAGCCAATAGAATACATGTTCTTGCATAGGAACAGGAAGCTCAAATACAAAGCCCAGGGAAGGTATAACACCCCCACACACTCTCAACTCCATATGGTCAGCTGCACCAGAACCATAAACCCGTGTGGTTCTTTTTCTTCAATAAATGGGCCCTCTTTCCAATCAGCCTCCAGACTCCATTTTGTCTCCAGTGCCTTTCTCCTGGCTTGGAACTGGACCTGGATATTTCTTCCAACATAGCTCAGGATTGAAATGTGTGGTCTTGAGTGCTCTCTGAGCTTGCTTGTTTCCTTGCGGATGTTTCATTACCCAAACTAGGTAACATCATCAGTGCTAGTGGTTGCAGCGATCAGCCACTCACCCTAAAACCATGCATGTTCCCCGGGGACACATGCGCCCCCTGGCATTGCTCCAAGCCCCCCCAGGGGGCGCCCCACTATTTGAGAAGGACTGTGCTACTCAGTGGCTACATGGGAACAAGAGAATATTTATTTTTGCAAATACTTGTTACCTTGCCATCTGCAATTCTAGTGCAGAGGTGGAGAACTAAGGCCCCTTTATGACTTGTGGGCTTCAACTCCCAGATTTCCTGAGCAAATATGACTGGCTCAGGAATTCTGGGAGTTGAAGCCCACAAATCATAAAAGGTCCATGGTTCCCCACCCCTGTTGTAGTGAAACACTAAATCACTCACAAAATGTCCTCTGCTAATTAAGATGTCTTCCCCGAGATTCCATTTTGCTTTGTCGGGGGATTAACACCCATAAAGATCTAGTTTGCATAAATGCCCAACAAAAGGAACTACACTAGTAGAGGAGGGAAGAACCGGTTGAATGTGATGGTAGAAGATCTTGGAAATCGTCTGGAATATACAAATGGAGATCAACCAAGGCCAGATTCAGAAGGAAGCAGCTTTATAACTTTTAATTATATTACATTTCCAAGAAGCTCAGGATGAGTTGAAAATACTTTTCAATATGTTCCTTTCTCTCCAGGTGTATTTCCCCCCCCCCAAGAGTTCCAGGTTCAAACATATCGCTATTTTCAGCAACTTAATCACAGTTGGAAAACTCCTTATCCTTGGATGCCCTTAACGTTGATATTTTCAGTTTTCCTCTGCTGCCATCTTATGGCAAACTCTAACCAGAAACTTTGGTCAGATAATTATTCCCAAATACGACTAATTCTGAATGTGTAGGCTTGGGGGTATCTCAGAAACATGTTTCAAATTTTAGATTTAACTCTGAAAGCCCTCCCAACCCCAAGGTAATTTGTAATGTGATAGGAGGGGGGGAAATATTAAATGACCAGCAATAAATTTGGACACTATGATACAAAAAGGATGCTGAGGCCCTAGAAAATGTGCAGGGAAGAACAACCAATGTGATAAAGGCAGTGGCGGGTTCCTACCGGTGCGGTCCACTCTATCGCACCAGTAGCGGCGGGCTGGTGACGTCATCAAGAGGCTACCGACCCGGTGCGGTCGGTTGCCGGTGCCTAGGAGCCACTATCTTTTTTTGTGAATGTTTTGGCGATTTTTTGCTTCTGCGCATGCACGGAAGCAAAATTGCACCAAAATCTCATAAGGGGACGTGCGCGCACACGAGATTTCAGTGAGATTTTGCTTCCATGCATGCACGGAAGCAAAAAATTGCCAAAATCGCGCACGTGCGTCCCCTCGTGAGATTTCAGCACGATTTTGCTTCCGCGCATGCGCACCGGTAGCAAGGTAAGTGAGCAACCCGCTCCTGGATAAAGGGTCTGGAGGCTAAATCATAAGATGAACAGATGAGAGAGCTAAGTATGTCTAGCCTACGGAAGAGAGGGATTAAGGGGACATGATAGCCATCTGCCATTACTTGAGGGGCTGTCACAGAGAAAAGGGGATTGACCTATTCTCCAAAGCTCCAGAGGGCAGAACAAGAAGCAATGGGTGGAAGCTTGTTAAAGAGAGATCCAACCTAGAAATTAGGAGAAATTTTCTGACGGCGAGAACAATTCATGAATGAAATAGCTTGCCTCCCGGAGTTGTGGGTGCTCCATCACTGGAGGTTTTCAAAAATAGACTGGACAACCATTTGACTGGGATGGTATAAGGCTTCTTGCCTTGAGCAGGGGGCTGGACCAGAATATCTCCAAGGTCCCTAACAGCCCTACAATTCTATGTTCTATGCTCAAATTTATATAGCAACCCAACCGTCAGGTGCAAAGAACTACATCAACTTGTGAAAGATCCAACTTGGCAACTTTATTGTGCTCTACCTATTTTATAAGAGTCTCCCAAGACTGTTTGCCTTCCTGTGAGAACAAGCAGATCAGATTTAATGGAATGTGGGAGGAATCAGACTTGGTTGGCTGGGGAATTCTGGGAATTGAAGTCTACAGGACTAACATGATAATGCAGTGAGCCATGTGCATTTTGTTTGGGGAAACAAAACAACCACTTCATAAATGCATGGCACAACATAGGAAGACAAACCCATCAGGATAAGATTCAACAGTCCATCTGCATTTAAAAGACAAAGGCCACTCTTTTGAAGACAGCAAAGTTCACATTTTGGACAGAGACGACCGCTGGTTTGAAAGAGGAGTTAAAGAGGCCATCTATGTCAAAATTGAACAGCCCTCTCTAAACAGAGGGAGAGAGATACAGCATCATCTATCTCCAGTCTACAACACAGTCCTTTCAACAGTTCCAAAATAACTATACACAGACAACACACTGTTTATACTGTATAGACATTGAAAATTTTGCTCTTTCTATAAATAAATATTTTTTTAAAAAACAGTTCCAAGGAGGTTCCACACCCATTTGCACCACTCAGCAGGGGTGGGTTCTACTTACCTTCCCCACTGGTTTGCATCGCGACAGAAGTGCATGTTTTGCGTGCGTGCATCACTCACCGGAAATGACCCTCTGCGCATGTGCAGTACTATAAAAAACAAGATGGCGACGCTTATGGCGCCGCTGAGAGAACCAGCTCGGGGGTGTGGCAGGCCTGGGTCGCTGCCGGTTCCAGCGACCCAGGCCGCCAAGTTACTACCGGTTCTATAGAACCGGTCCGAACCGGGAGGAGCCCACCTCTGCCACTCAGGTGACCTTGAGGACACAAATAAACCTCCAAGTGGCCTTAATGCCTCGCTAAAAGAATGCAAATGACCAGCTGTCTGCAAAGAGTATAAATCCTTCCATTCCCCACCATCCATTCCAGCCAGAGCTGAAGAATCTTCTTGGATGAGAAGCGAAACGTCTTCAAAGAAAAAACAGAAGGTCCAGTTGCCTCTTGAAAAAGCACCTTTGGGACAACCATGACCTGGATGACTGAGAATCTCCATAGACACATACAGGTCTAAAATTTGCCACCCCGACTTAAACTGCTCTTACGTCATCTGGAGAGTATTAGTATGTAACAGCCATGCCTTCTTTCTTCAGAGTCAGCATTCAGTGGGGGTAAACCCATCAGCTTCCTTGCCATTTCATCAAGTTAATTGCAAATGCTATTGCTTTTAAATGGGATTGATTAAGTCCTTTCTTGTGGTTAATTTCTGAAGGCCATCCTTGTGTTTTATTGCCAATTTCCACATCACATTCTTCATGGACTGGATGCTGAAAGCATCCACCCTCTAAATTAAAAGATTGCCTCTCCCAGAGCTACATTTGTGTAAAGAGAAGCTATTGTGAGATTCACAGTCAACAGTTAATGTTAAGAGTTTTTATTAATCTTTGGAATATGTTAATGTCGGTTTCTTAGCGGGCCCTGGTATGTGGTGAATAGCATTCTTGCTATCATCATTCTTTGAGGTGAGCTAGTATCCTGCAGATAAATGCAAATAAATTAAATGGCATCCAAGGCAGTGTTGTAAGAAATATCCTTCTGGGTTTGGTTCCAAGTGGGGAAAAAGACACTGGAAACATGGTGACTGAATGAATGAATGAACGAATGAATGAATGAACGAACAAATGAATGAATAAATATACCAACCCTTGCCATTACAGAATGAATAGAACAGAACAGAACAGAACAGAATAGAATAGAATAGAATAGAATAGAATAGAATAGAATAGAATAGAATAGAATAGAATAGAATAGAATAGAATAGAATAGAATAGAATAGAATTCTTTATTGGCCAAGTGTGATTGGACACACAAGGAATTTGTCTTTGGTGCAAATGCTCTCAGTGTACATAAAAATACATTCATCAAGAATCATAAGATACAACACTTAATGATAGTCATAGGATACTAAAGGAAGGAAGGAAGAACGAAAGAAAGAGAGAAAGAGAGAGAGAGAAAGAGAGAAAGAAAGAAAGAAAGAAAGAAAGAAAGAAAGAAAGAAAGAAAGAAAGAAAGAAAGAAAGAAAGAAAGAAAGAAAGAAAGAAAGAAAGAAAGAAAGAAAGAAAGAAAGAAAAAGAGAGAGAGAAAGAGAAAGAGAAAGAAAGAAAGAAAGAAAGAAAGAAAGAAAGAAAGAAAGAAAGAAAGAAAGAAAGAAAGAAAGAAAGAAAGAAAGAAAGAAAGAGAAAGAGGGAGGGAGGGAGGAAAGGAAGGAAAGGAAGGAAGGAAGGAAGGAAGGAAGGAAGGAAGGAAGGAAGGAAGGAAGGAAGGAAGGGAAGGAAGGACAGGGGAAAGCTTCAGCCACAACCACAATTCTCAACTTGATTTTTTTTTTACCCATCCTGTGGGTGCCTCTGCTACCCCTTCCTTTGTGCTCATCCCTTCTTTTGACTTTGGTGGCCATTCACTTTTTATTAATACCCTTGAATGACTTATTCCAAAGATGTGGATATTGGCTGCTGTACTCTCCCACCCCTGACTACCGATTGTCACTGTTGCTTGTATAAGGCTCGCAGAAGATATAATGTAGACCTAGCTCATAGTGGACTAAGAGATCTGGAAGGTGGAAATTCAAAAAAAGTGTTTTAATGAGGGGTCCTGGATGCTCTCCAAGGTTAGTTGCTTTCTTGCAGACGTTTCATTACCCAAACTAGGTAACATGATCAATGCTACAGCTCTAGAATTGATGATATTACCTAGCTTGGTAATGAAACGTCTGCAAGAAGCTCAGAGGGCATCCAGGATTCCTCATTTCAACCCCAAGCTACAAATATTCTCCTTTATAAGTGTTTTAATATCTTCACTGAGTCCTAGTCACTCTGGTGCGCAGCCTCTTTCGTACCATTTACTTAGACTCCTTAACTGCTATTCTTCAAATGCAGCTGAACAGTTCATCAATCTCTTGGTTAGTCTCATTTGCTCTCCTTTCTACTCTATCAAAACCCTTCTAATAAACTAAAGTATCCAAGAGAAAAGAACTTAAAAAGTCTCCCCAGATTTTAGGCCTCGCCTGCTGAGAATTCTCAGAGCACCCTAAGCAGGTAGGAGTTCCTTAAAACTTTGCATATATCTGTGGCACCCTGATTCAGGAAAGCATGTTTCAATCAAGAGCTTTTAAAAATATGGAAGGATGGTGTTTACTTAAAACGATCTCCTGGTTCTCATTTTATTTTTAGACGGCAAACTGACAACTATCTTTTCCTCCCCTGCAATCAGTTCTTATCAAATAAGTTGTCCAGGTTTTTGAAATAATACATGAACCTTCAAGGCCTTTGCTGACAGAGATAAAATTAGAATGAGCATGTAGATCAGAATGTGGCAAGCAGGGCCCTTCCAGATACTGTAGGAAGTTAGCACCTACCCCCCTCCTAGAGGAATAAAATATTTTAGGAAATATTAAAAAAGGCAGAATATTATATAGAATATCCCTGGCTGAGAAACATGCTTTTAGGCAGGAAAAAGACTCACTCTTAGTAACCCCCACCTTTGTCAATGTGCCATCAAGGAATGGACCAGCTCACTCATCCCGCCCCACCTTTGTTAATCGCCTGGACCAGTCAATTCTACATAACAAAGATCTACCTCCTTCAGACAGAGCCATATTAGGAATTGCCCAAAGCCCTTTCATTACACCATCACCCAGCAAGGCTCAGCCAAACTTGAATTCAAAAACACAGCCTACAGAGTTTCCCCTGCATAGCCCCATGGGAGTCTGACCTCCAATCAGAGTGCATTTCTTATACAGGAACAGGAAACTCTGGGGCAGGGCCCAACAGAGGGCATAAAACCAAGGGACTCAGCATCTTTTCCTCCCTTTTTCTCTTCACCCATGCAGGGGTGGGTTGCTCACTTACCCCGCTGCCGGAGCCATGCGCGTGCATCTCCACACTTCACGGAAGCAAAATCGCGTCGAAATCTCACAAGGGGATGCACGCACACGCAAGATTTCCATGCGATTTTGCTTCCACGCATGCGTGGAGGCAAAATCTCACCAAAATCTCTCTTGCGCGTGCGTCCCCTCATGAGATTTCAGCACGATTTTGCTTCTGCGCATGCACAGAAGCAAAATCGCCTGAAAATCACCCAAAAAATGGTGACGCACCAGGTGGACTGGCAGAGAGGGCTCCAGAGCAGTTGCGAAATCCGCCGCTCCCTACCGGAGCTGCGTACCGGGCAGCTCTGGCAGGAACCCACCTCTGGAAGCATGTGATCCACCTTTTCTGTTCAGGAGCTCAAGCCATGTGCTCCTGTCCACCATTAAACCTTCTTTCCAAGCAACTTCCATTAATCCAGTGTCTTTTTCCCCACTTGGAACTGAACCCAGAAGGATATTCCTTACAACAATACAATAATGAAGTCTCTCTCTCCTCCCATTTTTTTTTAAAGTGTGCAGAGTAGCAGAGTTTGACTCATATCATTGCACTTTTCATCCGGACTTTTTGACGGACACACACACCAAGCATGCCTCTGTGCTGCCCATGGTTCAGGAATTAGACTTATAGACATTGGTAGCCTTATCTTCGATTGATCTGTTAATCCCCCTTTTTAAAAACCACTGTTCTGGCCCAGCCTTAGCAGAAACAAGAAACAGACTCCTTGTCATGAAAAGCCCTTCTTTATTTATCTTCTGTGAATTAATGACATTCACACACCGAAATGTCCAGGCAATAGTCCTTCAAAGAGTTAACTGCAGTAACAGAACTTATCAGTTCCTTGCAATAATTGCCAGGCCGTGAGCTCCCAGCCGCAAAGCTGCATATTAAGTTCTGGCAAGCAGTCTCTGCGGCACAAAACACAATGAGCCAAATCTTCAGAAATCCGAACTGTTGTCTCCTACAACCACCATTCCCCTTTCCTTCTATTTATTCCCCAGCCAGGGAGGATCCATTCGGCATCCACATGTGCCTTGCTTCCCGAGTTGACTCCTTGTCCTCAGTTCTTCTCCTCTCCTAACAGCTCTGCACATACATGCAGGTGGAACAGGCCCCAGCTGTTCTTTCTCCCCACTTCAGCCTCCAAAGGCAGCTGCCTCTCCATTGGCTGGGAAATGTCAGATGGCCCTCGCTCTATCTCTACGTCTGACGCAGAGCATCCATCAGAGCCTTCCCCAGACTCCAGAACTGGCCCAAGTTCCTCCCCAACCTCCTCATCATCTGAGTCTGCCGCCAGCTCCACTGGCAGCTGGCGGGCCACAACAACCATGTAAATTGGTGGCTATCACCACATCTTACGAAAGTAAATTCCATCATTCCCACTGGAACAAGGCCCTCCAGCTCTTTGCCACCAGAAGCGCTTCCCTCCAGCCTTTGGCCAAAGCCCCACACTAGGAAGCTGAAGCAGACCCCAAGTTGGAATTTCTGCCCCACTCTGCCCTGCACAAAAACCCCCAAAGGGGGAGACTCTCTGCAGCAACACAAATGTTCATTGCATGTATCCATCCCAGGGGCTGTAGTTTGAGGACCCCTGATTTAGTACAATATAAAAAATGCAAATAATTTTTCTGCGGACCACCAAAATTTTCTCGCTGACCACCAGTGGTCCATGGACCACCAGTTGGTGACCGTTGGCATAGGGAACAACACTGTTACAGAACCTAGTAGTCCTGCTATAGATACTGTACTTTGAAACCCCCTCCCAAAGGGAAGCAACAGAAACAGACCATGACATGGGTGTGTAGGGTCTCTAACAATGCTTTGAGCTCTAATCCAGGGGTGAAATTCAAAATTTTTCCCTACCAGTTCTGTGGGTGTGGTTTGGTGGGCGTGGCAGGGGAAGGATACTGCAAAATCTCCATTCCCACCCAACTCCAGGGGAAGGATACTGCAAAATCCCCATTCCCTCCCCACTCCTGGGGGAAGGATATTGCAAAATCTCCATTCCCACCCCACTCTGGGGCCAGCCAGAGGTGGTATTTGCCAGTTCTCCGAACTACTCAAAATTTCCACTACCGCTTCTCCAGAACCTGTCAGAACCTGCTGAATTTCACCCCTGCTCTAATCACATAGGGCTTATAAGCAGTATCCTGAATAATGGGAAGGGAGTTTCCTATAATCTTCTCCACTGTCCTTACCACTCTCTGTATGGACTTTCTATCTGAGACGCTGCTGCCACCAAACCAAACAGTGATGCAGTTTCTTAAAACACTCTTAATCGTGCCTCTGTAAAAACTGGCCAGGATAGAAGGAGAAAGATGTGCTCTCCTCATCCAATGCAGGAAATGCAAACGCTGGTTTGCACGCTTCACTAAGGATGATGTCTGGAGAGACTAAGTCAGCGGGATAAAAGACAAAACACACTGTAACAGCCTCCATTTGAAATAGCACTTTAAAATTGGGTATGTATAGTACATTACCCTTAGGCCACTGATAATGCTCGACCTATGACCACAATTGAGCCCAAAATTTCTGTTGCTAAGCAGAACAGTTTTTAAGTCCCATTTTACAACCTTTCTTGCCACAGTTGTTAAGTTGTTAAATTAGAAACATAGCTGTTAAGTGAATGTGGCTTCCTCATTGATTTGCTTGTCAGAAGGTTTCAAAAAGTGATCACATGACCCTGGGAACTGTCAGAAATATGAAGCAATTGGCGAGCATCCAAATTTGGATCATGAGCCGAGGTGGCGCAGCGGTTAGAGGCAGTACTGCAGGCCACTGTAGCTGACTGTGATCCGCAGGTCAGCGGTTCAAATCTCACTGGCTCAAGGTTGACTCAGCCTTCCATCCTTCCGAGGTAGGTAAAATGAGGACCCAGATTGTTGGGGGCAATATAAATATACATTGCTTACTGGTGTAAACCGCTTAGAGAGTGCTTGCACTGTGAGGCGGTATATAAATCTCACAAATAAATAAATAAATAAATAAATGTGACCATGGAGATGCTACAATGGTCATAAATTTGAAAAATGGTCATAAGTCACTTTTTTCAATGCCATTGTAACTTTGAATGGTCATTCAATGAATGGTAGTAAGTCAAGGACTATTTGCATTTAATCTTTTTTCCCCCTAAAAAGTACACTAGAACAAGGAATATAAAGTTGATTTATTTGATGAAAGTTAAAATAAATATGTAGTTATCGCTGGTATCCCTTAATGGATTTAATGGTAGGTAAGGACCAGAGATGGTATTCAGCTGGCTCGGACCGGTTCGCACGTAACGTTGGTGGAAATTTCGCCAAGGTTGCCGAACCGGTAGCGATGGCTGGCTGGCCATGCCCCCAAACCGGTTCTCTGGTCGCTGCGGCTGGCAAAGAACCCTCTGCGCATACAAAAATCACATTTCCGTCACGATGCGAATTGGTAGGGAAGGTAAGTGGAACCCACCCCTGGTAAGGACTCCTGCCGAGGGCAGGGGTTGGACTAGAAGACCTCCCAGGTCCCTTCCAGCCCTACGATTCTGTGATTCTAAATGCATTTAGCAGATATTCAAGGGCAATTCATAAAGAGTCTGTACTGAACCCTCATCCCTTTTTAACTGATTAGTGGGTTAAAAATGAATTTAATTAATTTTAATTAAAAGTTCTTATAAGCCGCCCAATCCCGTAGGACTCAGGGCGGCGTACAACAGTGATAAGAACAATAAAATAAAATGGCCCCACCAGTGCAAATCAATACATATGCATCTTTTAAAAATGCATTTTGGATGTCATAGCTGAGCTTCGAATTTGTTTAAAAACATCATCCTGTGTTTTCATAATTCAGAAGGGAAAAAAATTCAGTATCATCAAGCATGTTTAATTTTTTTAGAGCAGTGGGAAGTCCAGAGACACTGCTGGGTGGCTTAATTTGTTTTAGACGAGAGAGCAGTCAAATTGGAAAATAAGTCGGTAAGAATGCTTTCTTTTATAAGGGAGAACAAAGCCAGAATGGAAGGTAATGCATGTCAATAAAACTTTTGATTTCACGTCAGTGATGTCAGGCCGAAGCTATATTATTTGGATCTTTGGCCTGCCACACTTTATACTATTCTACTATGCATTTTCTCCTGTGGGAAAATGGGAGGGGGGATTGTATGAGGTTGTTAGTATGTAGCCATAACAAATTCTTTCTAGAAAGCCAAGGTCATCCTTTGTCTCTGCACCTCTGCACCTGCACGGAAGGAGATGGGTGGACTCTGCCAGCATGGCAATAGAAGATTGGACAACGTGATGGATTTGTGGGTGTGGGGCAAGGACTTGAACTTTCAACTGGGTGATGAAACCCGGAGGACTTCAGATTCGGGTTTCACCCAGATGTGCCAGCATGGCTCTAATAATAAATTGGGACTTTGAGGAATACTTTGACTCGGATTCTGATTTAGTTTTGGATGCTATTTGGAACCCTGACAAGGGAACACCACTGTATGCATCCTCAGTGAGTAGGGGGAGGGGGAATAAGGATCAGCACCAGGGGCGGGTTCCTAATTTTTTTACTACCACTCTGTGGGCGTGGCTTATTTTGTGGGTGTGGCTTGCCAGCCATGTGACTGGGTGGGTGTGGCTTGCTGGCCATGTGACTGGGTGGGCGTGGCTTCTCGGACTGATGAAGGGAGGGGAACTGAGATAGGTCCTGCCGCCCGTTCCCCCTCCCCTCAGAAGCTTGAGAAGCCTCAAACGTGCAAAAATGCCTAGGCTCATCACCGCGCGTTCGTGGCTTCTCGGACTGCTGAAGGGAGGGGAATGGAGATAGCTCCTGCCGCCCGTTCTTTCAGCGTCTCACGCGCTCCCTCAGCCATCCTCCCCTGCTTGGATTCACTGTGGAGTAGGAAGGTAGCACATGCGCAGTGCTGGAAGCTCAGCTTCTGGGCATGCGCAGAAGAAAATTTTTAAAAAAATGTAAAATTTTTTTTTAATGGCGGCGCCCAGGCACCGGCAACCGACCGCACCGGTACTGTGATGTCACCAGCGGGCCGCTACCGGTGCTATAGAGTGGACCGCACCGGTAGGAACCCATTACTGATCAGCACATTGATCAAGAGAGGAATATTATGGGGCTTTTTAAATTATTCCTCTCCAGACTAGATCTCTGTAAAAATCCTCAAAATCTTTTTTATATAGTGGCAACCGAAATTGGATGCAATATTCCAAGTGTGATCTCCCTTGTATCCGTGGATTGCAAGAATATCAGTTTTCTTGCAGTTCTTCAGTTGCTAAATGGATATTCTGCTTTTCATGGGATTGTCATCCCTTAAATCCCATGGAAAGACAAATGGAAGGAAATTGGAGCTGTGGTAAGAAAGAGACGGAACGTACATTCATATATGTAGTCTCTGCAAGGATTTGCACTCCCGCCTTTAAATGTTTTCAAATGCTTTCACTTACTTTTTAATAAAGATTATTACATTATCGTCTACTCTCCTCTTCTATTATTACATTAGTCTTGTCATCAATATCCCTTGAAATTGGCCATTGAAGTGAAACATAGACAGAAGGCACCAGAAGGTGTCCAATCATGTGCTACCATATATCAATTATTTAGATGTGTGAATTATTTCCTTTTTGGTATATATTAGGCTGCAATTAGCACTTCATCTTCTCCACAGCAGGATTTTCTGGGGCTTCCTGTGGCAGTTGCATAGAGGATTTCAAAGGAGTGTGTCAGGCACAAAGAATTAGGACCAAGCATTAAGTTCTAGAGAAGCTGATTTACTGCTCATGCCTATACCCAAGAATCTAGTCAAGTAATGGTCAGCAATAAATTGGCGCAAGATAAGAGTTAACAGAATTCAAGAAAGGTTGGACTTTAGATTGCTTGTGGGAACGTAACAATTCTAGTCTGATTCCTCTCTTGACTCCACCCCTCTCCCCGGTTCTGCCTGTCCTTCTACACTGAGCTTTGTTTGAGTATAAAACCCAGTGGTGAAATCCATTTTTTTTTACTACCGGTTCTGTGGGCGTGGCTTGGTGGGCATGGCATGGGAAGGATACTGCAAAATCCCCATTCCCTCCCCACTCCTGGGGGAAGGATATTGCAAAATCTCCATTCCCACCCCACTCTGGCGCCAGCCAGAGGTGGTATTTGCCAGTTCTCTGAACTACTCAAAATTTCTGCTACCGGTTCTCCGAACTACTCAAAATTTCCGCTGCCGGTTCTCCAGAACCTGTCAGAACCTGCTGGATTACACCCCTGATAAAACCCCTTCAAAGCAATGTGAGTCCAGTTTCTAAACGGTGAGGCCATGTTGCAGAGTGTTTTTTCAACAGCCACTTTCCTCTGCCTCTTCCAGGTGACTATCTCCACCTCCAGTATTCTCAGTCTTTTCAACAGGGTGGCCTAGACCAGGGGTCTGCAGCCTGCAGCTCCGGAGCCGCATGCGGCTCTTTGGGCCCTCTGCTGTGGCTCCCTGTCGGGTGATCTCATCACTGACTGGTCCTGCCCCTCGCCCTCCCCTCGCAGTCACTCCTTGCCTAGCCTGAGAAGGTATGGGCAATGGCAGGGGATGAGAGGGAGAGAGTGGGAGAGAGAGATACGCACACAAAGATACAGAGAGGGGGAGAGAGAAGTGGGGAAAGAGACAGAGAGATACACAGAGACATACAGGGAGAGAGGGGAGAGAGGGGGGGGAGGTAGAGAGGGAGGGGGTGGGGGAGAGGAAGAGAGAGAGAGAGGGAGGGAGGGAGGGAGGGAGGGAGAGGGGGGTCTCAAAGGGTTTTGTGGCTCCCGGTTTTTTTTAACAAGCAGTTGTCTGCCCTAATGAGCGGCTGGGTAGGTGTGGCTAGGGGAGTCTTGTGACTGAGTGGGAGTGAGTGACATCAAGTTGGCCACGCCCACCCAGGTTTTGTAGCTCCCGATGTTTTCTTTTCTGTGGGAAATGGGTCCAAATGGCTCTTTTGAGTGTTTAAAGTTGCAGACCCCTGGCCTAGACTCTTAATTGCCTAGACTCTTAATTTAAGGCTACAGGCTTTCCAGTGTCACCAAACTCCAGACACTGTGGGTGCTCCATCACTGGAGGTTTTCAAGAAGAGATTGGATAGTATAAGGTCTCTGCCTTGAACAGTGGGTTGGACTAGAAGATCTCCAAGGTCCCTTCCAACTGTGTTTAATTCTGTAAGTTAGATGGTAGGAGTCCAGCAGCTTGCCTGATCAGGCTTTGGGCATTGGAAGTCGAAACAGATGTGAGATCAAAGTTTGTATAAAAGAGGTAGAGACAACATCTGGCTGAAATCTTCATTTCTTTCATCTACGCCAACCTTCAGGATGGACAAATTAGTTCAATCTGTCTTTTGATTGTGTCCATGCCGAAATTAATGACGCTCGGGCAAGAATATGGAATGTTCAGAATATACTTTCAACCAACCTCTTCTGAAAACCCCAACTTAATTCTCTCATCTCTCCCAAAAAGAGAAGAGAAGATTCCGTGTTTATAGACCACCTTGCAATAGTTCCAGTTGGCATCCCGAAGACCACAGAGACAAAATGAAATTCATTCTTCCCACCCACCCCCAAATAAAACCTTGATGTTTTTACCCCTCCTGAGTCATCATTCTGTTTGGTTTTAAGGATATGAAGCACCACAAAACCAGTGTTCTCTCTCTCTCTCTCTCTCTCTCTCTCTCTCTCTCTCTCTCTCTCTCTCTCTCTCTCTCTCTCTCTCTCTCTCTCTCTCTCTCTCTCTCTCTCTCTCTCTCTCTCTCTCATCAGATACTGTAATTCCTTTTTATATTTTTTATCAATAAAATATATATAAATAAATATATATTTAATAACTCGGGTTTCCTATCTATATCTTCTTTTATTATCTCTTTCAACCATGATCTAATTTTATTCCAGTAAAACAAGTCCACCATAGATGATAATAAGTTCCATTTTCCTTCTTGCATTTCCAGCATATTGGTGATGAGTTTGGGAACATCCTGGCAATTCTTACAGGTGGTAGATGCCACCTGTACAACATTTTGTACTGGTTTTCCTTGTACGCCACCAACATTGTTAATTTCCAATTAATTGTCCAATTTTTTTCCCCATTTCTCCAAATCAATAGTGTGTCCAAAGTTTTTTGCCCATCTAATCATCGTGTCCTTAACCACTTCCTCTTCCATTTTGTATCTTATTAGAAACTTATAGATTTTACCAATTAGTTTTTCGTCAGTACCGAATAATATCTTATCAAGGTCGTTATGTTGTTTCTGGAATTCATAAATTTTAATATCTCTATGATATTTGGCTTGGACTTGTGTGTAAGTCCACCAGTCTAAGTTTATCCCATGTTCAGTCAAATCTTCTCTAGTCATCAAATTTCCTTGTTCATCTAATAAGTCTTTATATTGTATAATTTTATCAAATGTCTTGTAACTTGGGTGTTTTATGGCTTCAATTGTAGAAATCCAATTTGGAATCTTTGTGTAGTGTTGTTTTTTAATGTTCAGCCAAATTTTCAATAATGCGTTCCTAAGCAGATGTCTCTTAAAATATGCATGAGATTTATATTTCTCATCCCATATGAATGCATGCCATCCTAATTGAAAATCATGTCCCTCTATTGTCAATATTCTCTTATTTTTTAGCTCCATCCATTTCTTGATCCATACTAATGCTGCTGCTTGATAATATAATTGCCAATTTGGAAGCCCAAATCCACCTCTTTCTTTGATATCCTGTAATAAATTCCATCTTATCCTGGGTTTTTTTCCTTGCCAAATATACTTTGAGGTCGTTTTTCTTAAATCTTCAAAGAAAGTTTTCCCCGGATTTATCGGGATTACTTGAAATAAAAATAACAACCTTGGTAAGATATTCATTTTAATGGAGGATATTCTTCCAATCAGTGATAATTGAAGGTTTTTCCAATTTGCAAGGTCTTTTTTAATTTGTACTAATATTCTGTTATAATTATCTTCTTTTATTGATGAGCACTTTGCCGTTAGCCAAATTCCTAAATATTTCACTTTTTTAACCACCTGCATATCTGTTATTTCTTCCAATTGTTTGTCCTGATTTTTAGTGAGATTTTTTGTTATCATTTTTGTTTTATTTTTATTAATTTTAAGTCCAGCTACTTCTCCAAATTCTTTGATCTTTTTGATTAATTTAGATCCTGATTCAAGGGGTTCTTCTATTACAAATGCTAAATTTAAAAAAATGATGCTATATTTATTTATTTATTTTATTTATTTATTTATTTGGTTTTCTTATATGCCGCCCAACTCCCAAGGGACTCAGGGTGGCGTACAACACAAAAAATACAAGAATAACCAATAACCAATTGAATTAAAATCAAAATATAAAAATTACAATTACAATATTAAAAACCATCCAACAACCAGACATACCCGGGGGAGAGTTCAGATGGAATTAAGCTCTACCCCCTGCCTGCAGGAAAAGCCATGTCTTAACGGCTTTTCGGAAGGCCAGCAGGGTGGGGATGGTTCAGGTCTCTGGAGGAAGTTGGTTCCAGAGCGCGGGGCCCGCCACAGAGAAGGCCCTCCCCCTAGGGCCCGCCAGCCGGCATTGCTTGGCTGACGGGAGCTGGAGGAGGCCAACTCTGTGGGCCCTAACCGGTCGGAGGGAAGTATGAGACAGAATGCGGTCCCGGAGATAGCCTGGTCCTAAGCCATGAAGGGCTTTAAAGATGATGATCAACACCTTGAATTGGACCCGGAGACCAATGGGCAACCAATGCAGCTGGCGGAGAATAGTGTCACATGGCCCCTTGGCACCCCACCACAGCACGCGCAGCCGCATTTTGCACCAACTGGAGTCTCCGGATACTCTTCAAGGGTAGCCCCATGTAGAGCGCGTTGCTATAGAGCACTGAACACCAGAACAACTAGACACAAGAACAGTTTTTTCCCGAACGCCATCACACTGCTAAACAAATAATTCCCTCAACACTGTCAAACTATTTACTAAGGCTGCACTACTATTAATCTTCTCATCATTCCCATCACCCATCTCCTCCCACTAATGACTGTATGACTGTAACTTTGTAACTTTGTTGCTTGTATCCTAACGATTTATATTGACTGTTTCCTAATATGATTTGATTGCTTATTTGTACCCGGTCTATCATTAAGTGTTGTACCTTATGATTCTTAATGAATGTATCTTTTTTTTTATGTACACTGAGAGCATATGCACCAAGACAAATTCCTTGTGTGTCCAATCACACTTGGCCAATAAAGAATTCTATTCTATTCTATTCTATTCTATTCTATTCTATTCTATTCTATTCTATTCTATTCTATTCTGTTCTGTTCTGTTCTGTTCTGTTCTGTTCTGTTCTGTTCTGTTCTGTTCTATTCTAAAGCCTCTCTCTTTCAATGCTTCATTTTCTTAAGAGCTCCTTCTGAGCTCTTGGCATGAATATTCCACTTGAAGGAAAAAGTGGCCTTCCAGGCTATACAAGCCTACTGCCACAAGATGGCACCCATTCCAGATTTTGTTTCACATTTTTATTCACCTTTTTCCTTCAGGAGATGCGAAACTATGCGTACAGTTAAGAAGCATAATCAAGTAACATCTCCCCTCTGAGGAAGGAAGAAAGGAAGGGAGGGAGGGAGGGAGGGGAGAAGAGGAGAGGGGAGGGGAAGGGAAGGGAAGGGAAGGGAAGAGGAGAGGAGAGGAGAAGAGAAGAGAAGAGAAGAGAAGAGAAGAGAAGAGAAGAGAAGAGAAGAGAAGAGAAGAGAAGAGAAGAGAAGAGAAGAGAAGAGAAGAGAAGAGAAAGCAAGAGGGAGGGAGGGGGAGGAGGAGGAAGGGATGAGGAGGAAGGAAGAAAGGAAGGAGGAAGCAAGAGGCAAGAAAGGAAGGAGAAGGGTAAGGAGAAGGAGAAGAGGAAGGAGAAGGAGAAGGAGAGAAGGAAGGAAGGAAGGAAGGAAGGAAGGAAGGAAGGAAGGAAGGAAGGAAGGAAGGAAGGAAGGAAGGAAGGAAGGATCCATGTGGGTGGAAACTGGAGACTAAAGTTAATAATAACTCTAAAATACCATTCACCTTTATCCAAAAAGTTAGAATTTCCATTTGCAGGACACCTCCCAGGCTCCCCTTGAACTCCTCTCCTGCCACCTGTTCTTCCCTTTCTTTATTCTATCTGCAACTCTGTTTTGAAGACAGATTCCCCTACCCCCCAGATGCTGTCACACTCATTTTTAAAACAATTGGCAAGCTCAGTTAATATTTAATACAGTATTTATTGTGTTGTCATGTTTCATCTGAAGTCCCTCACCCACTCGGATACATTGTGAGACATGGCTGAATTAATAGCCAAATCCTGGGAGCGTGGTTATAAGCCTTCCCAGTTGATAAGTGTTGTGGTTGTTACGTTTGTTTTTTCTTTTGTTATCTACTTATCTCTATTTTCTTATCTCTATCGCTATCATTTACCATTGCACATAGATGGCGAGGAGGTGGAGAGGGTTAGTAGTTTTAAATTTCTGGGTGTTTATATCTCAGAGGACCTCTCATGGACTATGAATGTAAACATGCTCGTGAAGAAGGCT
Source organism: Diadophis punctatus similis (assembly GCA_023053685.1). Classification (NCBI taxonomy): domain Eukaryota; kingdom Metazoa; phylum Chordata; class Lepidosauria; order Squamata; family Dipsadidae; genus Diadophis; species Diadophis punctatus. The sequence continues at coordinate 196,400,422 of JALIGW010000003.1, read as the reverse complement.
CAGAAGAGGCTCTACTTCCTGAGAATGCTCAGGAAGATAAATCTATCTCAGCATCTACTGTTGTCCTACTATCGCAGTACCATTGAGAGTGTTCTGACATATGGCATTCTTGCATGGTATGGGAGCAGCTCTGCAGCAGACAAAAAAGCTCTACAGAGAATAATTAAAACTGTCCAGAATATCATTGGGCTCCAGCTACCAGCCCTGGACAATATCTCTGCATCTCGCTGTTCTAGGAAGTTGCACAATATTTTCAGAGACTCTTCTCATCCTGCTTACAATCTTTTTGAACTGTTGCCTTCGGGCAGAAGATACAGAACAATCAAAACTCAGACCACACGCTTTCTGAATAGTTTTTATCCTAGAGCTATAATTGCACTTAATAATGAATTGAAGGGTCACCATCAGTGAGCTGTTGGATAGTATTACTTGGTCTGTTGTATGGATGTTTGAGTGGTTCAGAGTGGGGAATTCGTGGCGGGTGGGGATTGCTATGTGTGTTGGGACTGGTCTTGAAGCGTTATGTGAATTTCGTTGTATGGATGTACTGTGTATATACGTACAATGACAATTAACTATTACTATTATTATTATAACTCTATCTACTTATCTCTACTTCTACTATATATCTCTATATCCATATCATTTTTCATCATAACAAAATGTCCAAAACAAACAAGAACAAACACAGAAAATAAGAAACAGAAATACAAGAGAGAAACTGAAGAAAAGAAAAACATACAATTATGTCTTCACCCTTTTTTCTACTGAGAAGTTGTTATCTTAAAACATTCCCCTGTTTTTGACTTTTCTCTTCTGTATGTTTATGACCTCTTCCTAAATGCTGCTCTTGTTTTTAAAGTGTAAACTGCCCAGAATATTCAGAAGCCACTTCTAAATTAGTGACAGTGAGAGAAAGAGAGATAGCCACTCGGGAATTCTGGGAGTTGAAGTCCACAGGTCCTAAAGTTGCCATAGCTGCCCATCCCTGGATTAGAACATAGCGAATCTATCCTCTGAGTCTTCTTGGACATAAGATAGATTTATATATTACCATTTCTCAAAAAAAAAAGTATATAGCCACCCAGCTCACACATAGATGACTGCAGGCAAACTTACAATTTTTTTAAAAAACCCCACCATATACTGTAATAAAACCCATTTAAAAACCTCACCCTACCCTATGGCAGCAACAACACAATCAAATCAGGCATTCAGTTGGCTCCATCCCTGTTTGCGGTCTCAGGCCCACTGACGAAGTCACGTTTTGAGGGTCTTTGGAAAAGCAAGAGAATGGGGGGCCAACCACACCTCAAGGGGGATGAAGAGAGCCACCACTAAGAGGGTCGTTTTGCGTGGTCTCACTGAATATACGCCCCTAACTGATGGGACTCGTAACAAGCCCTCTTACATCCCTGAGCCAAGTGGATGTAACAGAATAACAGAGTTGGAAGAGACCTTGGAGGTCTTCCAGTCCAACCCCCTGCTAAAGCAGGAAACCCTATACCATTACAGACAAATGGCTGCCCACTCTCTTCTTAAAAGCCTCCAGTGATGGAGCTCCCACAACGCATGGAGGTAAGTTGTTCCACTCATTAATTGTTCTAATGGTAAGGACATTTCTCCTTGGTTCTAGGTTGCTTGATTAGTTTCCATCCATTGCTTCTTGTCTTGCCTTCAGGGGCTTTGGAGAATAGATTGACCCAGTGGTGAAATCCAAATGTTTTTACTACCAGTTCTGTGGGTGTGGTGTGGCTTGGTGGGCGTGGCTTGGTGGGCATGGCAGGGGAAGGATACTGCAAAATCTCCATTCCCTCCCCACTCCAGGGGAAGGATACTGCAAAATCTCCATTCCCACCCCAGGGGAAGGATACTGCAAAATCTCCATTCCCTCCCCACTCTGGGGCCAGCCAGAGGTGGTGTTTGCTGGTTCTCCAAACTACTCAAAATTTCCACTACCAGTTCTCCAGAACCTGCTGGATTTCACCCCTGGTTGACCCCACTCTTTATTTTTTTATTTTTTTATTTATTTTTGTCAAGTACGTGTTGGTAATATACATAGATATAACATTGTTTATATACATAAGATGGGTACTGATAAGAGGGAACATTAGGACAAGGACGGTAGGCACACTGGTGCACTTATGCACGCCCCTTACTGACCTCTTAGGAATCGGGTGAGGTCAACAGTGGACAGTCTAAGGGTAACGTTTTGGGGGTTTGGTGACGAAACCACAGAGTCAGGTAGTGAGTTCCAGGCATTTACCACTTTGTTGCTAAAGTCGTATTTTCTACAGTCAAGTTTGGAGCGGTTCACTTTGAGTTTGTATCCGTTGTGTGCTCGTGTATTGTTGTGGTTGAAGCTGAAGTAGTCGTTGACAGGAAGGACATTGTAGCAGATAATTTTATGAGCTATGCTTAGGTCGTGCTGAAGACAATATAGTTCTATTTGTGGCAGCTCCTTAGATATTGAAACATTGCTACCATGTCATCCCTAGTCCTTCTTTTCATTAAACTAGATATACCCAATTCCTGCAACTGTTCTTCATATGTTTTAGCCTCCAGCCCACCAATCATCATATTGTACCCCTTAATCATGTAATTGGGGGGAGAGCTCTTCCTTCCAATAACCTGATCCCAAGACATGTAGGACTTTGAAGATCCAACTTTCCTGCCTTTTCTTCTCATAACTTCCTTCTCATTTGTTGTTGTTGTTGTTTTCTTTCCCAGTTTGTTAAATTCCACCCCGGTTCTATTCCAAAAAAGAACATTTTACATCGCTGTTTCTTCTTCCCAAAGCATTGAATCATCACCCGGCACGCAATCATTTTCCTGCCTGTGACATGAAAAGGTATGAAAAGAATTTTATATTTCATTGTACTGCGTGGTTTTAAAGCCTCTTTTTTTCTCCCTCTCCCTGATTGATGGCTTTAATATTCATGGCTCCTGCTTTTGTCTCGAAGTCTATGTGGGGTTTCTTGTCAGATCTCTTTCATACCGCTTCGTTAAATGACAAGAGTTATTAAGAACTGAGTGGGGGGCTTTCATTTAGCTTCAAGCGGGGGAAAACCACTCAAATTAATGAGGAAGCAGATTTGAGGAGCAGGTTGGAGGAGCAAGATCTTGTATTTACACTAATTGTGCGATTGGTGGACCTATTTCTCTCGAGAAATCTACACAGGTAGTCCTTCGCTTACAACTCCAACTGAGCCCCCAAATTTCCGTTGCTAAGCGAGACATTTGTTAGTGAAATTCCCCCCCCCCCATTTTACAACCTTTCCTTGCCATAGTTGTTAACGGCATCCCTGCAATTGTTACATGAGTTACATGGTAGTGAAGTGAACTTGGCTTTTCCCATTGACTTTGCTTGTCGGAAGGTCATAAAAGAGAATTCACGTGATCCCGGGATATTTCAACCGTCGTAAATATGAACCACTTTCTAAGCATCCGAATTTGGATCACAACTTTTTAAGGAAATGAATGGACCTGGTTCAGAACCTTTTTTTGCCACAGTTGCTGTTAAGTGAATCGCTGCATTTGTGAAGTGAATTACTCAGTCATTAAGCCAGGGGTCCCCAAACTTGGCAACTTTAAGACTTGTGGACTTTAACTCCCAGAATTCTGGGTGGAGAATTCTGGGAGTTGAAGTCCACAAGTCTTAAAGTTGCCAAGTTTGAAGACCTCTGCATTAAGCGAACAGAGCTTCCTCTGTTGACAATAGAATAGAATAGAAGAATAGAATAGAATAGAATAGAATAGAATAGAATAGAATAGAATAGAATAGAATAGAATAGAATAGAATAGAATAGAATAACAGAGTTGGAAGGGACCTTGGAGGTCTTCTAGTCCAACCCCCTGCTTGGGCAGGAAACCCTACACCACTTCAGACAAATGATTATCCAACATCTTCTTAAAAACTTCCAGTGTTGGAGCATTCACAACTTCTGGAGGCAAGTTCTTCCACTGATTAATTGTTCTAACAGTCAGGAAATTTCTCCTTAGTTCTAAGTTGCTTCTCTCCTTGATTAGTTTCCACCCATTGCTTCTTGTCCTACCCTCAGGAGCTTTGGAGAATAGCTTGACTCCCTCCTCTTTGTGGCAACCCCTGAGATATTGGATCACTGCTATCATGTCTCCCCTGATCCTTCTTTTCATCAAACTAGACATACCCAGTTCCTGCAACCATTCTTCATATGTTTTAGCCTTCAGTCCCCTAATCATCTTTGTTGCTCTTCTCTGCACTTTTTCTAGAGTCTCAACATCTTTTTTACATTGTGGCGGCCAAAACTGAATGCAGTATTCCAAGTGTGGCCTTACCAAGGCATTATAAAGTGGTATTAACACTTCGCGTGATTTTTGTTTGTCAGAAGCTGGCTGGGAAGGTCACATGACAATCCCATCACCCCAGGATACTGCAATTATTGTAAATACATATTAGTTGCCAGGTGCCTGAATTTTGATCAGGTAATCATGGGCAGGTTACAACAGTCATTAGAACAAGAACCAGTTTTACAAGTCACTGTTGTCACTGCTGTGGTAACCTTAAATGGCTGCTAAACCAAGGTTGCAAGTGTACCTGTACCAGGTAAGACTACCTGTACCATGCAGTAATGCATGGTATCCCCATTGTCATGTGATTTACATTCGGATGCTTGACCAATGTCTCACATTTATGACAGTGGCAGGGTCCCCTGGATCATGTGATCCCTTTGTGACCTTCTGACAACCAAAGTCAACGGGGAGAGCAGCTTCATTTAACCAACGTGTTACTAATTTAACAACTCGCAGGGATTCACATAACAAATGGGGCAAGCAAATGGGGCAAAACTCACTTGACAACGGTCTCGCTTAGCAACAGAAATTTTGGGCCCAATTGTGGTCGTAAGTCAAGGACTACCTATAATCAAGCTGGCTCACTTGCTGGCCGGGTTAGGGTTAGGGTTAGGGTTAGGGTTAGGGTTCCGGCCTTCCTGTCCTGGAAGAGAGACAAGACTATAAAAAAGACGTTGAGACTCTAGAAAAAGTGCAGAGAAGAGCAACCAGGATGATCAGGGGACTAAAACATGCAATGAACATTTGCAGAAACTGGGCATGGCTGGTCTAGAGAAGAGAAGGACCTCGGGAGACATGATAGCAGTGTTCCAATATTTGAGGCTGCCACAGAGAGGAGGGGGTCAAACTATTTTCCAAAGCACCTGAAGGCCAGACAAGAAATAATAGATGGAAACTGATCAAGGAGAGATTCAACCTGGAAATAAGGAGAAATTTTCTGACAGTGAAAGCAATTAACCAATGGAACAGAAGTTGCCTTTAGAAGTTGCGGGAGCTTCATCACTGGAAGCTTTCAAGAAGAGACTGGACTGCCATCTGTCAGAAATTTGCAGTTGATACAACAGAAGTGGGACCAGAGGTGGGGGGTGAGTCTGCCTATCAAGATGAGGTTGACAGGTTGCTTTTGTGGTGTGGAGACAATAACTTGGCCCTTAACACCAATAAGACCAAGGAGCATACAGTGCACTACAGAAGGAATAGATCAGACATCAGCCCTTGGTTATCAATGGAGAGCAAGTGGCCAGTTTTAAGTTTTGGGTGTTATCATAAAAGAGGACCTGTCCTGGGGCGCTCACATTGCAGCACTGGTCAAAAGGGCCCAGCAGAGATTATACTACCTGAGACTTCTCAGGAAACAAGAACTGAATGAAAAATTGCTGGTGACCTTCTACCGCTGCATCATAGAGAGTATTTTAACTTACTGCACCTATGTATGGTTTGCTAATTGCACAGTGGCAGATAGGACAGTGCTCCAGAGGGTTAACACCATTGCCCAGAGGATCATTGGTTGCCCTCTTCCCTCCTTGGAAGAGATTTATAGCTCCCGCTGCCTTAAGAAAGTTCAAAACATTCTTAAAGCTCCATCTCATCCTGGGCACCCTTTTTTTGAACTATTACCATCTGGCAGACGGTACAGGACAATAAAAACAAGGACAAACAGGCTGAAAAGCAGCTTCTATCCCAGAGCAGTAACTATATTGAATTCTACTGTATAGTGTAATATTAATGCAGTATCAGGGGTTTTCAATTCAATTGTATAGAATGTGAAGGATGTGTGTTTTTGTTTTATTTTTATAGTTTTCTTATGTATGATGTACGCTGAAGATGGCATTTAATTTCCTTGTACGAGGTGCAATGACAATAAAGTAAAGTAAATGGTGTCGGTAGGGTCTCTTGTTTGGGCGGGAGGTTGGACTAGATGACCTACAAAGCCCCTTCCAACTCGATTAATTAAGACCAAAGAAAATTGAAGCAAATGGACTTGTTTTTTTATTATCCCCTGGAATAAGGACTTGGGTTAAACACACATTCACTGCAGAGAGGATGGCTGAAGAGTGGGCCTCCTGCTTAAATGTTCGTTGGTAGGCTCTGCTTTTCTATTTATTTATTTGTTTGTTTGTTTGTTTGTTTGTTTGTTTTTATTTTGTCAAGTATGTATTGGTAATATACATAGATATAACATTGTTTATATACATAAGATGGGTACTGATAAGCGGGAACATTAGGACAGGGACGGTAGGCACGCTGGTGCACTTATGTACGCCCCTTACTGACCTCTTAGGAATCGGGTGAGGTCAACAGTGGACAGTCTAAGGGTAAAGTTTTGGGGGTTTGGTGACGAAACCGCAATGTCAGGTAGTGAGTTCCAGGCATTTACCACTCTGTTGCTAAAGTCATATTTTCTACAGTCAAGTTTGGAGCGATTCACTTTGAGTTTGTATCTGTTGTGTGCTCGTGTATTGTTGTGGTTGAAGCTGAAGTAGTCGTTGACAGGAAGGACGTTATAGCAGATAATTTTATGAGCTATGCTTAGGTTTTGCTGAAGGTGACGTAGTTCTAAGCTTTCTAAGCCCAGGATTTCAAGTCTGGTTGCGTAAGGTATTCTGTTGCGAGTAGAGGAGTGGAGGACTCTTCTCGTAAAGTATCTCTGGACACTTTCTAATGTATTTATGTCCAATATGCGCTGTGGGTTCCAGACAGATGAGCTGTATTCAAGGATTGGTCTGGCGAATGTTTTGTATGCTCTGGTTAGTAGTGTGATATTTCCAGAGAAGAAGCTACGTAAGATTAGGTTAACAATTCTTGACGCCATTTTGATGATGTTGTTGCAGTGGGCTTTGGCACTTAGGTCATTTGAGATGAGTATTCCAAGGTCTTTTACAGGGTGAGCGTCGTCTACAAGGTCTTGTCTGTTCAGCTTGTATTTGGTGTTCTGATTATTTTGCCAATGTATAGGACAGATCATTTGTTGGTCTATTATCATCTATTGTCAGCTTTTCAGAATGTGGGGGGGACAGGGACTGAAAGACATTCTTTTAGGAGATACTGAAAGTTACATTGTCCGAACTCTGCCTGTAATGACCTGGATCTGCCAGCAAAGCAAAAATTATCTAAGGGTAAAACCATCCCCTCTTAAGAAACGTGAGTGGAATTATAAAGGTACAATCCATGGTGTATTTGTTTTCTGCAGCTGTGCCTTTGTATCAATGGGATCAGATGGGAGAAGTTATTTGGGGGACTCACAATGCATCTATTCATCCACCCCATCTCTCAGCAGAGGGCAATTTATCCAATGTTTGAGGGTGCACTAATGCACCATTCCAAAAACTAGGGGCTTGTCACATCATCCTAGTTCTGTTTATTTATTTATTCAATTGATATGCCGGCTGACTCCTAACAACTCTGGGTGGCTGATAACACTCAAAGCAAGACATGAGAATAAAGTCAGTAAAAGACAGAAGATGACAAGTGTGAGAGAGCCAAAACTAGAACTCACAGTTTGCTGGGGATTGGCCCAAAATTATCAAGCTGGCTTTCATGCCTAAAGCAGGACTGGAGCTCTCCTGGTAATTGGCCCAGAGTTACCCAGCCGGCATTCATGCCTAAAGTGGGATTAGAACTCATAATCTCCTGCTTTCCAGCCTGGTGCCTTAACCATCTCACAAAACTGTCTCTCAAAAAAAAATATTGCAGGTCAAGCAGCCCAAGCTTCAAATATGCGGAACTGGCACTGCAATATTTCTCCTCCATCTCATATACACAAAGAACGTGGGTAAAAAAACAGATTTATCTTGTGTTCATTCAGCATACGAGAAATTATCTTGAGATACTTGAGAAACAAGTATATTTTATCTAGACACTTTGGCAGTGTTTGAGCAGTGTTCGTACTAAAGTAAAACATAAAACATTCAGAACCCGACTCACATTCCCACTTTCCAGTCTAAAACAAAATAAAGTTGAATATGTCCATGCAACTTATTCTCTGGCTTCACCCAAGATGTTTGACCCATTAAACAATTCAAATATTCAATCTTCAAGCAGCTAAACCAGGCTTAAAGAAATCAAGATTAATTTTAACTAGCCTCTAAACAGTGGTGGGTTCTGAATTAGTTTGCCACCGTTTCACGCGCAACGCTTCTGCACACGCACAAAAGTGTCCCGGGCGGGTGGGTGGAGCCTCCCACCACCACTGCTACCTGCTACCAGTTCTAAGAACCGGTCCGAACCGGAAGCAATCCACTGCTGCCTCTAAGTCAGGGGTGTCAAACTCAATTTCATTGAGGGCTGCATCAGGGTTGTGTCTGACCTCAGGGGGGTGGGGGGCGGTGTGTGTGTGACCAGATCGACGTCACTTGTGTTGGGGGCACCTATGGTGACCCGGGTGGGGCTGGGGGCATTCATTGTCTCCAATGAAGGAAGGCGAGACCATGGAGAGCAGCCCTCCTGCAGCCCTCTGCCAGCGAAAACGGAGCTCAGAGGGCCACATGCGGTCCTCCCGAGCTCCATTTTTGCTGGCAGAGGCACCACAGGCCAGTCCTTTGCTGTTTCCAGGCTGGCCCCGCGGGCCAGATCTAAGCACCCCGTAGGCCAGATCTGGCCCACGGCAGGGGTGGGTTCCACTTACCTTTGCCACCGGTTCACATCTCGACGTTTTGTCCCCTCGTGCGATTTGGCTTCCGCGCATGCTCAGAAGCAGGAATTAGCCTCAAACACAGCTGAGGAGCTCATCAGCTGTGCTTCGGGCAAAGCTGTGCTTCGGTCAGAATTCATCCGGGAGGGCCCTTTTTCAAGCCGCGGTAGGGGAAAAATCCCCAAAAAAGATGGCGGCACGCACGGAACGGCACCGACACTGACATCACCAGCAGGTCGCTACCGGTTTGGGCAATCCAGTCTGAACTGGGAGGAACCCACCCCTGGCCCACGGGCCTTGCGTTTGACACCCTTGCACTAAATGACTAACTGACCTAGTTGTGTGTGCTACCAAAACATCTCCAAATACTTTCAACCGCGACCTTAGTTTAGAAGATTGGGTTACAGAAGATAATAAGGCATATTTATTCATTTTATTTTACTTATCTAAACTACACAGCTGTCCATCTCACAAGCAAGTGACTCTGGGTGGTGTCCAACAAATCATACCTTATCAAGCTTTCGATTAAAGAATTTAGGTGGGGAAATGATAAAGGATTTCAAAAGTGCTTGAAGTATGTCGGATTTCTTCTCTTTGTTCTCTAGCTTTTGCCTGTCTTAAAAAATCCATGGATATTTCTAAAGCAAGTAATATAACTCATATCTATACCGGAGTCAGGAGAGAGAAAAAAGATTAGGTGGGAAGGACGTTTATTGCAATATTTCAAAGTTAGAAATGTTATAAGCGAAATATCAGCTAATAAGCTAGTAAGGGAGTTGATAAACTCTGTGGGTGGCTGATGAAATTATCTGCCTTAACCAAAAGACAGTAGCAGCATCCTGATTTAGATCTCGGAATGAAGTTGAATTTATTCTAGATTTTAAGATTGTGCTGACATGTGCCGGTATGTTTCTAGCCCTCCTTTATAGAAACCTGATTGGTAATACCGGACCATCTATTGGTCTATGGACATCTCTTCTCACAGAGGCCTCCTAAGATCTCAATCTTCTGTTTTATATTTATTCTGATACAACGTGATTGATGGTAAAACTTGATTTTTATCTACATTTGGCCACTGTAGTATTTGCCCTTTTGGGGGTGGGAAGTGGGTTTGTATTTTAAAATTTAAATTTTTAAAGAGCCGAGGTGGCGCAGCGGTTAGAGGCAGTACTGCAGGCCACTTTAGCCGACTGTGATCCGCAGGTCAGCGGTTCAAATCTCACCGGCTCAAGGTTGACTCAGCCTTCCATCCTTCCGAGGTAGGTAAAATGAGGACCCAGATTGTTGGGGGCAATGTAAATATATACATTGCTTAATGGTGTAAACCGCTTAGAGAGTGCTTGCACTATGAGGCGGTATATAAATCTCACAAATAAATAAATAAATAAATAAATAAACAAATAAATAAATAAATAAATAAATAAATAAATAAATAAATAAATAAATAAACAAACAAACAAACAAACAAACAAACAAACAAACATGTCTGGAAGACTACAAGAGATGCTGTTCCTTCCTGCCTAAGCTGAGATAAGCTGATAAGGTTGATTTTAATTTAAAAAAATTCAGAAGTCCTGTGATGGTCTGGCTCAATTGTGTGATGAATGGTTGTCTAGTCCAGGGATCTCCAACCTTGGCAACTTTAAGACTTGTGGACTTCAACTCCCAGAATTCCACAGCCAGCTTTGCTTTGCTGGCTGAGGAACTCTGGGAGTTGAAGTCCACAAGTCTTAAAGTTGCCAAGGTTGGAGACCCCTGGTAGTCTATCGAAGAGAAGGATTAGGAGGGACCGGATGACTGTCTTTCTCTGTCACAGAGAAGAGGGGATTGAATTATTCTCTAAAGCACCAGAGGGCAGGACAAGAAATAATGGGTGGAAAGCTTGTTAAAGAGAGATCCAACCTAGAACTAAGGAGAAATTCCCTGACAGTGTGAACAATTGATCAACTTGTCTCCAGAAGGTGTGGGTACTCCATCAACTGGAGGTTTTCAATAATAGATTAGACAACCATTTGATGGGATGGTATAAGGCTCCTGACTTGAGCAGGTGGTTGGACTAGCAATAGCAATAGCACTTAGACTTATATACCGCTTCATAGTGCTTTACAGCCCTCTCTAAGCGGTTTACAGAGTTCAGCCTATTGCCCCCAACAATCTGGGTCCTCATTTTATCCACCTCGGAAGGATGGAAGGCCGAGTCAACCTTGAGCCTGGTGAGATTTGAACAGCTGAACTGCTGAACTAGCAATCAGCTGAAGGTCGCAGTGCTGCTTTTAACCACTGCACCACCTCGGCTCCTCAGGCTAGAAGACCTCCAAGGTCCATTTTAACCCTATGATTCTATATTCTATGCAAGCAATGAGGAGGAATGCAGTGTTCCAATATTTGAAGGGCTGCCACAGAGAGGAGGGGGTCAAGCTATTTTCCAAGGTACCCGAAGGCCAGACAAGGAATAATGGGTGGAAACTGAACAAAGAGAGATTCAACCTGGAAATAAGGAGAAATTTTCTGACAGTGAGAACAATCAACCAATGGAACAGCTTGCCTTTGGAAGCTGTGGGAGCTTCATCACTGGAAGCTTTCAAGAAGAGATTGCACTGCCATTTGTCAGAAATGGGGTAGGGTCTCCTGCCTGAGAGGGGGGGTTGGACTAGATGGCCTACAAGGTCCCTTCCAACTCTGTTAATCTGTACCTATCTGTTCACTTGCCCATTAATTAGGAAGAATACACCTTGTTGAAACAGACAGGAGTTTTTTTTAAAGAAACTGAAAATAAAGGGAAATGCAATTGGAAATACAGTAATCAGAAAAAGAGAGAAACTTATTTCATCCGAAGAATCATCTTGAGGTCAAATGTTAAGACTCAATGATATTCAGGATTTGCAAGAACAAAGGAAATTCTCTTCATCCTGTAGGATGGCATAATATGAAGAACTCCTAGGGAGAAGAACTCATGATTGATTATGAACTTGTCAATGTCAATACCTGTCAATGACTACTTCAGCTTCAGCCACAACAATACACGAGCACACAATAGATACAAACTTAAGGTAAACCACACCAAACTCAATTGCAGAAAATACGACTTCAGCAAAAGAGTGGTCAATGCCTGGAATGCACTACCTGACTCTGTGGTTTCTTCCCCCAAACCCCCAAAACTTTAACCTTAGACTGTCTACTGTCGACCTCACCCCATTCCTAAGAGGTCTGTAAGGGGGCGTGCATAAGCGCACCAACGTGCCTACCATCCCTGTCCTAATGTCCCCTTTTATTCGTATCCATTTCATGTATTAATAACCATGTTTATACCTATATCTGTTATCTAATACATGCTTGACGAAATAAATAAATAAAATAATAAAATAATAAAATAATAAAATAATAAAATAATAAAATAATAAAATAATAAAATAATAAAATAATAAAATAATAAAATAATAAAATAATAATAAAATAATAAAATAATAAAATAATAAAATAATAAAATAATAAAATAATAAAATAATAAAATTATAAAATTATAAAATTATAAAATTATAAAATTATAAAATTATAAAATTATAAAATTATAAAATTATAAAATTATAAAATTATAAAATTATAAAATTATAAAATTATAAAATTATAAAATTATAAAATTATAAAATTATAAAATTATAAAATAAATAATAAAATTATAAAATTATAAAATTATAAAATAATAAAATAATAAAATAATAAAATAATAAAATTATAAAATTATAAAATTATAAAATTATAAAATTATAAAATTATAAAATTATAAAATTATAAAATTATAAAATTATAAAATTATAAAATTATAAAATAAATAATAAAATAATAAAATAATAAAATAATAAAATAATAAAATAATAAAATAATAAAATAATAAAATAATAAAATAATAAAATAATAAAATAATAAAATAATAAAATTATAAAATTATAAAATTATAAAATTATAAAATTATAAAATTATAAAATTATAAAATTATAAAATTATAAAATTATAAAATTATAAAATTATAAAATTATAAAATTATAAAATAAATAATAAAATAATAAAATAATAAAATAATAAAATTATAAAATTATAAAATTATAAAATTATAAAATTATAAAATTATAAAATTATAAAATTATAAAATTATAAAATTATAAAATAATTATAAAATTATAAAATTATAAAATTATAAAATAATAAAATTATAAAATTATAAAATTATAAAATAAATAATAAAATAATAAAATAATAAAATAATAAAATAATAAAATAATAAAATAATAAAATAATAAAATAATAAAATAATAAAATAATAAAATAATAAAATAATAAAATAATAAAATAATAAAATAATAAAATAATAAAATAATAAAATAAACGTTTGTTCTAATGACCAGATTGAGTTCATGTCCAACAGTCAAGTCAGCAGAGAAGCTGGGTAGATAATTTCTCAGAATTCATTCAAAGGAAGGAGAAAGTACCCAACCATTTCCCAAAAATGAATTTCTCCCCTTTTAACTGTGACAGCAGCATTGCTATTGAAAAAGGCTCCCGGTGAAGTTTCCACATGAGGTTTTCTCTTGGAGTTTATTGGAAACATGGGAATCCAAGTGTGAAGGTATTTAAAGCTAGCCTTGGGTAAGTTATGAGTAACCTTTTAAGAAAGAACGTAGAGAAGATATTATACAGCCCAGAGATACAAGAAGCATGAGAAGAAGAAAAACTCAAAGTAACCCAGCTGCTGTGGCCTAGAGGTGGAGTTCTTGCCTCACAATCAGGAGGTTGTGAGTTCGATCCTAGGTAGAGGCAGATGTAGGGTTCGCCTGCTTGGGCAGGGGGTTGGACTAGATGACCTGCAAGGTCCCTTCCAACTCTGTTAATCTGTTAATCTGTTAACCCTAGCTTGATTTTCTTTGGTATAAGATGGGAGAGAAAAAAAACTCTGGCAGACTTTCAAGACTGATGTCAACCCTATGAGATTAGCTAGGCCAAGAAATAGACACTGCATGGATTCAAGAAATTCCTATTAACAGAATAACAGAGTTGGAAAGGATGTTGAAGTTCTTCTAGTCCAACCCCTTGCTTAAGCAGGAAACCATATACCATTTCAGACAAGAGGTTGTCCAATCTCTTAAAAACGTCCACTGTTGGGACATCCACAATTTCTGAAGGCAAGCTGTTGCATTGATTAACTGTTCTAACTGTCAGGACATTTCTCCTTAGTTCTAGGTTGTTTCTCTCCTTGATTAGCTTCCATCCATTGCTTCTTGTCTTGCCTTCAGGTTCTTTGGAAAATAGGTTAACACAGTCTTCTTTGTGGTAGCTCCTTAGATATTGGAAAACTGCCATCATGTCACCACTAGTCCTTCTTTTCACTGAACTAGACTAATGGTACTTTATAGTGGTAAGTTATATCACAATCTTTGTTAGGTCTCTGACCATAACTAATATTGGATAGAACAATATATGTTTAGCCTTTAACAGATATGTCTGTTAAGCTGAGGTGTTGCAGACTGCCACAAGAGGGAGCTAGAGTTCACAGCTTATTTCTCTGGGAGTCCCTCTCTGTTTGTCTTTGGTCTCTGCTACTCAGACTGTAGTCTCTGCTACTTATTAGAGCAAGGCCTAGAGTATGTATGCTCTGCATTTCTCTCTGTGTTGTAGTTATGTATTATAGCTAAAATGTATTTGTACTTGATAATACTTGGATTGTTATTATGACTATTAAGTGTATGATTTTGGACTGTTTATAGGAACATGCTATTTCTTAAAGTAAACTTTTAATTCAAGTTAGTGTATCTGTGTGTGGCTGAGTACTTATTCACAACTGATCTCAATCTATTCCCACTCAAGTAAGGCGAAAGGGACAACATAGAGCACGGAAATTATGTTTTGTAGGGTATGAATCTAATCATAGATCATTTAGATTCTGGGAGCCAGGTACTACTAGAGTATATTGTAGTGCAAGTGCTAAATTCCTTGAGCATGTTTGATGGAGTAAACTGGAACAGGAATACAAGGAACAAGATAGTATTGTTGTTGAGGATCCATTGTTTCCTGATGATTCTGATAAGAATAGTACTGATAAGAATAGTACTGATGATAGGATAGTGAAAGAATCCTCAATAGAGGAATCATCTATGGATGATGTAGAAGATACCTCGATAGGGGAGGAAAAGGAAGAGGAAATTCCAACAACTTGTACTAAATTGCCTAGGAGGTCAACTAGGGAGAGACATCCACCTGATAGATATCAGGCAAGTATTGTATGCCAGATTAATGTGGAACCATCTAATTATAATGAACTTAAGCTGTATCCAACAAAGGAACAGGTAGCTTGGCAGGAAGTTATGAATAAGG
The DNA here is from genome assembly GCA_023053685.1 of Diadophis punctatus similis. Classification (NCBI taxonomy): domain Eukaryota; kingdom Metazoa; phylum Chordata; class Lepidosauria; order Squamata; family Dipsadidae; genus Diadophis; species Diadophis punctatus. Next base: position 196,385,097 of record JALIGW010000003.1, on the reverse strand, counting down.
AATTAAAATCTTTAAAGGATCTTGAGGTATATGAAGATGTAAAGTTACCACCAGGTGAGCGTGCAATAGGTTGCAGATGGGTGTATAAATTAAAGACTGGTGTGGATGGCACTGTTACCCATAAAGCAAGATTAGTTGCTCAGGGATTTGCTCAATCAGATAAGGATTATGATGAGGTATTTGCACCTAGTCTGAGAGCAAATACATTGAGAGGAGCATTAGTTTGGGCAGCTAAAAATAAATGCATAATTAATCATGTAGATGTCGAAACTGCATATCTACATGCACCATTACAACATACCATTTATATGAGAAAGCCATTAGGTTTAAAAGATGATGGAAAAAATGATTATTGGAAATTAAAGAAAAGTCTTTATGGTTTAAAGCAATCAGGTTATGAATGGAATAAATGCATTGTAAAAGAATTAGTTTCCATGGATTTTAAAGCTGGTATAGCTGATCCTTGTTTATTTAGGAGAGAGAAAGATGGTTTGATTTCTCTGTTGCTATTATTTACAGATGATATAGCGATTATAACAAAGACTGAACAAGAAGCAAATGATATTGTTTCTGAATTACAAAGAAAGTTCAAGATTAGAAATTTAGGAGAAATTAAACATTATTTGGGTCTTGATATAATGAAGACAAATAGAGGATTCAAAATTTCGCAAGCTAAGAAGATTAGCCAATTGTTAAAAAGATATAACCTGGAGAATTGTAAAACTGCTAAGACACCAATGGATCAGGGATTTACAAATAGTGATAGTAAATGTCCTGTGTTTGATAAGGAGATATATCAGTCTCTAATTGGTAGTCTCTCATATTTGAGTAATTGGTCTAGACCAGATATATCTTATAGCGTAAATCAACTGGCTAGATATAATGCTGAACCAAATGAAAGGCATTGGCAAGCAGCTAAACGAATACTTAGATACCTAAAGCACACAATACATTATTCTTTGTATTTAGAACCGAGAAATGAATTAGTGTTAACTGCATATGCTGATGCAAGTTTTGCTACTGATGCAATGACTCGCAAATCAACATCAGGTATAGTGGTAATGTTGGGTAATGCTTTAATAGGGTGGAAATCTATTAGGCAACAACATATTAGTTTATCCACTATGGAAGCAGAATTCTCGAGTTTATCATTAATGTGTACAGAATTGGTGTATTATAAACAATTGTTAAAGGATATAGGAATTACTGTACAGGAGCCATTTATTGTGTATGAAGACAATCAATCTGCCATTAGTATGGCTAATAGTTTAGCTGTAAAAACAAGGTCAAAACATACTGATTTGAGATATCTGAATGTTAGACAATGTGTTCAAAATAAAATGGTTAAGTTGGAATACTGCATGACTGAACAGAATATTGCAGATCATTTCACTAAAGCGCAACGTGCAATTAAACACAAAGAGTGTTGTGAAAACTATGGTTTAAAGATGTAAGGTATTATATATTGATCTACCCAAAGGGGAGAATGTTAGGTCTCTGACCATAACTAATATTGGATAGAACAATATATGTTTAGCCTTTAACAGATATGTCTGTTAAGCTGAGGTGTTGCAGACTGCCACAAGAGGGAGCTAGAGTTCACAGCTTATTTCTCTGGGAGTCCCTCTCTGTTTGTCTTTGGTCTCTGCTACTCAGACTGTAGTCTCTGCTACTTATTAGAGCAAGGCCTAGAGTATGTATGCTCTGCATTTCTCTCTGTGTTGTAGTTATGTATTATAGCTAAAATGTATTTGTACTTGATAATACTTGGATTGTTATTATGACTATTAAGTGTATGATTTTGGACTGTTTATAGGAACATGCTATTTCTTAAAGTAAACTTTTAATTCAAGTTAGTGTATCTGTGTGTGGCTGAGTACTTATTCACAACTGATCTCAATCTAAATGTTTCTGTATGCAAAACCTTGGTAACACAAGGAATACTCTGCTAATACATTAACAATCTTGAAAGCCTGTCAGAGGTCTTAATGAAAGAGAAAGACCCCAAAACACAGTAGCATAAATCCAGTCCAAATCTTGGTGAACGGATAATTCTTTAATTGGTGGTAAAGCCAATAAAACCTATCACCAATCATTAGGTAGATGAGAAAGGATATTTTATAATTGGGATACCTCAACTGAGATACATTGGCTGTAGATTGGACATGGAAGTTGTCAAATCCTAACCAAGGTTATCTGTGAAAGTTCAACCAATCAAGAGAATAGAGCAAGGGTGTCAAACTCAAGGCCCGGGGGACGGATCTGGCCCACGGGGTTGTCACAGTGTGAATATTGTCAGTTGTATGTCTATGCAGGGTGATGCACCCCTATCTAATATTATGGTACATTCCAATACAAGCAGAACACGTGATATGATCTTCTACGCATGTCCACATTCCTGATCCACCATTAATCACTTCTGACTTGGCTACTGACCTGAACGGTCGCATTTCTCAGCAAAGATGTAATTATTCAGGATTTATTGTTTTTGTACCGAAATAAATATTTTCTATTAGACATTTAATCTTGGCTTTATTTCTAACTGTCTGAATTCCAAGTAAAGATCCACATCGCCCCTATGAGATTTTATTCTCCCCCCAACAGGGGTACTTAGATCTGGCCCATGGGGCCACCCTGGAAACAGCGAAGGACTGGCCTGCAGTGCTTCTGCCAGTGAAAACAGAGCCGGAAATGGAGCTTGGGAGCACATTTTCGCTGCCAGAGCGCTCAGGCCACCACAAGTGCCCCCAACATGAGTGACATTGAGCTGGCCACACCCACCCTGGCCACACCCACCCCAGCCCCCCGAGGTCAAACACAACCCTGATGCGGCCCTCAATGAAATCAAGTTTGACACCCCTGGAATAGAGTATACTGAATTCAAATATTCATCCATCCTCTGTTTGGTAGATCGATTCTAGTTGCTTCTGTAAATAGGTCTAGCAGGTGGCAGAGTCAGTAAGAACCTAAGCAGCACCAGCCATGATTAATACGAATGAGGAACCATCTAACAGTTCTCCTCCCCACCCAACCCCCAAAAATTCAGTGAAAACATTTTTGCAGAACATTCTTTTAATACTGTTGAGAAAACTTCAAGAATGTCACCACTGGGAGTTGAGCTTGACCTACATTGTACCTCTTCACAATATGTACAGGAAAATGTTGTGTACAAGAAAGTCAATTAAGACACCAAGAGCCAGCCAAGTAAATAGAAGTTCAAAATTCAACAGCTCCAGGCATTAAAAACTGTAGAACTTCCTGCTAGGATCTCAACAATGCCCATAATAACATCTTCCTCGTTGGCTCCACATCAAATGACTATGTTGCTTTGGGAGAGAGAAGGAAAATTAAAAATAGTCATATAAGTGTGAGTAGAAGCCATCAATTGATTATTTATTCATGAACTTCTTTTTCTCTATCGATTATGTGTAACTGGAAAGCCCTGGCCAGTTTCTCCTATATAAGAAAGTTCATTAGAGGGAAAAAAACAATATGTATTTTTATTGTATGGAAATAATAAATACTTGTATGGAAATTGGGGCATAAAAGTATCAAATGAATTGAATCCAGCTCTGTTATTCTAAAGATTGCTGTGCTACAGTGAAAAATTGTGCGTGATTCTCCAAGTTAAGGAAGAGGATTACCCCACAAATTTTCTTAGATTTTTATACCACGGGCGAAATAAAGCTGAATGTTCTAAAGACTTTCTTAAAAATTGAGAGTGAGGGGAGAGGTATCCATAGGGTATAGACAGAAAAGTCAGGGTGGCAGTCATGATAGTGTGATCAAAGCTCCACATGTTTCTTTTCTGACTGGAACAGATCTAGATACTTTAATTCCTCCAGTGTTCTTATCAAAGGAAGATCAACTGCTTTCTCAACTTCTCCAGAAAAGGAAGGTTGGAGACTGGGCAATAGTTATCAATACCAGTTGGGTTGAAAGATGGCCCCTTGAGGAGTGAGTCTACCACCATCTCTTTCAAGGCAGGAGATACCAAGCCCCTCCTTCAGCCAGGAGGCTGTTACCATAGCATGGACCCAGTTCCAAATCATCTCCTTGGCTGCTTTTACAACACAGGAGGACCAACAGTTGGCCAAGTGGACACATAGAGAACCCTGTCCACTTCATCAGGAGTTGCTGGCTCAAACTCATCCCAAATCACATGCTCCGGAGCATGTCCCAGACCCCTTGGCCTGGCCTGGCCTGGCCAATTAAAGTCCACGCTGGAGCAGATCTGAGCTATTTAATTTGCTAGATAGCCTGAATGATTCTCACAACAGCCCAACTGAGCCTTAAAGGCATCCTTTCTATCCCCCAGGGGATGGTTTGCCTGAACAGGACCACTGGATAGCTGCAAGAAAACACCCAATCTCAGAGAGCACCAAGGACCCCTAATCTAAGGTGACCAGATTTTAATATTTGTAAAGCGGGACACCATTGATGGGGGGGGTTCTAGGGGAGCAAGACGGGAGGGGTCCATCTCTCTTATCCTGCAGCTTTGTGCACCCCCCCAAACACCCCCCCTTCATCGCAGCCAGGGGTGGGTTCCTACCTGTGCGGTCTTGCCTGTTCGTCGCCGCAGAGCTGAAGAAGCTGGTGGCGTTCGCAGCGCGGGGCTTCCCCCGCCCACTTCCCCTAGCCGCCGGGACGCCACCATTTGCGTTATTTTGCCCTCTGCGCATGCGCAAAGGGTTCTGCTTGTGCAGAGGACAAAAGAACGCAAATGGCGGTGTCCTGGCGGCCGGGGAAAGCGGGCGGGGGAAGCCCCGTGCCGCGAACGCCACCAGCTTCTTCAGCTCTGTGGCGACGAACAGGCAAGACCGCCACTGCCCCTCTCACTGCCCTCCCTCCCCGCCTGGCAAGAGGAGGCAGGCGAGGCAGGAGGCAGAGGGGTGTGCAGGGCAAATTCAAATTCAAAAAGCGGGACTTTTTTGAAACGCCGTGGGATGCGGGACAAATTATTAAAAAGCAGGACTGTCCCACCAAAAGCGGGACATCTGGTCACCTTACCCTAATCGAAACCTTTCAAATAATTTGTAAATTAATTGATCTTCCATGTCTTGGTATCATAATTGACATCTAGGATACTTATCTTGAAGCCATATTACATGACCCTCCACATCTCAAACATAGGTATGCATTTCTCCCTCCTCCCCTCAAATCTTATAGTCATCACAAAGTGGTTGGACTGACTTATTAACAGCCACTTCCTCTAAAGATCCTGGTAGGCCATTTCACGGACTCCTTTTTCTAACTTTTCCTGCTCCTACAAAAAGTCACCCAGGTCAAAGGAAAGAGAAGGTGGGAAAGAGAGACAGAGATAAAGAGTGAGGGAACATCTGGTTTGTCACTACTAAATAAGGACAGCTGGCAGTCCATAGAATAGTAGCACCACATACAGTTGATAAGCTCGGTTGATGAGGCTCCTCCTGGGATCAATAACCTTGGGAGATGCTCTCTGTTGCTCCTGCTGTGGCAGGCGATGTGATTGGTCAGCAGAACTCTCCAAAGCTCAGTCATGGTGTCTGAAGAAGGCCTGGCACAAACTGAATCCAGTTTAATTTCAGTGTAATTCAAACCATGCAAAACTAACCCAGTACAGCTAATACTGTTAGTTCTTGACTTACTACCACAGCTGGACATATTGGGGGAATGGGGAGAAAGTATTGTACTATAGAGTTGCCGTATTCAAAATACAATACTCTGGAGAGCCACTAGCTGGCGCCAAGGAGCTAGTTTTCCACCTCTGTTTGCTGCCATCTAGCAGTGATTTTTGCAGCCCTGATATGGCAGTTCTAGTATACAAACTCAGTGACACTCTTATCAGCACAGGGTGGACGAGATAGTGGTCTACCCTGATGTTTTTTTTTCCCCTTCCTGCAGCCTTACCAGAATTCCTTTCTAGGTGTGTCAAACCACAAATACCATAATCCCTGTCCAATCTTTGGGAAAATGCCACTTCCACAAAATACTAGGTTAGAAGTCTACTTCACTGTCCCCATCAAAAGATAATGGCATTTCCTTAAATTTTTAACAAGTATCACCACCCAAAGCAAATAAACAGAGGCAGCATCTAAGGAATAGATTTACCAAGAAAAATGATTTTTCAGGCAAGAGTGACTTAGCTTTTTCTGAGGAAAGCCAAATCCTTCTGCATAGGTTTCCCACCCCCCCCCTTTTCTTCCAATCAATTGAGGTTGTTTGATGTAACATTTCTGTTTGGCAAATTAAAGAGCTGTTTGAGGAGATAATTTCCAAATCGCTCCTACGCTATGGCAACATTGCCTTGGCTCTGTGGCTGAAATCTTAGTAAACAAGGGAGGGGGAAGCATGTGAAAATCTAGAAAGCGTTTGCAAGCAACGTGGAGAGAAGCATGCCTAACTCAGAACAGATCTTCCTGTGCCCTCCAATTCAATCACATTCTTTAAAAAGAAGTGCTTTTCTTTCTTTTTACAACTGACTTTTAAATCTTTAGAGAGAGGAGGGAAATCTTTGTAGATAAAACCAGAATCAACATCACTGCAGTGGTACAGCTGTGATGGTGAAGGATTTTGCACCCAGAGCCTCATGAATTGGAGAGTTAACATTTATCTGATACTTTCCTAAGACTAGGCGCTACTTTTAAAAAATTAATCTAATGATATTAACCAGCTGAGGAATTCTGGGATTTGAAGTCCACACACCAGTGGTGGGTTCCTACCGGTGCGGTCCACTCCGCCGTTCCGGTAGGGGCCCGCCGATTGAGCAACGGCTCCGGTACTTTCTTTGCCAGTCCGTGCACGCTGCCATCTTTTTTTTTTTTTGAATTTTTCACGGTTTTTGGCTCTCTGCACATGTGTGGAAGTGAAATTGTCCTTCTGCGCATGTGCAGATAGCCGAAATCTCGTGCGAGGACACACACGCGTGCACAACATCGTGATACGCACCGGTAGGAGAAGGTAAGAGGAACCCATCCCTGCCACACACCTATATAGATCACTGGAAACCAGTGTTTCTAAACCTTAGCAACTTTTGAGATGTCTGGACTTTGATTCCCAGAATTCCTCAGCCAGCCTAGCTTCTGGGAATTAAAGTCCAGACATCTGAAAGTTGCCAAGGTTGAGAAAAACTGATCTAGGCTAAAACATACTAGAAGTTTATATAACAAAATAGCAATAGCACTTAGACTTATATACTGCTTTACAGCCCTCTCTAAGCGGTTTACAGAGTCAGCATATTGCCCCCAAAAATCTGGGTCCCCATTTTACACTTTATTTATATAAAGTTATGAATAAATAAACAGATAAATACATTTTATATACTGAAGAGTTGGGATGATTTATTTTGATTGAATGATTGATTCATTGATTTGTTCATTGCTTTGTTCATTCATTCATTCATTCAACCATTCATTCATTCACTCATTCACTCATTCATTAATTCATTCATTTATTCATTCATCTCATTTTTATACTGCCTAATGATTCTTTATTTAAGAGCCTTTATATTAGGGTGCAATTCCCACCATACTACCAACACGGTGAAACCTTGTACCAGAGGTGGGTTCCTGCCGGTGCGGTTAATAGCTGTTGTTCGGCGCAGAGCCAAAGACGCTGCTGCCGTTTGCAGTGCGGGAGCTTTCCCCGGGAGCTTTCCCCGCCCGCATGGATGCCGCCAATTGCGTGCTTTTGCCCTCTGCACATGCGCAAAGCGTTCTGCATGCACAGACGGCAAAAGAACACAAATGGCGGCATCCATGCGGGCGGGGAAAGCGCCCGGGGAAAGCTCCCGTGCCGCGAACGGCAGCAGCGCCTTCGGCTCTGCGCCGAATAACAGCTATTAACCGCACTGGCAGGAACAGGCAGGAACCCACCTCTGCCTTGTACTCTGTAAGAGTGCCAAGATGGTTCTCCTAATCATGGAGTCAGACTCTGAGTAATTCATACTCCTGAACCTGACTGACACAACCAAGATGTCTTTGAATCTTTGCCTTCAGGAACAATAGCTGTTCTTTTCATTTGGCTAGCTGCTTCCATGGGCAATTTGGAAAGCTCTCGTTCTCTCTTTCGTAGGCCAGAGGCTTCTTTAACAAAAAAAGGTTTTTCCACGCTCCTCTTCCACACCCCTGCCAAAATTCAGAATCTTTCTTTGAAAAAGGCAGCTCGCTGTAAGGAACAAACTGTTCCAGAAAGCAAGCTGCAGTTTTAAAAGATTCAAGGAAATGCTTTCCTTGCATTGTGCCCTAAAAGTTTGGCCACCGCCCAGCCTCCTGTCCTAAATGGAAAATTCAGTCTGTGCTCTCTTGCTTTGCTACCATGAAATAAAATGCTGAAGGCGGAGGAGAGGGCAAAACCAGGAAACACAAACATGTCAACCTGCCCTGAAGAACAAATTTCACTCATTCTCCTTAAACAGGAAGATGTAAATCACACTCTGCCATCTGGTCTTTGCTTTAGCTCTGTTTCTTCGGAGAACCGTAGAAGTCAGATGAGATACAAGCTAGGCCAGCTTAGCTGGAATATCACTGCAGAAGCATCTCTCCCCAGATACATGGCAACCAGACAGCCTTCCCAGGAGACAAAGCAGCACATTCTGTAGTCCAGGGACAGGTAGGTGGGTATAAGGTGCGAAAGGCCAGTCCACACATGAAGTTCAATTAAACTGATTTATTGCTATGCACAAGAATCTTCTCAACTAACAGTCAGCACCTGCTTAGAGTTAGAGAAGGGTCAATAGAACTCAATGGATGGATGGATGGATGGATGGATGGATGGATGGATGGATGGATGGATGGATAGATAGATAGATAGATAGATAGATAGATAGATAGATAGATAGATAGATAGATAGATAGATAGATAGATAGATAGATAGATAGATAGACAGATAGACAGATAGACAGATAGACAGATAGACAGATAGACAGACAGACAGACAGACAGACAGACAGACAGACAGACAGACAGACAGACAGACAGACAGACAGACAGACAGATAGATAGATAGATAGATAGATAGATAGATAGATTCCATCATGCAGGACTCTGTGTGATTATTCTTCTAGGAGGTCTATTGTTGATCCCCCAGCAACCACGATTATGCAAAGCTTTTATCTGAAGGCTCCATTGGAAGTGATTTAAGCAAAACCTCATTCTGAACTAAGTCATTGGACCAAATTGTTTTGCTGCCTGACAATCAAATCAGCTTCCTTCAAACCAATTCAGAGGCTCAACAGATTTTTATTCCTGTGTACAGAAAGCCCCCTCTAGAACATAGCATAACCGAGTTGGAAGGGACCTTGGATGTCTTCTAGTCCAAGCCCCTGCCTGAGCAGGAGATCCTATACCATTTCGGACAAATGGTTGTCCAATCTCTTCTTAAAAGCCACAAACGATGGGACACCCACAACTTCTGAAGGCAAAGTATTCCACTGGTTAATTGTTCTCACCGTTAGGAAATTTCTCCTTAGTTCTAGGTTGCTTCTCTCCTTGATTAGTTTCCGTCCATTGCTTCCTGTCCTGCCTTCAGGTGCTTTGGAAAATAGGTTGAGCCTCTTCTTTGTAAGAGCCCCTCAAATATTGGAACACTGCTATCATGTCTCCTCTAGTCCTTCTTTTCATTAGACTAGACATACCCAGTTCCTGCAACCGTTCTTCATAAGTTTTAGCTTCCAGCCCCCTAATCAGCCTTGTTGCTCTTCTCTGTACTCTTTCCAGCGTCTCAACATCTTTTTTTATATTGTGGTTACCAAAATTGGATGCAATACATAAGTAATCCACATGTGGCCTTACTAAGTTACTAATACTTCAAATCTTTATTTAATCCCTTTATTGAATCAAGTAATACCCTTTATTGAACCAGATAGAATCAATTTGATCTATAGAGTAAGGCTGGCTATCTCCAAACTGTGGTTTCAATTGAGCTGCTCACCTAAATTGAACCCTTCATGTTTTGCACTTACCTATTATCACTCCTGGTGATAATTTTACAATTTTGTAAAAGGTCAGCCTTTGGGAGGAGTGTTGGAAGAAAAATCCAAGTCCAGTTCCAACCCGGGAATTAATGGAGGCTGCTTAAGAAAGAAAGGTCCGTTTATTGATGAGCAGAACCAACACACACACAGCATGCGTTTCTGGGACAGCTGACAAAATGGAGTTGAGAGTGGGTGGGGTTTTTTTACACCTTATTGATTCCTATGGGGTCATGTAGGGGTCAGGGCTGGCTCTATAGGCAAAAGGGGAAATGCAAATCCTAGGTCAGTGATGGCGAACCTTTTTTTCCTCAGGTGCCGAAATAGTGCATGCGCGTGCTATCGCACGCATGCGTGTGCCCACACCCATATTCAATACCCCGCGCCCCCATTTCCTGACTTCCAGTGGGCCCTGTAGGCCCATTTTTCACCCTCCCCAGGCTCCAGAGGCTTTCTTGGAGCTTGGGGAGGGCAAAAACGCCCCCCACTGCCCCCTGGGGGCCCTATGGAGGCCAAAAACGCCCTCCCAGAGCCTCTGTGTAAGCCAAAAATCAGCTGGTGGGCGCCCACATACGTGCTGGAGCTGAGCTAGGGCAACAGCTCACGTGCCAGCAGATATGGCTCCGTGTGCCACCTGTGGCACGCGTGCCATAGGTTCGCCATCACGGTCCTAGGTGTTTGTCTGAGCTAATCTTGTCAACCTTTGGCTTGACTAATTGTGTTCCTTATCTGGAGTTTCTGTCTGACCCGGTCTTTCTGAATGGATTACCAAATCTGCATTTCTAAAAACTGGCCTCCTCAATTTCTGCTTGGTTTCTGCCTCCCTTAAGATTTTTTTCCCATTTCTCCTTTAGGGGAAATATTCTACCCTGCCTTTGTAATATTCCCCAAAATATTTCATTCTCTAGGGGGTGGGTGGGTGCTGACTTTCTACAGAAGATGTTAGTTGTTCTGTAGGAAATCAAACTTCCTTTCTGCCTTTTGCTTCTCCTCTGCTGCTGAAGCAGCAGCTCCACAAAGCTCCTCCATCAACCGATTTTTGCCAGTGGTGGAATGAACTTGTCATTCATCACTGTACGCTGGATTACTAAAGTGACTCATGGTTTTAAGCAGAGCTGGAGATTTCATCCATCAGGCCGATTTTCCTGCCTCTGACAACTGACAAAGAAGGAGGCTGAGGGGTGGGGGGGGGAAATAAGGCCATCAAACCTTGCTATATCTCACTGGGTGAATTCAGCCTATCTTTTAAGAGCCAGAGGCCCAGAGCAAGTCAGCGAATGTGAGTCTGTCAACATTATTAGACATGGTAGATGGGATGGGCAACTGAAGAGCAAGCACCAAGTCCTGCTTGCAGATGATGTTCCTGCTAGGAATGGATTGCTTTCTCTTAGATCAAGTATTTTTCTTCAAGGCTCATAGCTACATTGACCCAGACAGTATTTTATTTTATTTTTTTATTATTACTATTTTTTATCCAGCCTTCATTATTATTATTTTTTATAAATAACTCAAGGCAGTGAGTACGCCTAATACTCCTTTCTCCTATTTTTCCCACAACCGCAACTCTGTGAAGTGGCTTGGGGTGTGAGAGAGTGACTAGCTCAAGGTCACCCAGTCAGCTTTCATGCATGAAGTAGGACTAGAACTCACTGTCTCCTAGTGATTGACCCTAAATTGCATTCCAGAAAGCATCCAGTTGCTTTCATGACTCAGGCAGGACTAGAACTCAGTCTCCTGATGATTGACCCAAAGTCATCCAGTCCCTTTCATGCATAAGGCGGGACTAGAATTCACCATCTCCGGATGATTGGCCCAAAGTCATCCAGTCTCTTTCATGCCTAAGGTGGGACTACAATTCACAGTCTCCTGGTGATTGACCCAAAGTCACCCAGCTGGCTTTCATGCCCAAGGCAAGACTAGAACTCATAGTCTTCTGGTTTCTACACTACATCAAACTACACTGGTTCTAACCACTACATCAAACTGCCTCTCATATTGTGTTAATTCATGGTCATAGTCACTTGAGTGTCCTGGTGATGTCTTATGACAGCTCCTGTTCTCCAAGGTGTGCCTTACTCTCCGGTTCAGATAGATAATAGATCTCTGCCTCTTTTTTGTCAATCTTTCATTAATATTTTGCTAGTGCAGCCTAACCTTGAATGTCGTTGCAAGATGGATTAGAAATTAAAAATCTGAGTCAGGAGTTGTGGTTGTGCATCAGAGGTGGGTTCCTGCCGGTTCAGACCGGTTCTATAGAACCAGTTAGCGGGAATTTCCCCCCCTCGCCGAACCGGCAGCAATGGCCATGCCCCCGAACCGGTCCTCTGGCTTGAAATCCATCAACCAGAGCCAAATTTACATGAAAATAACACTCTGCGCATGCGCAAAGCCTCCTGCACATGCACAGACCAGTTTAACCCAGGAGTGACGGGGGCGTGCGCGTGAAAAATGTGCACTTCCAGAGTGACCCCGAACCGGTAGGAAAGGTAAGTAGAACCCATTGCAAGAAATCATAAATCATATGCAACAGGTTTGGAAATCAAGAAAACAGGGGCATCAATAATCAGTTTCTCTGAATTTTATCATATTGCAGTAAAAGAGAAAAACAAGAATGGTGTTTTCCAAACTTGGAAATTTTAATTCTGGGCTAGAATATCCAACGCTGGATTAATCTCTGTTGCTAATTTTTACAGTTTACATTTAGAGGCTACATCTGCCAGCCCAACGACATTTTAGCTTCAGTTTTCTTGCCCTTTGTCTGAAACACTAAATAAATACAGCAATTCTCTCACTAAGACAGCTTTCCAGCCACAGTGTTGCTAATGAGTCCAATCACTATGTCCCAGTTAATTTAATTTTATCACAAGATCAGTGGCTGGTGGTTTGCAGTGCACAAAAGTGCCCTCTGTGTGAACCATAAAATTGTATCATTTGTCGTCTTCTTTGCATTCTCCCCATTTTAAAATTTTTCACTGTTGATGCTTATGCCTGAAAGAATGCGTTGCCCAGAGCTGGAATCACTGCAAATGTGGATTTTTCTCAACATTACATTCTATTGTTTCTGATGTAACTTCAAGCAGAACATTAAACTGACTGAATATCCCTTCTGTCTTTTAAGGCTAAATTAAGTGCATCTCTTGTTTAGCACCTTCAAGAGATACTAGGACCAATGACCATGGTTGGATCTTGAAGAAAAGCTAAGCAGGTGTAGATATGGTTGGTACTTGGATGGGAGACCAAGGAACATCTCAGATCTATAAGCTTGACTAGAAAGTTGAGAACATCCGAAAAGAAGAGCAGTAGAAAGACAATTTTGTATTTTTATCAAACAAGGTATGGAGGTAACCATACAGTCAACACAAGATGGAATCAAGGTTACACAAAGTATCAATATCACCTTATAATGCCTTGGCAAGATCACACTATAGGTAGAATAGAATAGAATAGAATAGAATAGAATAGAATAGAATAGAATAGAATAGAATAGAATAGAATAGAATAGAATAGAATAGAATTCTTTATTGGCCAAGTGTGATTGGACACACAAGGAATTTGTCTTTGGTGCATATGCTCTCAGTGTACATAAAAGAAAAGATACATTTGTCAAGAATCATGAGGTACAACACTTAATGATCGTCATAGGGTACAAATAAGCAATCAGGAAACAATCAATATCAATATAAATCGTAAGGATACAAGCAACAAGTTACAGTCCTGCAGTCATAAGTGGGAGGAGATGGGTGATAGGAAAGATGAGAAGACTAATAGTAATAGTAATGCAGCCTTAGTGAATAGTTTGACAGTGGTGAGGGAATTATTTGTTTAGCAGAGTGATGGTGTTCGGGGAAAAACTGTTCTTATGTCTAGTTGTGTGGTGTGCAGTGCTCTATAGTGTCGTTTTGAGGGTAGGAGTTGAAATAATTTATGTCCAGGATGCGAGGGGTCTGTAAATATTTTCACGGACCTCTTTTTGACTCATGCAGTCCTCAACTTATGACCACAATGGAGTCCAAAATTTATGTTGCTAAATGAGACTGTTATTAAGTGAATTTTGCCTTAACAGCTGTAGTTGTTCAGTTGTTAAATGAATATGATTTCCTTATTGACTTTGCTTGTTAGAAGGTTCCAAAGGGGGATCGCATGACCCCAAGACATTGCAACCATCATAAATACATGCCAGTTGCCAAGCAACTGAATTTTGATCACATGACCATGGGGATGCTGTAATGGTCATAAATATGAAAAAAATAGTCATACGTCAGTTTTTTCCAGGGCTGTTGTAACTTTGAATGGTCACTAAATGAACTGTTGTAAGTCGAAGACTACCTGTACCATAGACAGCCAAGAAAACGAACAAATGGATCAGAGAATGCCTTCAAAATCAATCCAAAGTTCTCACTCAATGCAGAATGACCGGGCTCAAGTTTTCATAGTTTGGATATATTATGGAGAGACTTAGCTCTCTTGAGAAATTTATAATGCCATAAAGAATAGAAGGAAAGCGAAGAACAGGACAACAAGCGACAAGGTGGATGGATTCACTTACAGGAGCAAAAATCAGCAGCTTTTCATCTCCAGCTTTTCTCTAGAAAACTGTTCTGCCCAGCGGAGGGTTCCGGTTATTTTCGCTAGTGGTGTGCATGGCGAGCATGCGCAGAAGTGAACTCGCGTTCCATCAGGCGATTTCACTTCCGCGCATGCTTAGGACGACATTACAAGCCGAAACAGCTGAGGAACTTCTCAGCTGTGCTTCGGAGGAAGAATAAAGGTCAGTATTGAAACAAGGGGGGGGTGGGAGGGCTTTTTTTCCGACAGCTCAGGACGCGGAGAAGCCGAAAAAAAGTGCCTGAAAATGACATCATCGCCGGGCTCCTACCTGTGCGGCGTCCCGCACAGCACCGGTAGGAATCCACCACTGGTTCTGCCCCAGCTACGGACCAGAGAAAACGTAGCACACACACAATTTGTTCAAACCTATATTTAATTGATTATTAATAAACTGGCTTAGTAGTGTTCACACACAAACAAATCTTAAAGCAGTCTTTTCTTTAAAAAAACAGCTGTTAATTATGCGACATTAACAGCTGGCATAAGTCCATAAAGTTATAAAGCAAGGCCCTGGCTGAACCTCTGCCTCTGGCACCGAGTCCTCGCCAGCCTCCTCACTGTCTGACTCGGGTGCCAGCTGCACAGGCCGCTTGCGCATCACCTCATCGGCCTCGTCTCGGACGGGATCCGCTACCGGGATCCGCACAGGCTGCTGGCAGGTCACAACAAAAACAACCCTGTGCACTCACTTGAATATTCCCACAGGATTCCCATGCTAGACTTTGATTTTTCTTCTAGCTTTACCCTGCCATCACCAGGACAATGGAAAATCTTGGAATTGTTATTTTGTCATAGCGATAGCTATAATAATAGCCCCGGTGGCACAGTGCAGTATTGCAGGCAAACTCTGCCCACAGTTTGATTCTGACCAGGCTCAAAGTTGATTCAGCCTTCCATCCTTCTGAAGTCAGTAAAATGAAGACCCAAATTGTTGGGGGCAGTATGCTGACTTTATAAACCCCTTAGGGAGGGCTGTAAAGCACTGTGGGTTGGTATATTAGCCTAAGAGCCGTGGTGGCGCAGTGGTTAGAATGCAGTACTGCAGGCTACTTCTGCTGACTACCAGCTGCCTGCAATTTGGCAGTTTGAATCTCACCAGGCTCAAGGTTGACTCAGCCTTCCATCCTTCCAGTGTGGGTAAACTGAGGACTCAGATTGTTGGGGGCAATATGCCGGCACTGTAAACTGCTTAGAGAGGGCTGTAAAAGTACTGTCAAGTAGTATATAAGTCTAAATGCTATTGCTAAATGTTATTGCTATAAAATGCTGCCAAACAGTGGTAAGGATCCTGCCTCAGAGAGTCTCCTCAAGAGCTTCAATGGCCAAGAATAAACTTGAATCTTGTCTCTCCGGTCCTGAAGTTCCTTGTGGAACTTCCGTTGGTCTGCAAATGTTCAGCAACTAGTTATCACTTGCCTTTGGGAAGAAGCCCTGAGAGTGTACAATGGACCCACAATGCAGGTATCATGAAACCCATTGTTTTTGTCCAGAGATTTCATCCCTTCAGATGCTGAAAACCCTCAATAATCAGAGAGTCACAAGGACACGTCACCCCTTCATAGCCCAGAGATCATGTGGCACAGCTAGCAATTTGCTCTCTGATACATCCCGCAGGCTATCATTATGCGATGAGGAAGCACAATCCTTGCCGAAGGATGAGGACAGCCAAGGACTAAATGGAGCAACCCACACAGTGGAAAGACCAGTTGGGAACAAACCCAAACCACCGAGCGAGAGAAAAGAACAGGCAAAATGTTATGATTAATATGCCAACTGGTTTTAAATAAATTAGAGCCAATATTTTGCCTCATCTTCCTCGTGTTTTTTTTTAAAGGAGGGAGCATTTAATTGTGCCAAGATGTGCCACCACATAATCTCGGCATGCTGAGCTCCAGAAGGCGCAGACGCCTCTGTGCAACCAGCTGCATCGAACACAACATACAACTACACAGCAGCAACTGGGGTTCAATAAAACAGTCGAAAGGAAAGCCCAGCAGGGCTGGGAAGATGTAAAATTTAATGGAGAAAAGTAGAGGTTGAACAGAGAATCTCTGCATGGATTCTAAAAGTAGGTTTTCCCCCCCATGTGAATTCATTGTTCGGTTGTTCTCCAGATCCCTGTGCCAAGAAAACAGAGGAATCTTGGGGAAAAGATCGTCTGATGAACAGGCCTATCTTGTGTCAGTGGGCCTTATCAAGATTGCCAGATAGTATTTCTTCTTGTTATTTTATTTGTTTCTTTGTTTTTTTAAAAGGTAAAGGAGTCCCTGCACATTTTACTCCTCTAATCATTGCCAACTATAGGGGGGGGGGGTGCTCCAGCGGTGGTTTGCTGCCAGTTAGGACCGGTTCTTTAGAACTGGCAGCGGAAATTTGCTGCCGCTTGCCAAACTGGTAGAGATGATCAGGGGTCCACGCTCCTGAACCTCCGGTCGCCGCGGCTTGCAAAAAAACCCTCTGCGCATGCGCAAAACGTGCACTTTCATCACGATGCGAACCAGTGGGGAAGGTAAGTAGAACCCACCCCTGGTGTGCTCATCTCCATTTCAAGGCTATTGATCCAGAGCTGTCTGAAGACATTTTCATGTGGCCATCATGATGTCATGGAGGCTGGAGCACTATTCTCTTCCCACTGAAGTGGTTCCTATTTATCTACTTGCATTTGCATGCTTTCGAACTGCTAGGTTGACAGGAGCTGGGGCAAGGACGGGAGCTCACCTCATCGTCCTACGCTCGAGTCTCGAACCTGGGCTGCTGGCTTTCCAGCTGACAAGCTCAGCATCTTAACCTGAGCTGAGCCGCCCTTGTTTGCTTCTATCAGAGGTGGGTTCCTCCCGGTTCGGACCAGTTTGCCCAAACCAGTAGCAACCCGCTGGTGATGTGACGATGATGTCACGGAACCGGATCGTCAGTGCTGGTCCATGGAGGCTGCCATCTTTTTATTGAATTTTTTGGCGGGAAATTTTTTAGGAATTTTTTTGGGGGAATTTTTTTTGTTTTTTGTTTTCTTCTGTGCATGCGCAGAAGCTGGGCTTCCAGCACTGCGCATGCATCACTATCTTGTTTTTGGCTTTTTTTCTGATTTTTTGCTACTGCGCATGTGGCGCTGGAGGGAGCGAACCAGCAGCGAGGTAAGCTATAACCCAGCCCTGGTTTCTATCCTGCCTTCATTATTTTTTACAGATAACTCAAAGTGGCAAACATATCCAGCACACCTTCCTCTCAGTGATGGCAGCCAAAAAGTTTATGAAATATTCATTAGATAGAGTATATTTGGGGCACATCTCATGTGTGCAATTGCAATTATTTTTTATTTTTTAATTTAATTTATTATGTTTACAAATAACTCAAGGTGGCATACATATCCAACACACCTTTCTCCTTTTATTTTCTCCACAACAACAACCCTGTGAGGTGGGTTGGGCTGAGAGAGAGTGCTTGGCCGAAGGGCATCCAACTGGCTTTCATGGTGAAGGCGGGACTAGAACTCAGAGTCTCCTGGTGATTGGTTCAAAGTCAGTTAGCTGGCTTTCCTAGTGAAGGTGGGACTAGAACTCACAGTCTCCTCCCCCACTGGTCGCCCAAAGTCACTTAGCTGGCTTTTGTGGTGAAAACGGGACTAAAACTCAGAGTCTCTTGTTTTTAGCCTGGTATCTTAATCATTAGACTAAACTGGCTCCTTATATGACTTTTTTACGTAGGGTGTCCTCATTGTGAAATGACAAATAAAAATAAATTGAACTGGCAATCTTACTCCTAGGACAGTGATGGCGAACCTATGGCACCTATGTCTAGGTTTTTTCTTCTGAACATTGAAGCGTACGCTCACTAAAATAGGTAGCCATTCTTCAAAAGCGATGTGTGTGTGTGTGTGTGCCAAAACCTGCATGATGACAGACATGTGGCCAAAGAAAGGTGAGGCCGTCATGCAATTCCCCATCTGCCACCTGGCAGGTTTTGACACCTCCCTCACTGAGATTATTCTCCTGAAATTATTATGCAAGTTTCCGCTATCACCAAATGAGTCACAAATCTGAGATGGGCCTTTAATATAAATTGCATTGATGAATAAATAAAATGTCTACATTTATTTTTGAAAAGTAATATTTTTAATTTACCAGATTTACTCAGCCGTCCCTTGCCATTTTTTTTGTTAGTTCCTATCTGTATAAGCAGTAAAAACCACACAATTCCTTTTCTTTTCTGCAATTTTATTTATTTGTTTGGTTTTTATCCCGTCTTTATTACTTTATAAGTAACTCAAGGCAGGAAATATACTTGATACCTCTTCCTTTTTCTGTTTTTCCCACAACGACCCTGTGAGGTGGGTTGAGCTGTGAAAGAGAGAGTGACTGTCCAATGTCACCTAGCAGCTTTCATACCTAAGATGGAACTAGAACTCTCTGTCTCCTGGTGATTGGCCCAAAGTCACCCAGTTGACTTTCATGCCTAAGGTGGGACTAGAACTCACTGTCTCCTGGTGATTGGCCCAAAGTCACCCAGCTGATTTCATACCTAAAGTGAAACTAGAACTCACTGTCTCCTGGTGATTGGCCCAAAGTTATCCAGCTAACTTTCATGCCTAAAGTGGGACTAGAACTCACTCTCCTGGTGGATTGGCCCAAAGGCACCCAGCTGACTTTCATGCCTAAGATGGGATTCACTTACCTTCCCTACCGGTGCATGCGCAGAAGGATGGGCGTTACATCAGGGCAGGTGGGCAGAACCTCCCGCAGTCGGCGCTACTGGTTCGCGCGATCCGAAGAGAACCGGCTGAATAACACCACTGTTTCATACCTAAGGTGGGACTAGAACTCACTGTCTCCTGGTGATTGGCCCAAAGTTACCCAGCTGACTTTCATGCCTAAAATGGGAATAGAACTCACAGCCTCCTGGTGGATTGGCCGAAAGTCACCCAGCTGACTTTCATGCCTAAGGTGGGACTACTGCTGATTGGTCCAAAGGCACCCAGCTGACTTTCAGGCCTAAAGTGGGACTACAACTCACTGTCTCCTAGTCACTGGCCCAAAGTCATCCAGCCAGATTTCATGACAACAGTCTCCTGGTTTCTAGCCTAATGCCTTAACTGCTACACCAAACATCCCCTTGAGCAAGAAGAAATTCCAAATTCAGTTTTATCTGCTTTCTTTATTTGGGGAAGGGGGATAATCCCCCCCACCCCCACCTGATCTCAACCAAAACATCCAAACTGGTAGCTGTTTCACCTTCTTGATCGCTGCAATTCCCAAGCTGGACAGCTGTCCAAATATTGTACTAAGAGTATTTTTTTCTGCGTGCATGTGACTCAGGCTTTATCCTAGCCACTGCTGAAAGAATTGGGTTTTTTTTTTCTTCAAAGAAGTAGCAACAGCTGGAAGTGACAAAACTGGAGTTTGCAGACTTTTCTTTGCAAGAAGCAAAGGCGCAGGGATTTGGCTGATGGCTGCTCGCCATAGCATCAGGATCTCCTGTGGCTTAAAAGCACACATTGAAATTAAGGCTATCCTGGGGTCCTGAGATCCAATCAGATCTTGGGGTTGTCTGTGTAGAAAGTTAGCACCCACCCGTCTCCTAGAAAAATGAAATATCCTAGGAAATATTGAAAAAGGAAAGAATATGTTTCCCTGAATGAGGAAAGGAGAAACATGCTTTAAATACAAAGCAGCTCCCTGCAGCTCCCTGCCCCCCCCCCCTTCAGCTCCAGGGTGATGGGATTAACACCTTCACCCTTAGGACATGATAGGATTAGCCCTCTACCACCTGGAAAATTACCAGCACTCAAACAAACTTAGGAGACAATCTAAAAGGCTAGCTAAGACCCCGCCCCTAGGGGGGGTCTGACCACCAATCGGAGTGCATTACATACACAGGAACAGGAAACTAAGAGGTGGGGGCCAGGAGAGGGCATAAAAGAAGGAAATTTCAGCATCTTGGCCTTTTTTCTCTGGACCCAACACCTGGAAACATGTGATCCACCTTTTCTGTTCAGGAGCTCATGCCATGTGCTCTCTGTTCTCCATTAAACCTTCTTTCCAAGCAACTTCCATGAATCCAGTGTCTTTTTCCCCACTTGGAACTGAACCCAGAAGAATATTCCTTACAACAGCTGAATCCCTCTCCCGCTCCTCCCTTCCCCAAAAAAATGTTTCCACAAGACAGTTTTAAGAGGTAGCTTGTTTTTACTTTAAGGAGTTGGAGGCAAGAAAAACAAAAACAAAAATCCAAGGAAAACTTAGCCAGACCGCGGGTGGTGTGAGTGAGGACACCCCACCCTCCACCCCCTTTTAAAACATAATAATCGCAAAGTGACGGAAGGATCGCTTCCAAATTTTTAATGGCTGGAAAACAAACATTTGCTGGTCTTTGCATCTGGCTGATCTTTCTTCTGTTACTAATGGCTTTGTTGGCAAAGGAGTGGCGTTTTTGATGCAAATTTTAATCCTTCATCAAAAATAGGCATTGATCACACCCCTCCACTTTGCTGATTAAAAATTTACTCTCCCAATGTGCTACTAAGGCAACAGCTGTAATCAAAGTGTTTGCTGCAAAAATAATAATAATAATAATTAGCAGCTCAGATTAACAGATTAACAGGGTTGGAAGGGACCTTGTACTATAGGTCATCTAGCCCAATCCCCCCCCCAAGCAGGAAACTCTACACCATCTCTGACAAATGGCAGGTGGGACTCTTCTTAAAAGCTTCCAGTGATGAAGCTCCCACAACTTCTGAAGGCAAGCTGTTCCATTGGTTGATTGTTCTCACTGTCAGAAAAATTCTCCTTATTTCTAGGTTGAATCTCTCCTTGATTTGCTTCCATCCACTATTCCTTGTCTGGCCTTCAGGGGCTTTGGAAACTAGCTTGACCTCCTCCTCTCTGTGACAGCCCCTCAAATATTGAAAGACTGCTATCATGTCTCCCCTGGTCCTTCTCTTCACTAGACTAGCCATGCCCAGTTCCTGCAACCGTTCATCGTATGTTGTAGTCTCCAGTCTCCTAATCATCTTGGTTGCTCTTCTCTGCACTTTTTCTAGAGTCTCCACATCTTTTTTATGTAAGAGTCAAAAGTTTCAGTCAGCAGACATAAGAGCTTTTTGAGACTACACAAAAGAGATTTTAAGGTTCATCTGGTCCGCGAATATGGCCAATTCTTCCCTAATAGAATCTGATGCAAGAACGCATATTTAGTTTATGCTACCCAAATATAACACCAAGATTGTTTTCTTTGTAGCAAGGAGTGGAATTCTTGCTATGAAAAACACTGATGCTGTGCCATTGGAATTCAATTTGGATATTTTACAGAAACAATATTTTTGTTATTGTAGAATCTGCAATCTCTTGGCAAAAACTGTTACTGTCATTCCTTCTCCCCCCATGTTGGAGAAAAATGGGAACTGAGTAGATTTAAGAGATGATAATTGAAAAATGGAATAAAACATTGCAAAGAAAAAGACAAGGAAGGGAAAAGAACATTGGTCATGCTAATGATTCCTCTCTCTCTCTCTCTCTCTCTCTCTCTCTCTCTCTCTCTCTCTCTCTCTCTCTCTCTCTCTCTCTCTCTGTCTTAAAAAAGGGAGATATATCGGCAAACAATGGAAAGATATAACAATCCCCACAATGGAAGAATGGATGGAAAAACTGATGGAATTAGAAGAGATGGGCAAATTAACTGCTTTAATTAAAGAATATATCCAGCTTTGTTTCTACTTGGAACCATTTCTGGATTTTGTGCTCAAGACAGAAAAATAAAATAAAATTCTGACTTTGGGATTTGCTGATTAGATAAGTTTGTTGTTACGGAAATATCTAGTATGTACTAAGTATGTAAACGTAAAAAGTTGAGGCTGTATTTCATTATTTTTATTCTACTGCACTGTGATGGAAGAAATAATCCATCTGGTTCAGTTCCAAGTGGGGAGAAAGATACTGGAAACATGGAGGCTGATTGGAAAGATAGTTTATTGGTGAAGAGGACCACATGGGTTATAGGTCCTGGGCAGCTGACCACATGGAGTGGAGAGTGAGAGGTATTTATACCCTATCTTGGGCCTTGCCCTTGAGCTTCCTGTTCCTGTGGCAAGAGCAGATATTCTATTGGTTGCTGTCAGACTCCCATGGGGCTATGCAGGGGTCATAGCTGAGGTTGTCTGAGTTACGTTTGGTTGAAACTTAGAGAGTGATGATGTAATGAAGAGGCTTGTGTTCTGTGGGCTCTTGTGTCTTAATGGCTTTGTCCTGGTTTGGATCTTGAGTGAGGGCTAATGCTACCATTCTACCTTTGTTCAAAATATCCTGTCTTGAATGGATTACCAAATCTGCATTTCTAAAAGTTGGGCTCAGTTTAGTATCTGCTTGGGGGCAGGGAGCTGTGGCTCTGAGTTTCTGTCTTTAGAAACATGTTTCTCCTTTTCTCATCCAGGGAAATATAATATTCTGTCTTTTTAATATTTCTTAAAATACTTCATTCTTCCAGGAGGAGTGCTAACTTTCCTCAATTGAAAAAAAAGTGGGAAGTTAATGCTTTTTTCTTTCTTTTTTCTCTTACTCTACATTTCTCTTTCCCTTTTCCCTCCTCCATTTCCCTCGCTATCTTTGTTTTCATTTGTATTTTACATTATGGTAATATCAACTATTTGTTTATTCATGCCAGAAGCATCACAATTAAAATAAGGCAGACCAAATGACATAAAAATTGAAATACAAAACTCATGATTGAAATATGTACAAATTAAACAGATCTTGCCCAGAAACTCACAACATTAATTGCATTCTGTCGCGGTGCCAAAAGATTTTCAATATGCTGAACGGAACACAAACGGCAGGTATACATATGTGTTGTCTGCAGATCACCACAATCCCAAAGAACAGAAGCCACCGGATAGCCCCCATTTGTTCAGCGTGTCTCTGGATCTTGTGGTACCTGGGCGCAGTCTAGCCAATGATTTCCATCTTTTGTCAGATCCAGATGGCAGCTCCTCTTTTGGTTCAATCTGAGGTGCTGAGGTGGCGCAGTGGTTAAAAGCAGCACTGCAAGTTCAGCTGACTGCTAGTTCAGCAGTTCAGCTGTTCAAATCTCACCGGCTCAAGGCTGACTCAGCCTTCCATCCCTCTGAGGTCGGTAAAATGAGGACCCAGATTGTTGGGGGCAATATGCTGAACTCTGTAAACGGCTTAGAGAGGGCTGTAAAACACTATGAAGCGGTATATAAGTCTAAGTGCTATTGCTATTCAATCTAATGTTGGTTCTTTGTAGCTTTCCCTAGGTCCAATCTGCTTTCAAATTCTTCAAACTCTTCTGTAGACCCAAGGAAGTTTTTTCCTGGATTTTAGACTCTGCTGAGCTGGTCTTAGGCCCTAGAGAGGCTGTAGTCCAGATATTGATGGTTTAAGTTTATCTGTGTATGCTGCTGCTTCTCTATGAACAGCAGGTGGGGCAATAGCATTTAGATTTATATACCACTTCACACACTCTAAGCATATCACCCCCCAACAATCTGGGTCCTCATTTTACTGACCTCAGAAGGATGGAAGGCTGAGTCGACCTTGAGGTGGTCAGGATCGAACTCCTGGCAGTGAGCAAGCCTGCAATACTGCATTCTAATCACTGCGCCACCGTGTTAGATCTTATCTAGAGGGGTAGGTTTAAGGCATTCGGTAAAAATGAAGATGTTGCTTCATTCAGAGCAACACCTACTTTCTCAGCGTATGCTGATTCATATGAGAATATCAATAAAATTATCTATATCTATATCTAATTCTATATCTAACTCTATATTTAACTCTATATCTAACCATATCTATATCTAACTAACCGCTATCTGCACGCACTCTCACATCACCACCCAGCACAGATCAACTCCGTAGCCAAGACACTCATCTCCAGAACAAAACGCCTAGCTGACGAACAACACCTAAAAACCGAACTAAATACTCTCACTAACGTACTAGTATCCAATGGATTCCAAAGAAATAAGATCACCAACCTAATCCAAAAAGAAACCCCCACTAAAATCCAAGACAGAGAACAAGAAAACGGCAAAGCCCTCCTACCATACATAAAAGGAACCACAGACAGAATCAGCAAGATCCTCCACAAACACAACATCAAGACAGCATTCTGCACAAACCGAAAAATATCCACCATCCTAAGAAACCCCAAAGACAAAATTGAGTTAGAAAATCAAGGAGTATATGAAATCCCATGCACCGCCTGCCCCACCACATACATTGGACAAACCAACAGAAGAATAAGTGCACGCATTGAAGAACACAAGAACTCAGTCAAAAAAGAGGAACCAACTTCTTCCTTGGTCCAACATCTTAAAGCCACAGGACATGAAATTAACTTTAAAAAGACCAGAACTATCGCCAAAACTGAACATTTTAACAACAGAATAATCAGAGAAGCCATTGAGATAGAGAAACGCCCACAAAGCATGAATAAACGAGATGACACCTCCCGCCTACCAGCCATTTGGAAACCCGCACTTGTTGACAAACGAGTCCCTAACACTAAGAATGACACTAGACCCACACTCACGAAAACCACACAGGATGTCACCACCACACACCCATGCAAAAAGCAAACCCAAACCCACACCAATGAGGCACGGCCACAAACCAGAAGCCAGACCATAGCTGCATCTTTAGCCACTCTAAACCCCTCCATTCCATACATGAAGCAAACTGACACCCCAGCCAATCATAGCACAGCCAACCCCCCATCCAATCAGAGCACAGCCAAGCCCCCAACAAATCAGAACACACTTCCACCCAATCAGAACACAGCCAAGCTCCCACCCTATCAGTTCAAACCCCCAGTGGCAGTTAAAAGGAAGAAACAGCTGCAATCTCACATTGCTCCTAGAAGCAGCAAGCTGAAGACTCCAGCCTGATGATGACGAATGGGACTTCGTCGAAACGTTGCAAAGATACTTCCAATTTCACGCGGGAGAAAACCCGAATAACCAAAGACCTACATATATATATATATATATATATATATATATATATATATATATATATATATATATATATATATATATATATATATATATATATATATATATATATATATATATATATATATATATATATATATATATATATATATATATATATATATATATATATATATATATATATATATCCATCCATCCATCCATCCATCCATCCATCCATCCATCCATCCATCCATCCATCCATGCTATGTTGTCTGTCTGTCTGTCTGTCTGTCTGTCTGTCTCTTTCTCTCTATCTCTAGCTAGGTAGCTATAATCTATATCTATATCTACCTATCAACTATCTATCCATTTACCTAGGGAGTTGAGTTGAGTTACCATATTTGTCATGGAGTCACACAGAGATTAGGAAATCAGTGCTGGCTAATTGGAAAATAATTCCAAGAACAAAAAAAGCAATTTTGGCTCTAAGTGCTTATTAGATCAATGAAGGAAGATAAAGAGATACTTTGTTTGAAATAAATGCTCCACGGTATCCCATTAACTTTAATTCATTGGATTTTAGACAGGGAATGAAATGCTTTCCAATTAACAAGCTTGCTTGCTTGAAATTAACACCTAAGTATTCAACAAGATGATACATTAAGAAGATGTCAACCTATTTTCTATGAAGAAAGGGGCAGGTCTTTGGAGGGTCTCAACGCCATTTTGTAGCTAATAAAGTAAGCAATCACACTGCACAGATTTATTCATCTTCTTTCTAGGTGTTTTCACGATCCATTTCCATAAAATGTTTAGATTAAATAGTCTGGTCATTGTCTTAGCCCATTAAAACTTAATATGGTTGATCAGTCTATATATAACATTTAAAAATCCACATTGTGTTGGTTTGGCCCAAAGTCACCCAGCTGATTTTCATGCCTAAGGTGGCACCCCCCTGCGCATCCATGCGTGATCCCCCATGGCCCCCAGTGCATGCATGCAT